>JACCHY010000034.1:0-1200000 GCA_018907195.1 Dolichoris vasculosae
GTGAAGAAACAATGAAAATACGTTGACGAAACATTGAAAATACGTTGAAGATCCATCGAAAATACGTTGAAGAAACATCGAATATACCTTGAAAAAACATTGATTGCACGTTGAAGAAACATTGAAAAAACATTAAAGAAACATTGAAAAAATGTTTTAAATATTTTAAGGAAACATAGAAGAAACGTTTACATTACGTTGAAGAATCATTGAAAATACGTTGAAGAACCGTTGAAAATACGTAGAAGAAACATCGAATATACGTTGAAAAAGCATTGATTGCACGTTGAAGAAACATTGAAAATTCGTTGATGAAAAAATGAAAATACGTTGAAGAAAAACTGAAAATACGTTGAAGAAACATTGAAAATACGTTGAAGAACGGTAGAAAATACGTTGAAGAAACATCGAATATACGTTGAAGAAACATTGAAAATACGTTGAAGAAGCATTGAAAATACGTTGAAAAAGCATTGATTACACGATGAAGAAACATTGAAAGTACGTTGAAGAAACATTGATTACAAGTTGAAGAAACATTGATTACAAGTTGAAGAAACATTGATTACACGTTGAAGAAACATTGAAAATACGTTGAAGAAACATCGAATATACGTTGAAAAAACATTGATTGCACGTTGAAGAAACATTGAAAATACGTTGAAGAAACATTGAAAATACGTTGAAGAAACATTGAAAATACGTTGAAAAAACATTGAAAATAGGTTGAAAAAACATTGATTACACGTTGAAGAAACATTGAAAATACGTTGAAGAAACATTGAAAATACGTTGAAAAAACATTGAAAATAGGTTGAAAAAACATTGATTACACGTTGAAGAAACATTGAAGATACGTTGAAAAAACATTGAAAATACGTTGAAAAAACATTGATTACACGTTGAAGAAACATTGAAGATACGTTGAAGAAACATTGAAAATACGTTGAAGAAACATTGAAAATACGTTGAAGAAACATTGATTACACGTTGAAGAAACATTGAAAATACGTTGAAGAAACATCGAATATACGTTGAAAAAACATTGATTGCACGTTGAAGAAACATTGAAAATACGTTGAAGAAACATTGAAAATACGTTGAAGAAACATTGAAAATACGTTGAAGAAACATTGAAAATACGTTGAAAAAACATTGAAAATACGTTGAAGAAACATCGAATATACGTTGAAAAAACATTGAAAATACGTTGAAGAAGCATTGAATATACGTTGAAAAAATATTGATTGCACGTTGAAGAAGCATTGAAAATAAGTTGAAGAAACATTGAAAATACGTTGAAGAAACATGGAAAATACGTTGAAGAAACAGTGAAAATACGTTGACGAAACATTGAAAATACGTTGAAGAACCATTGAAAATACGTTGAAGAAACATTGAAAATACGTTGAAGAACCGTTGAAAATACGTTTAAGAATCATTGAATATACGTTGAAAAAATATTGATTGCACGTTGAAGAAGCATTGAAAATTCGATGATGAAAAATTGAAAATACGTTGAAGAAACATGGAAAATACGTTGAAGAACCGTTGAAAATACGTAGAAAAAACATCGAATATACGTTGAAAAAGCATTGATTGCACGTTGAAGAAACATTGAAAATTCGTTGATGAAAAATTGAAAATACGTTGAAGAAAAACTGAAAATACGTTGAAGAAACATTGAAAATACGTTGAAGAACGGTTGAAAATACGTTGAAGAAACATCGAATATACGTTGAAGAAACATTGAAAATACGTTGAAGAAGCATTGAAAATACGCTGAAGAAGCATTGAAAATACGTTGAAGGAACATTAAAGCAATTTTGAAAATTCGTTAAAATTACATTGAAAATACGTTGAAAAAGCATTGATTACACGATGAAGAAACATTGAAAGTACGTTGAAGAAACATTGATTACAAGTTGAAGAAACATTGATTACAAGTTGAAGAAACATTGAAAATACGTTGAAGAAACATCGAATATACATTGAAAAAACATTGATTGCACGTTGAAGAAACATTGAAAATAAGTTGAAGAAACATTGAAAATACGTTGAAGAAACATCGAATATACGTTGCAAAAACATTGAAAATACGTTGAAGAAGCATTGAATATACGTTGAAAAATATTGATTGCACGTTGAAGAAGCATTGAAAATAAGTTGAAGAAACATTGAAAATACGTTGAAGAAACATGGAAAATACGTTGAAGAAACAGTGAAAATACGTTGACGAAACATTGAAAATACGTTGAAGAACCGTTGAAAATACGTTTAAGAAACATTGAAAATACGTTGAAGAACCGTTGAAAATACGTTTAAGAAACATTGAATATACGTTGAAAAAATATTGATTGCACGTTGAAGAAGCATTGAAAATTCGATGATGAAAAATTGAAAATACGTTGAAGAAACATGGAAAATACGTTGAAGGAAACAATGAAAATACGTTGACGAAGCATTGAAAATACGTTGAAGAACCGATGAAAATACGTTGAAGAAACGTCGAATATACGTTGAAAAAACATTGATTGCACGTTGAAGAAACATTGAAAATTCGTTGATGAAAAATTGAAAATACGTTGAAGAAACATGGAAAATACGTTGAAGAAACACTGAAAATACGTTGACGAAACATTGAAAATACGTTGAAGAACCGTTGAAAATACGTTGAAGAAACATCGAATATACGTTGAAAAAACATTGAAAATACGTTGAGAAAACATTGAAAATTCGTTGATGAAAAATTGAAAATACGTTGAAGAAACATGGAAAATACGTTGAAGAAACACTGAAAATACGTTGACGAAACATTGAAAATACGTTGAAGAACCGTTGAAAATACGTTGAAGAAACATTAAAGCAATTTTGAAAATTCGTTAAAATAACATTGAAAATACGTTAAAAAAGCATTGATTACACGTTGAAGAAACATTGAATTGAAAATACGTTGACGAAACATTGAAAATACGTTGAAGAAACATCGAATATACGTTGAAAAAACATTGATTGCACGTTGAAGAAACATTGAAAATACGTTGTCGGAACTTTGAATAAACATTGAAAATACGATGAAGAAAAATAGAAAATACGTTGAAAAAGCATTGATTACACGTTGAAGAAACATTGATTACACGTTGAAGAAACATTGATAATACATTGAAGAAACATTGAAAATTAATTAAAGAAACATTGAAAATACATTGAAAAAACATTGAATATACATTGAAGAAACATTGAAGAAACGTTGAAAATACGTTTAAATAACATTGAAATACGTTGAAGAAACATTGAAAAATATTGAAAAAACATTGAAAATACGTTGACGAAACATTGAAAAAATGTTGTAAATATTTTAAAGAAACATAGAAGAAACGTTTATATTACGTTGAAGAAACATTGAAACTACGTTGAAGGAACATTGGAGAAATGTTGATAATACGTTGAAGAAGTATTGAAAATACGTTGAAGAAACATTGAAAATACGTTGAAGAAACATTGATTATACGTTGAAGAAACATTGATAATACATTGAAGAAACATTGAAAATTAGTTAAAGAAACATTGAAAATAAGTTGAAAAAACATTGTATATACATTCAAGCAACATTGAAGTATCGTTGAAAATACGTTAAAAAAACATTGAAAATACACTGAAGAAACATTGAAGAAATGTTGAAAAAACATTGAAAATACGTTGAAGAAACATTGAATATAAGTTGAAGAAACATCGAATATACGTTGAAGAAACATTGATTACACGTTGAAGAAACATTGAAGATACGTTGAAGAAACATTGAAAAAACATTGAAGAAACATTGAAAAAATGTTGTAAATATTTTAAAGAAACATAGAAGAAACGTTTAAATTACGTTGAAGAAACATTGAAAATACGTTGAAGGAACAATGAAAATACGTTGACGAAACATTGAAAATACGTTGAAGAACCGTTGAAAATACGTTGAAGAAACATCGAATATACGTTGAAAAAACATTGATTACACGTTGAAGAAACATTGAAGATACGTTGAAGAAACATTGAAAATACGTTGAAGGAACATTAAAGCAATTTTGAAAGTTCGTTAAAATAACATTGAAAATACGTTGAAAAAGCATTGATTACACGATGAAGAAACATTGTAAGTACGTTGAAGAAATATTGAAAATACGTTGGAGAACCGTTGAAAATACGTTGAAGAAACATTGATTACACGTTGAAGAAACATTGAAAATACGTTGAAGAAACATTGAAAATACGTTGAAGGAACATTAAAGCAATTTTGAAAATTCGTTAAAATAACATTGAAAATACGTTGAAAAAGCATTGATTACACGATGAAGAAACATTGAAAGTACGTTGAAGAAACATTGATTACAAGTTGAAGAAACATTGATTACAAGTTGAAGAAACATTGAAAATACGTTGAAGAAACATCGAATATACGTTGAAAAAACATTGATTGCACGTTGAAGAAACATTGAAAATACGTTGAAGAAACATTGAAAATACGTTGAAGAAACATTGAAAATACGTTGAAAAAACATTGAAAATAGGTTGAAAAAACATTGATTACACGTTGAAGAAACATTGAAGATACGTTGAAGAAACATTGAAAATACGTTGAAAAAACATTGAAAATAGGTTGAAAAAACATTGATTACACGTTGACGAAACATTGAAAAAACCTTGAAGAAACAATGAAAATACGTTGACGAAACATTGAAAATACGTTGAAGAACCGTTGAAAATACGTTGAAGAAACATCGAATATACGTTGAAAAAACATTGATTGCACGTTGAAGAAACATTGAAAAAACCTTGAAGAAACAATGAAAATACGTTGACGAATCATTGAAAATAAGTTGATGAACCGTTGAAAATACGTTGAAGAAAGATCGAATATACGTTGAAGAAACATCGAATATACGTTGAAGAAACATTGATTTCACGTTGAAGAAACATTGAATATACGTTGAAAAAACATGGAAAATACGTTGAAGAAACATCGAATATACGTTGAAAAAACATTGAAAATACGTTGAGAAAACATTGAAAATAGTTTGAAAAAACATTGATTACAAGTTGAAGAAACATTGAAAATACGTTGAAGAAACATCGAATATACATTGAAAAAACATTGATTGCACGTTGAAGAAACATTGAAAATAAGTTGAAGAAACATTGAAAATACGTTGAAGAAACATCGAATATACGTTGAAAAAACATTGAAAATACGTTGAAGAAACATTGAAAATACGTTGAAGAAACATTGAATACACGTTGAAGAAACATTGAAAATACGTTGAAGAAACATTGAAAATACGTTGAAGAACCGTTGAAAATACGTTGAAGAAACATCGAATATACGTTGAAAAAACATTGATTGCACGTTGAAGAAACATTGAAAATACGTTGTGAAAATACGTTGAAGAAACATCGAATATACGTTGAAAAAACATTGATTGCACGTTGAAGAAACATTGAAAATACGTTGAAGAACCGTTTAAAATACGTTGAAGAAAGATCGAATATACGTTGACAAAACATTGATTGCACGTTGAAGAAACATTGAAAATACGTTGAAGAACCGTTTAAAATACGTTGAGGAAAGAACGAATATACGTTGAAAAAACATTGATTGCACGTTGAAGAAACATTGAAAATACGTTGAAGAAAGATCGAATATACGTTGAAAAAACATTGACTACACGTTGAAGAAACATTGATTACACGTTGAAGAAACATTGATAATACATTGAAGAAACATTGAAAATTAGTTAAAGAAACAATGAAAATACGTTAAAAAAACATTGAAAATACACTGAAGAAACATTGAAAAATATTGAAAAAACATTGAAAATACGTTGACGAAACATTGAAAAAATGTTGTAAATATTTTAAAGAAACATAGAAGAAACGTTTAAATTACGTTGAAGAAACATTGAAAATACGTTGAAGGAACATTGAAAATACGTTGAAGAAGCATTGAAAATACGTTGAAGAAACATTGAAAATACGTTGAAGAAACATTGATTATACGTTGAAGAAACATTGATAATACATTGAAGAAACATTGAAAATTAGTTAAAGAAACATTGAAAATACGTTGAAAAAACATTGAATATACATTCAAGCAACATTGAAGTATCGTTGAAAATACGTTAAAAAAACATTGAAAATACACTGAAGATAAATTGAAGAAATGTTGAAAAAACATTGAAAATACGTTGAAGAAACATTGAAAATACGTTGAAGAAACATCGAATATACGTTGAAAAAACATTGAAAATACGTTGAAGAAACATTGAAAATACGTTGAAGAAACATTGAAAATACGTTGAAAAAACATTGATTACACGTTGAAGAAACATTGAAAATACGTTGAAGAAACATCGAATATACGTTGAAAAAACATTGATTGCACGTTGAAGAAACATTGAAAATTCGTTGATGAAAAATTGAAAATACGTTGAAGAAACATGGAAAATACGTCGAAGAAACTCTGAAAATACGTTGACGAAACATTGAATATACGTTGAAAAAACATTGATTGCACGTTGAAGAAACATTGAAAATTCGTTGATGAAAAATTGAAAATACGTTGAAGAACCGTTGAAAATACGTTGAAGAAACATTAAAGCATTTTTGAAAATTCGTTGAAATAACATTGAAAATACGTTGAAAAAGCATTGATTACACGTTGAAGAAACATTGAATTGAAAATACGTTGAAGAAACATTGAAAATACGTTGAAGAAGCATTGAAGAAACGTTGAAAAAACGTTGATGAAGTATTCAAAATTTGTCGAGGAAGTATTGAAGAAATGTTGAATATACGTTGAAGAAACATAGAAGAATCGTTGAAAATTTGTTAAAGAAACATTGAAAATAAGTTGAAGAAACATTGAAATTACGTTGAAGAAACATTGAAAATACGTTGAAGAAACACTGAAAATACGTTGACGAAATATTGAAAATACGTTGAAGGACCGTTGAAATTACGTTTAAGAAACATTGAATATACGTTGAAAAAATATTGATTGCACGTTGAAGAAGCATTGAGTATTCGATGAAGAAACATTGTAAATACGTTGAAGAAACTTTGAAGAAATGTTGAATATTCGTTAAAATAATATTGAAAATACGTTGAAAAAACATTGGTTACACTTTGACGAAACATTGAAAATACCTTGATGAATCATTGAAAATACGTTGAAGAAGCATTCAAGATGCGTTGAAGAAACATTCAAAATACGTTAAAGAAGCATTGAAAAATCGTTGAAGAAACAATGAAAATACGTTGACGAAACATTGAAAATACGTTGAAGAAACATTGAAAATACGTTGAAGAAACATTGAAAATACGTTGAAGAAGCATTGAAGAAACGTTGAAAAATCGTTGAAGAAACATTGAAAATACGTTGAAGAAACATTAAAGATACGTTGAGGAAACATTTAAGATACGTTGAAGAAATATTTAAGATACGTTGACGAAACATTGAAAAAACCTTGAAGAAACAATGAAAATACGTTGACGAAACATTGAAAATACGTTGAAGAACCGTTGAAAATACGTTGAAGAAACATCGAATATACGCTGAAGAAACGTTGAAAAATCGTTGAAGAAACATTGAAAATACTTTGAAGAAACATTGAATATACATTGAAGAAATATTGAAGAAACGTTGAAAATACGTTAAAAAAACAATGAAAATACGTTGAAGAACACATTGAAAATACTTTTAAAAAACATTGATTACACGTTGAAGAAACATTGAAAATACGTTGAAGAAACATTGAAAATACTTTGAAGAAACATTGAAAATAAGTTGAGGAAACATTGAAAATACGTTGACAAAAATATTGATTACACGTTGAAGAAACATTGAATATACATTGAAGAAATATTGAAGAAACGTTGAAAATACGTTAAAATAACAATGAAAATACGTTGAAGAACACATTGAAAATACTTTTAAAAAACATTGATTACACGTTGAAGAAACATTGAAAATACGTTGAAGAAACATTGAAAATACTTTGAAGAAACATTGAAAATAAGTTGAAGAAACATTGAAAATACGTTGACAAAAATATTGATTACACGTTGAAGAAACATTGAATATACATTGAAGAAAGTTTAGGGAAACGTTGAAAATACGTTGAAGAAGAATTGAAAATTCGTTGAAGATACATAGAAAATAGGTTAAAGAAACATTGAATATACATTGAATAAACATTGAAAAAATGTTGAAAAAACGTTATGGAAACATTGAAAATACGTTGAAAAAACATTGAATATACATTGTATAAGCATTAAAGAAGCGTTGAAAATACGTTGAAAAAAGTATGGAAAATACGTTGAAGAAACATTGAATTTACGTTAAGGAAACATTAAAGAAACGTTGAAAATACGTTGAAAGCAGTATTGAAAATGCGTTGAAGAAACATTGAAAATACGATGAAGAAACATTGAAAATACATTGAAGAAACATTGAAGAAATGTTGAAAAAACGTTAAGGAAACATTGAAAATACGTTGAAAAAACATTGAATATACATTGAAGAAACATTAAAGAAGCGTTGAAAATACGTAGAAAAAAGTATGGAAAATACGTTGAAGAAATATTGAAAATACGTTGAAGAAGAATTGAAAATTCGTTGAAGATACATAGAAAATACGTTAAAGGAACATTGAAGAAATGTTGAAAATACGTTAAGGACGAATTGAAAATGCGTTGAAGAAACATTGAAAATACGTTGAAGAAACGTTGAATATACATTGAATAAACATTAAAGAAACGTTTAAAATACGTTGAAGAAACGTTGATTATACATTTATGAAACATTGAAGAAACGTTGAAAATACGTTGAAAAAAGTATTGAAAATACATTGAAGAAACATTGAAAATACGTTGAAAAAACATTGATTAGACGTTGAAGAAACATTGAAACTACGTTGAGGAAACATTGATTACACGTTGAAGAACCATTTAAAATACGTTGAAGAAGCATTGAAAATACGTTGAAGAAATATTGAAAATACGTTGAAGAAACATTAAAGAAACGTTGAATATACGTTAAAAAGAGTATTGATAATGCGTTGAAGAAAAATTGATAATACGTTAAAGAAACATTGAAGAAATGTTGAAAATACGTTGAGGAAGAATTGAAAATACTTTAAAGAAGAAATGAAAATTCGTTGAAGAAACATTGAAAATACGTTGTAGAAACTTTGAATATACATTGAATAAACATTAAAGAAACGTTGAAAATAGGTAGAAAGCAGTATTGAAAATGCGTTGAAGAAACATTGAAAATACGTTAAAGAAACATTGAAGAAATGTTGAAAATACGTTGAAGAAGAATTGAAAATTGGTTGAACATACATTGAAAATACGTTGAAGAAGCATTGAAAATATGTTGAAGAAACATTGAATATACATTGAATAAACATTGAAAAAATGTTGAAAAAACGTTATGGAAACATTGAAAATACATTGAAAAAACATTGAATATACATTGAATAAACATTGGAAAAATGTTGAAAAAACGTTAAGGAAACATTGAAAATACGTTGAAAAAACATTGAATATACATTGAAGAAACATTAAAGAAGGTTGAAAATACGTTGAAAAAAGTATGGAAAATACGTTGAAGAAACATTGAATGTACGTTAAGGAAACATTAAAGAAACGTTGAAAATACGTTGAAAGCAGTATTGAAAATGCATTGAAGAAACATTGAAAATACGTTGAAAAAACATTGAATATAAATTGAAGAAACATTAAAGAAGCATTGAAAATACGTAGAAAAAAGTATGGAAAATACGTTGAAGAAACATTGAAAATACGATGAAAAAATATTGAATATACATTGAAAACACGTTGAAAAAACATTGAATATACATTGAAGAAACTTTAGGGAAACGTTGAAAATACGTTGAAAAGAGTATTGAAAATGCGTTGAAGAAACATGGAAGAAATGTTGAAAATACGTTACGGAAGAATTGAAAATAAGTTGAAGAAGAAATGAAAATTCGTTGAAGAAACATTGAAAATACGTTTAAGAAACTTTGAATATACATTGAATAAACATTGAAGAAATGTTGAAAAAACGTTAAGGAAACATTGAAAATACGTTGAAAAAACATTGAATATACATTGAAGAAACATTAAAGAAACGTTGAAAATACGTTGAAGAAGTTTTGAAAATGCGTTGAAGAAACATTGAAAATACGTTGAAGAAACGTTGATTATACATTTATGAAACATTGAAGAAACGTTGAAAATACGTTGAAGAAGAATTGAAAGTTCGCTGAAGATACATTGAAAATACGTTGAAGAAACATTGAAAATACGTTGAAGAAACATTGAAAATATTTTGAAGAAACATTGAAAATACGTTGAAGAAACGTTGATTATACATTTATGAATCATTGAAGAAACGTTGAAAATACGTTGAAAAATGTATTGAAAATACATTGAAGAAACATTGAAAATACGTTGAAAAAACATTGATTAGACGTTGAAGAAACCTTGAAACTACGTTGAGGAAACATTGATTACACGTTGAAGAATCATTTAAAATACGTTGAAGAAGCATTGAAAATACGTTGAAGAAATATTGAAAATACATTGAATAAACATTGAAGAAATGTTGAAAATACGTTAAGGACGAATTGAAAATACGTTGAAGAACTATTGAAAATACGTTGACGAAACATTAAAGAAACGTTGAAAATACGTTGAAAAGAGTATTGAAAATACGTTGAAGAAACATTGAAAATACGTTGAAGAAACATTGAAAATACGTTGAAGAAACGTTGAGTACACATTCATGAAACATTGAAGAAACATTGAAAATACGTTGAAAAAAGTATGGGAGATACGTTGAAGAAACATTGAAAATACCTTGAATGAACATTGAAAATACATCGAAGAAACATTGAATATATATTGAATAAACATTGAAAAAATGTTGAAAAAACGTTAAGGAAACATTGAAAATACGTTGAAAAAACATTGAATATACATTGAATAAACATTGGAAAAATGTTGAAAAAACGTTAAGGAAACATTGAAAATACGTTGAAAAAACATTGAATATACATTGAAGAAACATTAAAGAAGCGTTGAAAATACGTTGAAAAAACTATGGAAAATACGTTGAAGAAACATTGAATGTACGTTAAAGAAACATTAAAGAAACATTGAAAATACGTAGAAAGCAGTATTGAAAATGCGCTGAAGAAACATTGAAAATACGTTAAAGAAACATTGAAGAAATGTTGAAAATACGTTGAAGAAGAATTGAAAATTCGTTGAACATACATTGAAAATACGTTGAAGAAACATTGAAAATATGTTGAAGAAACATTGAATATTCATTGAATAAACATTGAAAAAATGTTGAAAAAACGTTATGGAAACATTGAAAATACGTTGAAAAAACATTGAATATACATTGAATAAACATTAAAGAAGCGTTGAAAATACGTTGAAAAAAGTATGGTAATACGTTGAAGAAACATTGAATGTACGTCAAGGAAACATTAAAGAAACGTTGAAAATACGTTGAAAGCAGTATTGAAAATGCATTGAAGAAACATTGAAAATACGTTGAAGAAACATTGAAAATACATTGAAGAAACATTGAATATACATTGAATAAACATTGAAAAAATGTTGAAAAAACGTTAAGGAAACCTTGAAAATACGTTGAAAATACATTGAATATACATTGAATAAACATTGAAGAAATGTTGAAAAAACGTTAAGGAAACATTGAAAATACGTTGAAAAAACATTGAATATACATTGAAGAAACATTAAAGAAACGTTTAAAATACGTTTAAGAAACGTTGATTATACATTTATGAAACATTGAAGAAACGTTGAAAATACGTTGAAAAAAGTATTGAAAATACATTGAAGAAACATTGAAAATACGTTGAAAAAACATTGATTAGACGTTGAAGAAACCTTGAAACTACGTTGAGGAAACATTGATTACACTTTGAAGAATCATTAAAAATACGTTGAAGAAGCATTGAAAATACGTTGAAGAAATATTGAAAATACGTTCAAGAAACATTAAAGAAACGTTGAATATACGTTGAAAAGAGTATTGATAATGCGTTGAAGAAAAATTGATAATACGTTAAAGAAACATTGAAGAAATGTTGAAAATACGTTGAAGAAGAATTGAAAATAATTTAAAGAAGAAATGAAAATTCGTTGAAGAAACATTGAATATACAATGAATAAACATTGGAAAAATGTTGAAAGAACGTTAAGGAAACATTGAAAATACGTTGAAAAAACATTGAATATACATTGAAGAAACGTTAAAGAAGCGTTGAAAATACGTTGAAATAACTATGGAAAATACGTTGAAGAAACATTGAATGTACGTTAAAGAAACATTAAAGAAACATTGAAAATACGTAGAAAGCAGTATTGAAAGTGCGTTGAAGAAACATTGAAAATACGTTAAAGAAACATTGAAGAAATGTTGAAAATACGTTGAAGAAGAATTGAAAATTCGTTGAACATACATTGAAAATACGTTGAAGAAACATTGAAAATATGTTGAAGAAACATTGAATATTCATTGAATAAACATTGAAAAAATGTTGAAAAAACGTTATGGAAACATTGAAAATACGTTGAAAAAACATTGAATATACATTGAATAAACATTAAAGAAGCGTTGAAAATACGTTGAAAAAAGTATGGTAATACGTTGAAGAAACATTGAATGTACGTCAAGGAAACATTAAAGAAACGTTGAAAATACGTTGAAAGCAGTATTGAAAATGCATTGAAGAAACATTGAAAATACGTTGAAGAAACATTGAAAATACATTGAAGAAACATTGAATATACATTGAATAAACATTGAAAAAATGTTGAAAAAACGTTAAGGAAACCTTGAAAATACGTTGAAAATACATTGAATATACATTGAATAAACATTGAAGAAATGTTGAAAAAACGTTAAGGAAACATTGAAAATACGTTGAAAAAACATTGAATATACATTGAAGAAACATTAAAGAAACGTTTAAAATACGTTTAAGAAACGTTGATTATACATTTATGAAACATTGAAGAAACGTTGAAAATACGTTGAAAAAAGTATTGAAAATACATTGAAGAAACATTGAAAATACGTTGAAAAAACATTGATTAGACGTTGAAGAAACCTTGAAACTACGTTGAGGAAACATTGATTACACTTTGAAGAATCATTAAAAATACGTTGAAGAAGCATTGAAAATACGTTGAAGAAATATTGAAAATACGTTCAAGAAACATTAAAGAAACGTTGAATATACGTTGAAAAGAGTATTGATAATGCGTTGAAGAAAAATTGATAATACGTTAAAGAAACATTGAAGAAATGTTGAAAATACGTTGAAGAAGAATTGAAAATAATTTAAAGAAGAAATGAAAATTCGTTGAAGAAACATTGAATATACAATGAATAAACATTGGAAAAATGTTGAAAGAACGTTAAGGAAACATTGAAAATACGTTGAAAAAACATTGAATATACATTGAAGAAACGTTAAAGAAGCGTTGAAAATACGTTGAAATAACTATGGAAAATACGTTGAAGAAACATTGAATGTACGTTAAAGAAACATTAAAGAAACATTGAAAATACGTAGAAAGCAGTATTGAAAGTGCGTTGAAGAAACATTGAAAATACGTTAAAGAAACATTGAAGAAATGTTGAAAATACGTTGAAGAAGAATTGAAAATTCGTTGAACATACATTGAAAATACGTTGAAGAAACATTGAAAATATGTTGAAGAAACATTGAATATTCATTGAATAAACATTGAAAAAATGTTGAAAAAACGTTATGGAAACATTGAAAATACGTTGAAAAAACATTGAATATACATTGAATAAACATTAAAGAAGCGTTGAAAATACGTTGAAAAAAGTATGGTAATACGTTGAAGAAACATTGAATGTACGTCAAGGAAACATTAAAGAAACGTTGAAAATACGTTGAAAGCAGTATTGAAAATGCATTGAAGAAACATTGAAAATACGTTGAAGAAACATTGAAAATACATTGAAGAAACATTGAATATACATTGAATAAACATTGAAAAAATGTTGAAAAAAACGTTAAGGAAACCTTGAAAATACGTTGAAAATACATTGAATATACATTGAATAAACATTGAAGAAATGTTGAAAAAACGTTAAGGAAACATTGAAAATACGTTGAAAAAACATTGAATATACATTGAAGAAACATTAAAGAAACGTTTAAAATACGTTTAAGAAACGTTGATTATACATTTATGAAACATTGAAGAAACGTTGAAAATACGTTGAAAAAAGTATTGAAAATGCGTTGAAGAAACATTGAAAATACGTTGAAAAAACATTGAACATTGAAGTAAAATACGTTAAGACGAATTGAAAATACGTTGATATTGAAAATACGACGAAACATTAAAGAAACGTTGAATATACGTTGAAAAGAGTACGTTGATTGAAAATACGTTGAGAAACGTTGATTGAAGAATTGAAAATACGTTGAAGAAGAATTGAAAAAGATGAAAATACGTTGAAGAAACATTGAAAATACGTTGAAGAAACATTGAAAGAAGAAACATTGAAAATACGTTGAAGAAACGTTGATTATACATTTATGAAATTGAAGAAACGTTGAAAATACGTTGAAAAATGTATTGAAAATACATTGAAGAAACATTGAAAATACGTTGAAAAAACATTGATTAGACGTAAGAAACCTTGAAACTACGTTGAGGAAACATTGATTACACGTTGAAGAATCATTTAAAATACGTTGAAGAAGAATTGAAAATTCGTTGAAGAAACATTGAAAATACGTTGAAGAAACATTGAAAATACGTTGAAGAAATATTGAAGAAATGTTGAAAATACGTTGAAGAAACATTGAAGAAACGTTAAGGAAACATTGAAATTACGTTGAAGAAACATTGAAGAAATGTTGAAAAAACGTTAAAGAAACGTTGATTGAAGAAATGTTGAAAATACGTTGAAGAAGAATTGAAAATTCATTGAAGAAGCATTGAAAATACGTTGAAGAAGAATTAAAAATTTGTTGAAGATACATTGAAAATACGTTGAAGAAACATTGCATATACGTTGAAAAACATTGATTACACGTTGAAAAACATGTTGAAAGAAACGTTAAGGAAACATTGAAAATACGTTGAAAAAACATTGAATATACATTGAAGAAACGTTAAAGAAGCGTTGAAAATACGTTGAAAAAACTATGGAAAATACGTTGAAGAAACATTGAATGTACGTTAAAGAAACATTAAAGAAACATTGAAAATACGTAGAAAGCAGTATTGAAAGTGCGTTGAAGAAACATTGAAAATACGTTAAAGAAACATTGAAGAAATGTTGAAAATTCGTTGAAGAAGAATTGAAAATTCGTTGAACATACATTGAAAATACGTTGAAGAAACCTTGAAAATATGTTGAAGAAACATTGAATATACATTGAATAAACATTGAAAAAATGTTGAAAAAACGTTATGGAAACATTGAAAATACATTGAAAAAGCATTGAATATACATTGAAGAAACATTAAAGAAGCATTGAAAATACGTAGAAAAAAGTATGGAAAATACGTTGAAGAAACATTGAAAATACGATGAATAAATATTGAATATACTTTGAAAACACGTTGAAAAAACATTGAATATACATTGAAGAAACTTTAGGGAAACGTTGAAAATACGTTGAAAAGAGTATTGAAAATGCGTTGAAGAAACATGGAAGAAATGTTGAAAATACGTTACGGAAGAATTGAAAATAAGTTGAAGAAGAAATGAAAATTCGTTGAAGAAACATTGAAAATACGTTTAAGAAACTTTGAGTATACATTGAATAAACATTGAAGAAATGATGAAAAAACGTTAAGGAAACATTGAAAATACGTTGAAAAAACATTGAATATACATTGAATAAACATTGAAGAAATGTTGAAAAAACGTTAAGGAAACATTGAAAATACGTTGAAAAAACATTGAATATACATTGAAGAAACATTAAAGAAACGTTGAAAATACGTTGAAGAAGTTTTGAAAATACGTTGAAGAAACATTGAAAATACGTTGAAGAAACGTTGATTATACATTTATGAATCATTGAAGAAACGTTGAAAATACGTTGAAAAATGTATTGAAAATGCGTTGAAGAAACATTGTAAGTACGTTGAAGATACATTGAAGAAATGTTGAAAATACGTTAAGGACGAATTGAAAATACGTTGAAGAACTATTGAAAATACGTTGACGAAACATTAAAGAAACGTTGAAAATACGTTGAAAAGAGTATTGAAAATGCGTTGAAGAAACATTGAAAATACGTTGAAGAAACGTTGATTATACATTTATGAAACATTGAAGAAACGTTGAAAATACGTTGAAGAAGAATTGAAAGTTCGCTGAAGATACATTGAAAATACGTTGAAGAAACATTGAAAATACGTTGAAGAAACATTGAAAATATTTTGAAGAAACATTGAAAATACGTTGAAGAAACGTTGATTATACATTTATGAATCATTGAAGAAACGTTGAAAATACGTTGAAAAATGTATTGAAAATACATTGAAGAAACATTGAAAATACGTTGAAAAAACATTGATTAGACGTTGAAGAAACCTTGAAACTACGTTGAGGAAACATTGATTACACGTTGAAGAATCATTTAAAATACGTTGAAGAAGAATTGAAAATTCGTTGAAGAAACATTGAAAATACGTTGAAGAAACATTGAAAATACGTTGAAGAAATATTGAAGAAATGTTGAAAATACGTTGAAGAAACATTGAAGAAATGTTGAAAAAGCGTTAAGGAAACATTGAAATTACGTTGAAGAAACATTGAAGAAATGTTGAAAAAACGTTAAGGAAACATTGAAATTACGTTGAAGAAACATTGAAGAAATGTTGAAAATACGTTGAAGAAGAATTGAAAATTCATTGAAGAAGCATTGAAAATACGTTGAAGAAGAATTAAAAATTTGTTGAAGATACATTGAAAATACGTTGAAGAAACATTGCATATACGTTGAAAAACATTGATTACACGTTGAAGAAACATTGAAAAAACGTTAAGGAAACATTGAAAATACGTTGAAAAAACATTGAATATACATTGAAGAAACATTAAAGAAGCGTTGAAAATACGTTGAAAAAACTATGGAAAATACGTTGAAGAAACATTGAATGTACGTTAAAGAAACATTAAAGAAACATTGAAAATACGTAGAAAGCAGTATTGAAAATGCGCTGAAGAAACATTGAAAATACGTTATAGAAACATTGAAGAAATGTTGAAAATACGTTGAAGAAGAATTGAAAATTCGTTGAACATACATTGAAAATACGTTGAAGAAACATTGAAAATATGTTGAAGAAACATTGAATATTCATTGAATAAACATTGAAAAAATGTTGAAAAAACGTTATGGAAACATTGAAAATACGTTGAAAAAACATTGAATATACATTGAATAAACATTAAAGAAGCTTTGAAAATACGTTGAAAAAAGTATGGAAATACGTTGAAGAAACATTGAATGTACGTCAAGGAAACATTAAAGAAACGTTGAAAATACGTTGAAAGCAGTATTGAAAATGCATTGAAGAAACATTGAAAATACGTTGAAGAAACATTGAAAATACATTGAAGAAACATTGAATATACATTGAATAAACATTGAAAAAATGTTGAAAAAACGTTAAGGAAACCTTGAAAATACGTTGAAAAAACATTGAATATACATTGAATAAACATTGAAGAAGCATTGAAAATACGTTGAAGAAACATTGAAAATACGTTGAAGAAACGTTGAATATACATTGAATAAACATTAAAGAAACGTTTAAAATACGTTGAAGAAACGTTGATTATACATTTATGAAACATTGAAGAAACGTTGAAAATACGTTGAAAAAAGTATTGAAAATACATTGAAGAAACATTGAAAATACGTTGAAAAAACATTGATTAGACGTTGAAGAAACCTTGAAACTACGTTGAGGAAACATTGATTACACTTTGAAGAATCATTAAAAATACGTTGAAGAAGCATTGAAAATACGTTGAAGAAATATTGAAAATAGGTTGAAGAAACATTAAAGAAACGTTGAATATACGTTGAAAAGAGTATTGATAATGCGTTGAAGAAAAATTGATAATACGTTAAAGAAACATTGAAGAAATGTTGAAAATACGTTGAAGAAGAATTGAAAATACTTTAAAGAAGAAATGAAAATTCGTTGAAGAAACATTGAATATACAATGAATAAACATTGGAAAAATGTTGAAAGAACTTTAAGGAAACATTGAAAATACGTTGAAAAATCATTGAATACACATTGAAGAAACAATAAAGAAATGTTGAAAATACTTTGAAGAAACATCGAATATACGTTGAAGAAGTATTGAAGAAACATAAAAGAAACGTTGGACATTCATTGAAGAAACAGTGAAAATACGTTGAATAAACATTGAAAAAATGTTGATGAAACATTAAACAAACGTTTAGAATACGCTGAAGAAACGTGGATGAAAGATTGTATATACTTTGAAGAAACTTTGAAAATACGTTGTAGAGACATTGAAAATACATTGAAAAACAATGAAAATACGTTGAAGAACCATTGAATATACGTTGTAGAAGCATTAAAAATACGTTGAAAAATCATTGATTACACGTTGAGGAAACGTTGTAAATACGTTGAAAATACGTTGAAGAAATATTCAAGAAACTTTGAAAATACGATGAAGAAACATGGAAAATACGTTGAAGAAACATTGAAAATACGTTGAAGAATCATTGAAAATACGTTCAAGAAACATTGAAAATACGTTGAAGAAGCATTGAAGAGATATTGAAGAAACATTGACAATACGTTAAAATAACTTTTAAAATACGTTGAAGAAACATTGAAAACGTTGAATATACGTTGAAGAAATATTCAAGAAACGTTGAAATTATGTTGAAAATGGTATTGAAAATACGTAGAAGAAACATTCAAAGTAGGTTAGAGAAACGTTGAAAATATGTTAAAAAAGTATTGAAAATACGTTGAAGAAACATTGAAGAAATGTTGAAAATACGTTGAAGAGACTTTGAATATACATTGAATAAACATTGAAGAAACATTGAAAGTACGTTGAAAAAACATTGAATATACATTGAAGAAAGATTGAAGAATCATTGCAGAAACTTTTAAAATACGTTAATATAACATTGAATTTACATTGAAGAAACATTAAAGAAACGTTGAAAATACGTTGAAGAAACATTAAACATACGTTGATGAAACATTGAAAATACGTTGAAGAACATTGAAAATATGTTGAAGAAACATTGAAAATACATTGAAGAAATGTTGAAGAAACGTTGAAATTACGTTGAAGAAGTATTGAAATTACGTTGAAGAAGTATTGAAAATACGTTGAACAAACATTAAAAAAATGTAGAAAATGCGTTGAAGAAGTGTTGAAAACATGTTTAAGAAACATTGAAGAATGATTCAATATACGATGGAGAAATTTGAAAATACGTTGAAAACACGTTGAAGAAGGATTGAAGAAATGTTGAAAATACGTGGAGGGAACGTTGAAAAAACATTGAAGAATGATTCAATATACGATGGAGAAATTTTGAAAATACATTTAAGAAACATTGATCAAACGTTGAATAAACGTTGATGAATCATTGAAGAAATGTTAAAAATACGTTAAAGGAACATTGAAAATACGTTGGAGAAGCATTGAAGAAACATTGAAGAATCGTTGAAAATACGTTAAAATAACATTGAACAGACGTTGAAGAAGCACTGAAAATGCGTTGAAATAACATTGATAATACTTTGAAAAAACATTGAAAATACGTTGAAGAAACATTGGAAATACGTTGAAGAAACAATCAAAATACGTTGAAGAAGCAACGAAGAAACGTTGAAGAAGCGTTGTAAATACGTTAAAATAACATTGAACAGACGTTGAAGAAGCACTGAAAATGCGTTGAAATAACATTGATAATACTTTGAAAAAACATTGAAAATACGTTGAAGAAACATTGGAAATACGTTGAAGAAGCATTGAAGAAGCCTTGAAAATACGTTAAGGATACATTGAAAATACGTTGAAGAAACATCGAATAAACGTTGAAGAGGCATTGACGAAATATTGAAGAAACATGGAAAATACGTTGAAAAATCATTATAAATACGTTGAAGAAACAATGAATATACGTTGAAAATACGTTGAAGAAACGTTGAAGAAGCATTGAAAATACGTTAAAGAAACAATGAATAGACGTTGAAAGTACGTAGAAGAAACGTTCAACAAACATTGATGATATGTTGAAGAAACATTGTAAATACGTTAAAGAAACAATCAAAATACGTTGAAGAAGCAACGAAGAAACGTTGAAGAAGCGTTGCAAATACGTTAAAATAACATTGAATATACGTTGAAGAAGCATTGATGAAACATTGAAGAAATGTTGAAAATACGTTAAAATAACATTGTTAATACGTTCAAGAAACTTTGAAAAATGTTGAAAATACGTTGAAGAAACATTGAAAATACGTTGTAGAAATGTATAATATCCGTTGAAGAAGCATTGAAAAGACGTACAGGAAACGTTGAAGAAACATGGAAAATATGTTGAAGAAACATTGAAAATACGTTCAAGAAACGTTGAAGAAACATGGAAAATATGTTGAAGAAATATGGAAAATACGTTGAAAAAACATTGAAAATACGTTAAAGAAACAATCAAAACACGTTGAAGAAGCAATGAAGAAACGTTGAAGAAGCGTTGTAAATATGTTAAAATAACATTGAATATACGTTGAAGAAGCATTGATGAAACATTGAAGAAATGTTGAAAATACGTTAAAATAACATTGAAAATACGTTCAAGAAACATTGAAAAATGTTGACAATACGTTGAAGAAACATTGAAAATACGTTGTAGAAATGTATAATATCCGTTGAAGAAACATTGAAAAATATTGAAAATACGTAGAAGTATTGAAAATACGTTGAAGAAACTCTGAATATACATTGAAGAAACATTGAAGAAACGTTCAAGAAACATTGAAAATACGTTCAAGAAATATTGAGGAAACGTTGAAAATTCGTTGAAGCAGCTTCGAAGAAACAGTGAAAATACGATGAAGAATAATCGAAAATAATGTCAAGAATCGTGGAATGAACTTAAAAATTACGTTGTAAAGTCACTGAAAATACGTTGAAGAAACATTGAACAAATGTTAAAAATGCGTTGAAGAAGTTTTGAAAATACGTTGAATAAATATTGAAGAAATGTTGAAAATACGTTGAAGAAGTATTGAAAATACGTTGAAGAAACATGGAAAATACGTCGAAGAAACATTGAAAATAACTTGAAGAAACATTGAAAATACGTTAAAGAAACGTTGAAGAAATGTTGAAAATACGTTGAAGAAGTAATGAAAATACGTTGAAAAAACTTCGAATATACATTTATGAAACTTTGAATATTCATGTAAGAAACATTGAAGAAGCGTTGAAAAAACGTTGAAGAATCATTGAAGAAATGTTGAAAATACGTTAAAGAAACATGGAAAATACGTTGAAGAAGCATTGAAGAAACATTGAAGAAACGTTGAAAATACGTTCAAGAAACGTTGAAGAAACATGGAAAATACGTTGGAAAAACATTGAAAATACGTTGTAGAAACAATGAATAGACGTTGAAAATACGTTCAAGAAACAATGAATAGACGTTAAAAATAACTACAAGAAACGTTGAAGAAACCTTGAATATACGTTGAGGAAACATTGGAAATACGTTTAAGAAACATTGAAAACACGTTGAATAAACTTTGAAGAAACATTGAAAATGTGTTCAAGAAACATTGAAAAAACATTAAACAAACATTGAAAGTAAGTTTAAGAAACATTGAAAACATGTTGAAGAAACATTGAAAATACGTTAAAGAAACATCGAAAAAACATTTAAGAAATATTGAAAACATGATCAAGAATTATTTATTATTCTTTTAAATTAATATTATTACCAATAATGTTTTCTTTAAATATAACAGTATCTAAACTTCAAATTTCACGAATTTTTAATATATTCTTTAAACATTAGCAAATAAATAATTTAAATATATAATCATTATCTAAATTAGCTCTAATAATTTTAATAAAGTTAACTTTATATAATCATCCAATATCACTAATTTATAATATTTTCTTTAAACATTAACAAATTATTAAATTAAATATATAATCATTATATAAATTACCTCTGATATTTTTTATAAACCTAACGGTATCTAAACATCAAATTTCACTAATCTATAATGTATTCTTTAAACATTAACAAATTAATAAATTAAATATATAATCATTTTAGTAATTACCTCTAATATTTGCTATAAATTTAACTGTATCTAAACATCAAATTTCATTAATTTATAAGCTATTCTTTAAGCATTAACAAATTAATAAATTGAATGTATAATCATTTTAGTAATTACCTCTAATATTTTCTATAAATTCAACTGTATCTAAACATCTAATTTCACTAATTTATATTATATTCATTAAAAATTAATCATGTATTAAACTAAATATATAATCATTATAAAAATTTAAGTGTAACTAAACATCTAATTTCACTAATTTATAATATATTCTTAAACATTGACAAATTTGTAAATTAAATATATAATCATTATTTAAATTACCTCTAATAATTTCTATAAATTTGACTCTATCTAATCATCTAATTTCATTAATTTATAATATATACTACCAAAATTAATAATGTATTGAAATAAATATATAATCATCATTAAAATTACCTCTAATAATTTCTATAAATTTAACTGTATCTAATGAACTAATTTCACTAATTTATAATATATTCTTTAAAAATTAATAATGTATTAAATTAAATATATAATCATCATTTAAATTATCTCTAATAAATTCTATAAATTTAACTGTATCTAATCATCTAATTTCACTAATTTATAATATATTAATTATACATTAACGAATTAATAAATTAAATATATAATCATGATATAAATTACCTCTAATATTCTCTATAAATTTAACTGTACCATAACGTCTAATTTCATTAATTTATAATACATTCTTTAAAAATTAATAATGTATTATATTAAATATATAATCATTATTTAAATTATCTCTAATAATTTCTATAAATTTAACTGTATCTTCTCATCTAATTTCACTAATTTATAATATATTCATTAAAAATTAATAATGCAATAAATTAAATACATCATCATTATTTAAATTACCTCTAATAATATCTTTAACTTTAACTGCATCTAATCACCTAATTTTACTAATTTATAATATATTCTTGAATAATTAATAATGTATTAAATTAAATCTATAATCATTATATAAATTACCTCTAATATTCAATCAATTCTAACTGTATCTAATCATCTAATTACACTAATTTATTATATATTCTTTAAACATTAATAAATTATTAAATGAAATATTTTATCATTATGTAATTTATCCCTAATGATTTGTACAAATTTATCTATATCTAAACATCTTATTTCAATAATTTAAAATATATTCTTTAAACATTAGCAATTTATTTAATTAAGTGTATTTATCATTATATAAATAGCCCCTATTAATTTCTATAAATTTATCTGTATGTAATTATCTAATGTAACTAATTTATATTATATTCATTAAGCATTATCATTTTATTCAATTAAATATATTTCTAATTATATGAATTACCCCCAATATTTTCTATAGATTCATCAATTATTAGGAATTTATTTTGATATTTACAAGATATTGTATATTGACATAGAATATTTACAATGGCTGATTCAATTTACGGTTCAATTTTTAATTTATTAACTGGTTTTCATGGATTTCATATATTAATAGGAACAATTTTTATTCTTGTAACATTATTTCGAATTTCATTTTATTATTTTAATTCAGATAATTATTTAAGAATTGAGTTATGAATTTTATATTAACATTTTATTGATATTGTTTGAATTATATTATTTTATTCTTCATATAAATTTTCCTTTTCTTTAATAGTAATTTAATATACATAGTATAATTAATATAATTAACTTCCAATTAATAGATTTATTTTTACAAAATAATTTATATCATAAATATTATTTATAATTTAATAGCTTTAATTTGACAAATTAATATTATATATTTAACTAGTTTTTTAATTATTTAATCATTTTAAAAAAATTTTTAATGAATTTACTTCAATACCAATTGGTATATACCTATGATTAACCCCACAAATTTCAAAGCATTGTCTAAAATAAACTCCAGGTCGTGATACATATAGATTTATTTGATTAATTCTTCCTAGAACTGTATCAATTTTTAAACCTAAAGAAGGTACTGCAAATGCATGAATTACATCAGTAGAGGTAGTTAATACTCGAATATTTCTTTTCATTGGTAAAACTATAAAATTATCTACATCTAATAATCGAAATATTCATTTTTTACACGTTTCAGTTATATAAGAATCAGATTCTTTTTTTACAATATCATTATATTCATATCTTCAGTATGATTGATGACCAATTGCTTTAACTGTTAAAGGATTTTCTACTTCAGTATCAACTACATATAATAAATATAATGAAGGGAAAGTTAAGAAAATTATTACAATTACTGGTAATACTAATCGTAAAGTTTCTAAAAATTTACTATGTAAATAATTATAATCATAACATTTATTAATAATTACATAAAAAGTAAAATAAATAACCGTAAAAAAATTAGTAATCGTACAGTTATATTAAAATCATGAAGTAAATCTATTTGTTGACTTAATGGAGTAGCTAGATCTTGTAAAGTTATTTGCCCCCGAAATGAAATTTCTAATAATAAAATAATATTACATATATAAAGCTTAAATTTATTGCACTAATCTGCCATATTAAAAAATATTATTTATATATTTATCGAATATTTGGAAATTCTTGATATTGAGAATCAAAGTGAGTAGTAGGAGTATATCAGAAAAAAGGTTTATTAATTTTATTTCATTCTTCTAATTATTTAGTATATTTAGTATATTTTGGATCTACACATGGAGGTTCAATATTTTTGGATTTTCATGAAATCTATGTGTAGACAATGCATATTCTATAATTACTTCTAAAGATGTAGTAGGTTTTACATAAAAAATTACTAACTTTTGAGTTCATATTCATTCTAATAAATATAAAAAATATTGTATAATCATTATTATCATAATCATTATAATAAATATAAAAAATATTGCTCTTCTATAAGATACAAATATACCTAATTATAAAATTAAATTGCAACAATGATATACATCAGGATAATCACAAATTCGACGTGGTATTCGTCTTAACCCTAAAAAATGTTGAGGAAAAAAGTAATATTTACTTCAATAAATATTGCAATAAATTGTGCTTTTAATCGTTTATGATTTATTGCTAAACTAGTAATTGTAGGATATCAATATACAATTCTGCCTACAATAACAAATACTGCTCCTATAGATAATACATAATGGAAATGGGCAACAACATAATAAGTATCATGTAATAATACATCTAAAGCAGATCTTGCTAAAATAATTCCTGATAATCCTCCTATAGTAAATAAAAAAATAAAACCAAATACTCATATAATTGCTACATTTAATTTTATTTTTATTCCAATTATTGTAGCTAATCATCTAAATACTTTAACTACAGTAGGAATTGCAACTACTAAGGGCATAGCAGAAAAATATGATCGAGTATCTACATCTATTCCTACTGTAAATATATGATGACCTCATACAAAAAAACCTTAAAATAGTAATCACTTTTAATGCATAAATTACTAATAAATGACCAAATACTTCATTTTTCCCTGCTTCATTATATATAATATGAGAAATTAAACCAAATCCGGGTAAAATTAAAATATAAACTTCAGGATGTCCAAAAAATCAAAATAAATATTAAAATAAAATAGGATCTCCACCTCCTGAAGGATCAAAAGAAGAAGTATTTAAATTCCGATCAAATAATAATATAGTAATAGCACCTGCTAATACAGGTAATGATATTATAATTAAAAATGAAGTACTTAAAATTGATCATACAAAAATTGATCTAGCGTATAAATTTCCTACATTTATATTTAAAATTGTAACAATAAAATTAACTGCCCCCTAAAATAGAAGAAATCCCAGCTAAATGTAAACTAAAAATAGTAAAATCTACTAAAAATGTTCTATGAAATAATTTTAAAGATAATGGTGGATATATTGTTTATCTTGTTCCTGAACTACCTAAAATTATTGAATATAATATATATATATATATATAAAAGCAGGGTTAGTAATCAAAATCTTAAATTATTTAATCGTGGGAAAGCTATATCAGGAGCTCCGCATATTATATCACATATACATACTCCACAAATAATTCCCAAATCCTCCTACTATTACAGGTATAATAAAAAAAAAATTATTGTTAAAGCATGAGATGAAACTAAAGTATTATATAGATGTTCATTTCCTAAAAATAAAGTAGGAGCTATTAATTCAATGCGCATTATTATTGATAATCTTATACCGAATATTCCTGTTCAAACTCCAAAAATAATGTATATAATTCCAAGTTTTATGATATGTAGAATATAATCTTTTACTCATTTTATATAGTTTAAATAAAACATTATATTTTCAATATAAAAAAATTAATTTAATTTATAAAAATATTTAAAAATATTGTTATTATTATTATTTTAATATCTTCAATATTATGCTATATTTAAACTATTTAAATTAAATTATTATAATTAATATTAGTATAAATAATATTAGCATAGAAATTGTTGAAAAAGTCGTTATTAAATGTTGACCATTAAAATCTTTTAAAAATATTTTTATTGAAAATAAATTAATTAAATTTTTAGTTATTATTTGCCTATAATTTTGTTCATAATAATAAAAAAAATTATATCCAATTTTTAATGGGTAAGAAATTATAATTCTAGTAAAAAAATTTCTTAATCATATTTTATTAAAAAGAATTTAATAAAACTATTATAATTTAAATTTATATATCATAATAATTTTCCAATAAAAAAAGATACATATATTATAAATATTAAATTTTTCTATTTGTGATAAATAAATTTCTTCAATATTATTAAAAAGAATTCATTATATTAAATAACCAAATATTAAAGTTATTATTAATAAAATAATTATTGATCTATTTATTAATAATGAATCATTACAATTTATAAGGATAAAAATTATTAATATTATTACTTAGAAATCTAGATAATCGTGAAGAATATATAATAGTTAAACTTGTACTAATTATTAATATTATTTTATTAATTAAAGAAAAACTATTAGTTAAAATATATTCTAAAATTAAATCTTTTGAATAAAATCCAGATATAAAAGGTATTCCACATAATGAAAAACTACATACTATTATAATAGTAAAAGTTAATGGTATATTATTTTTAATATTGCCTATTATTCGAATACCTTGACAATTATTTAAATTATGAATAATTACTCCTGAACATATAAATATTATTGATTTAAAAACTGCATGAATAATTAAGTGGAAAAAAGTTAATTCAAATTGATGCATTCTAAAAATTATTATTATTATACCTAATTGAGATAATGTTGAAAATGCGATAATTTTTTTTAAGTCATATTCTATAATAGCAGAAATTCCTGCTAAAAATATCGTAATTATTCCAGTATATTTAATATATTATATAATATAATAATTTTGTCTAATTAAAGCATGAAATCGAATTGATAAATAAATTCCAGCAGTAACTAAAGTAGATGAATGAACTAAAGAAAAAACCGGAGTTGGTGCTGTTATAGCATTAGGTAATCATGCTGAAAAAGGACTTTGAGCTCTTTTAGTAAAAGCAGAAATTATTACTATGATTAAAATTAAATAATTTATACTAATAAAATTAATAAAATTTCAAGATCCATAAGTTATTATTAAACCAACTAATACTAAAATAAATACATCTCCAATTCGATTTATTAAAATTATTAATATTTCAGAATTATCTCTAGAACATCTATTATAAAAAATTACTAATAAATAAGGAATTAATCATAATCCATCTCAACCAATAATAATACGAATTATATTTGGACTAATAATTACTAATAATTTTGATAAAATAAAAAAAAATTAAATATAATAATCGAATAGAATTTTTATCATGATATATTGAAATAACATTTCATTCTAAATAAATTGAATATTTTATTAATATAAATAATATTCTTATAATAAATATTCTAAATCTAATATATAAAAAAATTATTCTATTATTATAAGCTATAAATTGCTCTAATAAATATTCTTAATATTAATAAAATTATAATACTATGAGATCAATTTAATATTACTCATACTATAATAATTTCACTAATTAGATTTAAAGAAATTGGAGTTGATATATTAATTAAACAAAAAATAAATCATTATAAGCATATTGAAGGAATAAAATAAATTATTCCTTTATTAATTATAATATTTAGTCTAGCAGTTCGTTCATAAAGATATTTAACAATAATAAATATTGCTGATGAATATAATCCATGACCAATTATTATTAATAACTGTCTTAAAAATCCTCAATTAGTTATTGATATAATTCTTATTAATATTACTGCTATATGAACTACTGAAGAATAAGATACTAAAATTTTTATATCTTATTGTTATAAACAAACTAATCTTAAATAAATTATTCCAAATAAACTAATAGTAATATAATATAATTTATATTTATAGTGCTTTTTATTATAATTATCATAGATCGACATAATCCATATCATCCTAATTTTAATAATACACCAGCTAAAATTATTGATCCTGAAATTGGTATCTCAATATAAGCTTTTCGTAATTATGAGTGAAATATAAATATTGGTAATTTTACTAAAAAAAAATTTACTAACAAATAAAATTATTATAAAAATTTGATCAAAAAATTATTTCAAAAATTAATGAATTAAAATCATTATAAATAGAATAAATAATTAATAATAAACGTAATGATACAAATAAACAATAAATTAATATATATATATTCTTGCTATAATTCGCTCTGGTTGACAACCGCATCCTATAATTAAAATAAAAGTTGAGATTAAAGTAATTTCAAAAAATAAATAAAAAATAAAATAATTTATTTTAGTAAATCTTATAAATAAACAAAATAATAAAATTAATAATAATAAAATATAAAAATTTTAATTAATTATTTTTTTACTAAAATTATTAACCCTGTAATTCATAAGCTTAATAAATAAATATTAATTAATATAGAATATCTAAAATTATCAATTCCTACTCAATAATAAATTATTCTTCAATGATTATTAAAACCATAATTAAATAATGTTAAAAAACTTAATAAAAATAATAAAATTTTATTAAAATTTTTAATTATTAAAATTATTATAACTAAAGATATTATAATTTTTAGCATATTAATAAAACATTTACCCCTACATTATCATTTCCACTAGATCGAATTAATAATACTAATAATGTTAATCCTATAACAGCTTAACATACTACAATTACTAAATAATAAAATAATAAATAAATATTTATATTTTTGATTAAAGTTAATACTAAAAATAATAATAAACTTACTATTATAAATTCTACTATTATTAAAATTAATAATACTTGACTATATACATAAGAAAATAATATTATAAATAATAAAAATATTATTAAATAAATAATATAATCAAAAAAAATTTTAGTTATTAATTTAAATAAAATATTAATTTTGTAAATTAAAAATAAAATAAAAATTTTTAACTAATTCAAAAAAATAAGCATAAAGTTTATATTATTAGTCTCCAAAACAAATATTTTTTTTAAATTACTTTTTGAATATATATATATATATTTAGTATGACAATAGACTACTTATTATCTTTAATAGCTAAATTTTTACCTTTTACTTTATTATTATTGTTTTTATTAGTTAATTCAAGAAAATCTGTAAATCCTATTTTAGTAGAAACTGTATTAATATTAACTTTATTATCATTATTATTACCTTTAACAGTTTATATATATAACAATTTACCAAATGTTATAATTTTTTTAGTATTAATTGGAGGACTTATAGCTTTATTTTTTTATTTTATGGGATTTCGTAATAATACAATAACTACTTTTAGTACACTTGATATAAATATTACTGTTAGAACAATATTAATATTAATATTAACAATTGTTTTATTTCTTTTAAAAGATCCATAAATCAAGAATATTCATTTATTTCAAATTCTTTAGGTATTATTTCATTAGAAAATTTTAAAAATATAAAGTTATATGATGATAGTATTAATTATGTATATATATTTCAGAAATAAAAAGTATATTTAATTTTTTTTTATTAATTTTTTATTAGTATGTATAACAACTGTAGTAAAAAAAATTATTAAAAAAAAAATTTACGAAAGATAAAGTAGGATAATAAGAAAGTCTATAATAAAAACTAATGTTTTAATAAAAATTAATAATAATTCATTAAATAATCTACCTACTCCTTTAAATATTTCTATATGATGAAATTTTGCTTCATTATTAGGATTATGTTTTATATTTCTTTCAATACATTATACTCCTAATGTAAATATAGCTTTTAATAGAGTAATTCATATTATACAAGATGTGAATTATGGATGATTATTACGAATAATTCTATAAATGGGGCCTCCTTTTTATGTATATATATACATATTGGACAAAATTTATATTATAATACATTTAAATCATATTAACCTTGAAGAATAGGAGTAATTATTTTTTAGTAACTATAATAACTGCATTTATAGGATATGTATTACCTTGAGGTCAAATATCACTATGAGGAGCTACAGTTATTGCAAATTTAGTATCTGCAATTCCATATATAGGAGAAAAAATTGTTTTATGATTATGAGGAGGATTTTCAATTAGAAATGCTACTTTAAATCGTTTTTATTCATCTCATTTTTTAATACCTTTTATTATTTTATTTATGGTTATTCTTCATTTAGTATTTCTTCATGAAAGTAGGATCATCAAATCCAATAGGATTAAATAGAAATTATTTTAAAATTCCTTTTAATCCTTATTTTTCAATTAAAAATATTATTGGATTTTTAATTTTAATTACAATTTTATTATTAATTATTTTAATTGATCCTTATATTCTTTCTGATGCTGACAATTTTAATAAAGCAAATTCTATAATTACTTCTATTCATATTCAACCTGAATGATATTTTTTATTTGCTTATGCAATTTTACGAACTATTCCTAACAAGTTAGATGGGTTAATTGCTTTATTTTAACTTTATTATTTGTACCTTTTATTTCTGATTATAAAATTAAAGGATTTAATTTTCAAATTTTAAATAAAATTAATTTAAATTAATATTAAAAGGTATACTCCTAATCTTAAAATACATAAAATTTTTAATATATTAATATTAGAATTTATAAAATTTACATAATAAGGTAATGATATTCATAAAAGTATTATAATTTATGTACTTAAAATTAGACTAATTATATAAAATAAATAATTCGTTTTTAAAATAATTAAAGATTCCTTTAAAAATAATTTTATTCCATCCCTAAAAGGTTGTAATAAACCAAAAATTCCCACTTTATTAGGTTCTTTTTGTAATTGAGTATATCCTAAAATTTCTCGTTCTAATAAATTTAATAATCCTACAGAAATTAAAACTATTACTAAAATATCAATTGATAAAATAATTCTATTTAAATAATATAATATAATTATTACTTAAATAACTAAATTATTTATAAATAAATTCTAAATTTATTGCACTAATATGCTGAAGTAATATATTTATTAATTTATATTCAATAATTGTAAATTACATTAGTAATAATAATAAGTCCTTTCGTACAAAATTATTATATTTTTTTAAAGATAGAATCCAAACTGGCTCACACTATTTTAAACTCAAATCATGTAAGTTTTTAAAAGTGGAACAGACTTAACTTATTTAATTACTCAAACAAATATTTAACTTAATTCAACATCGAGGTTGCAAACATTTTTATCAATTTCTCTCCAAAAATATTATGCTGTTATCAATAAGGTAATTTATTTTAATTTCATTATGAATGGATATTAACTTAATATTATTCATTTATTAATGAATAAGTAATAATATTTATTTAAACATTATATAAATTTATTAATTTTAAAACATTTATTAAATTATCTAATCAGTCCCAATTAAATAATATTAATAATTGATGGATTATTTCTTAAAATAATAAATTATTAATATAATAAAATTTTATAGGGTCTTCTCGTCTTTTAAAATTAGTTAAGAATTTTTACTAAAAGTAAAATTTAATTTTTAATTAAATTGAGACAGATTTTATTTCGTTCAATCTTTCATTCTAAACTTCATTAAAAAACCAAATGATTATGCTACCTTTGTACAGTGAGAATACTGCAGCTATTTAATATATTCATTGAGCAGAATAGACTTAAAATTATTATCAATAAGACTTGTTTTTATTAAACAGGCGAATAAAATTTTATATAATATTAATATATTAATATAAGTTTAATATAATATTAATATTTACTAAATTTATCATTATTTCAAAATGTTATTAATTAAAATTTTTATTTTATACTTAATTAAAATCTCAATAAATTAAATTAATTCTTTATTTAAAATTTTAATTTTATATTTATTAATATTAAATATTATTAATTAATAATAATAAGATAAAATTTATTTAATATATTAAAATTAATTTAAAGTTTCTTATCTTAAAATGCCTAAAATTTTTAATAAAATTTAAATTAATATTTTTATAAATAATATTAATAAAAAATTTTATCTAAATTAAATTTAATTATAAAATAACTAGATATAAAAATTTCGATTAGCATATCACCTCTAATTAATTATTTTCAATAATATTTACACATTAAAACTCATAATTAATTAATTCAATTTTTTTCAAGAATTACATAAATTTATTTATTAATTTTAATAAACCCTAATACAAAAGATAAAAAAAATTATTTTTTACTTTATGTAAATAATATTAATATTTTCTTTTACAATACTTTTTAACTATCAAATAAATTTATTTTTCTTAAGTAATACTACATAAATTCATTTTATTATTATTTTATATAAAATAAATAAAAAAAATATATATATTCATATTTCTAAATAATTGAATTAATATTTATTTAAGTTATTATTATAAATATTATGTAATTTAATATAATTATATTATTTAAAATATATAATAAATTTAATTGATTCCAAAAAATTCAAAATTTTTTATGCCTTAAACACTAATATATAAAAATAGAAAATTTTATTTCATCATTCATATGCAATATAAATATTATTTATTAAACTATATTTCTTTCTAAATTCACTTTCCAGTGCATTTACAATGTTACGACATACTCTACATTTTATATAGAATTGACGGGCGATTTGTACATGTATTAAAATCAAATTTCAATTTTAATAATTTATAAAAATTGACTAATAAATTCTATTTTAAATTAATATTTAAATTAATTATCTAATAAATAAATGTAACTCATATAATCTTAAATATTGCTACATATTGATCTAAATCATTTTTTTTAATAATAATAATACATAAAAACTTAATATATATTAATTAATTAAAAAAATTATAAATATTTATATCTTAAAAGAATATTCTTAACATTAACATACATAAGCATAAATTTAAGTTTTTCCTCGTATGGATTATCAATTATGAGACAAATTCCTCTATATAGTTAATATACCGCCATAATTCTAAATTAACCTTTTTCTTTATTCAAATAATAGAGTATCTAATACTAGTCTTTTATTAAATCCTTATATACTAAAAATTATTTTATAATATTAAATCATTAAATATTTATAAGATTCGATCCATAAAATAATTTTATATTTTCATTAATTAACTAATTATTATAAGTCAATAATTACTATTAAATTGTATAATTTGACTAACCACTATTGCTGGCACAAATTTTATGTATACTATAAAAAATTCTTATTAGTAATTTATTATAATGATAAAATTTTACATATTATATTTATATTATATATTTACATAAATAGATAAAATTATTTAAATTTAATAATCCTCTAAAAATTATATATATTAAAAAAATTTATAATTAATTATTAAACTAAATTAAAATACATTTTAACATTTAATATTATTAAATTAGTATCTTTTTGTGTAAAAAAAATATTTTTCTTAAACTAAAATTTTTTTAAAGAAGTAAAATATTGTATTAAAAAATGTAGCTAAACGGTATACTCGGTAGCACTATTATAAAACATATTTTTAAATTTGAAATTTTAATTAATTTTTTTTAATAAAATATTTAAAAAAAATTTCTTAACAATATTTTGAAAAATTTATATTCTATTTTTCATATTATCAAAAAAGTTTGAATAAATTAGTTTAAATAATTAAAAACTATTATTTATAATACATTTGAGAATTAAGACATAATAATAAATCATGTAAAATATTTAATAAAAAAATACATATATTATGGTAATAATTTAAGAAAATTAATACAATTGAAAGAAACTTTCAATAAAAAAAATTCTTTTTGTTATCGTGATTACAGATATACTATTCTCAATTTTAGTGTATTCATAAAATTATACATTTTCTAAACTTGAATTTCTATAAATAAATATATGTATAACTTTAAGTCATGCATTATATTACATTATATACGAAAAATTTGGCATCTATAGTTGTCGTTAATTTATTATTTATTCTGTAAAATTCTATTATACTCGAAAATATTTCTTTAATAAATTATAATTGCCCTCTTTACGATGTTTCTATCTGTGTATAAATTACCAGTCTGGTGTCGCTATATCACATTCTCTTATATATACTCGTTTCCCCTTCTGATTACCTACAATCATTTGTTTACCGTCTTTGAATAATCGAACCCTGAGAAGGCACCATTTGTTCTATATTTCGCTTAATTTTCCGGACCTCTGTGCGTCGTGCCGTTCTTTATCCCACTTTTGGATGCGCCCGTTGTGTGCGCTCTTTGCTTGCCATCTCATGGCCCTTCGGTATCCCGGACTCCTGTTCGCATGCCTGGAAAGGTCCGCGTCTCAATCCCTTCTCTTCTCGTCTTCGGGGTTACGCCTCCTTCTTCCAGCGCAATGGCAAATCCGTCTATAGACCGATAATCCCTCGTTGTCCTCCAATCATGTTGATTCTTGCTTTACTGTAAGTAACTCCGAGTCGCTCGCGATTTCCTCAAAATTATTCCTCGCGTGATCATTTTTTCCGTTGTCGCGTTTATCTAGCGGCGCGTGCCTTCCGTGAAGATACTTCACGGTGGCGCGTGTATTCTTTGAAAGAATTTTCGCAGCGACGCGCACTAGGCTAGCATTGCGCCTCACCCCGGGCGGGGACCTGCAAAGGTATCTCTTTAGTCCTCGCCTCTCTGGCCCGAGAGGCGAGTACGTGCTGCGGGCGTCCCCGCGACACGCACCTGAGGAGTGGAGGCGAGTGACCCGTTGTCCGTCTCCTGAACGGGTCCGGGCAGTTTAATCCGTTTTCTTTATAATTGTTTTTACCTTACCTTACCTACTTTTCTCTTTATTCTTTCTCTCGACGCTTTCCATTCTCAACAATTTTTATATTAATGGAGTTTAGATTTATTATATTAGATATAATTACATTATACTACATTATTCAATTAATGTAATGTTAAAAATAATTTTATTTATTTATTTATTTATAATTAAGTCAAGTAGAATTTGATATCTCATATATCAGTGCAGCTCCTTTAAAAAGGGTTTAAATCTTTGTTTAAATTTTATTTTAGCTTAAATCAATAAATCAAAATACCAATATCTCAATTCAATAAATCAATAATCCAGTAACTTAATATCACCATTTACGTACAGCCTAAAGATAAAAACCCAGTAATTAGTTATCTAATAACACAATAACGCCAATAAAACAGTAAGTTAATCACCCAAAAACCAAATAGTCCAAAAAGAATTTTAATTTGTATTCCTGTTTTATTTGAGATTTTTAACTTAAAGACTAACATGTTTATTATTTGAAAAAATTGTGTGTGATTTTCATTAATAATGTTCGGTAATGCTAGTTATTGATTTGAAATATATAAAATAGGAGAATACATACGCATATATTTTAATCTAATGATAAAAAGATAATATAAATAAAAAAGAGCGAATAAATATATTGCAAATGATTTGCTTGCACTTTGTAAAATATTTAGAAAAATAAAAAATTATTTAAATTAATATTTAATAACGACAATTTTTATTCTCGTCTGGATACAAAAATTTTTTATTATTTTCTAATAATTTAAACACTAATAATATATCCACTTTGCTTATTTTATTACTATTATTCTATTATTATTTAATATCTTTATTATATTTTAGTTTTTAAAGGTAAATATATTATTATAATATTTTACAGATTTTGGAAAATCAGATTGATAATTGTAATAATCAAGGAGAAGTGGGACAATATATATTGGTAAAAAAATCAGGTACAATTGAAAATACTCCTCGTGCGTCTTCTGCTCCACCGATGCCTCCGCAATTAGCAGGGATGAGTATTGGAGTCCATATTGTACATGGTAGACCGGCAAGTGCTGGAGAGAACTCGTATCAAGCTATTTCGTTAAAAAGTAAAGGAACTGATTATCGCACTAATGGTGGAGCTGAACCAAATACTCCTAGTATTATTATCGGCGGTAATCCACCTTCTCCGTGCGAATGTAACATACGTGGAGCTATGGTAATATGTCGTCAATGTGGTGCATTTTGTCACGATAATTGTATTGGACCTCAATGTATTTGTGCTGTTTGTCTTATACGTTAAAAAATATTGCACTTAAAATTACTTATTAATCGATTTGTAAATACGTATCTGTAAATTAATTATTTAAGTTTCCTTGAATTCATTTTAATCTCTGTTTTGTATAAATATATAATGCTTCATCATCTATTGATGTACATGTAAATTATAATGAATTTCTTTACATTTTCTATTTAAAAATTAGTTGAATTAAATTTATTAATAATATTAAAACTTCAATAACATTTCACTAATAAAAATTTAAAAAAATTTGTATATAATAATTTTTTATATTTATCAAAAGATTATTCATTTTATACTAATTGAAAAAGTGTATCCAGCTTCACTTTCAAATTATAAAATTTATTTTTAATATTTTGTATATATATAATTCATAAATAAATTATATTTCAAATTTTGTTTAAATACTTTAAAGAAATTTTGTAATTCAATTTTTAACAAATTAAATAGAAAATATCTAATATTTTTATTACGATATTTAATAAGTATATTTTATAATACAACTATAATATATATAAATTATATTCAAAATTTCCTTAAAAGTATGATCTTAAATAAAAAAAATGAAATAATACACAAAAATTATACCATTATAAAAAACTTTATTGTAATATTGACTTGACATTTAAGGTTATTGGAAAGGCAACTTTTTTAAAGTAGAAATCGTATTCCATATTTTTATCCTGAATTCTGAAAGAATGTGAAAATTTTATATTCTAGTATATTATTTGGTTATTTTCCAAAGTTCAATTGTAAAATTTTTTAAAGATAAACTTAGCTAAAAATTAATTCAGGGATTTCTTTCTGTCAATAAATAACGAATAAAGTCAAATAAAATAATCCTTATAAAGCATTATAGAATTTGTATAATGAAAAATAGTAAAATTATAATCGACTTTTCTTATATAAACATCATGAAATTTCCAACAACAAACAAATTAATTACGACAAATTTATGTCATTTTAGATTAAGGCAAGTCGATTAAATGAAAATTATGATATTTAATGTTTCACGAAATATTATAAAATGTGAATTATTTGATTTCAAATCAATATATTTCCAAATAAATAAAACAAATAATTCATGTCAGTGATAGCGTTATTAATGGTACTAGATGAATTGTCACTTAAAGATAATTTAATACAAATTTTTTTATTTTTTCCCGTATAAAAAAATACTATAATAATAAATATACTTATTTTTACAAAACAAGACACATTATTGTACAAAAGCATAAATGTAACAGTATTGAAAGTGCATTGACAGAAAAGTGATCGAATTTTCAAAATAAAAAACAAGAAAATGCATAAAATTGCCAGTAATATACAAATTAGTATCGCGAAATTGATGTATTTTTACATGAAACAAAACCATAAACATCATGGAATTTTGAAGATCAAACAACTTAATCACAAAATTTTATGTCATTTTAGATTAAAACAAGTAGGATAGAACAAGGAAGAATGAAAATTATATTTCATGTTTCATAAACAATTATAGCATGAAAATTATTTAATTTCAAATCAACATATTTCCAATATATAAAACAATAACAATTTTTGTAAGGGAAAGAATTATGAAGGAAAAACTATCATTTGTCATTTAAATAAAAAAAATATAATACAAAAATAACCATTTTTATATTGTGAATGAATATGAAAATTTTATATTCTAGTATATTATTTGGTTATTTTCTAAAGTTAAATTATAAAATCTTTTATAGATAAACTCAGCTAAAAATCAATTCATGGATTTCTGTCAATAAATAATGAATATAGTCAAATAAAGTAACTCTTATAAGCATTATAGAATTTTTATAATGAAAAAAAGTAAAATTATATTCGACTGTTTTTTATATTTACATAAAAATATGATTTTCATAAGAATCCAATATTTAAATTAAATAAATCATCGAAGGAAAATTCAAGATTATTATGAAATTTAATTCGAGCAACTTACAACAATTTTAAGATTCGTCTTTTTTTTATACAAAGTAATTGTTTTGACTAAATTAAATATTAGGTGATTTAAGATACATGGTAAAAAAATTAATTCCTATTCCACATTTTTAAATTTACTTTCACATGAATTTAAGAAATATGTTCAGTTATCGTGAAATTTTTTTCGTAGAAATCATCAACTTTTGAAGAAGTTATTTTTAAAAATGTGAAATTAAGCAAAAAATAAGATATTTTAATTATATTATCTTAGATTGTATAATAAAAAGAAAATATATTGATATATTGATTATTTTAAGGATACCATTTATACGTGTATACATGATTCATAATATACTATATAATAAATATTAGCATGTAATTGGTGGACAATTACTGTTGCAAAAATTATTTTAAGGTTAAAATAGAGTATTACTAATGTAACAATAAAAAATTGATAATTGTTTTCAAAAAAATGTACATAAATGAACATATCGAAAATTGAAAAAAATAATAGTGATGAAGGTTAAGGGTATTAAAGATAAAATATAACTACACTTATTACCGTTAGAAGAATAATTTTCGTAATTTAAGCTACATCACCTGTAAGATTAGCAATCGATAATGAGTCCATAAGTGCTTGCAACTATTTTATTGTGTTATGAATATGAAAGACAGATAATGGGAACTTGTTTTAGTTAATGTCCCTAATAAATGTATTATATTATAACTTCTATCTTTTTCAAACAAATACATTAATTACATATATTTTTTAATAAAGTATATCTAAGCTTATTCGTCATGTATACGATACATAATAAAATATGGTAAAAGATAATATTATCAAAAAAATTTACTAAAATATAAATATATTCGATGATTAAAATCAATTTGGTTAATTTTTATATTAGTTAAATGATGATTTAAATTTTAGTTTTTACAATATTTGAAATTAATTTCAAATATTCAATTACTTTAATATGATTATTATGCATGCAAATTTTAACTCAAAATAATTTTTTGGTATATAGCGAAATATATGTACGTTATTAACTTTAAATAATTTCAAATACGCTCATTCAATAAATATATATATTCTCTGCAATAGATATCATAGCATTACAAATTTAGTGACACATATAGTTTGAATATTAATACATTTATATTAGTAAAAGTTAAAATACTGGAAAAAGAGCGTTGACGCTGAAAAAAATTAATTACAATTTATAAAATAAAATGTAGGAAGTAAAGAAGAAATATTAACAATATTTATTAATTTATTTGTTTATAATTTTATATAAGAATGATAAAGAAATATTTATATGTTATAGTTTTTAAAAATAAATATTATCAAGTATTATTTATTTGTTACAAGATTCAAAAATTTTTTTATTTTATAAGTTATTTTTTATTATTCAATACAATACAATAAATCGTCAAAAATTTAATTAATTTCTTTTAATCTATTCAACATGACAACTGATTGTTAATTTTCTAATTACTCTTGCCCTCGTCGTTCGATTCAACTATAAGTGTAGCATGAAGTGAGATATAAATAGCACAGTAATAAACTATAGCAATTCCACAATGCATTATTAAAATCCGACACTTAAAAAACAATACCAACAGAGTAGTACATTAGTTCTTTAACAATTATTCCAGTTGCTTATACTAATCCAATATTATTATCTGTGACTCTATATATAAATTAATTTTTTTGTATCATACGTTGAAAGTCATATTTGTTACTGAATACACTCGTTTTTTTAATGAATTAATTCAATTATTTCATTATAACTTTTAATTTTTAGATATGTACCTGGTACAAGGCAGAACAACAGATTTAATTATCCTACGTCTATATATACTCCGCAAATATATTACGAAACTCTTTTCTGCAGTATGGAAAGATGATTCTGCTTTCGTACCTTATATTATGCACGATACATAGGTACTGAATGAGTAGTTGTTGCACATATTGTATATTTATTCTTCGCGCAGAACTCGTAAAGTGTGTAAACGGTATTGACTAACTCGCAACATCCAAATCTGTTAATGCAATAGCTTCTTAAAAGAAAAATAGAAACTATCTGATTACCCTGTTTTATATGAAATTTTAAACTAATCTTTATTTTCAATACGCTACCAAATATATCTAATTTTCTTTTCTGTTTTATTTCATATATTTTTTTTAATTTTATAATTAACGGATAATATATATATATATATATATATATATATATATATATATATATATATGCTTATTACCGATTCTTTTCATATCATATAAGCAAATATATTGTCATATATTAATACTAAGTATTAACTCATGTGGCAAATAATTCATATATTTACGTAAGAGACGTTTTTATCCCAATTTTTCTTTTTAAATATAATTTTTATCTTATATTTTATTATATTTTGCTATATTCGAAACAATTCTTCAATTATGGATAATAAATCTTGTGAAGAATAATTTTTTATTTTCTAGAATTTTGCAAATATCAGTATTAATTGATTTTGAAAGTGTGTTCTGAGATCAAAATTGTAAGTTTCTTATTATGCTTATCATTAATGAACATAATTATTTATTTTTATATCTTTAAAATCATACATTTAAATATATTTAGTATTATTTATAATATTATAAAATGAATATAATTCCTTTCCGTATTACATTCAATATTACGAATAATAAACGTTTTGAGAAAAGTTAATACTACTTAAGATTGAATAAAAATTTATTCCTTTTATATTTATCACTTTTAAGTATCAGATTCTTTTTTCGCTTCGATCTGTATATAATATAAAATTAGTATTTATTTCCCTAAAATATTAATACTTTTATATATGAAATTAATTTGAACCTTTTAAAAATTTATGTAATTGATTAAATATAATACGTAGTAGCATCATGTAAATCTGTAAATAGCGTTGAATGAAATGGGAAGTAGGTTACTCCGCTTTTGATCTATGTTAAAATATACAATATATCGAGAAAGAACAAGTATTTGTAATATCAGCAAGTCTGATATTATTATAAACTACTTGTATCTATGCTAAGATCTGATTGATAAAAGGATTTCGAATAAAAAAGAGCAAATATTTTATCAAATATGAAAATAATGACAATGGTAAGTATAAAAACAATAATTTATAAAGAAGAATTTACATTGGATAAATTTGAACTTTGACATCTAAATTTTATTGAAAATAATAAAGCTGTATTATCATATTAAAGAATTATAAAGATGGGAGATATTTTATGTGAACCATAGAATTTGATCGTAAAAAAAGAAGGTAGCAAATTAAGGCCTGATAGGTGGTTAAGAAATAAAATCGATGAAGGGATAATGTTTTCCAATGCTTGTAACTTGTAGCAAGTTCTGTGAATATATATTAACATAAAGTATATCTGTGATTAATGTATTTGCGTTGGAAGCTATTGAAATTAATATTGAAATGTACCTTTATTATTTTGATAAATTATATGTTTTTAAGGTCTGTTGCTCATTAAAAAATATTTTTGAATATTTAAGATTAAATTTTTTTTAAAAGCACTGTGTTGCAGCTTCTGGAATATTAAGCTTGTGGATTATCTATAACACCTTTCAAATATTTATAAAATAATTTCAAAAGAATTATTTATCTTTCTATGCAACTTATAATACTTACTGCATATTGTAAAGCTTTTTCCGATGAAATATAATGTTCATAAATACTTAATAGCTTTAAAACTTGTAAATGTGTTCCAAATGTATATTATAATTTACATACTTTTTTTTAATTTTTGTAAAAATTATATAGCAATTGCTGATCTATAAATTTCTAACACTATTTGAGGTTTATTAAATATATCCAAAAAGCCAATTGATGGCTCCTATATTTATACTTAAAGTTATTTATTTGCGTTGATCAGGATCCATGTTTATAGTTTTAAAAATCAGCAACAGAATTCTTATCCTGCTTCAAGAGGTATGTATCATCTTCAAAGATATTCTGAGTTATGTAGCCTGTGGGTATTTTACTACATCAAGTACATATGTGTATATGTGTCCTGTGAAAACAAAAACACCTAAAAATAAAATGTATCATGTAAAGGTTTTAATTAATATAACAAAATTCAGCTGTGATTAAGTTAGATACATTTTGAATCTATTTATACCGATATGATATATTATATTTTTTTACTTCGTGTTGTATTTATTAAAATTAAAATAAATGAATTTTGTATTACATTGGAAATGTTATAATCTGTTATATATTTATTAAATATAATACATTTATTTTTATTTCGTATAAATTAATTTTAATTTTTTTTTCTATATAATTCGATACATGATAAATCATGGCCATTCTAAAGAAATATTCGTAACATCTAATGCTATAATATCAATTTCAGTATCAAGCAAATTACAAAGATTTGGTAATGTTCGACCAAAATCTCCATGAACAAATTCTTTAATATACGTACCAGCTTGAGCTTTAAAGTCTAAAATTATAAATTTATAATCATTTGAAATATTTACAATATATTTTCGATAATTATCCAATTCTTCTAAATTTGGAAATCGAGCACGCAATTCGTAAATTATTCGCACCCTTGGAGATAGAGCACGTCTATGTAAGACTCTAATAGGAGTATTTTGAACTATTTTCAAATTTTGTATAGTCTTTAATTTTTCTAATAAATATGTATTATTAATTCTTTTTTTACAAATACATAATGCTCTATAGGTTTTTGATTTAGAGTATTCGCCTTCTTTAAGTTTCTTCAAGTCACGTTTTGTTACCACTTTTAAATTACTCAATATTTGAACTTTTTTAGTACTCTTATTAATTTTTTCTCGTAAATATAGCAAAGTACTTTGTAAAATTTTTGTTATTTTCGGATTTACAACTTCAATTGCGAAAGGTCTGCCGCACAACAGCATTCTCACATCAACATCTTCTCTTCCTGATGATAGAAATTTGGTTGCTAAAATAGACATTAATAAATTTATACAAATAATAATTATGTACTTGTATTTATAAGATTATACTTACATTCTGCCTTAGTGTAATCTGTAATACTATTACAAATTAAATCCTGTACCGAATTTTCCATTTTTAATTTACCATGAACAAACCATGGAGTTTGACAAAGTTGCCTAGATTTTTTGGTGTAGCGTCCTAAAAATTAAATATAGATTAAAGATAAATTTTCTTTTCGGGAAAAGTAAGAAATTAAAAGAACACATAAAAAACTTTTGATTAATATATAAAGTATTAAATAAAGTACTAAGTAGAATTATAAATTTGGTTAAAATACTATAAATTATTTACTACATTCGTACACTAATATATACTAAATTTCTCATCAATCTGCACAAACAATCCTGATATATTTCATCAATACTTATGCATATTTGTTTATAATTCGGCATTATTCTTTTTCAGTTTCGACGGAATAAAGCAGAGAAAGAATTTTGACCAATTGCAACACCTTGCTTTCTTCTGAAAAAATTTAATGCTAACAATGGAAGAATTTCGACGGACGTAACTTAATTATATAGCCTCATAAAGAGATCCGATTGAAATAGGATTAACTTTTTCTGACAGTTTCAATGGCGACATTCAAGTATACATACATCGTCAGTTGTCAGTTTAAAAATAGACTCAATGAATGTCATCTTCCTTTTTTTACTGAGTATATTTATAAACTAAATTGCTTTCATAAAATCTGTAAATAATTGGGAGCTAATATTAATTTTTTTTCAGGATAATTAACTATTTCAAAATTTGTCCGAATATTCTTGTTAAGGCGATATTCGACACCTAGATTTACAAGCGCCCTTATTAGGGTAAGGTTAATACAAACATAGATAATTGATAAATCAAAAATTATTACTACTAATAGAAAAGTATGTCTTGACATAACCCAATTAACCGATCAGCTCTTTCAGCATATTTCCAAACTTAGAAATTTTTATTTTAGTCACGACATTCATTCTAAAATAAAGTATTCAAGTAACATTATTTTAATTTGATTATTTTAATGTGCTGTATAGGTAATTTTTGATATCTGCGCAAATTTATCTGTACTACATTATAGATTTTTAATAGAAAATAAACAGTTTTACATCTATTTGACTTATAGAGTTAGCATCATAATTGACGTCTTTTATTTGAACATTTTATAATTCTATCTGCAAGACTAAGGTTTTTTTGACTAAAATATGAGAAATAGTTTTTTATTTTCTTTATTCTTTCATATCTTTTTATTTTTCAGCTATTTAAAACCGCAATTTCTATTATTATTCTATCTTTTTCTTTTTACAGTGTAGAGCCTTAATTGTTTTTCTGTCTTGAACAATAGCATAAGAGAACTTGATGTTTGATTTCTTTTATTCTTCAATATTCCAAGTCTTTATTTTCTTTTTCTTTAGCATTATAATATAAAAATTTTATAAGTTTCTTTTTAGAAATTCTTTAGATCAGAAATAATGATGTTGCGTCCTATAGAAGTAGTGCAATTCTTACGCCTAGATTATGCACATTCACTCGGATAGAAATATTCTTAAATATAATTTGAATTATTATAAATCACTCAAATTTGGACAAAACTTAAACTAATTATGGCCAACAAAAATATCTAATAAGAGTGCAATGTACATACATACGCATATTAAAATATATAATTTGCTTTGGTTACTGAGTGCATAGCTTTTAAGTAGATATATGTACATCATTTAGTTTTAAATTATATTAATTTTTAAATATTTATAGCTTTGAAGAGAACATTAATTTATATATATTACTTTTAATATATATTTAAATTAAGTGTAGTGATTGCAGCCCTCTTCTATCCTATCAGAGGTAGTAGGCCGCATTATTAAACTTAATATAATACAGAACATTTCGCATATTTATATAACGTGCTCATTGTTATTGCGCAAGACTTCGTTTCCAGATAAATCCACCTAGTCCCTTTTATACCATAAATTTCTTTATGGCAACTTATTAACCAAATAAAATATTTCACAACCTCATGTAATGAGCCCGTGTTTACCTTTCCACCATCAGGGAAATTATTTTCTCTTTTAGTTATTTCGTCGAACATGACGATAGATATTTATAACTTCCTTTATCTCTAGACAGCTCTGTGCACACTCGAGTATAATGCGCTTGTTACAAAAATGGTTTGTCGCGCAGTTTTTTACTTTACGTAATGCACAATTCCCGAATGTTATTCCTCGTGGTTTTGGGCCTTTCTAGTCACTAGTTTACAAATAAACGCAATCTTGCCTATTTGGAATACAAATTAAAAACGCTTGTAAATCTTTACTTTAATCTATTCTTTCTCGGAATGAAATTACAAATTAAGAAAATGCATCAGGTAAAGAGATTCTAGGAAAAAAGAACAACTTTATATAAGGTGAATTTTACTTAGTTTTTTATTGATTAATTTATTATTTAAATATACATTAACCTATGCTAATCATTGTAGCCGCTGTGTATATTATAGTTCAAGCGCTTTGTTTACACTCAAATAAAGATGAAGCTGAGCAAGTAGCGATTCATCACTCGTGAAACAAGAGAATACCGTCACAGACTAGTTCTCCTAGCTTTGTTTCAAATAATATTCCTCAAGAAAAAAATAATGAGTAAATGCAAAGCCGATGAACGTGTATCTATTTACTTTACCAGAAATAAAAGACTCAAAGAAGAGAACGTTATCTTTCATCGGTACACTAATTATTTATAAACACTAAACGAAAATAGAAGAATACCACGTTTAACTGATTCCGGGAACGATACAAACGCAATCGAATGCTATGACATTGATATAATGACATTGATTACATTAAGAGATAGATCCTAAATACAGCAAGTAGTAACGATAATTGATTTTATTTTATTTATCTAGTTAACATTTTTAATAAAGCTTTTTTATTTTACTATTTTCTTATAGTAATATCTTACAATATATTTTATACAAATTAATGAAACCTGATATAAATTGAAGCACAAAATTAAAAGGTTATGAGGGGTTGAATAGAACTAATAGTTATTAATGAATTTATTAATAATTAAAAATTTATACACATATATTTCTCAATCAATTTTTTGAAACATTTCAAATAAGTAAGTTTTTTGAAAAAAATATTGTATTAAATCGTGTAAAATTTTGAAAATTGCATTTGAATATATGAAAAACTGAACGAAGGAATAATAATTTTAATAAAATATTTGTTCTAATTAATCCTGTTTATATTTTTCTTTTAACTTTAAGCTTAAAGCAGTTATAGTCTTTGATGAACTGATTCAACACTCTTTTTTATTAATAATAGTATTTTAAAGACATAGCATTCCAAATATGAATATAAGTTTTTTAATGAGTTTGTCAATCTTAGATACAGTCCTATGTAACATAAAAGAAAATAATATTAAAAAAATAAATAATAAAATTGATAAAAAAGCGATTTTTACCTAGTTGAATTTTAACCTACAAACGGTTTGCGTTCTTTATTTAAAATTATTAAAATTTAATTCTTAAAATTTATTAAATACACAGCATCAATTTTTTTTATTTGTAATTATTACATAAATGAAATCTAAATGTTTTGGAATAATTTATTTCAAATACATTTTCAATATCGTCACTATTTAAATATTTAAATAATAATTAAATTTCTGAACATTAATTTAAATACTTCGTATTATAATTATATTTTATGCTATAAAGTTTTTCATTAATATTTATAAATTGAATATTTTTTTAATACAACAATTAAAAAATAATAGATTTTTATTATAAACAGGGTTGGGAATAAATTTTATTTTGTAAATTTGCACTATTTTTGAATTTTGATATCAAACTATTAAAATTAAAATTCATGCATATATATATATTTTTAAAAATAATTATTAATTACTTACCGCCAATAAAAATACTACTATGTTTAAATGAAAATTTATCAATATTTATAAAAGTACTAGGTTTTTTCGGAGGCACTGCAAAACATTCTTCAAACTGTTCATCCGTTATTGAGTTTATAATACTTTCAATAGTTTTTTTTGTAATTATTTTGTCTTTTTTTATCCTCGAAAAATATTCACTTTTGGATAATTTTGTATATTTAGCTATACTAAAATTTTATTATAAAAAATTATACAATAAATAATAAATATTTGATATTTTTTAATTCTTACAATTCTATACATTCGTCTTGATCTTTAGGATATGACATCAAAACATCAATTGTAAGTGGCGATAGAATATTAGAGCATTCTATGCGTTTCTTTATCAAGTATTCAATTTCAGATAAGTACCATTTCCAAACATCTTTTATATTTTGAACTTTGAATTTAATATTATCTGAATGTTTGATTAGATGACCATTTTTTGATAAATAAATGTAAATAGCACGTTCTCTAATTTGAATGGTAATTGGAATGTTTAATGTAATCGAAACTGTGTTGCAGTCATAGTTTTCTTTATCCATTTGCTTTATCAACTAAAAACATATTGATTAATATAAAAAATTTAATTTGTTTGAATGAATTATATAAATAAACACCTACTCTGTTAACAAAAGTTTCCAATCCACTATTTTGTAAAATTCCCAGACAAATAATACAAGGTTCTGTATCCAATAGTCCTCCATATTCATCGAAATATTTTATCTGGTAAATAAAAACTTTTGATATGAAATTGTATAAAAATTTTATAATTGACTAAAATATTTTTACACTGTTTCATATGTTGACATTGTATGTTATAAAAATTAAATAAAAGAATTTTATTAAGCTATTTAAACGGATAAAAAATTCAAAAAGAAACAAGTGTGCTGTCAGTGCAGAGAATGAATATTTGAACAATATTCAACAATAGGTGAACAATTGAAAGCAATTTATTTACTAAATTGTATTTTTTCAATATCAATGTATTCAAACTTGATGAAATTCTTCTAAGAAATCCACTCAGTCATAGTAGAAAAATGTGCCTGATCTTAAGCTGTCACATAGAATCACCCCCAGTCCTTTGAACAATTTGATAATAGTTTTTAAAATTTTTTTATTATATGTATAAAAGTAGTATAAATATAAATCTAAAACTGAGACTTGAATAATATATCTTGAATAATATCAGGCTGAAATAAAGATATAATCAAAATTATATTTATTAGTAGGTAAGTGTAATAGGTAAGTGTGTAGGTTCAATCCACATGGCAAATTTTTTTATTTTCTTTTGAAAGTTTCATTTATTGCCTTCAAAAAATTAATTAGAACTGTAAGTAATAATGATGTTTAAAAATAATATAATCGGTAAAATATCATTTAAACAGTACCAGAATTATTTATCATTAAATAAATATTTTATTTCATAATTTGATAAATTAATAATTTATAATAAACTGTCCATTGCAGTATTTGAATTCTTTTTTTATATTGTGCCAACGCATAGCTCGCCACAAAAATTAGTAACAAGTAGAGGTTGCATAAGTTGTAAAAGAAGTTGCTAGAAAATTTGCAAAAGTTAAAAACACTGACGAATAAAAAGTTTTTCAAGTCTTTGGCTATTTTTCCCTAGAAGCACACTCTATCCTCCTATAGATGCATTCACAATTTTCTTTTCTTTTTTCCTTCCTCATCCTTGTATGCTGTTGCTTTTGATATAATACAGACCTTTTCCTCTCTCTTTCACCTTCATAGTTTTCCTTTTTTCTATCCATTACCTGCTATCGTCCTCCTACGCATCAATATCCTGCTGTAAATCACCAATTTTCTGTTATATTTTATTATTAATTACTCGAGTTTCATGTCTATCTATTTATTTGGATCAATGATATGGAAATATATGAAACTTATATTACAGACAGCATGTGGTAAACTAATCTCTTTACAACACATTTATTGTTATCAATAAGAGATATATTATTGATATCATAGTAGGATTATATATGCTAAGTTGAATATAATTATAATTAATATTTTTATTATTACATTTAGTTCATTCATAAAGTTTATGATGCTTAACATGAACAAAGTTCCTTTTACACACATGCAAAAATCCATAGTTTATATATTTGCTATTAATAACAAATTTTATCTTCTATGTAATCTTTTGTCCCATAAAAATGGAATTTTCATTTCTCACAACTATCTAAAAACTATGTAAAAATTGAATAACTCTTAACAATACTATTTACTGTATTTCTACTACTGCTACTAATTCGTATATTCAATACTAATTTTCATATTATTTAGTTTTCTGTATATAGAATAAGGTATTAATATTATGTATAATTAATTCTTAAAAAAAAACATATTTGTTAAGAATCTATGTAAAATAATCTTATTAACCTGTAAATAAAGTATCGATGGATATTCAGTTTTTAAAATACTTAATATTTTTATCTGGTTTAATTTATATAAAAAAATATTTATGAATACTAATAATTTAAAATTATTATCATAGGATTGAATCAAATATATTAAATAGAGAGAAGTAATTAAAATATTTACGTGTAACCATGATAAACATTCTTTATAGATGATTCATAAAAATTTATTTATTTAAACTCAAAAGATATAATTGACATTGTCTATAATATATTAAAAGCTATGTATTTCACTCACTATAATATTAAATAACCATAATAAATTAGTTTTCATAGCATTATATCCTTGTATAGGAGTATATTAATTATCGGTAATCAATGAACAAAATAGTAGTATCATTTAAGACTTAAAACATATACCATTCATCAAGAGTAAGAACACAATTCCACAAAAAACTTACAGTACATATATATAACTGTATAGACTAAATTAATTTTTGTATAAAAGTTTTTATTACATTATTTTATATTTTGTATATAAAAATTTGAGTAATCAGAATCTTTAAATTAATTTTTAATCAAATTTCAAGATTTAATATTAATGTTTTCAATAACCAAACTTATCAATATCATTAGTTTTTTTAATAAAAATTATAATATTTCATAGGTAAAATTTGTAAATTAAAACTTTAAAATAAAATATTGATAAATGATTTTTCAAATAAATGTTAAACAAATTGCTTTTTAAGATTTGTCCGAACTATTACTTAATCATATATATTATTTTTTATTGCTTGTATACTAGTAGTATTACAATATATTAAATTTTACATACTTTTTATTTATATATATTAATATAGATACTTAAAATTAGAATATTACAAATCAATAAATTATACAATTGTTTTAACCTTTTTTTAACATATAACATTGAATCAAATTAATTTTATTTCATACTGAAAAAATGAACATATACTTCTATTTTAAGTAAATTTTTTTCCCTTGATCATTACATAGAAAATATTAATTTTGGTTTTCAATACCGTAAACTGCAGCAAAATAAAAATGTAATTGTATTCAAATACTACAACTTAATCTAAATTCAAATTTTATTTTTATAAAAAGATATTCTATATCTTATTACTAATACATATACATAAAATAATTTGATTATTTTAAAAAATTATTTTATAAATCATTTAAATTTTTATTATAAAAAATGTTAACAAAGTAATTACTCTACAGATAATAATTAAATAATTAAAAGAGTTACATTTTTTATATGAATCACACATTTAACTATTCAATAATGTAAATAATATGAATAGAATTATTAATGTTTACTTTTTATATTTAATTGATACAAAAAACTTGTTTTATATTATCAGTAAAATGAATTAGAAATAAAAATAGTTATTCTTTTTTACAAATATATAATTTTAAGGATTTTCCAAATAATTTCTCAAATTTTTATAAAAAGTTATTGAATTATTATTTGATTCTGTTTAAATACCTTCGATAAGAAAGTTTTTGGATGAATATTTAATTGTAAAAAATTTATGCCGCAGAAACGTAAAGAACACTTTAAACAACAACCAATTTTTTTTAAAAGTGTAAGAATTTCATACTGAAATGAATCAATACAAAAATCATTCATTTTTAATTATTATTTAGTTAGAGAATTTATTCATGTTCAGTTCCATCAAAGTAAAAAGTTCAGATTGGCTATTGAATGTTATAAAAGAGACTATGTTTCGATTAGTACGAACCTGGTGGATTTCTTTGCAAGCAGTAAACTTTTGCCTATGAAGGGACTGTGGGAAAGTCTAAAGAAATATTTGTTATAAAAATATGTGTATGATTCTTTTCGTGCAAAACCTACCTTACCTAAAGAATACTTAACCAATTATAACAAATGAAAAAAAAATTATTTTCAATTATATATTTTATGTACAATTCGATTTATTAATATAAATTATTACAATCATTACCCATATTAATTTTTATTTCTTTATAATAATATATTATTTAATAGTACATTAATATTGTTTTAATTTAAATTTATACTTCATAAAATATGTCCTATAATAAATTATGTTGCATTTTTTTTTTTTGACTTAAGGGACGCTCAGTGTCTTCATACCTTATGGTACCGGGTTTTGTTTATAAGTGGCATATGTCATCATAAACTAAGCAATCTAACTATTTTTATTGCCTATTTAAAAAAAGTAGATGTAAATTACGAACAATAATAGATAATTAATACATATTTAGAAACTTATTCTATTATTACTTTATGCATGAAAGTAAATTTATAATCACAATTAACATATTTTTTAACGTAAGCAAAATTTTTATTCAATTTTTATATGAATCAACATGAAATGATAAATTCAATAATTGCAATTAGTAATCCGATTTAATCACTTCAATATTAATAGTTGAATGTGACATTAGTTTTGAAAACCACAGCGGAATAATAAATTTGAATGTATGATTTATAATATAACTATTAAATATAAAAATAAGAAATATTATAAAGTAGTGACTTATTCAAATATTATAAATTATATACATATATACAAGTATGGCTAAAGTTGTAGTTCCAACTAAGTAAAGAATAAATTCATCCGAAACTAATAACATGAACTTGAATAGGCAATATATCTATAATATGATAATACAGCTTTATTATTTTCAATAAAATTTAGATGTCAAAGTTCAAATTTATCCAATGTAAATTCTTCTTTATAAATTATTGTTTTTATACTTACCATTGTCATTATTTTCATATTTGATAAAATATTTGCTCTTTTTTATTCGAAATCCTTTTATCAATCAGATCTTAGCATAGATACAAGTAGTTTATAATAATATCAGACTTGCTGATATTACAAATACTTGTTCTTTCTCGATATATTGTATATTTTAACATAGATCAAAAGCGGAGTAACCTACTTCCCATTTCATTCAACGCTATTTACAGATTTACATGATGCTACTACGTATTATATTTAATCAATTACATAAATTTTTAAAAGGTTCAAATTAATTTCATATATAAAAGTATTAATATTTTAGGGAAATAAATACTAATTTTATATTATATACAGATCGAAGCGAAAAAAGAATCTGATACTTAAAAGTGATAAATATAAAAGGAATAAATTTTTATTCAATCTTAAGTAGTATTAACTTTTCTCAAAACGTTTATTATTCGTAATATTGAATGTAATACGGAAAGGAATTATATTCATTTTATAATATTATAAATAATACTAAATATATTTAAATGTATGATTTTAAAGATATAAAAATAAATAATTATGTTCATTAATGATAAGCATAATAAGAAACTTACAATTTTGATCTCAGAACACACTTTCAAAATCAATTAATACTGATATTTGCAAAATTCTAGAAAATAAAAAATTATTCTTCACAAGATTTATTATCCATAATTGAAGAATTGTTTCGAATATAGCAAAATATAATAAAATATAAGATAAAAATTATATTTAAAAAGAAAAATTGGGATAAAAACGTCTCTTACGTAAATATATGAATTATTTGCCACATGAGTTAATACTTAGTATTAATATATGACAATATATTTGCTTATATGATATGAAAAGAATCGGTAATAAGCATATATATATATATATATATATATATATATATATATATATATATATATATTATCCGTTAATTATAAAATTAAAAAAAATATATGAAATAAAACAGAAAAGAAAATTAGATATATTTGGTAGCGTATTGAAAATAAAGATTAGTTTAAAATTTCATATAAAACAGGGTAATCAGATAGTTTCTATTTTTCTTTTAAGAAGCTATTGCATTAACAGATTTGGATGTTGCGAGTTAGTCAATACCGTTTACACACTTTACGAGTTCTGCGCGAAGAATAAATATACAATATGTGCAACAACTACTCATTCAGTACCTATGTATCGTGCATAATATAAGGTACGAAAGCAGAATCATCTTTCCATACTGCAGAAAAGAGTTTCGTAATATATTTGCGGAGTATATATAGACGTAGGATAATTAAATCTGTTGTTCTGCCTTGTACCAGGTACATATCTAAAAATTAAAAGTTATAATGAAATAATTGAATTAATTCATTAAAAAAACGAGTGTATTCAGTAACAAATATGACTTTCAACGTATGATACAAAAAAATTAATTTATATATAGAGTCACAGATAATAATATTGGATTAGTATAAGCAACTGGAATAATTGTTAAAGAACTAATGTACTACTCTGTTGGTATTGTTTTTTAAGTGTCGGATTTTAATAATGCATTGTGGAATTGCTATAGTTTATTACTGTGCTATTTATATCTCACTTCATGCTACACTTATAGTTGAATCGAACGACGAGGGCAAGAGTAATTAGAAAATTAACAATCAGTTGTCATGTTGAATAGATTAAAAGAAATTAATTAAATTTTTGACGATTTATTGTATTGTATTGAATAATAAAAAATAACTTATAAAATAAAAAAATTTTTGAATCTTGTAACAAATAAATAATACTTGATAATATTTATTTTTAAAAACTATAACATATAAATATTTCTTTATCATTCTTATATAAAATTATAAACAAATAAATTAATAAATATTGTTAATATTTCTTCTTTACTTCCTACATTTTATTTTATAAATTGTAATTAATTTTTTTCAGCGTCAACGCTCTTTTTCCAGTATTTTAACTTTTACTAATATAAATGTATTAATATTCAAACTATATGTGTCACTAAATTTGTAATGCTATGATATCTATTGCAGAGAATATATATATTTATTGAATGAGCGTATTTGAAATTATTTAAAGTTAATAACGTACATATATTTCGCTATATACCAAAAAATTATTTTGAGTTAAAATTTGCATGCATAATAATCATATTAAAGTAATTGAATATTTGAAATTAATTTCAAATATTGTAAAAACTAAAATTTAAATCATCATTTAACTAATATAAAAATTAACCAAATTGATTTTAATCATCGAATATATTTATATTTTAGTAAATTTTTTTGATAATATTATCTTTTACCATATTTTATTATGTATCGTATACATGACGAATAAGCTTAGATATACTTTATTAAAAAATATATGTAATTAATGTATTTGTTTGAAAAAGATAGAAGTTATAATATAATACATTTATTAGGGACATTAACTAAAACAAGTTCCCATTATCTGTCTTTCATATTCATAACACAATAAAATAGTTGCAAGCACTTATGGACTCATTATCGATTGCTAATCTTACAGGTGATGTAGCTTAAATTACGAAAATTATTCTTCTAACGGTAATAAGTGTAGTTATATTTTATCTTTAATACCCTTAACCTTCATCACTATTATTTTTTTCAATTTTCGATATGTTCATTTATGTACATTTTTTTGAAAACAATTATCAATTTTTTATTGTTACATTAGTAATACTCTATTTTAACCTTAAAATAATTTTTGCAACAGTAATTGTCCACCAATTACATGCTAATATTTATTATATAGTATATTATGAATCATGTATACACGTATAAATGGTATCCTTAAAATAATCAATATATCAATATATTTTCTTTTTATTATACAATCTAAGATAATATAATTAAAATATCTTATTTTTTGCTTAATTTCACATTTTTAAAAATAACTTCTTCAAAAGTTGATGATTTCTACGAAAAAAATTTCACGATAACTGAACATATTTCTTAAATTCATGTGAAAGTAAATTTAAAAATGTGGAATAGGAATTAATTTTTTTACCATGTATCTTAAATCACCTAATATTTAATTTAGTCAAAACAATTACTTTGTATAAAAAAAAGACGAATCTTAAAATTGTTGTAAGTTGCTCGAATTAAATTTCATAATAATCTTGAATTTTCCTTCGATGATTTATTTAATTTAAATATTGGATTCTTATGAAAATCATATTTTTATGTAAATATAAAAAACAGTCGAATATAATTTTACTTTTTTTCATTATAAAAATTCTATAATGCTTATAAGAGTTACTTTATTTGACTATATTCATTATTTATTGACAGAAATCCATGAATTGATTTTTAGCTGAGTTTATCTATAAAAGATTTTATAATTTAACTTTAGAAAATAACCAAATAATATACTAGAATATAAAATTTTCATATTCATTCACAATATAAAAATGGTTATTTTTGTATTATATTTTTTTTATTTAAATGACAAATGATAGTTTTTCCTTCATAATTCTTTCCCTTACAAAAATTGTTATTGTTTTATATATTGGAAATATGTTGATTTGAAATTAAATAATTTTCATGCTATAATTGTTTATGAAACATGAAATATAATTTTCATTCTTCCTTGTTCTATCCTACTTGTTTTAATCTAAAATGACATAAAATTTTGTGATTAAGTTGTTTGATCTTCAAAATTCCATGATGTTTATGGTTTTGTTTCATGTAAAAATACATCAATTTCGCGATACTAATTTGTATATTACTGGCAATTTTATGCATTTTCTTGTTTTTTATTTTGAAAATTCGATCACTTTTCTGTCAATGCACTTTCAATACTGTTACATTTATGCTTTTGTACAATAATGTGTCTTGTTTTGTAAAAATAAGTATATTTATTATTATAGTATTTTTTTATACGGGAAAAAATAAAAAAATTTGTATTAAATTATCTTTAAGTGACAATTCATCTAGTACCATTAATAACGCTATCACTGACATGAATTATTTGTTTTATTTATTTGGAAATATATTGATTTGAAATCAAATAATTCACATTTTATAATATTTCGTGAAACATTAAATATCATAATTTTCATTTAATCGACTTGCCTTAATCTAAAATGACATAAATTTGTCGTAATTAATTTGTTTGTTGTTGGAAATTTCATGATGTTTATATAAGAAAAGTCGATTATAATTTTACTATTTTTCATTATACAAATTCTATAATGCTTTATAAGGATTATTTTATTTGACTTTATTCGTTATTTATTGACAGAAAGAAATCCCTGAATTAATTTTTAGCTAAGTTTATCTTTAAAAAATTTTACAATTGAACTTTGGAAAATAACCAAATAATATACTAGAATATAAAATTTTCACATTCTTTCAGAATTCAGGATAAAAATATGGAATACGATTTCTACTTTAAAAAAGTTGCCTTTCCAATAACCTTAAATGTCAAGTCAATATTACAATAAAGTTTTTTATAATGGTATAATTTTTGTGTATTATTTCATTTTTTTTATTTAAGATCATACTTTTAAGGAAATTTTGAATATAATTTATATATATTATAGTTGTATTATAAAATATACTTATTAAATATCGTAATAAAAATATTAGATATTTTCTATTTAATTTGTTAAAAATTGAATTACAAAATTTCTTTAAAGTATTTAAACAAAATTTGAAATATAATTTATTTATGAATTATATATATACAAAATATTAAAAATAAATTTTATAATTTGAAAGTGAAGCTGGATACACTTTTTCAATTAGTATAAAATGAATAATCTTTTGATAAATATAAAAAATTATTATATACAAATTTTTTTAAATTTTTATTAGTGAAATGTTATTGAAGTTTTAATATTATTAATAAATTTAATTCAACTAATTTTTAAATAGAAAATGTAAAGAAATTCATTATAATTTACATGTACATCAATAGATGATGAAGCATTATATATTTATACAAAACAGAGATTAAAATGAATTCAAGGAAACTTAAATAATTAATTTACAGATACGTATTTACAAATCGATTAATAAGTAATTTTAAGTGCAATATTTTTTAACGTATAAGACAAACAGCACAAATACATTGAGGTCCAATACAATTATCGTGACAAAATGCACCACATTGACGACATATTACCATAGCTCCACGTATGTTACATTCGCACGGAGAAGGTGGATTACCGCCGATAATAATACTAGGAGTATTTGGTTCAGCTCCACCATTAGTGCGATAATCAGTTCCTTTACTTTTTAACGAAATAGCTTGATACGAGTTCTCTCCAGCACTTGCCGGTCTACCATGTACAATATGGACTCCAATACTCATCCCTGCTAATTGCGGAGGCATCGGTGGAGCAGAAGACGCACGAGGAGTATTTTCAATTGTACCTGATTTTTTTACCAATATATATTGTCCCACTTCTCCTTGATTATTACAATTATCAATCTGATTTTCCAAAATCTGTAAAATATTATAATAATATATTTACCTTTAAAAACTAAAATATAATAAAGATATTAAATAATAATAGAATAATAGTAATAAAATAAGCAAAGTGGATATATTATTAGTGTTTAAATTATTAGAAAATAATAAAAAATTTTTGTATCCAGACGAGAATAAAAATTGTCGTTATTAAATATTAATTTAAATAATTTTTTATTTTTCTAAATATTTTACAAAGTGCAAGCAAATCATTTGCAATATATTTATTCGCTCTTTTTTATTTATATTATCTTTTTATCATTAGATTAAAATATATGCGTATGTATTCTCCTATTTTATATATTTCAAATCAATAACTAGCATTACCGAACATTATTAATGAAAATCACACACAATTTTTTCAAATAATAAACATGTTAGTCTTTAAGTTAAAAATCTCAAATAAAACAGGAATACAAATTAAAATTCTTTTTGGACTATTTGGTTTTTGGGTGATTAACTTACTGTTTTATTGGCGTTATTGTGTTATTAGATAACTAATTACTGGGTTTTTATCTTTAGGCTGTACGTAAATGGTGATATTAAGTTACTGGATTATTGATTTATTGAATTGAGATATTGGTATTTTGATTTATTGATTTAAGCTAAAATAAAATTTAAACAAAGATTTAAACCCTTTTTAAAGGAGCTGCACTGATATATGAGATATCAAATTCTACTTGACTTAATTATAAATAAATAAATAAATAAAATTATTTTTAACATTACATTAATTGAATAATGTAGTATAATGTAATTATATCTAATATAATAAATCTAAACTCCATTAATATAAAAATTGTTGAGAATGGAAAGCGTCGAGAGAAAGAATAAAGAGAAAAGTAGGTAAGGTAAGGTAAAAACAATTATAAAGAAAACGGATTAAACTGCCCGGACCCGTTCAGGAGACGGACAACGGGTCACTCGCCTCCACTCCTCAGGTGCGTGTCGCGGGGACGCCCGCAGCACGTACTCGCCTCTCGGGCCAGAGAGGCGAGGACTAAAGAGATACCTTTGCAGGTCCCCGCCCGGGGTGAGGCGCAATGCTAGCCTAGTGCGCGTCGCTGCGAAAATTCTTTCAAAGAATACACGCGCCACCGTGAAGTATCTTCACGGAAGGCACGCGCCGCTAGATAAACGCGACAACGGAAAAAATGATCACGCGAGGAATAATTTTGAGGAAATCGCGAGCGACTCGGAGTTACTTACAGTAAAGCAAGAATCAACATGATTGGAGGACAACGAGGGATTATCGGTCTATAGACGGATTTGCCATTGCGCTGGAAGAAGGAGGCGTAACCCCGAAGACGAGAAGAGAAGGGATTGAGACGCGGACCTTTCCAGGCATGCGAACAGGAGTCCGGGATACCGAAGGGCCATGAGATGGCAAGCAAAGAGCGCACACAACGGGCGCATCCAAAAGTGGGATAAAGAACGGCACGACGCACAGAGGTCCGGAAAATTAAGCGAAATATAGAACAAATGGTGCCTTCTCAGGGTTCGATTATTCAAAGACGGTAAACAAATGATTGTAGGTAATCAGAAGGGGAAACGAGTATATATAAGAGAATGTGATATAGCGACACCAGACTGGTAATTTATACACAGATAGAAACATCGTAAAGAGGGCAATTATAATTTATTAAAGAAATATTTTCGAGTATAATAGAATTTTACAGAATAAATAATAAATTAACGACAACTATAGATGCCAAATTTTTCGTATATAATGTAATATAATGCATGACTTAAAGTTATACATATATTTATTTATAGAAATTCAAGTTTAGAAAATGTATAATTTTATGAATACACTAAAATTGAGAATAGTATATCTGTAATCACGATAACAAAAAGAATTTTTTTTATTGAAAGTTTCTTTCAATTGTATTAATTTTCTTAAATTATTACCATAATATATGTATTTTTTTATTAAATATTTTACATGATTTATTATTATGTCTTAATTCTCAAATGTATTATAAATAATAGTTTTTAATTATTTAAACTAATTTATTCAAACTTTTTTGATAATATGAAAAATAGAATATAAATTTTTCAAAATATTGTTAAGAAATTTTTTTTAAATATTTTATTAAAAAAAATTAATTAAAATTTCAAATTTAAAAATATGTATTATAATAGTGCTACCGAGTATACCGTTTAGCTACATTTTTTAATACATTATTTTTTAATCCGAAAAATAAATACAAGAAAAGGATAATAATATGTTTCTTACACATATTAGTTTTTCAAATTCATTACATTTGACAAATATAAAATTCGTTTAATATAAAATAAGATATTGTTTTAAAGAATAAAAGTATGATTATTGTAATAGGTAATCATACAGTAAAAGCACTAACTATATAATATAACATTATGCATCACCACAATAAAGGTTATTGATCTGTTGTTTAAGGAGATATGACGTAGATTACAGTAGACTTTTGACTGGCTGTACTATATGAATACATAGATATATAGGCGTATGTACAATAAATCATATTACAATGATAAATTTCCTTGCATATTGGTAATCGTAAGTTTAATGATTGGGATATCCTTTTCTCAGATTTTTCTATTATTGGATTATTGGAATTATTGGAATAATGTATTTTTGGTTTATTAAGTTATTGAGTTAATCGTCAGATATTAAGTTACCATATTATTGGTTTAACGAATATAAGGTTATGAATATAAGGTTACTTATTTGCTGGGTTATTAGATAATCGGATTATCACTTTATGGAATTATTCGGTAATGCTTTATTTGAAAATTCGAATATTATGTGAATGGGTAACAATTTTACTAGTTTCTCGGTTTTTCGATTATTGATTTAATCGGTAATTTGGATATTTTGGTATCGAAATTTTGAATTTTTTGAGTTCCAAGCCTATCAAATAATTGGGTTACATTATTAATGATTTATTGGTTTATCGTGATACTATGTTGTTGGGTTACCAGATTATTTATTTTTGTTTATAGGATTATCGGATTATGGGTTTTATTGTTATTGGGTTAGTGGATCATTGAATTAACCCATCATTGGGATATTAGATCATACGATTATTGGATTAATCCATTATTAGTTGATGGATTTAATATTTTAATAAAGTTCGATTGTTTACTGGGTTCTTTGGATATATGATTATCGAGGTATTTCATTATAGGATTTTTTGTTTATTCAATTATTTATAGATTATTTGCGTCATTGATTTATTAACTGACGCAGGATTAATCAGATAGTTATAAAGGGTAGCGTTTAAGTAACATATATGGGCTGGGAGAGAATGTAGCGATAAGTCTTCGTGTGAATTTTGTGACACCAACATCTCATTATAGTTTTCAGAATTTTTCTTTTTATATTTATTTAAGATAGTTATTTTAATAAAGCTTATTAAATTTTCAAAATAGTCATTTACCTCTGAATAATTCTGATGATGAGTATTTGAAAAAATATGTTTCAGCACACCTTGAGATTTATTTGAAATATTTGAAGAACCTTGATTTATATTTTTCTGAGACTTATTAGTATTTGACGTACGAGTACTAAACTTATTATTTATTAGTGATTTTTCACTTTTCGTTAATAGACTTGGTGGTGGCTTTAAATGTGCCTTTAGTTGATCCCTATTCGGAGAACTGGCAATCACCTTTAAAAACAAGTAAAAACATGAAGAAATTTATTTTATAATTTAAAAAGATTATTTATTAGAAATGAAATGAAGTATTTAATAATATATTTTTCTTATCTTATAATTAAATTAAATTAAAAATTTTTATATTCCCCTTTAAATTTAATTTATATTATTATTATTCTAAGAATATTATAAACTTTAATTTATATATTTTCAAGAAATTTTTTATGTTTTTTCATTATATTGAAAGAAATATGGAGACTACATAAATATAATGACTATTTAATTTTTTAGTTACTAGCAGAGAACTACATATCACGTATACGATTAAATTAATACCGTCTAAGCCGTAACATAGTGGTTTTTTCGTAATCATCTGTGTACGCTATTGTTGATATAACTTAGATTCTTTAGTAATTCAATTAAGTTTAATAAACTTGTTATTACTCACTGATGATATATGCGGTAGATTATTTTAACTTATTAATATTTCTCAAATTTTAGTAGTTTAATTAAAGTTTTTTGATTGTATTAATTTTATAGAATTATAAATTTATAAATTTTAATGAATTTCTGTAAGTAAATTTCAATATTTTTATATTTCTCATCATTTAGTATTGGCAAGTTTCCAATTCTTATAATTTTGATTACTTAAATGCTTACTTAAAAACTCATATTTAAATAATATTTTATCTGAATTTTCATAACCCATAGTACTACAAACATATATTTAAGTATATAGGCTTTTTTGTATAAAATTTTTTGTATAAAGTAATATCATAGGCTATTAATATTTATACAATTATTACTATTAGACTGAATCAGTAAATCATAAAACGATAAAATTTTTTTTACTATAGAGGTAATTTAAAACAAATTTTTCAAGACAAGCACTTATCTTAAATTATATTGAATTGAAGAATCGTTAATTCTGAATAAAATTTATTACGTAAATTATACCAGAAGAATAGGAAATCGATATTACTACAAATACTTATTATGAATAAGTTATGTTTACGTAATTTATAAAATTTTAGAACTTAATTTTAATTTAAAAACTTTAAAATTAACAGCGTTAGAGATTTCATCATTTTTATTAAAAATAAGAAATAAAGTAATTACAGTTTATTTATTTTTTCATTTTCTATGATACACGCATTTAAAATAATCGTATATAAAACATTTTTTTAAGTTCAATATAACACAATTATAACAATTATTTTTATAAATCATTTTGCCTATTTAAAAAACCATTAAAATAAATTTTTGGCAAACAATTTTAAAAAATTTCTTAGTTAATAAAACATCATATATTATCCATTTTTGTTAATGTAATTTTAATTAATTAGATTTGATTTCTTCAAAAAAATTTTTGTGTTAAGTTTTTTTATTGTAACTTTTTCAAACTCGATCAAATGCTATTATTTGGTCCGTATCTCTTAAATTAATTAATATCTTTTAATTCAGTCATTTTCAATGTAAATCTTAATTTTGTATTATTAATTAAATTATTGTATAGCTTTTATTCAACATATAAATATGCAGGTGACAATTTCGATTATTTTAACTTCGGAATTTAAGAAGCAGTATTCAATTAATATATTTCAAAATTCAATTAGTCATCATTAAAATTTTTTGTAGCTAATCATATCATTACTAGATGTAATGTAATGATATATAATGACAACATATTAAAAATTATCAATTTAAAAAATATTCTGTAATTGTAAATAATCATAAACTACACGATTATTTTGAATAAGTTATTTACAAGTACATCCCTAGTTTAGATTGTTTCAGGATTTTGCTATCATGTTTATCCGTATTTTTTTTAGAAATTGGTAATAATCAATAAGAAATTCAATTGGTATCTTATAAATGCATACTTAAATATTTTTTAGTTTTTATCAACTCTATTTAAAACTAAGAAAAATATCAACTTATATCATATGACAGAAACCTAACCGTCAAATTTCGCGTTGCAGGGACAAATTATATGAAAATGACTTGAAAAAAGAAAAAAACTATATCTGTAATTCCGTGTAAAATATTATGATTGTAAAATTGAAAAGTTTCTTGTTCAATTTTTATCTAATAAAACTAGAAAATAAGTTTTTTCGAATCTTTTTCCAAAATAATTTTTATTAAAAACTGTGAGAATAAGCTAAATATTTGAAATAGATATTTATGCAATTGAGTATTATAACTGAAAATAGTAATAAAAAATGGAAAGTTACTAAAAATAGTTGAATGTTTATAAAATTATTGTGATATATTTAGGAACTCAATTAACATCAATGAAGCATTAGTGTATTTATTCTAATTTTACATATTTATTTAAGATAATATTTTGATTTGAACATTATAATTTGGAATTATATTTTTTAATATTTTCATTATGAATTAAATCAAATATAAAAACAATGCTTATGATCTTATGAACAAGGATTTCTTTAAATAAAGCAAAAATTGGAATTACTTGTTAATAAATCATATTTTATATTCAATAATTATTTAATATTTTCTAACATACTATAGAAATGTATGATTATTAATTTTAACAGTAAAAAAGTAAAGATTTAATAAAAAAAACTAGTATTTAAAAAAAATAAAGTATTTTAAACACGGTACTAACATAAACTAATAAAAAGAATCAATATCATTTATAACAGTAAGGTCCTCCTCAAATATTTAATTTAAATTATTAACTTAGAAATTGTTAATGAGATAAAAATGAATTTTAATAAATATGATATAGATTTTTTATTTAAGATGTAATCTTTCTATTTTTTTTATAAATCAGTGCAATATATGAACAATTCTTGATTAGCATAAAAATACTTTCCTATTTAAGATATTCTTTCTTTTAATTTAAATTTATGGTTAGAAACAAAAAGGAATTTATAAAATTATTTAAAATTTATATAATATAATATAAATAAAATAAAAACAAAACGTTTTAGTAAATAAAAAAGGTATTGATGCTTTTTAAATTTAATCTGAAAGAAATTGTAGTAATACAATTGAAAAGGCTGTCGAAAAATAATACTCAACTATTCAAAATATATAAAATGAGTGAGAATAATCTATACTATCTATTCATATGAGATGTAATATAAAACTCAAAACTTTCTAATTCGTTTTAGGACTTTTTTCATATAAATGAATAATAAAAAATAATTAAAGTCTATTGTCTGAACCATAGAAATGTATAATTTTTATTTCAATTTTATTATAAACGCTTTCAAAATATTCTTAATGATATTATATACATTTCTTTAACTTAATTTAATAATTAAAAATTTAATTCTATATGTATTTATTCCTTCACAAAACTATTGTACTGGTTCTTCATCTTAAATGATAGAATAATAGCTCTTATGAACTAAGAGTATTCATTATGAATGCGCAAACAAATTTAATATTGTCAGGAAAAAAGAAAAAATTTCGATAAATTCAATAAATTAACCTATATATAATTATCTTAAAATTCTAGACAGATATTATAAATAGATAAATACAAAAATCATTCTTTTTAAATTTTACTATACAATGCTAAGAATAAAACATTAAGAATAATATAAATAGTATAACAAAGCTAAAAATACTTAATATTTCAAACTAATTTGTCAAATACTTATTATAAAATTAAGAATATTTCAAAATAAACATTTTAAACAGAAACAATTCAAATTATTAAAGTTAAGTAACTTCAGGTACGATCGGCACTTGGGTGGGTGGTCATATGTTTTTGGCCTACGTCAAATTTTTCTGAAACTGTTCATTTATAACAGCAACAGAATTATTTAATCATAATTTTTCTTAATAAAAAAAATTTCTTATTTTAAGACTAACGGTTGCTTTTGAATGATTTTAAAGTAATTGATATGAAATATATTTTAAAAAAATCATTTGCACTTCTATAATCTCGGAAAACATCATAAATAATTGATCAAAATAAATTAAATCTATCAAATTTATTAAATTATTTAAAAAATGTAATAAAAATTAAATATAAATTATAAAATATATGTTTTACAAATTGAATTGTTTAATTAGTTAATAAAAATCTTTTGGTAGTATATTCAGAATAGATAATATAAAAATTTGTAAACTTACAGCTTGACAAATTTGATAACTTCTTTCTAAATTAACTGCGCCTGGTGGTTCTTTAGTAATATTTCGTGTTCGACTATTGTTTTGCTCTCTATTGCCATTGCGAGTTGAACGTTGTGAACTCTGTATTCCTGTATTTCGATTACTTTTTGATTGTACATTCATTATCATTGGATAATGAGATTGCTGTTGGGGTTGTAATGTTGTTATAATTTGTCGAGATGGCATTGGCAATAATGTTTGTTGCTGAAGTACTATAGTACTCTGTGTTTGCATATTATGTTGTAGAGCACTTTCAGATACAGAATTTGGCATCTGATCATGATATTCATTTTCAGAATCAAATTCGTGATGAATAATATCTTTTTGATTTTTACAAAATGCAGTATTGTGAATAGAATCGCCTAAATTATTTTGTGATTCATGAGTGGAATTTTGAATTTGAGTACACAGCGATGCAGCATTAGACATAGTTTCTGAAGAACTATGCTCTATTGTAGTTTGGAAGTTTGTTTGTACAAACCGTATGGATTGTAATTGCGGAAAAGTTATTATAGAAGAGCTTTGTGTTGTATGTGCATTTTTCATTAAACACGATGTTACTGGAGCAGTAATACGTAAGGCTTCCGATCGAAAAGGAGTAACTGGTAGTTGTATACAATTAATAGACTCAGAATTTTCTTCAATATTAACCAGATCATCTTGTTGAAGAGAAATTTTATGATTTAAAAACGATTGTGAATTATTACAATCATTTGAAGTTGTTATAGTAATATTAGTTGGTATACTATTATCTAAAGCAGCAGCAACTAAAGGCCATGGAACTTGCAGTTCTTCCTGAAAAAAAAAATTTAAATATATGTAGATTTAAATACCAATTTAATTAAAATAAAATTTATTGCGTCTTCATTATTTGAATTATTAAATGTATAATTCTATTATTCATTGTTTTAATATTAATTTCTGACGTATTAAATGGATATATATTTTTTAGTATATTATTCTAACATATTCGTTTTATAAATTTATAATTATAAACTGCAAGCATTATAAGCATTATAAAATTTTATAATAATAATATAATTATAAAAACAAATATTACATTGTTATATAACTTAGTATTGATTAGTCTTGGAATCTTCAAGTATTTAGAGGTGAACTAAAAGAACATACAAAATGAAACCCAAGATTAGTAAGATACATAATACTGAGATCCATTGAATGAAAAAAATACAAATCACAAACGTACAATAAGAGAAATAAGAAAGTAAATCATAAATAGATATAAGCTATTTTGCCAAATATACTTGAAAGTGTTACGTCCTAACATAAATGAATGTTTCTTTTTTTTTTTAAAAATCAGCACAAAGAGTTTTAGTCTTGTATAATCTAATATATATAAATATCTTATAGAAAAGATTATTGCATTTAAACATAAATAGTATTAACGAAAAATATATAATAATTGAAACTTAAGTGAGGGTAGGAAAAAACAAATAGTTTGATATTTTTAAATAAATAAATGTATATTTTAAAAACAAGTTGTAATAAGAACTGCTAACGTTTCTTCTTTTTAACGAGTACTAATTTTAGTTTTAAATTAAACAGAGAAGGATAATATTAGAAAGTAATTACATATATATATACAAATTAAATGTAACAAATTAAATAAATATATGTACACAAGTTAAAAGTAAAAATATTATAAACAAAAAATAAATATAAAAACTTTGTTCTTTACTAAAAATTAAAAAAAATATGAGGTCTACTTCTAAAATTACATCATAAGTAAATATATCCATGGTAATATAAAAAATAAAGAATTTTTGGCCTATAATAATTTTGTCAAATAACAATTATATTTTGTACATGTACAAAGTATAAATATTTAAGCAAAAAATCTAAAAATTATTTATAATAAATTTTGCAGTAAAATAAGTATAGTACAAGTAAAATATTATAATGCACTTTGTATTGTAAATAAATTATAAAATATTTAGTAAATTAATTAGGAACTGAAAGTTAAATAATATATTTTTATTATATGAAGTAATTTATGTTTAAAGTATTTAATAAAATAAACAAAACTATAAGAAAACGTAAACAAATTATAAAAAAAGGTTTAAACAAATAGTGAATTTATAATATTCAAATATTTAAAAAAAATTGAAAATAAATAGTTTTAAAATATAATATTTATAATATAAATAAAAAAGTATCGAAATTTAGTATGTATGTACATAATATATATTTTTTTTACAATTTGTTAACGATGAACATGTGTAACATCTTAATTGGGTTTTATATCAAACACTATTTGATATCTTTTACGCGTTATATTACATCTTTGATTACGATTAGCAAGTAAAAAAAGTGAAAAATTTTGCGTTTATCAAGGAAAAATTACGCGAGAAAGGGACACGTTAATATGCTTTTGTCACTCGAAATTATTTAAGGTGCTGCAGTTATAATCGAACAAGTCAAACTCAATCAAAATCTAAATCCATTGAAATAAAACATCTAAGTGAATCGTAATCTAAATAATAATACATTTATAATTTCAAAATAATTTTTAATTAATACTTACTCTATCATTAACAATTGTATTATCATTTGTATTTGATGTCCAACTGCAATCTAACATCTCGGAGCATACATAATTATTAGCTTCTTGGAAAGCTTCCTCCTGAGTTCTTGTACTAACACTATTATTAATTTCATGATTTGTTGTAGATTCTGTACCAGCTGATGAACTTGAAACTTTTATATTTTCCGAATCGATTTCTATATCTTCCAAAATTGGATACATGATTTCCTCAGGACACCCTGAAATTTCTTCATAAGCTTCTTGCATTTCTCCACGAACCTACGTAATAAATAAATATAAAAAATAATCGCGCAATATATTTCTTATTGTTCATAAGATATACAGAAAATTAATATCTATGATCAAAAATAAAATAAGTAAGCTACAAAATTTTCGATATTTTGCAAGGCCATATATCAGATAATATCTAATATTTTATAAATACATAAAATCTATAAAAAGAAAATAATTCATTTTTTATTTATATGTTTCAACAATAAAAATTACACTTCACAATTTTTGATAATTGCTTCACTGATATATTAATAATACTAGCCTAATTATATTTAAAATGCATATATAGATTATTAGTCAATTTATTCATCTAAAAAAAATTTTCAGCATACAATTTAATATCATATTCAGTAAGAATCTATCATCTTAACACGAGTTTAATTAAATAATTTCTTTTATTTTTTGTTTTGCATTAGCAGTAAGTTTTTCATGTTTCACATATTTTAAATTTTAAACAAAATTATTGCAAATCCAGGTTTAAACGGTTCAAAAATGTTTTTAAATATTTTTATGGCATGATCTAATTTTTTTATTTATAGATAAAAACTTTAAAGTAATTAATTTACCCTACGTGAATATTCGAACTGAGTAATGTTTATATTATTATTGTAAGGAGATTCACTATATTTTTTATAAACGTATGTATATGTATTCTACGCAATAAATAAAATACAAAGTGAAAGTATAAATATAAAAATATGAAATATTAAAAGTAAAGCAAATCTTGGTATGCAAAATATATGGTTAGATGGGTCTTAAGTTGTCATCTTGAGAAATAAGAGAAATGCCTTCATATAGTTATTATTGTAGGTATATAAATACACTATTTGGCTTTATTCTCAACACAAAATTAATAAATGATAAAGATTGGCTAACGATCTTTCAGTACATGAAAATTTAATTATTTTTCTCGGAGTATTACGTTTTTTGAACACATATTCAATAATTTCATAACTAAGCAAATAAGTCAAAATATAAAGGACAAAATTATTGATTCTTCTTAAACTAATTTGCAAAGTAGAATTACCTTAAAATATAAGAAAAAAATGTAAACAAAATTAGATATGTACAATTAAATTAAAATATATAAAAAGAAATTTTTTTGACTACATGCCTTCAAATAAGTATTGCACCAAGTTCCTTTATTAACAGGATATCAAATACACTTAAATATGAATAGTTTGAATGTTAATCAATAGGAGCTTTTATCGTGACCAAGTGACTAAGATCATCAGAACCAATTGTTTACGACTAAAAATATCAGTTGGATTTATTGTTCTTAAAAGTACTTCTTCATTCATTGAAAAAAATTCTAATCGTATGAAAAAGAGTTAGGTTAATTTATAAAAAATATTTCGTTAAAATTAATATGAATATATGATGTAGGTAGATACATCCACAGAAAACCAAACAATAAAAATTATCAGCCATTTGATTAATTTCTTCGAAGCTGGATATGAGATCACTAAATAATGATAGTTAAAAAAGTTTTGATTTGAATGGAATTTTATAAAATTTCATATGAATTTTTTTATTGTCAAATAATTTTGTACAAATAACATTCAAAAACCCAATAAAGGGACATGAAGTATTATATAAAACCACTGATATTATCTTAAACTATAAACTTAGTTATACGCAAGTACTTACTAACAACTTTCTTTGATAGTGCAATCATGAGAATGACAATACAACGATGAAGTAAAGGGATGAAAAGAAATTCAGAAATTCTTCAAATTGTAATCAGTGACAAGCTTGTAGTACATTACACTTACTTATTAAGAATTAATTATTAAGAATCTTTTGACTTTATTATTGTTATAAAATTTTTATTTTAACTTATAAATCTAACGTTTATTAAGTCATTGAATAACAAAATTAATATGTCTATAAAAAATAATCACCTCAAGTTCATGAATTCGCTGTAATGTTTCATTATCAATTTCTATTACTTCAGAAATTTCTGCAGTTACATTATTAGTATTGTCACAATTAATTTGATTATTTGCTCCATGACATAATTCAGATTCCTGTATGGATTTCTGAAAAAAACATATTTTATATCATGCAATTATCATATTTTTATTAAAATAAAAAAGTATATAAGAATATTTGATTCACGTGTAACTAAGTCTCTATTTGATTCAATTATCAATCATTTTAGTAAATTGATGACAAATTATTAATTCGAAATATTAACTAATTGAAAATTAATTTTAATACTTACATAATATTATAAAGTTAAATTTTATTTTCATTAATATTTTAGATTAGTAAAATAATCTAATTATGTATCAATTAAGACAATGAGGATTGTTTGAGTGTAAATGACAATAAAAAATGTATATATACTTTAACAATTCGAAGATGATATATTTATTTAGACAAACTTTTAGTATTAATACTTATTTATTTAAATTCTAACTAACCATTTCTTATTCAAAATCTAATTAAATCTCGTGTATATAAACAATACTAGTATTTTACTTTAAGTTTAATATATAAAAATAATAAAACAAATATTTAAAGTAGAAAATTTGAAATTCAAAACATTTTTCTAGTTTATTCTTTGTTTTTCGTCATTTGAGATTAGATTATTTGAGTTTTATGATCTTTTCAGTAAAGTGAAATGAGATCATGTCTATCTTATTTTCTAATTGGTTAAGTTATATTAGATTAACTTTCTGTTATGAGGTTTAATGTTTTTTTTTAATTTTGTTATTATTGTATTATTGTATTTTCTTTTGAATAAAATATGATCATGTTCATAATATTGTATTTTTTGTTACTTTAAATTACAACAATTTTGTGTTAAGAAGTTTGATCTTTTTTTAAATTTGTGCTCTTGCAATAAAGGTTATAATCTATCAGTTTCATCTAATAAGTTAATATACATCATGCTTTCGGATATGGTGTTATCCGTTTAAAAAAATAATGGTCTCGTATTTTAATCAAGAATAGCAATATGTGAAAATACACTTCTACGTAAATATGTGATTGTGCTTTATAGCAATATAAAATTTAAAGAACAGAAAACACTAGTTTGCATACAATGTTAAAAATTAACGAGCACTGATTTTCACGACATAATGCTTTAAATAATCTATATTAGCTGATTATGATTTTTAATAAAACCGTATACATAAATTTATCACAATTTCTATTTTGCCCTCTCTTGTCCAAAATAGACTAGTCTTTTTCTGATTTTTTCATCTTCTCATTGCTTCTTTCTATTTCTTGATTCCTTCTTATATTTCTATTTTCATTGTAGGTTTTACTTTCTTAATTCAAACTTTTTTTTAAATCGAAATTAATATAATTTTTGCTTCTTTTTCCCCAATTCACAATCTTTTATTTTTTGTTACTCTAATTTATGTCTGCGTTCAAAAATGACTCGATGAGATATACGTCAGTCACGTGAAAATATATGCGTGTGTGTTTAAATAATTTGTTGGTGCTACTTGTTTGGTTTTTGAAAACACAAGTAAACACTATATTTAAAAATTATTTGTAGCGTAATCGTATACAAATTTTAAAAAACTGAAACTGACGAAATGAATTAAATATCAAATATTCAATAATTTTTCAAGAAAAAATTGATAATTCTTTTATGTGTTTAATATAAATATATAATACAAAATTTAAAATGTTTTGACTATAATTTTATTCTATAATTATTCAAATTTTTTAAATAAAAAATTAAAGATATTTTATTTCTGCTTTTAGCATAGAATTAATTTCATAATAAAGTAATATTATAAATAACAAGAGTTTCTAGTTTTAAAAGTATTGGTAAAATTTATTCTCTATTTTTAAAAAATACATTTGAATAATAGTGCGTTTAGGTATCCCAATAATTTTGTAAGTCTGAGAGAATATTTTTGAAATAAATTTCTCCGATATCTATTTTATATTAAAAATATTATATAAAATCATTTTTCACAAATTATGTAACAACTTTCTTTAGTTAGCTAACTTTTTAAATGAAGATTATAAATTATACGATAATTTCTGTAGGCGTTTTATTAAGAGTTAATAACTAGTATGTACTGACTCTTAATAAATTCATGTTTCGTTTTAATTTATTTTTAAAAACATTTTCTTAAATACATATCTGAGATACCAAATTTAGTTTCAAATTTTATAATTAATATACGAGAGTTTGTAATTTTATCTCGTCATCAAATATTAAATGTTTGTATTTATGTTTGTTTTCTTTCTAATGAATAACATTTATTTAGTAGCATCAAATAATTATTGAATTTATCTATCTTCGACAACAATCAATCATACAAAATTCGTATAAATACAATACCTAAAAACATCAATTCCTAATTTTAAATTATTAAATTATTAAAATGATTATGAATCGAAATTTCCAGATAGCTAATAATACAATTACTTTATTTCAATTATAAATAATCCATTAATTTTTTTTACATTACTCAATACGTATTAAAGATCAGTAAAGAAAAAATTAATTTTTTATCGCATTTCGGTATGCAAAACATTAATTTTTCCGAAATTTATCATATATTTTGTTAATTCTCTTATAAGTAGAGAAAAAAATAAAGGAAAAAAATGTTAATTTATATTCATAAATTAAAAATAATTTTAACAAAATTCGCCTGCTTGCAATTAAGAAAAAAATGTGTGAAAGTATTTTTTGTGTATAAAAAATAGAATCACAGAAATTAATAAGTGTAAACAATTCTATTGATTTAGATTCAATTTAACATAGAATTATATAAGATCGCACACACAAGAAAACAAATATTCGTCGTTAATTATGATGAAATTTACATATAAAAAAAAAAATAAAATAAAACAAAAAGAGAAAAGTGAGACAAAGCAAAGCATAGAAGTAAATTTACAACCTTACATTGTGAACATGAATTTAATCAATTTAAAAAATTAATTATCATTTGTTTATAAATTTATCGCAATATCATAAATGAATAGAGTTTATTATATTATTTTTAAAACCTTTTATAGTTTAATTTTTCTTAAATCTACTTTATCTTACTTATTTTCAATTTAGTTGATAATTCTTTCAATGAATAAGATCATCTTTATGTGGATCTCAAAATAAGTGTCATTCCATATTTGAATGATGTATTTTAAGCAATAAATATCAAAATACATATTGATTCTTGCATTATAAAATCTTCAAAACAAGAAAATAAAAAATAAAATACAATGGTACGCAATTCATCATAAAAAAATATGGCCAAACTAAAATTTTTCTAAGAAAAATATTTATTATCTACAGTATATTGAATAGTACATATAAAATTCTCTTTAGATACTTTAACAATATACATTACAATATAAGCAAGTATTTTTGACATTTTATATTATTATTCGAATACAAATATATTAAATTTAAAAAATTGAATAGATTTCTTATATGAAACTTAAATGAAATATTATGTGAAGTAAATTAATCTTTATAAAATACACGGACGTTTCTGTTACGTGTGACATGAATTAAATTTTGGTTAAAAAAGACTGTCTTAATTGTGTCGTAGTGTTCTAATTATAATCCATGTTACAGATTTTGGACTTTGAAATTTCTGATAGTTAAGGTGACTCACCTTAACGTAGTTTAAATTGACAATAAAAAATGCCTGTTAAATGTTCAAGAGACGTGCAAAAATGTATAAAAAATGTATAAAAAATAGCGTGTCAACAAAAACTACGATTTAATATAGATGAAGTAATAAAAATATTTTCTTATTTTACTATACCTCTATACACTATAATAAGTTAGATATTGACTATGTAACTTTAAAATGTAAAAAAATTTTAATGTGATTTTCTCAAAATTATTTATTTAATGTAACTGTAAAATATTTTGAGAAAAGGTTAAAATTAATTTTATAATTAGAGTTCAATGCTAGCTTCGTTCCCTTTGCCTGGGTATTATGACAATTGGGCTATGTCAACTTTATTATATGAAACTCACGGACAAAGGCTGCGTCAAAAAAACACAGAAGGGAAATCTCAGCAAGGAAAAAAATATAGATATAAAACTGAGAATTTTTTGTCATGATTCGATAACCACTAAATTGAGTTCTTTAACGCCTTCACATATCCATAAAACACTTCATGTCAATAATATAATTCAGTTTCTTTGGTCCATCAACTGTTGTTACTTTTTCCTATTTCTTTATTCCTCCTCCTACGGATTAGGTTTAATTGTTTTTACGAGTTTATTCTTTTTCTCTCTTTATTTTATACCTCATGTATCATTCATTTTACTTAAATCCGTTTTTTATGAATAGTAGAAAGGTAACTCATCTATTTTAAACTCTGGTATACCGACTTTTATATATATATATATATATATATATATATATATATAGTTAGTGACAGTCTCAGATATAATCCGTTCTATGCTTTCTTGCATCAGGTGCGCTTTGGTTTAATATCTATCGTCGTACAATAATTTATCACTTTCCAGAATTTAACTAACATACTTATACTACATATTTTTTTAAATATTTTCTGGTTAAGTGTTGTTTTTTTTGTTAATATGTTTAATCAGTATTTAGTATTAAGGCGCGAATATATACAGTTACTAAAATTCTAATTAAAATAGATATAATTCATTTTTTAATTTGTTTATAAATTTATAAATTAATGTTCATTTATTGTTTATTCATTAATTAAAGACAAATCAAATTTTAAAAGAAATATATAATATAATATTGGTACAATTCTTAATTCTTATGTTTTATGTAACTTTGTATTAACATAATTTTTTTATTTAATTTACGATTGTTATATAATATAATATATATAATCTTATAAGATTAAAATGTTACCCTAATTTAGAATGAATTATTATTTCTTAAATAATTTATCATTATTAATAAATAGTCATATCAATATATTTAATTTTTATTTTAAACGTGATCTGTTATGGATACTCTACTTAAGCAATTTTTAACAATAATGGGTATTAAATATAATTTTGTAAAATATTTTAATTTTTGTAATACAGTTATACTCAACAACAATGTATAAAAAAAGTTCAATAAAAACTGGAAACAGACTTTAGTTCGAGTAACAAGTCAATTTCGAAATCAAATAGACCACTCTTTTTTCACTATAATATTTATATTATTATTATTATTATTCTTAAAAACTTTCATTATTAATATTTTTATAAAGCAACATCATTGTTTTTTAAGTGTTAATTACACAAATAACAGGAACAATAGTGAAAGTAAAATATTAATAAGTTGAACGTTAGGAAATTTTATTAACAAAAATATAAATATTAAAAAAAAATTTTAAGATTTTGTATTTATTGCTCACTGCAAATTTCATTAATATTTTGTTGATTCATTTTATTAATCCATTATAATCTTATTATGTTAAAAAATAAAAAATAAAATTAAGTTATTTTTTAACACTCATTAAATTAAAAATCCATACCATTATAATCACTCTCTATGTGAAGAACGTAATTATTATGGTTAAACATTGATAGCTAATAGAAGTAAAATAAGAAAATATTATCTGCATTTAATAAAATACAAGTAGTTAAAAAATCTCTTGAAAGTAGATAAAAATATTTATTTAAATTTATTATTATAGATTTTAAATAATGAATTATTTTTCTTTCTATAAATTCCATGTGTTTTGTTTAAATGAAGCACCTTATTTCTATTAAAACGTATTCAAATATATCTTTTTAATATTTATATTAATTTTTAATTTTTTTTTAATTTATTTTTATTTGATAATAGTGATTAAAACAAATATATTACCTCTTTTTCTAATGTTTTACTACTAACTGCAATATCTGACTCAAAAGATTCATCTTTTACAGAAAATTTAATTTTGGGTATAGAATCATCATATATTTTACTATTTGATCTATTAATCAAATTATTTTCAGATAATTTGAAAAGATGATTTGGATTGCCTAATATAGAACTTTCAGATGATTTATTGTCACAACTATTATTATTGAAATGTTTAAGCTCATTTATTGAAGATTTTAAAGGTCTTTCTATACTTCGTTTAAGTAAGTCATGATTTTCTTCTTTGACTTTCATGTCAACTTCAAGATATTTATGATCGTTAATAAAATCTAATATCACTCCTTTAGAATACTTTGCATTATCAGTCAGAGGTACGTCGGTTGAAATTTGTTGATCTTTATATAATTTTTCATTACTTGTTGTAGCAACAATTATAGCTCTGCAATGTTGAGCTTCTTCGTCTAAATATGATAGAGAAACTTGAGTTTCAACTTCATCTTCATCTTCTTCATCATCATCGTCTTCTTCCTCATCATCTTCTTCCTCATCATCGTCATCGTCATCATCATCTTCATATTCATCATCTTCTTCATTATCATCATCTTCTTCATCTTCTTCTAAAATTCTGACAGAAACATTAAATTCTGGTATAACACTTTGATTTCTCATAGAAATAGAACGTCTTTCATTTATAAGAGTTGATGGATTTTGATCTGTTTTTTCTACTACTAAAGACGTATTTGAAGAACGATTATCGTTAAAAATTGAATTTAAATTGGATTCGGCTTGGGATCTCAAATTAGATTGTGTAATGGATTTAGTATATTTCTGCTCTTTACTTAAACAATGTATTCCAGATCGTAATTTATGCATTTCTCGTTTTTCACCCCAAATAGGTTCAAAATGTTTTAATTTCCAAGGATCTAATTTACTTTTATCTTTTTCTGCTTCCATTTTTAATCGTTGTTGATTTTCTGGTGTAAATTCACCTTCTGCTAAGCGTTTTCTCCATTCCTGACATGCTCTTGCAAAAAATTCGTTATTTAATCCAGAAGTCGCTGCATCCTAAAAATAAACCAGAATTAAGAATAACAAATAATAAAGAATATTTTTATTGCATTTATTTTAAAAATTCATTAAATTTACTACATAAACATGAGTTTTAAAATTTTTTTAAATTTACAATATTTTAGATCATTTTGTAGTCATCTTTACGCTAAAAAATTTACCTATACATAAATCACTTTCCTTGTATTATAATAGAAAATATTTCTATTATATCAATAAAAATTTTTACTTTTCTCTGATCAAAATTAATAATAAAAATAAACTAAAAATGACAGATTACTACCAATTTATGTATTAAAGAATGTTTTTATAAAAAATATCTAAAAATTTTGAATCATATATTGTTTAAATACTTTATTCATTTATGTAATAAATTACAGTAAAGATAGTAATTTACAAAATATATCTGCTAGTAATATGGACTTAGATTTAAAATAATTTTTAAATTAAAGATTTTTGCTCTTCGTAGAAAAAATGGTATAAGTAGTCAAACAACACAACTTTGTTAATTAAGCCAGTTATCAATTCTAATCGTCATATGTTGCATTAATTATAACAAGAATAAAAACAATAATATAAATTTTAACTTTTTTAAATTTGTTCTTAGAATATATACTATATGTAAATAAATAAAAAATTAATTAATTAAATATTACTTACTATAATAAAAAACATTACATCTTCAATAATAAATTAAATCTAATAAAATTTAATTTTTATTTAATTTCCGTAAGCCAATCTTAATTTTTATCTCCATTTAATTGCCTTTACAAATAACTGAATTTTTAATAAGAGTGATCAATTTATTTGTTGAATTAGTTTTTCATTAAGATTATTAATCATTTGTTTATAAGAATAAAACTAATTATAATCAAATTATAATTACATTTTTTACACTTAAGATTAAAAATTATAATATTCGTACAAAGAATATATTTTTTTTAATGCGCCCAGTAAACCATTAAAAATTGTGGTGTATTAATTATGCATACCACAAAATTTTGTACATTATAGTTATGATTTTTTATTTTTCATTATTTTTGTTATTCTTGTTTTAATATGAAAAAAGAGAAGTTATATTAAATAGTAGATAGAAATAGTTTATTGAATATATTTTAAAACAATGAAAAATTATATTTTTATAAATAATTTTTATTTTATTGACAAATTGTTGTAGAATTATTTATAATAAAAAACTTTTATTATAATGTTTATTTAGATTTGGTATTTTTCTTTTCATTAAATTAATAAGTAATGGATCATAAAACAATGACATTAAATAAAACTGAAAAATGTATTACTAATTAGCTTAAATATGAATAAAATATGCTAAAATAATACTAGATTCATTAAATTATTTATAAGCTTATTCTATATAATACATATAATTAAATGATTAATTACTTTAATTTATCTTTTTTATCTTAATTTTTGTCACTTCTCTGTCCACTGGAACTTTTGTACAATACTCAGTTTTACAAATTTTATATTCCGTTTATTATACAAATTTTTTATAATTTATTCTTTACTTTAATTTTAACGCAAGTAATTCAAAACATTATAAATAAAATATCGAAAAATTTTTAATTATAAAAATTATATGATGTTTTTTAATATTTCTGAATTTTAATATTAATATTTAAATATTTATTTATTCTTTATAAGACTTTATAAATTTATAACGAATATTGATTAATATTTTATCACTTACAACTAATATAAATTTTACACATAAAATAGTAACTATTTAGAAAATAGCTTGTCCTCGTCTAATTAGTTTCCTTATTTTCATAAACCCTAACACTGATTTAGAGTAATAAAATTGAATGAAGTAAACATGTATCTTTTTTTACTTAAGTCCTGAAGGATAAAAAATATCTAAATCAAGAAAAATACATTTCAAACGGAAAAATTTAAATCTAACATTCTAATATTTTATATTTTAAAAATAATAGAAAAAATTACATGCAAAGAAATTTTTAATTAATTACGAAACCTGTGTTTTATATTAAACGTAATTATTTGGTAGAAAAATCAATAGACATCGCTTAAAAAAAGTTCATTTTACCCAAAGAGAAATGTTCAATGAAAAATAGATGCTACAACTACATTTAATTATATAAATTTAAAATCTATCGTAGAGCAATAAAAATTATCTTCTGATCTATCTACTTGTAATTGTTTATTCACTTCTTTACATATTAATTTTCCTAACTATGATATATTACTAGAAATATCATTTTGATTTTCTTCCATCAAAACAATATTTTGAGTAATAAAATGACTGTATAAAACATTAAAGAATTTTTTAATTGTAATGATAATATAAAAAATCGCAATTAGATTGCAAATAATCGAAGATTTATCTGTTTTTGAGAAGGAAGAATCTCTCACTATTACTTGCAATCCAACCTATAAAAGCAGTAATATAATGAAAATATACTGCAGTTAAAATATGTACTACTCTTCTAGTGTTCAATTGATTCGACAGTGATCCAATCGTTACACAGTTTATCGGAAAAAGAAGTATTCTCGAAGTTCATTACATCGCTTTTTTATAATTCACGCTTTCATATTATTGAGAATACAGAACATTTTGTTGAAATGAAAAATAAAAAAATACTTGATATAGTTCTTAAAATTTTTTAAATTATTCTGAAAATAATTTCTTAAAAGAAACTATCATTAATAAGGTATCTTTTTATTGAACATTTAAATGTATTTCAGTATCAATATTTTTTTTATCAAAGCAACAATTTTAGTTTATTGTAAAAAATATTAAAAGCCCGTTACTACAGGAAACTCTGTGTAATTGTTTTAATTCTTTTAATAAATTATCGATTTCATCTTGCTAACATAAGTTTGAAGATATATTTGATTTTTTGATATTTCAACTAATAGTATCAGCTTAATTTATTCATATGATTATTTAGAGAACTACCATTATTTGCATTGTTCTATCTGATATATAGGAATACGAACTGGCGTTGTTATTTAGTTACCTACAATACAAAACTCAAATATGGACGAGTCTTTCGTGCTTATAAAATAACTGTTAATTTGAATTACTAGTGTACATATCTTGACATCAACAATCTTTTCTAAATAATGTAGATATTATTAGAACTACTTATTCAGAATATTATATTTATTTTCTATTCTTATAGTTTGTTTTTGTTAAATTTATTATCTGTTACAACTTCTGTTGATTATATTATTGAAAATAAAATTTTGATATATTTGAAATTTGCACTATTAGTCAGCATTTTGATGCTTAATATAGGTTTAAAATAGTTGACTTTGTCTAGTTAGCATGTAACTAAACTTATTAAAAGAGATTCGTATTTTATACCTGTTATGTGAAAAATATAGAAAGATATTTTCTCAGAAAAATACATAGGAAGGTATACTCATATTAAAAATGAAAATTCTGATACAACAATTTGGTGTTTGAAATATAAATATTGTTATTATTAAATTAAAATTATTTTGTTACATTAACAAACGTATGAAATATTAAAAATTGTAAAAAGAACTAAACCAAATTGATGAGGAACTAGAAGGAACTAGCTTATTAAAGAAAATATTATGTTATACAATTGAAGAATCCTAAATATTCAACAAAAATAGTTCAAATATAAAGTTCAATCATAATAAACTAATAGTTTTTATTTATCGGTATTTTAATCTATTTTAATAATACTAAAGTAAACAAAACAATAAATATATTTCACATGAAAACTAATTTTTTTAATTACACTGAATAGTATATTTCCAAAACTAAAGATAAATTTAAATATTTTAATACATGAAATAATAATAATTATTTATATAAGTCTATTACTCGGAATTAATAAAAATCAGAGTTTTACAAGTCTTAAAAGCAAAAGAAAGTTTAACATTTTATATCTTCTACGAGACAACGTTTAAAACTTACAGTTGTAATAAGTTTTTATATCCCTGAGACATTGTTTAAATATTATATTAAGATAATATAAAAAATACATAAGATTAAAGTCTTCGTGTTTTGAAAGAAAAATCCATCGAAATACCTTATTTCTTGTATTTCAATGTCCTTTCTCGCCTAAACAAGTCTTTTTTAAAAGTTGAAAAACGGAGAATCTAATCCGTGGATAATTATTAACCTAGAACAAAAAAGAATCTCTTTATTCTACATTATATTTTAGTACAAAATAAAATTTTTATTTGAAAATTTAAAAAAAAATATTGCACAATTTAATAATTCTTAATACTTTAAAATATTTTTGCCATAGATTTTAATGCTTTTAAGTTAATAAAATTTCAGATTTATCAAATAAAGTGTTATTTAAAAACAGATGCAGTGAGTAAAAAGATCAATTTTTTGAAAAATAAATTATATTTTTTAAATTGTTATTGAAAATTAAAAAATCAATTCATTATTTTTAACTATTTTAATAGTTATTATACGTAAATATTTAAGATTTTTAATTGCTTCTCTAGAATTTGTGACAATAAAAAACTATATCATTTTTTGTGGTTAGATTTTGATTGTATTTCCGGTAAAATTTAAAGTACAATCTTGTCTTATCTTGCATGACATTAGCTGGTATTATTCGCCCTTTGTCATATATTGACAATAATTATAATATCAATCTAATAATATTTTCTAATAATTCTATAATTCTCATTATATTAAATTAACTATCATTAAAAAGTAAACAATATTAATAAATATATTAGTATCTATATGAAAAGTAGTTTCATTAGCTCAAAAATTAAATTTCTTGTGTGATAATTTTACTATCACTAATTAATTTTTCATAATGTAATAATATATCAGGTTTAATCTTTTTCATTGAATATATCTCTAAAATAATCATTAGACAACTCATAAATTTTTACGGCTTCATAATCAGTTTGCATACATAATTTTTTTCTCTAATAATGGTGTAAGTATGAATTCACTACATTACTTTTTTATTGTAGTCTAGTCTGTGGTAGAATTAGGCTTTTCAATGCATGTAGTATATTACTGCTTAATCTAAACTTTGTTAGATTGAAAGTGTTATAAACAGAATATAGAAGATTTAAACTAAACAAAATTTTGTAAAACATACAATATAAATGAATGGATTTCATTATTTCCATAAAAATAATAAATTATTATTATTAATTATTCCATACAATTTCAAATAAAATACTATAATATTTTAAGATTAAATAATATACAATTTCTTAAACTAGGAACATTTACTGTATGTTATATAAAAATCTTATATTTAAAGATAATGTAAAATTTAGAAATTTAAAATCAAAATCTCTCTCTCATGTATAATCAAAGTTGGACAAAAATAGTATATATAATATTATTAATAATAAACAAAAAATTAAAATACAAATACGAGTATGTTATATATATCCTCAGAAGCAGAAAACTTGACTTAATCTGTCTAGTAGAATTGAAAAGGATCAATGGATAATGATATGAGTAAAAAAAGTTAAACAAGATACATTATATTATTTCAGTGCTCTATATCTATTTACATTAATTATAAAAGTAAAAAATGGGTAATCAAAGAATTACATTTAAAAATAGGAATCCTGAAAAAAACCAATAAGTAGATATCTAAGAGTCTAAAGTAGAGCTTAAAAATAAGAATAAATTAAACAAAAATACAATAATATAGCAATAATATAGTATTCTGAATAATAACAAGTATTAAATAAGCTCAATATTTACTTAAACTGTCAGTCTTTCTAAATATTTTCTTTTTATATATAATTCAATTAAAAAAATCTACCCATATTTATATTAATCTATTGAAACTACTGAAAATAATTGTCAAAAGTTTAAAATTTAACAAACTTTAATTATTCTAATTTTAGTACTTATTAATTCATAATGAATTGAAATAATTGAATCCAATTTCAGAAAAAAATATAAAATGAATAATCTCATAATTGTAGCATAACTATTGATATATGTAAATTTTGAAATTTAAAATAATATCTTACAATATTTTATTATTACAATATTAACCTAATGTAAATAACAAATGTTGAATTAACTAAAAAATAAATGTCTTATAAATATTTTCTAAAGATGAAAATCATTTCAATCTGTAAATAAGAAATTTATAGCACTCCAGATAATAAGTGCTAAACACAAGCAGAAAACTAATCAATTTCTATGAGAATTAATAAAATTTGTATAGGATGTTGGTTGAAAATGAATTCAAATGTAAATAATTTGTTGTCCATAAGTTATTTATGTTAAGAATTTTCAAACCAGATAATTTATAGTTTTAATTTTTAATTTTAAATAGTGCCCATTCGTTATTTCCCATAAAAACATTTCATTTAAAAATTTAATCCTAATAAAAATAATTTCTATTTTTATAAAAAGTTATATTAAAAATTACCTGTCTATCTACAGCAGGTAACAATTGAGCCAATTTTCTTTGATATAATGGAGGTAAGCCTTGGAATGTATGTCTATTTAAAAGTGCTCTCAAGCTAGTATTAGTTAAAATGCTAGCTGGAGATTCTAAATCCACCAAACCTGCTTCTAATTGAGCTGCTACAGATAATCGTTTGGTTGAACGTCGACGATTAGATTTAATACTAAATCCTGGTAAACTAGCTAATACTTCTTTCATTGTAACAGCTGTTTCTTCAATAACTGTAATAAATATTCTTATTTATTATAAATTTTAAATAAAAATAAAATTTATATTATTTATTTTCTATTTCTGTAAATAAATAGTTAATTTTTATAATGTGTACATATATACACATTCAAATAATAATACATTTTAAAATCTTAATATTTAATGTTATAAATATCTAATAATATAACTATGTGAAATACACACAATACAATATGTAGTTTAAAAAAATATATATTTCTTTAATTGTTTATTTAATTTCATACTTTTTTCATAAAATTCTAAATATATTTAAATTTTGTATGAAAATATTAACTTAATTATAAGATTTCATTTGTTTTTATTTATTTATAAAAATTATTTCAAATAATAATAACTCAAAAAAACCAATAGCCTAATTCTTCATTATAGATTGTATTATTAAAAGTCGCTATAATTTTTATTAAAATTGAATAATGGAAATTATTATAGGATTTTGAATTCCATAAGTTTGATAAATTACATTATATAATTAAATATATAAAATTATATAATTAAAATTATTGTAACAAAAAATCGACAAAAAAAAAATTGACAAAATTCGTGTTTTTACACAGATGGTTTGTTTTGAATAGATATAATATATAGTAACACAGAAAAGGTAATTTAAGAATGAAATGTGTATTCTACTGAAGGTTTGATTTAATATAAGAATGGAATTATTTAATTGAATCCATGCTTCTACATCAACATCTAATTAAATATAGCAAAGACATTGGAATATTATTTAAAGGATCAGTTTCTTATAAATATTTTGTTGTATTCACATTCTATAACCTTAGAAACATATTGTAATACTTATTAATTTTTACCTTGACCTAGTTACACTCTGACTGATTACAAAAAGGTATGGAAATGAATTCTTTAATAAATCCAGAACTTTATGTATTTTTTGTACTACGTATTTCACATTGTTTTTATTATTTTATTATATTAATAATTTATTTATTATATGGTATAATCTTACTTTATTCAATTTTATTTATTACACATCAAATCTCTAGTATTTCTTGGATATAATTTTGTTTTAATATAATTTTTGTTTTTGGATTTTGAAAATTTTTTTTATTTTATAATTAGTTAATTATATTTTCTTTTACACAATATATTTATTAATATGTATAAACAAATGTTTTTTTCTATTACTTTAGAAGAAAAATTCATAAATTTTGTATTAATATAAAAATTAGTTAATATATAAATAGTTATGAATTAGTTGATATATTAGTGTTAAAAATATAAAATATTATTTATGACAAAATATATATAAGAAATATAAATATTTTATCTTATAATTGAATAATTATATATTACTAGATACAACTTTCAATTTTTAATATTAACCTGCATGCTATATTTGTTTTTCACATTTTTTATGGAAAAGCATGCTATGTGCAGGTAAAATATTATATTTGAGAATGTATTTCGATACATTTCACATATACACATATCGGTATGATTATGGAAACCCTGTTTTTATAACTATTTTGTAAATTTTCTTCGATTTTCTGTGCAGTACTTTACATTTTTAAAAGAAAATTTTTTACTGTATAAAAATAATAAAGACTAAACTTTTTCCTCAAGAAAAATTTGTCTATACTTATATTATAATTGAATATATTTTAATTATTAATTACAATTTTCAGCAAGAAAACACAATAATTATAATCAACAATATTTAAAATTCATTTTCTACTTTTCAACTTATTAAATTAATAAGGTGTATTCCATAATACATTTATTTCCAATCTGAATTTAATTTTAATTATAAAAATTTTGTAATACTAAATATAAAAGTTTCCCAGCAAATAACTTGAGTTGTAACTCATAAAAATTAAGTTTTAAATTTCAAATTTTTTAATCAGACTTTTTACATATCAATAATTTACAATCAAGTAATATATTCTACAACAGAATTTATATTCTTTGTGTATGTCTTTATATATATTTTGAATAAGTTTTCAAATAATATCACATATATATCACTCTTAAGCTATAAAATTTTAATCTTAGACAGTTAAAATTATTTTTTATATCACTAGTAATTTATATCATTTATAATTTTTAAATATTTCCAGTAATGCTGAAAACTAATTTTATAGTATATCTTATAAAAAAATCACATAAAACTTAATTGTCTGAATAATAAATTTAGAAAATAAAAAAATATTTATCAATTTGTGAAATTTATTGATATATATTTATTTTTCTATATAATTATTGTTATGCATAACATCAGTGATTTAAATTAAAAATATAATAATAAATAAATAAATATAAAATAATTAAATTATTTTACTTTATTAAATGCTATTTATGAACCTTACAATATTATTTATTAGAATTAATATTAATTTTTTCATAAAACAATAATTTTTAAAATATAGTATACATAAATTTACATTTCATGTATGTATCTATACAAATTCACATTTATATATCATTATAATTATTATATATTTCTATAAAAATAAGTATATCCATTCAATATAATTTTACAGTTTATAGAATTTTATAATTTATTATATTATTTTATTATTATTTATTGCTATTATTTATATTTATATCACTTTATTTTCTTTTGTATTATCACATTCATATTTATTATTTTATTCAACAATTTTTCAATAGTTTTATATACCTATAGTTTCTATATGCTGCATACATATTATATACTAATTTCTCTATCTTATACTAATTAATAAAATAGTAATTATATCCTATTATTAGAAAGATAGTTAAACTAATTAAAATAAAATAATTATATAATTTTTGCAAAACTTTCTTAATTATTAATGTTTAAAATTAAATACAATATTTATATAATAGTTGAATATCATAACATTAAAATTTCGTATTACCAATATGATTTTGTTGATTACTTATTCCAGATAAAGGAAGATCAGTTGATATTCCTGAAGGTAAAGCATGAATAATTCTTGGAAGTGAACGTGGATTTCCTGCTGCAATTGTTGTATTTTTTCTACGTCTCTTTACTTGTTGTCTAAGAGCATGTTTCACAACTTTTTTACTATGTACCATACTAGAATAATTCAAGCAATTAGATTCATCATTGATAGCTCTACAACTTTTAATATTAAGTTTTGTTTCCATAATGTAAGTTGCATGCGTTTTTCTTCATATCATAATATATAGAAATAAAATCTATGTACTAAACTTATAATATTTTAAAATCTGTTAAATTAAATTAATACACAAACTACAAATTTCTTTTAGGTTAGGTATTAAGTTATCAATCTTCTTTGTATACATAGTACTAGTAAACATATTAAATAAAAATAATATAATCACACATTCTTTCCTTTTCTTTCTTTTTTCCATTACTATAAATTATCGATCTTTAAGTGAAACTGTATTAAAATATAATTTATTGTTCATAATTATTTTAAGAATCTAAATACATCACTTAAATAGAGTTTATTTTTAATTTAACAAGTACTTATTAAACAATTACTAATTATTTTTTATATTAATTCGAATAACAATATTTGTAATAATTATGTAAAAAAACAAAATACGGTGTAATATGTCGGATATAACGTATATAAGTCGAAATATATAGATAGGTAATACGATCCCATACAAAATGGAGAAACGCTACAAGACCTGCTAGATACTTATCGAGAAGAAAAAATATATTTGAAATTATAGACATCGTCGTTAAACTACAATTTACATGATAAGATTATTGGCACTACGCGCATTACTATTATTATTATGAGTTAGGAATATACGTTTGTGATCTCTATAATCATGGAACTTTGCAAACGCAGTTGCAAGTACATTGATTGGCTGATACACAGTGTAAGTTAGACTTGCATTATTGTATGGTTATCCAATTTATTATTATTTATCTAATTATTTATTGCAAACATTATAAAAGTAATGACCTCTAAACCAAGGGATATGTATGTTTATTCATATATTCTATCTGATAGAATATTGTTTTAAGAAAGTGTTTAAGAATGTATAGCAATTTAAGAATATTTAAATATTTATATTAAAATTAAATTCAATGCAAGCAGGTTCGAAGATTGCATCCATTTAATATTTAAATAATTGTTAATTAAACAAAAATTTTATGAAAGTTAAACTGTAATTAATTTATATACAAAAAGAGCGATATTCATAGTGAATAATTGTCTTTGTTAAACAAGAAAAGTTAAATAATTGTTTCTAGTTTATTAAAAATTATTATAAAGAAATTGTAAGTTGCGAAATAGTTTTTTAAAATTGCTTTACATTGCTTTGTTTTTTTAACCTACTTTTATTAGCTAAGATAATAAATAAAGAAGCATTTATTTGCTATTTACCAGATGTGCAAACAATAGAATTTCAATATTAAATTCGATTTTAATATGATGCAATGAGCTTTTTTAGTAGCTCTCTTCATCTAGCAGATGGCATATGCCAATCCACCGTTAAACATACGTTTTCAAGTTCCAAGAAGAGCTCAAAGGTACACGGATTGAGACTCTTAGATTTCTTTCAAATGTTTAACCAGAGTCTTTCTTTCTCTTGATATTTGTCGTGTATTAAATTACTAGTTGTTATAATCTGTGCTAATATATGATTAGTAGTTTTTATCATCGAGTTTGCTAAGCTCTAAAAGCATTATTGTTTATTATAATTATCTAACTATAACTATAGTTATCCCAAACTGATTTCCTATATTTAAATTAAGTGAGCATATCATAACGTACATCACTTTACTTCGATATAATTAGTTTTAATATTTAATTTTAAATGTGTTACTAGTAGCACTCATTCTTCAGCTTATCATGTAAGAGTACACAAAACTAAAATCTAAATATATATAGCAAAAAATATATATTTATATTATGTTTTTTTCCGAATGTATACATGTATAATATACATAATATAAGCACATAAATAAGATTCATATAAATATCAATATACATACATATAATACGATGATTTACAGAATTGATTATTGAAAATATAAAAGCAAAAATATTTAATTTAATTAAAATATATACTGATCTAAATTAAATTTTTTAATTAAAATTAATGTTTTAGTAAAAAGAATTAATTTTAGATAAAAAAATTTTTTTTAAACTATTATTCTTTTTTAAAAAATTTTTTTTAATAAAACTATTATTCTTTTTTAAAAATATTTTTGAATAAAACTATTATTCTTTTTTAAAAATCTTTTTTAATAAAACTATTATTCTTAAATTCAATATAAAATATCATTTATTTAGAATATATGTACAAATGTTTGCAAATTACTTAATATTTAACTTAATAACATACAATAATAGCTTTCTTACATCATAAATGTTATTTTATTTTTATGAAAAAATATTTAAAAAATATTAGAAGAAAGAAGTAAACTAAACGAATTAATTTTTTGAGCTACTGACTAGATACAAACTTGTAATTGAAATCATCCTTGAAATAATTTTTGTAGTGAGACAAGACATTATTATATTTGTATTTTACATATGGTAATAAACGTAGTATGTTTGAAATTCTGAAGTATTGTTAGTACTTTATGATTGTGATTCAATTTTAAGTTCAATTTTATTGCTCCTTCTTTTTATATTCATCGTTTGGTGAAATAAATAAAATAATACATAAAAAATTTTAGTAGTAAACATAAAATATGGCTACTAGTTGTTGTGGAACGAAAAAACAAAAATTAAATAATTCGATTGTATTACCAGAAATGGGTTTTTTTTGTTTTGATGTTCTATATTCTCAACTTTATCAACTAGAGCCTCCAAAACCACCTAATTTTAGTAATGATGCGTTGTAAGTTAAATCAATTCTAAATAAAATTTATTATTTGAATAAAGTAATTGGATTTAACTTGTAATAAACTTGACCTAAAACTTTAAGGTAATAAATTTAAATAGATAAATAAATTTAAAATGTGTATAAAATAGAACTAGGTTTTTAATAACTTAAATTTATGCAAATAATTACTTTATAATGTAGTTATTTATAAATTTAACGTTTAACCAAATTTATATAGTATTTTTTCTTATAATTTATTGGTTATAAATATAAATGTATTATTGTAAACATAATTAAATTAACATATCCAATGATTAATTTAACATTGATTTATTTGAAAGAATTACTTGTACAAATAGTCTTTTATATTACAAATCATTTTACAAACATCAAATTGTGTAAAAATTAATTATATTTTTTTTATTAAATATAAATTGTAATTATTCTATTCTTCTTAAATACAATGGTTTTTTATAGTATTAAAACGATGAAATATATAGTATAAAAATTTGAAATATATATTTATATATTATATTAATAATATAATACATACCTTAGTTTATATCTATTTTAATTCTATAAGTGACTAAAGTTTATAGGAAAGTATACATAAAAGTAATTAAAAATAGTTATAAACAAAAAATAATCAAAATATTAATCCAAGATTATTATTATAACTTCGCTTTTTAGTAGGTTGATATTTCTGATATAATTTAATTTTTAATATAATAGTAAAAATTGACTAAACAAAAATTAATAACATTTGGAATAAACAAAAAAAATATATTTGGTTTTATCATGTGTGTTATTTGAAATATATAAAATTCAATAATAATAATGAAGTTGATTTTATAATAATTAATTTCTATAAAATATAAAAAATAGTATTCAATATTTTTATATATTAAATCTATAAATAATATTAAAGAATATGAATGAAGCTTTTAATTTAAATCCAATATATATTTAAATATTTATTTATTTATATTTATAAAAATTACAATATTATAATTAATTTCTATGATTTTTTGTATACTTTAAAAATGATTGAGTTCTTTTTTAAATACTTATTAAATAAGAGTTAATATGTAATTAATAGTAAATTTTAAAACAATTCATATTTATGAATCTATATTTTATACATTTTAAAGTTTTATTTTTAATTTTATTCACTGTATTTTATTATTTTATAAAGTATAAAAAGTAATTTAAATTTTGATTAATTTCATTTCTAATTTAATTTATTGATATTAAAATTAGATATTTAAAATTTGCTGCTTTAATGTTTTTTTTATTTCTAAAATGTATGTATGAATATGAATTTATCAACTGTATAGTTATTAAAACTAAATGTATTTTTATTAAAGTATTTCTTTTTTCTAATACAATATTATTGATTTTTTTAATATTTATACATTATATGTAGTTGTTTGGTATCTTTATATGTTATATGTAACTTGTGTACATAATTATCTAGTTACATTATAATATAACTGATTGTTTTAATAAAAATCTTTTAAATAATATTTATTGTAATTTATACAGTAATGATCGTTTAAAATTGTTCTTTTGTAAAAGAATAATTTCAGCTTTTCTACTTCAAGTAAATATATATTAACCTATGAATGTTTTTCTATGAATTAGGAAAGTTATAATAAAGGAATATTGCTTGGTAAACAAACTTCTCGTGATATTTTAATATTCGTGTAATTTTTAGATGAAACAGTAAATTTATTAATGCTTTGATTTAAGACTAAAAATACGTTAAATAAGAATGATTTCATTTTATATTTTCTCTGAGAAATCATAATAAAATTTGATCTATCAGAATTGGGATATTTACATATTTATTTTTATTTATTATTTGATGATTATTTGCCATTTTTATTTGTAAACTATATTGTTTACATCTAATTTGATATTTTATTTTTATTATTAATATAATCACAAATATATGGTGAAGTTTTAATTTTTATATTATAAATCTAATAAATTCTATTTGTACCATCGACAAATTTTCATTTGTAGTTATTTATTTAGTAATTATTATATTATTTATTATATTATGGATAAAATACATAAATTAATTTTAGATATTATTTAATTTTCAGTTTATTTCAGCTTTTATAATTTCATAATCAAAAATATTAATGTTACTTGTCTTTCTTTTATAACTGGAGTTACTTTTGTTGAATTAGAATTTTTGAGCAAATAAAATGGATAAAATTATAAATTAATAAATAAAAAATAATAGTAATAGTAATAATAATGACAAAGAAACTAATTGTCATTCTAATAATAGGGTTGTCGATAATAATATGGAGTAATTCTATATAAATATATTAGAAAATAAATATAGTAGTGGAAGTGATAAAGCTAGGTTGCTTAGCTGTAGAATACATAGTAGAGATACAAAAATGTATATGGGTAAGTCAAAGTTATTCATCATTTGTTATGGATGGTGATAAATCTACAAGAGTATGACTTAGACTTACCATTACGCAAAAGTAGTTTATGGATCCAAACAGATTTATTTTTAATATTCTATAAGTTTGGTATTCATAATTTAATATTGCTCACTTAAAAATCTTAGAATACATTTAGTGTAAATATTATATTGAACTATTATCATGTCGATAACAAGTTTAGTTCCATAATAGATTACAGTGTAGACTATCTTGACGTATTTGTGAGTGCTTTCTGTCACAGTTCTTAACAAATTCTTGCAATTTCTTTCCTCATACATTGATTATACTTTTTTAAGGCAAATTTTAAACATTATTGTTGCATCTTAATCAGATATTTAAACTTATTGTTTAAAATTTTACATTTTGTAAATGTCTCGTTTTACCATTACAACCCAATAATCTTAAGAGATTCCATTACTTTTTTCGATATAAATTAGAAATTCTGAATTTTATTTAGTAACTTAAAAGATTCCTTCATAAAATACGTAAACAAAAATGATTTAATATTATACGTATCTATAAATATTTTTATAAATGATATATATTAGTAAGTAAAGCAAATATTTTTGCATGAAAATGTTATTATATTATTTATATTGATAAGTGTTTATTATTTTACAATGCTATTATTTAATATACAATTTTTTGTTGTAAAACTAAATTTTGTTTTATTTATAGTCCACTGTTTGTAACATGGAAAATTGGAAAAGACATGCGACTTAGAGGTTGTATTGGAACATTTAATGCTATGCACTTACACACTGGGCTAAGAGAATATGCTACAACTAGGTTTGTCCTATATAGTATTACTATTATTCTTGTATATTATTTTACATTTATCAATTTAAAATTTCAACTTTATTTATATTTTCTATATTATAGACACGTGTACGTATGTTAATTCTACATTTATTACAGAAAAACATTACTCTGTGTTGTAAACTATTTAATAAATGTAATTTATTTAATTTTAAATGAATCTTGGTTTACCATAAAGAATTATTAAATTTAATATATTAGATATGTAACCACTCGTAACTTTAAAAGAAATTTTATTAAGAAATTCTTTTCTGAATCTGATCAAAATCGTATTTTTATTTTCATAATTTTTTTATTGTTATTTGCAAAAAGAGATTTGTTAAAAATCAGAAATTTAATTTAAATAGATTTTAACTACTGTTAAATAAATTTTAAAAAATTTCATTGTTTTACTTTAATTGAAAAATAATCAAGTAACATTCTATGCACATTATCTATTAATGATTACTATTATTTTAATTTTATTGTTAATTACAGGCAAAATTTATATTATTTATTGAAAAAGATCTAAAGACATTTTTTTTATACATTTTAATGTATTTAGAAAAAATTAATAATTTTGTGTTTGTTTAAACTTGGTTTTTTAAATACTCTAGAATGATGTTAGATGTTAATAATTAGTATACTGATAATTTTCAAGACTTCAATATTAAAATAATTCGACAATGTATAGTGTTTTAAATTATAATCAATATCTTAAATTGAATCTAAATTAAATATAAATTAAAAAAATTTTAAGATGTTTTACAAAGAAATATATATGAGATTCAGAACTGGAATACATAATAAATTACAAATTTGTTAAACTTTAATTTTAATATTATTAAATAATATTATCGCATTTTTATATATAATAAAAATAAAAACCAGTTATTGCGATTAAATATGTAAAGAAAATTTGATGTATAAAAGTATGATTTCATTTTAAATCACATAGTAGAGATCTAAAAATATGAAGTATTAATATCCATGGATTGGAAGTTGTTACAATTTCAATAAAAATTAAAGTTCTTTTAAATGAGAAATTTTCAACTGTATAAGATATCAAAAGTATTTTTTTTTATTTTTATCTAATAAATTACATATGAAAAATATTTTTAAAGTCGTAAATATATTCAATTAAACACATGTATTTATCAAAGATATAAAAATTATTTAACAAAGTTTTTATGTAATAGTAAATAATATATATATTATAATTTATATATTGCTATTGCTCTAGATATAAATTACCTGATGTTTGCCTTCAAGAGAATAAAGCACTCTTTAGTTGTTAATTATGTGCCATCATTTGAATTTGAATTTTATATTTCTAAATAGATATAACAAGTTATATTTTTGATCTTATAAATTATACTAGCCATTTTGTATAATTAAAATATATCTTGTTCGAAACATATGAATTAAAGTTAAATAAATTCAAATATCGTGGTTTTGATTGGACATGATTCTAAAACGTCACTCGGTGTTTCTTGCTAACTGTTGCTAACATTCTTAACAAATTTATTATTACTAGTTGTCAATAACACAATAACTTACTATTGTGGATTTGTACCCACCGATTTCTATTTTACTATAAATAATAAGATGAACAATAAATAATATTACTGTTTATGTATCAAAAAAGTGAATTAAAATATTGCTTTGTAATGTACAATTACAAACTTTGAATTTTATTTTCTATATAGCTATTTTATGTATTACATTTACGTAAATAGGTTGTAGAAGATAAATATGTGACAACTTGCATGATTAGAAATTTTTTCTACACAATTTTACCTAAAAAATTATTTTTATACTTTATACATCTATATATTTTTTTTTACAATAGTTTTCTTTATTTTGATCTCCATTATTACTTTTTTTGTTATACGAAAAGCATATATCTTTAATTTTTCATTCATTATTTTATTTATTTTCAATGTATAAATAGCTAACTGTAAAATTACTAGCATGAAAACGTCTTCGTTTAAAACTTAAAAAACAAAGAATTAGTATGTTAATGAGTGATATTTTAAATATCTTATATCTATCAAAAACTTGAATATTTATCGGGTGTGATAATTGAAAAATGTATGTTACAAATGAATCATCTAAGAACAGATTGTGTACCATAAGACTGTATAATTCTACTGTTGTATGCATTTGTATTGAAGAAATTCAGTTAGCCATATCAATGACAAAGATAAAATCCAAGATATAATGAGTATCACACATAGTAGTTTCGAAAAAGTAGCTTATGCGAACTTATTACATATCATATACATGAATAAAATATTGATAAATGTTTTTTTGGTCTATTATGAATATAGATACGTTTAGATAGTAGCATCAACTTTAAGTACTGTTGATTATGTCTACATATTCACTGTTAGATAAATCGACATTTTTTTAAAATTTCCTAAATAATTATTTTATTTATTAAATCTCAAAATAAATTGCGGTATATATTTTTTATTTGTATGTGTATAATTTTTAAAACATTTTGATATGAATGATGCATTTGTTACAATTTACTTATAATATGAATTGTATTTTTAAGTATCTTAAATATTATAACTAATTGTACTAAAAATCCTTTAAACTTGAAATTGAATTTTTTTATTTTATTTCATAATCGCATACATTCTGCGATTGTAATAAAAAATGTTTTTTTATTCTTATAAATTATTACATTTATACATTCTAATGTATATATTCTAAATGTTTTTAATTTATAATTTTTCAGTGCTTTTAAAGATTCTCGATTTAATCCAATTACAAGAGATGAATTTTCTAAGCTCCATGTTAGTGTTTCAATTTTACGTCACTTTGAAGATGGTATTGATTATTTAGATTGGACAATTGGACTTCATGGAATTAGAATTGAATTTCATAATGAAAAGGGCAATAAAAGAACTGCTACTTATTTACCTGATGTAGCAATTGAACAAGGTAACCTGTTTAGGATGTATTAAAATGTTAAGTAACAGATGTGAAGATTTTAATCATAATTAATTAAATCAAAACTTAAGATATAAATTATTATAATTCATATGAAAAATTATAACAAAAAATTAAATATTTTTTAGAAATATTATATTTATATACACATTTTTAAATTCAAGTTTTTGTAAATAAATTTTATATTCCTTAAAATATATAAAACTGTACAATCTTTACATATTTTATTTATCTACTTAAATTATTATATAATATAAACATTTTAACTTTATGTGTGTATGTGCATGCGTGCATGCATTTACATATGTATATATAAATATCAAATTGCAGTAAAAAAACATTATTGTCTATTTTTATACATTATATTTTGAGGCTAGATAATTAAATGGTTATAAAAAATTCGTTTATTAAATAAGAATGGATCGTGTTTTTATATGCAGCCTTATTATAAATTATAAATGTAGTTTATAATAAAAATGCATATGCTCAAGTTTAATTTACCACTCATAATATGTTTGGCTATACAATATATCTACGAAATGAGAAATTTAAATAACCATTTTTTCATATTTTAAATTTAGTGATATAAAGCTAAGATCGCGCTATGGACAAAAAATTGTGTAATTTTTGGACAAGATATTTTAAATAAAGGTCTGTATCAGAATTAATTTTTTTTTTCTGATAAATTTAATTTAATGAACATACTATGTTTTCATTAATTATTTCAAGCTAATTATAATCATGTGAAGGGTATTGACATATAAACTGTAGTCAGAAAATAGACTACATTAATACCAGTATTTTTAAATTATATTTTCTAAGAAATTAAAATAATAACTATTAATAATTACTTACATTTAAAAAAGGAAACATTTGATATGTAGTAATGAATCGATATATCACTAGGAATTAAATAAAAATTATATTTATCAATTTATGTCTAATACAAAATTTATAAAAAAATATACAACGAATAATATAAAAGAATATAGAAGTCTTATATAAAGGTACAATAAAAAATTATCCATTATAAATTGTGTATATATAATATAAACCATAATTATCAGTGATCTATATTAGGTATATTTTTGAAAATATTTGAAAATTTATTTAGAACTATGAATAAAAAAATTGACAGACTATTCCAAAGATAATTTTGTATAATATATTACTCAATATATAAAAAAACAGTATCTGTTTCTAATAATAATTTAATTTTTGTAATAGTAAATTTGTATATAAATATTTAAATATAGTCATTTTAGTATTGAATAGTCTCTTAAATTATCTGGAATTGAAAATTTGAAATACAATATTTTAGAAACCAGCTTAGTATTGAAATATACTAAGAAAAATGATTTAAATAGAAATTAAAAGAAAATAATTCTACTTTAAATTTTTTAAAAAATAGATTAATATTTTTTAATAAGAAATTATTAAAATCAATTTAAAAAGTAATTTATAGGAAATCATAATTCGTCATTAAAAGTTAGCCGGTAAAAGAAAAAACTTAAAGAAGGAGGTGTTCATCTATTACATAGAGATTTTACCATTTATAAGTCATGAACTAGTACAATAAAATAGTTTCTATTACAACTAATATGTTAATAAGCAGTCGTATTTTTCAATACTTTGATCATTTACTTCCGCAAATAAGGAAATATGCAAATTAGTACAACATAAAAATTATATGAATTAAGCTTAACAAGTCTTTCTAATGCTCATAAACATCTTTATTAAGCAGGCAAATGACAAACCTGACGTTGATTCAATACTACTAATAATTTTAATTTTTAGGATTTTGCTATCTTTAAAAAATTTCACCTAAAATATTGACCATCTAAATCAATGGATTTGAGCTATACTTTGGGATTGTTATAATATTAATGAGCATATCCAAGTGATAATTTATAATGAAAATTTCGTATTTTTATTGAATTTTTATGATAAATATTTTATTGAAAATTCCGACAGTTTGAACATTTGCAGAATTAAAAATCAAATCCTTTAAGTAATGAAATCATTCAAGGTTCCATAAGTTTGTACAATTTTAATCTCTGAACAAAATAGTTTGAAATTAAACTGTGTACGAAAATCAGTATCTTTGAGTTAATTCAGTGAAATATATTGCTGTAGTTGATTTAAAAGACTGTGATTTTTTTTAAGTATGAAGAGTAAATATTGACTCTTCTGAAACGATTGACTGTCTTGCATAATTATTTCAAATGAGATGTACTTACACTTATTGAGCGAAGCGAGTGTGAGATTACCCAATAGTAAACAGCTATAACATCTGTATGTAGATTGTACAGTTCGTTCTGTATAAATTATACTTATATCTTGTTCTATAATATAAGTAAGCAGAACGTTCTTTTTCTAATATGGTCACACTGATTTTTTTGCTTATTTTTTTTATACATTGAAGTGATGAATTTAACTTTTTGAATCTAACATTAAAGCTTTGAAAAATCCAATAAACCATCACTTTGAATTTCTACGAACGAATAATTGGTAAAAGAAAAAATATTTTTTCTGTAAAATGTCTCTTTATAATAGATTAAATTTGGCTAAACATAAAAAATTTAATAAAAAGAATAATTATACTAATAATCTATCTCAAATAACTAAATACTATACAAACAAGTTATATTATAATAGATTTTATCGACCTCGCTATTAAATATTCAAATATAAAAAGAAATGCAAATAAAATAATATAATTTTACGTAATTATGATTTTTAATATGATTATATTAATCACCAATGAGTAAGCAATATGTGTTTATTAATGAATAAAAAAATATAGAGAAAATAGCAACTAAAAATAAAATTTAAGTATGAAAATTACAAATATTATATTAATATTTGAAAGATAATTCAGAACAATGGTGTGGCTTATATGTATTAGTTTGAAAACATTCTTTCTTGCAGTTAAGTAAGCCAGTGACTATAAGAAATTATACTTGCGATACAGTCAATGCCATCTTGACAAGCACAACTGTGAGTAAGAAAGAAAGATAATAGGATTTTGTAAATAATAACTTTTTATGTTAATTATGTCAATTTTTTAGACGTATATAATTGAAGATGTCGGTCGTTTAATAGAAGATTATTAAGATATCAATATAAAAAATAGAAACTTATATTTTTACTATTATAAGCATTCTTCCATCTATTTTATTTAAAGATAACAGATTTATTTATCAGATACTTTTCTTAAAATTTAATTAATAAGCATGTTACATAATTTTGACTATTTACGGTATGTGATGCTTAGAACAATGATTCAAAATTTTATTTTAATGATAATAGAATTACATATTTTTATTGGTATATAGTTTTTCAGAGCTATTAGTAGTAAAAATGATTAAATTTTTCAAGTAATTTCAAAATTTAACGTCTTATATCAAATTAATAAGTTGTACGATTCTAATACATTTTGATGTTGATAATATTCATAATGTTTTGTCATACATGTTTTTATAATTAATTATTTATTTCTAATTTAAAAAAACTTATTTCATTTAAGGTTGGGATCAGATACAAACAATTGATTCATTATTACGAAAAGGTGGTTACAAAGGAATTATAACGCCAGATACTCGACATGGTCTAAAACTTACACGATATCAAAGTGAAGAAATCACTGTCAGTTATCAGGAATATATGACACGTTGGTATAATCGACGTTGCTAGCAAATGAAATAGGGCTCTATATTGAGTCCTACATTTTTTTGACGTTCTAAACTTTAAATTTTGAATTAAATACTTAGGCTATTTATAAAGTAGAATATTTCATATGTTAAATATTTCAATTATTATTAGACAACAAATCAACTTACATTACTTGAATATTTATATTCTAAATAATAATAATAATAAACATTTAGTATTTTAATTTTCTTAAACAATACTAATTTGCTATAATTATAATCATTAAATAATATTAAATTTAAAAACCAGTGTACGCAAAAGATTATACACAAAAAAATTTCATTAAAAACTATTCAAGTATAAAAACTTTGTCATTTAAAAACGTTTACAAATTCTTTATGAGTATACTTACAATTAATTTTTCTTCAGCAAAAAATTTAATTACTTTATGCAAAATTATAAATAATGAAGAATGTGAGTAGTACAATTTTATTACAATTTTTTAAAGGTAAGTATTTAAAGAATTGAGGTAAGAAAAAGGATAGATGGTTTTCCTTATTTCATTTTGAAATATGTAATTAATTCGATGAGGCTAAATAAAATTTAATTGTGTGTTTATAATCTTCGGTTATAGTTTTTAAAATTATTAAAAACTCATTTCCCTCTTTCCTTTAAGCTTTCTGTCATTCTTTTTTTTATACGCCCATCTCTTATTAAAATATATAATTTTGTCTAAATACACTTTTATACCTTAGTTAAAAATAATAAAGTTAATGATCTGTATTACTGGTATCTTTGAAAATAAATACAAAGTCTAACTTATTTGCTACTTAAATAGTTATAGTCTCCACATTACTAAACTGATACCAACATTTTTTATGCATTGTAAGTTAAAGTTTTTTGTTCCTAAAAATATGTATGCTGATATCAAAAACATAGAACTAATTATGTATATCTTGATTAAAAGTTAAATTAAATTTTTTATTGTATATGTATAACGTAAAAAATTAAAAGATCAATATTTCCAAATGCTATAAGTTTCAAGCTCTGAGTTCAAGGTAGGAAATGAAAATTCAATAATTACGGGAAAATTGTTGATATAAAATTATAATATTTTATAATAACTTACTAATATGAATTTATTTTAAGAATTAGTATAGTATTAAAATATTTTAATTACTCTGGACAGTAAGTTTCATTTAAAAGATAAAATGCAAACCTTACGTACAATTTTTTTAAAAAGTTTATCGTATTTATACTATTTATGCATAAACTAGTTTTATAAATAAACTAAATTTATACATAAACTAAAAATATTAACACTATAATTTTTTGTATAAATACAAATAATTAAATTATATAAATAAAATTAATAATACTATATAAAATGTTATATTAATTTCAGTTTTATAGTTTTAATTCTGAAATATTAAAATAATATAATCTGTTATGGTATCATTTTGGTTTTATATGATTCATACATTTTTACTCTATAAGAACGACTTAAAATTTTTTATAAAATATTTTTAATACTTAATATTAGCATTAACCAATATTAATATTGATTTTAATTTTATAAGAAATAAATTACTCATCTAAATTTATTTAGATTAATTAATGATTTATGTATAAAAAATAAAAGAAAACAAGTATAAAACTAAAATATTTAAAATAAATATTTAGAGAACACGAATTGTGTTTTAATATTACCAAAAGATTTTGTTTATTTTTTTTCATATTTAATTGCTTATATAAAAATAATTGTTAAAAAAATTTATTTCATTAACTGCCTGTTAAATCGTTTCTTCAGCATGAATAAAAATTAAATGAAAATGATATAAATAAAATAAAATACAACGATATTATGGGATAAATGATTATGGAATATTGTTGATTCCAGTTTTATATAAACATTTTCTAATAAGTTAATACTTCTCCTCTTTTATAATCGCGCTTTACTTCATTAAAAATCTTATCGAATTCAAAGACAGAATAATATCAATTAAGGAAAATAATACCAACACAAATACGAGAAGTGAGTTCTAGTACAGATACTATTAGTAAATTTACAGATATTATTAATAAATTTTAAATATACACATTATTATATAGTTTGTCATCAATTAAAACATGATTTAAATTAATTTAAATCTATTTTGAATATAAGTGTTTACTTTTACTAATATTATAATAAATGTATTTAATGTTATTAAGGAATTTTATCTACTTTGTTTTATTGTTTCTGTTTATAAATACTTATTGTCAATTTTTTATTAAATACAATATTATATTCATCGAATTTTTCTATGATATTTTATATCTTTATTTAAAAACTAAATCAAGAAATCTATATATGAGTAAACAAAAATACAATATTATAAAATAACGTATAAAAACGTAAAATACATAAACAGTAAGTTGATCGTATAATCTCGGATATAAAAAAAGTTTCTATTATTACAAAAAAAAAACAAAAAATTTTTATGAAGAAAGCAAATGGAAGTTTTAATACTTATAAGCTATAATCATTCTAATATTTTCTTGTATAAGTATGAAAAAGCCTCTCAAAATTTATGAAATAAAGTTTATATATAAATTAAACATAAAAAATAGCCCAAGTATGATAAAATTTACGTGCCCGTCTTACACTTAACATAAAATGAGGGTAGACGGGCTATTCGATTTTCAAAAAAAAAAAGGAGCACCGCGCCAAATTATTAGAACTTTGTTTACTTTAAAAGCTCAAGCACAGGCAAGAGAACAGCATATCATATTATGGCGTATTACGGAGTAGCTTACCTAAAAAAATAAGTACAGATATTCAATCACGGTTGAAGGACAACAATTTCAATTCTATCATCGAAACCGATTATACCCTCGAAACTATCGCTTCTGGCCTTCAATGTGACTCCAATCATTAGTCATAATCGCAATATTGTATTTTTTACAAGAGCAATAAAGATGGAATCTTTATATCTAGGCTACAAGAAAAAATGAAAAATTTGAGTGGTTTAGATTTTTATATTTATTTTAGTTATTACATACCGTAATTGCGAGACAGAAAAGATGCTATTTTCATACTCGGTAATGTAGAAACAAGAATATAAAAGTGCAGAATTTATATTCGACGATCAAGTTAACAATTTTATTAATCATAATTTATAAAATCATGTCCAAACAACAATTGATATAGTTTATAATTTAAAGATCATGTCAATCTAATCATAAAATACTTCTTCAAATCAAACAAATTAACTGTCTTATCTCTGATTTATTTAAATATATCCATTGTATATGAAACACTTAATACCTTAGTTTGTAATTAGCGATATATAAATCTGCCTATACACATTAAAATGGATCGTCAACTTTATTGTAATTTCCCATGCATGCTTATATATAAACATGATTTTTCTTGTGTATAGAGCCAAAAGACTTCATTATAAACTATACGCTACTTTAGATCTATATATCTATACATGAATAAATTGAAAGTCTTAACTGTTGCTGTACATATATATTTTTTCCAATGTATTTAAATCGACAAATTATTTTTAATATAAATACAACCTGTCAAATATCTGTAATATGAAAACCTTTCCGTGTACACTGAGTCTACCGTGAAAAAAAAACAAAGGAACATCTAATGTTTCTGAAAACACTTTAAAAACTGAATTTTTTTTAATAAAGAAAGTAAAATCATTATGATTAACAATTTAAAAGCAACATCTCAATTTATTCATTTTAAAAAATAGATACCATTTACGTTATAATTAAAACAAATTACTTAAAAAAATAAAATAAATTTTTTATTTATCATTTTAGTACTAATAAATCAGTATAAATTATATATAAAACCAGGAGATTTTTATTTAAAAATTACGTATTTTAATGTTCAATAAAACTTATATTTTAAAAATTATTTTTTTCTTAAATTTTTTGACCGTGTAAAATCTTTTCGACAAAAAAATTATGTGACCAGAAAATTCAGCTATGTATTTGCTCAAAATACGAGTCAAAATACCTGTTTAAACCAAATGTCTGAAACTGAAATATCTGAAATCACCACAATTACAGATTTTTTCTATGATCGTTTGAACAAAAATTTTATTCCTTTATTTTCAATTTGATAAACTCATAAATGATGTAATTTTGTTATTAATAATAATCATGTAGATTTACTAAGCTATACACAATCGTCGTCAAAGAATCCATCAGAGGCGCAACTATCGAAATGTAATTGTTTTTACATATTATAAGTTTGATGTAATTTAAAAAACCAATAGTTCATTTATTATGTATAATAATTTTTTAAACTTGTGTAACACATGAATATGTTTAATAAGTAACAATACGAACTTTTATTATAATATAACGTTTTTATAAGCTGTTTATAAGAAAATAATTTTTATAATAGGTTATAAAAATAATAGTTTTACAACAAAAACATAAAACAAAGTAGCTTCAAAGATTTTTGATTTAGATATAATTCTTAAAATTAAATAATTTTTTCATTGTATTGGTTTTTATATTTAAACATAGAAAATGCAATCGATAATTAAAAAGTTGTTAATAGTTTAAATATATATTGAATTGATTATAATTTTTTATGAACTTAGTTATTTCCTGCAAATGAAGAGAGGTGAAAAATAATCTTATTTTCATTCACAAATTCATAAATGATATATTTATATATTATATAATTTATGAAATAAAATACTACATCTCTTATTTTTCTTTCTTTTTATATGAAAATTTAATATAAGTATATTTATTTATAAGTCTAATATATCAACATTCATTTCAAATGTGTAATCTGTAAATTTTATAATTATTTTGTTGTTCGTAGAGCTAGTAATATATTATTGTTTGTGCACATAAATGATTTATTACTTCATTATATTACAATGAAATAATTATATTTATAATTTTTTAAAAAAAAAAAATTGTAATCATTTTAATTTTGATGATTTATTATATTATTATTTGATTTCAAAAAATTGCATTAAAAAAATATTTATTTAATCTAAGTGTTGAATATATTTTTATATGATAAAATATTAAAGTAGTATATGTTTTAACATACTTGAAATATTTATTTAAATTTGTTAGTAATATTATGTATGTATATATTGTTAGATAATTATTTTAAAATAATAAAATTGTATTTTCAATGAATAATTCAATAAATAAGATAAACATCCAAAGTTATTTAATGATAAGTTTCAATACTTTAATTAATTCTATCTTTATTTTATAATTTTAAATCATTCATATTGCTTAACAATGTATAACAAATATTTTACTTTTAATTTTTAATATATTAAATTTCGTTATACAAAATAGTAACTTCATGATATCAATATTATCAAATTCATCATCAATCTGACATTTGTATTTGGAACTTTGTATTTCAAATTTATATTACTTTAAACACATACTTGTATGTTTTGGTAAATTTTTTTAGAGTTTAAACTAATAAAATAGTAGAGGTATAAGAAATAGTATTTTTTAATAATATTTTTTAGGTCAAACATAAACAACATAGTTCTTCAAATTTTTATGAATATTTTGAAAACTATTCAAAAAAGTAAATGAAAATATTAAATTATCAAATAATAGAACATTAATTACATAATCAAATATGTTATTGGTTTTGTTTTGTCATGAAAAAAAACTTTTTAAAAAAATACATTTGATCTAAAAGAAGTAAACAAACTAAAATGTGTTTTAACGTTATATTTAATTGGTTAATAAATTTCAAAAAATCAATTAAATAAAAAAGTTATAAAAATTTCAAATTATTTAGTTTAAAAAAATTTAACTTATACATGCAATAATGATTATTTTACAAAGTATTTTTATAAATATATATAAATTCCATATACATGTTTTGATATTCTGTAAAAAATTTTAATTAAAGTATGTATCCAACACTCCTTTTTAATCCTTTTTTCTTATATTTTAGTTACATGTTTCGAATGGTTTTGAGTAATTAATTCCATTACATTGAACGTGCTTCAAGTTTGAATTTTTTTTCTTTTTTACTGTATCAATAATATAAAAAATTAAAGTAATTATTAAATATAATGAATGAATTTAGTTTCTACAACAAAATATTTAATATCTGAACAGTTTATCAGAAATGTAAAACTCACATAATAAAACACTAAAAATATAATTCTTTGTATAAAACAGTGCATTCAATACATTGAAAACGTAATGAATTTTAAACCTTTTTTTTCATTTTATATTTTAAAAAAGACCAAATACAAAACAATCATTTACTGTTTGATTAATTACTTTATATATAATCTCCTTATATCAATGTTATGAAATTTGTGAGGATGCTTGCAATATTTAACACTTTATTTATGGATTAAAGCTGAGTTATGAGATAAATATAAAAATTTTATAAATTTCAAAATTATGTAATATATTTTTTTTATGATAAACTTTGCAGTTTAGAAAAAAAAGTTATCTTTTTACATTAAGAATGTAATAGCGTGATTTTATCTAAATAACACTAAAATTGATTTAAAAGGCTGTCTGAGAATATTGATGTCAAATAAAAGAAGGAAATTATTGAAGACAGATTATCAAAAATATAAAGGAAAGATAAATATGTGAAAGGTTATGGCTTACAAATCAAGACACATTCTTATTTTTTAACTTTAGTTTCAATGACATTAGAGAAATGATGATAGTCAATTTATTTTTAAATAATTGTTATTTTGGTTTATGTAGAGTTATAAGTATCTGTATTTTATTACAAAATATCCTATTATTTACTGTATAGTCAAAATTTCTTATAATTATAAGAACAGCATAAACAAATTAGCTTGTTTATTAACTAATTTTGAACGAGAGAAAAAGGAAAAAAAGGAAAAACCTTATATTTTAATAATTGTAATACTTATTTATTTGTAATGAATAATACTGATTGCATTGAATTATAAAGTTTATTTAATTTGAATTGAAAAAAATTATTTTTCAATACTATGTATTAGTGTTAAATGAATTACAAATGCATTATGCTTTTTTTATTATTTCTCTTTCATGACCCTTGTTGATTGTTTATCAATTGCATGAAACATTGGAGAAGGAATCGACAAGAATATAATATATTATTTAGTTTTGTGTGGTAATATGTAATTAACTTGTAAATCTCTCATCGAGAACATTATTAACGACTTTTTCCAAGCATTTAGTGTTAAAAATATGTAACTATTAATGTTATATATTTAATTTCTTTATAGCTTATATTATAATGTGTATTTGATCTATCATTTTCAATCAAATTTCTCTATACTTTAGAAATTTATTATTCTGTAATTTTGTAATCGTTTTTTTTAAGTTTTTTTATAAATTTATATTTATATATCTTATTTTCATATTGCTTTTATCAAAATATTTTCATTTTTTTCAGATTTTATAAAAGTTGTCAATCAAACTAAAAAATAAAAATGCATGCAGAATATTAATTAAAATTATATAAGTTTTACAGTCAATATTTAAATTAAATGGACGAAGAACTAAATAATTTACAGAAAATAGAAAATAAAATATTAGAAAAGTCATTCAATACGAATGAAGTGGAAATTCAGAAAACGGATGTAATTGAGGTATTTATGATTTTAAATCATTTACTAAAACAATTAAGACATCACCCAAAACATTTTATTAAAACTTTTAGTCATCAATTTTATTTTAATAGGTGAAAATCATTGTAAGGTAAAATTAATAAAATTAAAATAAACGAAATTTGCAGAAAGTCAATATTTTATTAGAACCGTAATGTCAGTTTTATTTAGACAATTAATAGAAAATTTTTCCCTTGAACATAAAATTGTTAATATAATTATTTACATTTCTTAATTGTAAATAGAAATTTGATAATAAATATAAGTGATTAAATATAATAATAAAGAAACCATTTTTATTATATTATAAATAATCCTAATATTAATTAGTATTACATTAATTAGTTAAATTATTACATTGACATAAATTTTGCACTTTACATATTCTTTTTTTTAAATATTTGAATTAATCCTTGTCTCTATTTTTATTTTAATAAAAATTGTCAGTTGGTTTATACTGAGACTAAATTATTTTTTGTAATTAATTAAAATTTTTAAGTTTTTTAATTAAGTTTTTCATACACCAAAGAAGCAAAATCAGCAGATTTATTATATTATAATTCATTCATTTAATTTATAGAAATTTTGTTACACCTGATGTCTATATATTTATAGATCCTGTTTTATGTCAATTACATTGCTTTGTTTAGATATAAATATTTTAAAAGTTGTAATGATAAAAAGTTTTATTATAGTTTACTAAATTATTTTTTAATAAAAGGTTATATAAAATTTTATATTTGTCAATACTTCATATATTTATGAATATTTGAAATGTATTGTTATCTAGCATTAGTATTGTTTTCTATCATTATATATTATTTTATTTTTATTTATTAATATTTTGGCTTTCAGAATTTTTTATTCTGTATCACTTTTTAATTTTTATGATTAAATATTATCTTATTCAAAACCATATACAGAAATTTTTAATTCTTATATATTTTTTATTAAACATTTTCTATTATTATTAAGTATTTTCTAGATTATCAATACATATTTGTTATTTTTAAATTGAAATATGATATTTTTTGTAGAATTTTGAAAAACTAATTATTCTATTTATGTATATTAAGCCATATATACATATAGTATATATTTTTTTATCTTTTAATATGTTTATTCATTTGTTTTTCAAAGTAAAAAAATATAATTTTAATATAATTTTATTATTTTATATAGCTGGTGTTACATTTCAGATTTATTTTAAAAAAAATTACTATTGGCATTATTTAAAAATTTTTCTATATATAAAAGTAAATTTTAATAAATTTATCATAAGTAATTGTAATTATTTATAATTATCTCTTTTTCTTATTTCGAATTCGAATGGTGGGTCGAAAAGGAAGTTTAGCAAAAATAATTATAACTAAACTATTTCTTATTTAAATTTAGATAATATTCGAATGATGAAGGAAAAACAAAATTTTTATACTACGTTTAAATAGTGTTGTAATAAAACTATTAAAATTTTATAATGAATGATTTAAATGTTTTATAATATAAATATTCTATTACATAATTATTGAAGTCATTATAATTTTACACAGCCTAATGCTTCGAATTCATAATAGAAGTAACTGGCGTTAAAACTAAAAATTTTATATTAATTCGCCGACTAGTGAAAACGAACTTTAAATTTTTAAATCGAGAATTTAAATTTCGACATTATCAATAGTAGCTCTTGCATTTCGAATTAATAAAATGTTAACATTTTTCTAATTGGTTCATGTATAAAGGGTTTATGTCGGACAAATAAGTTACTTGTTTATATATGATTTAATAATAGTAATTTATTTATTAATATAAATTGTGTATTAATGATGCAATAACTTGATATTGAAATAGTAATGTTTGTAATGGAGACTTGGTATGGTCTGGTCTGGTCTGGTCTGTGTCTACTCTGTTCTGGTTTCTTCTCGCTGTGGTCCAGTATTTAAAAGGAAGCACTAACCTAGAGCTCGATGATACATATTGAAATTCGGTGAAATGAGACTTACAATTGAAATAAGAGGAAATGTGTGTTTGAAAATAATAGTAATTGTGTAAGACGTGCTACGATCAAAAGAAATAGGTATCTCACAGAGTATGAGTCGTATAAGATAAGATAGATACCATACATGATAAAAAATATGAATGTCACAAGATACAATGGATGTGATGTATACATTACACATGTTTTCACTATTTCGTGTGTAGTAGTATTGTTTTTGAATTTTTATACAAGTCTCTATATCTTATGTAAAGTAGGACCAATTCGTAGAATTTTATTAGTGATTATTATTATTTCTACTAACCGCTTTTCCTATGAAAGATAAAACGTTATCTCGATTTTTGAAACAAGTGTCTTCATTTTTATTTTACACTTACCTTTATTTTTTTATTTTTTATAGTAATTATTAAGTATTTTTCTGACATTTTCATATTACTGATGCCATATGCAACATGTATTTTCTTATTTAGATTTTTGAAGGGTTTTTTGGTATGAATTTTTTAAGCATGAGTCTCTTTATTTTGGTGCTACGCTTGCTTTCTTTTTATAGTAATCTTAAGCGTTTTTTCCATATTTTGGAATAGCCAACGTTCTAATTTTATTCATATAATGTTTATTTCTTTATTATATTTTATTCTTGGTTTAAATTTTAATAATAGGTTTGTACAATTACAATAGTTATTTAAAACACCAAGTATTTTTATATTAAATTTATAATTATTGTAATAATAAACATTGGTTATAACAGTTATTACATGAATCTCTAATGTGAATATATATATAGTGTATATTTTTAAATTAATCTTTATATCTTTATCATGGCACAGTATATTATTACTTTTTTATTTTATGTCTGTAATCATAAAAAAAGTTTTTATTTCGTTAAAAAAAAACAAATGTTTTTATACAAAAGAAATTTAATTTATTCAATTATCAAAATTTCTTTAATATTTAAAAAGTTTTTTTGATAGTTTTGCCAGTTGACAAAAGAAATGCATGTTGCTAATTTCTAATTTTTTAGAAATTGATTGAGCCTTTATTTAAAACATTTTTAAACCAAATTGAATAAAAAATTTTTGAGGGATAAAAATTAAAAGTTAAATTATTAATGAAATTTTTATATTAGATTATTAATATATAACAATAAGAAGATTTTTCTCTTATTTCATCCACATGAATTCATAATTTTTCGTCAACTTTTCATGTACATTAAATATATTTAAGAATTATCATACTATTTAGCGATGTAATTATTATTTATACTTTTATAATTCTTTTGTTACTCAATTATATTACAGGTTACTGTACGATGAATTTTTGAACTTTATGAAAAATAGTAGTCATTACTGTATTTGTAATTTTAATTTAATTTGAGTTTTACTTTATATTTAAATATTCGATTACGACTAAAATGTTATTTTTATTTTGAAAAAAGCTTTAGTTTGAGAATATTCAATTAAAAATGAAATTTTTATAAAATATAACTAAAAGATTATATTTAATTGAAAAATTTTGTAACTTATTTTAAAAGAAGAAACAATATAATTAAAAATACATATTTGCTCTTTTAAAATATAACTATATGCAATAAATATGGAATATACTTCATTAGGTTGATGCATTTAAGTTTGAATTATACATATTAAATATCATAATTTAAATTATTCTTTAGCAAAATTATGTAGTTTAAAACTCTTTTTGAGCTACTGTAGTTATAGAGCTCTTTAATTTAGTCCTTCTAATTAAATTACATTTATTAACGAAAATTTAGCATATACATACATTATTGAAATTTTATTTTATTATTTTAATTATATTAAAAAATTTGAAAATGTATCATAATTCAATCTAAATAAATATAATGTAAATTATATTCATAATAAAGTATTAACTTGAAATTGTTCTTAATAGTTAATGTTTAACAATTCTAAATCTATGAATAAGAAAATAATTCAAGTACACTTTGTATATGCAAATGAAAAATCTTTAGTATTTTACTTTTATTTATTAGAAGGCTAAGAAGGATATTAAGGTAATAATAAGAAATGTAATACTAAAGATACTTGTAGATATAAAAAATACATAATCATCAGTTTTATAATTAATATTTAAAAAAATTTGAATTTGAATTAGTCTATTTCAAGAGTTTATCAAAATACATGAAAGTGTAACAGTTTCATCAAGGAGTGTGGAGAGTTACATTAGGTGGAATTTGATATTATATCTGAATAGACTTTTTAATAGAAGTGATGAAGTGGTATAGTTTAGAGTAAAATAATTAGGACATAATCTGACATCTGTAGTTGTCAGATAAATATAATGGGATGGAAAAATTTCAGTTGACTAATAACAGATTTTTATAATAAATTTATTATTTGTATAAATGTTCCGTATTATCTTTCTTAATTTATTTAATTTTTCAATGATTTAATCAAACATAAAAAAGCAAAAAAATACTTGCTATCACTATTAATTTCATCATATTACATATAAATATCCCAATAGTAATTATTATGCATAAAAAGAATCTAGTTCAATTTATAAGATACTAAATCTTAGGTATGCATTAGTTACTAAAAGGAAATAATTACAAAATTAATACCTTGTGAAGGCAAAAGTACTACTACCAATTTCATTTATAAAACTTTTATTGTAAATATCGATTGATTGATTTAGAAAAACAAGGACTTGATATAGAAACATGACGAAAATAATTCAATTATTATATTCATGACTGTGTAAGACGATATTGCAAATAAATTATAGTCAATTTATATAATTTAGTCAAATCAAAAAGAAAAAAGAAAAATAATTTGTAGATCAAATTGATTTCACCGAAAAATATAAAAAACATTTACTAAGATTGCAGCAAGAGTGTCTAAGTAGTCCCGCAGATTGTGCAAGGTCCTTTTTACCACATAAGAACCTATAAAAAATGACATCATTGTGGAATTATTGTATCATAAAATATACATTGAACTTAGCTCAAGAGGCAGTGTACATTCAAGTGTATATATATACATAATATAATTAGTACAAAAAGTAATTAACTTTTTATTATCAATCTCGTCTATTATTTCTACGGATTAAGGATATAACGTTAATTGCTTGAGGATAAGAAAGTCTTCTCTTCCTTGGAGCGACAAATATCGTTACAATGAACAAAGAAATGAAAAATTTAGGAGGATTTACTATAGTACTCGATCAAGCGATCATTCTTCTATGATTAGGTGCAGAAGAAGTTAGCATAGTTGTAGTTCTACTCGAAATTCATAAAAAAGATTATATTAGATTTTATTGTTTGCACTTTTTAAATTTTTTTCCGAGCATATATATAAATATGTATAAAAAAATTAAAACTCATAATTATGTAGTGTTATAAAAGCAACAAATATAAAAAATGTAATTTTCTTTTACTTCAAAATTATTATTAACTATGATTCTTGATATAAATATTTATAGAGTGATAATAAGATATTTCATATGTTGCAGTACTACTTTAAAATATTTCTTATTGTATTTTATCCTACGTATGATAATTTAATATCTTTTTTATATTATTCGTCAATTTATTTTTTCAATGCTTGCAAATATACATATATATCAATTATTTATGAGATACGTGCTTCATTAATAATAAATCTTTCTTTCTATTAATAGGTTGATAATTCTCGTACTGTGCTGATGAAAATAGCTACTTTATATGCGGAACGGTTAATGAATGATATTTGCTTAGTTGTAAATAATATAGAATATCCAGCTCATCGCTTAATTTTATGTGCATCTAGCGATGTATTTGAAGTTATGTTGATGAGTCCTCAATGGAGTGAATCCCAAGAAAGTCGAGTTACACTTCAAGAGACTCCTCAGTGTGCATTAATTTTTAGTGAATTTTTACGATATTTTTATACAGGACATCTTCGTATTAGTCATGAAGTAGTTTTACCAATACTTTCACTTGCTGATAAATACAATGTAAAAGATTTAATTTTATTATGTTTGGATTATATGCGTAATCATATTCCAGTCGCTGCTATACAAGGCACACTTGTTTCTTGGTTACAATACACTTTAAATTGTGGTCATCATGAGATTACAGATGCTTGTCATAATTTTGTTAAATGGAATATTGAACTTGTAGCAGGTACAGCTGATTTTGCTAATTTTGAACTCGATGTACTTATATCTTTACTTCATCAGAGCAGTCTTGTAATACAAGATGAAATGACATTGTATAAATGTCTTGAGACTTGGCTGGATCATCAAAGCAATCGTTTGAAAAATAGATTATCTACAGCAGAATTTGAAATAGCCTTAAAACAAATAGTAGCAACAGTTATGTTACCAGTTAGATTTCCCATGATGTCTCCCAGACAATTAGCTGAGCTATTACTTTCACCATTAACACAGAAATACAAAGAATTTTTTGTAGAACGAATGGCTATTGGAATGTCATTTCATTCTGGTCAAAATGATAGAGTACGTGAAATTATAAAAACAGAAGAGGATGGCTTGCTATTATTTGAACCAAGGCTGTATACAGTGGATACTTGTAGTTCATTATTAACAGTAGAAAATTTTCATAATTTACTTTCATATCATTCAAGAACTTTAGTTTTTTCTAGTCATTCACATTTAGCTGATTGCGCTGGAGATAAATCTTGTGAATGGGTTGTTGATCTTTATCCCAAAGGTGTATGGTTTAAAAAATTCTTTTTGATTATTTGGCAAGGTACAGTTGAAATGCCAGAACATGTTATACGATCTGTAAGATTATCTTTAACATGTAAAGAACCGCCGATAGATAGTGAATCTGATTTACGAGTGAAAATTGGGGTTCTTATATATGGAGTACAAGATGGTGTAGAGCATATAGCTAGAGTTAAAGAAGTAATTTATAGATTCAATAAAAGCGAACGAGTACTTAATTTAGACGACATATTACCTTTTGAAGAATTGAACCCTCAACAAGATTCTATGAATTCAGATACATTAATATCAAAATATTTAGTAGGTCCTAATAAAGATATACTAAAACTTCACATTGTTATCTCACCTATAAATCCATATAATTGAATATTTTTATTTTTAAAATATAAACATATATATAATATAAAAACTTGAATTGTAATTACTATTTTTCATTATAATATAACAGTGTTACTATGAGTTGTATTCTCAACAATGGATAAAAATATGAAAATCAAACAAAAACCAATATATTGTTAATTATTTGATTTTAGAAATAATTGAACTGTAAATAATAAAGAAATATAATTTACTTACTGTTTTATGCAAGACTGTTATTATTATATTATATATTAATTTGATATAAGTAATAAAAAATTTTTAATTAATTTGTCATTTTTGTATTATAAAATATTAAAATTATGCTTTAATTTAAACTACATAATAATTCTCTCTGATAAAAAATGATATTTTTTTATTAACAGCCAAATGCAATTAATATTAAATTTTATTTTATTCATTCAATAACAATCATATTAATATGTTATATTAAATTTTTGTTTTATAAATAATAATGTCTATTTTTTATTGTTCTGGAACAAAATTTTTCTCTATAAAAAATAAAATTTTTAATACTTACCATTAGAGTATAATGCAAACAAAAATTCTTTCCTTTTTAATTATTAAGATTTGATGAAAAAATAACCAGAATATATTGATATTTATATTTTATCAACCTTCAATGTTTGATTAAATAAATGTGAAATAAAATAATTAAAATTTTTATGGTATAAATTTTTTCATTTTTAATCAACCTTTTAATTTAGTATAAATTACATGACTAAAAAGAAACAGTTTCTTATAAACTACCTTGTAAGGAATTATTAGGAATTCTTTTTTATTCTCATTTGATTGAGGTTTAGAAAATATTAAAAACAAAAGATGAAATTGCACACTGATTTTTTATTTATGAATTCTATAATACCTCAGTTTCATGTTATAAAATATAGTTAAAAATATGCTTTATGTTTAGTTAATATATATTTTTTTAATTTATTAAATCTAATCAAATGTATTTTGATTAATTATTTACTTAATATTTTATATAAAAAAAAAGGTGTATTGACTTAGCTCTAATAACTTTAAAAATCTTCCACAATAAAAAGTACTTTGATTTAGTCTTAAGTCCGTAGTAGTATTTGTGTTTTGGAAATCATTTGGTTAATTAATTTGTTATAAGTTGTTCAAGTTGGTTAAATGTCTCAAATTTAAAAATACCCGAAATTGACTTTGAAAAACAAGAATCTTTACCAAGTATAGAAGTTAATTGGTTAGCTTAAAGCAAGATAAAGCGCTAAATTAAGCCAGTAATTTAACATTATTAATACTAAGATTATACTATTTAAAAATGGTAAAATTACCTAGAGAATTGATATGCAAAAATTAGTCTATAAATTATTGTTTTTTTATAAATATTTCAAAATATTTAATACTAATAATTCTTATAATTCATAAAAAAATTTTTTTTATATTATGAAGTGTATACAAATTTAATCTCTAATTATTTTTGTAATAGTATGTATGTAATTTATTCTAAAAATAAACCCTCGAAACATAAACAAATATTTTTCAACGATTTTTCTGTTTTTATATAGGCAATTGCACTGCAATTTAAGTCAGGTTTTCTTTTACAAAAAATATGCAATGTTATTAATATTTTTTATTAAGTAAGTTTTAATCAAGTATTAACTGCTGGACCCAAAGTTGAATGCATCAGCGGATTGAATGGCGTTGTATTCCGTATTTTTTTCTCTAAATTGTTAGCATAAATATCAGTAGTGAGTTCAGAGAGAGATATTTCTTTATCTAATTTTGCTATTTTTACAGCATCATCAACATCTTTCCGAATATCATTCTCCAATTTCTGAAATTAATATATATAAATTATAGTTTTGATCATTTATAATTTTTTATATTTTAAATATTTATTAGAACAAAATAGAAATGTAATACATAACAAAATAATAATAGAGGTTATTATAAAAAATATTATATATTTTATAGAATTATCAATAGGTTATACAGAAAATAATATATTTATTATTTTTATTTAACTAATAGGTAACATCATTTTAAGATTTTAAAAATCAAATTTATTACTTCTGTATACCAGCAACTATTAAAATGAGATATTCTAGTGTCTAACGTTCAGAAAGATTTCAGTAATTCTTATTTATAAATTCTTTTAATACTACTTAAAATATTAAAGAATAATATACTGAAGATTGAAAATACCTACCCGATATAAATTAATGGTGATCTTTTACAAAAAGCTTAATTACGATTATTTAAGTGTTTTTAAAAATCGCTAATTATTAACGTAATTAAAAGAGATTCACCTTAAAACTTTTTTTGGTGTTATGTATTTACAAATTAAGAATATTTAATATAATATCTAAATCTATTGTTTAAGAATTAATGGTAACCTAATTAAAGAGAAAATTACAAATTTGATCCAAACCGTAAATTTATTGTTTGAAAACCACTTACCAATTAAAGATGTCATAAATTTATTTTAAAACTTAAAAAAAAATTAAGTATATTTATATAATTTAATAATCGCATAAATTTTTTAAATTTATAACATTTTAGCAGTTATACTATGAAAGGTAAATCGAATATTTATAAAAAAAATTTCTTTCTTTTTTAAACTTGTTACTTGTATAATTAAGACTTCGTAAAATAATTCGTTAATATAAATGACATTATTTTTTAAAAGAATTTTTTTATTTTGCATTAAAATTTATACAATATTTTAATTTGAAAAATGGATCTAGAAATTTAAAAAATGCCTAAACGGGTAGTTTAAAAGGTTCTGAGTAATTTTTTATGCCGATTTTGAAGATCTTTTATGGAAGACATTTAAATTTAGATAAAAACAAATCTTCATGTTTCATCATTAAGTAGAAATTAATTCTTAACAAAATAAATAAACGTAACTATTAAATAAAAAAGATAAAGCAAAATATAAAAATAAAAATATATAAATCTAATATAATAATGGCTAGATGTGTATAATATAAAATTAAATTATTATAAATTTGTTTAAAAGTTAATAAAATCATATATTTATATATTTAAAATTCATATTAAATAACAGTTCATAGGCTTGACTCGTCATGACTTAGTTTTTGAATTCCTTGCGGAAGGAAAAATGGAACCATTATTATATCATTATTATCAATAACAGAATCTTTTGTAATGCTAAGGGTAATTTATAAAAATTTCGATACATACATGATTGCTTATGAGTGTAAATTTATGAATGTCAACTAAAATAACTGTACTTGCAACGTACGATATAATGACTTGTCAAAAAAAAAACCACAAGTTAATAATAATAGAAATCATATATAACTTAGTAATAATACATTAAATCATTGCAACTTAAATATTTAAATTTTTTAAGATTTATATAATAGTTATGCTTTTTTCCCTGTATACTCAAGTTTTTTATTTTTATGATTGAAGTTTAAATTTCATAGATTGTACTATATTGTTGTTATCAAAGATAAATTCTAGTAATTTTTTCTGTCTATTTCACTTTTGACATAAATTTTTGAAGTATTCTGTTTTTCGGATTAAAACAATATTTTTTCTAAAATTTCTATAAATTAAATCATTAAATTGTTTATACCTTTATAGCATGTGTTATACCAAAATAAATTAGGTGATAAAAGTAAAAAATAAGAATTAATATAATACGATATATAGAAGTATATAATTAATATAATCGTTAATTTCAATGTACAAATTAAAAAAAAACTTTATAAGTTTTAAGTCACTACCATTCCATCAATTTAGACAAAGAATATGAAAAAAAGAATAAGCGTAAAAATAGTTCATGGTATACATAGTATATTTAGTATGTACACTAGAAGAAAATTTTATTCATTAAATTTGAAAGCATGTCAGATAAAAAATACAAATTTTTAAAAAATTTAAAAACTGAAACTAAATTATAGTATTAAAGAAAAAATCAACATACAAAGTCGGAAGAATATCAGGGAGAAGAAAATACTTTAATAATAACAACCAATACACGAAAAAATATTTATGATTATGACAGATAAACATTGAGAAATTATATTAAAATATAAAATTAAGTTACGAACCTATAAAGCAAATCGCAACAATGAAAAATTACAAAATTTAATTATATATAACGAAAGAATCGTTTGTATCGACATGTGTTGAATTAAAATAATGAGATAACATATCATAGAACTTTTATCATTAAAAATCTTCTAGAGGTAATGGCTTCATATTATATAATAAATAAGTCAACGTAAACTACGCTTACTATTCTTATTTGTTTTACATAATGAAAATTATTACCGATTAAATCATGTATTAAAATTCAAAAATATTATAACTTAAAAAAGACAACAGAAATAATAATATATTTTAAATAAAAAAAAATATATAATAAATTGAAGTAATAAGGAGTAAGGAAAATAATTTCAATTGTGGTAACAAATGCAAAAATACTTATTATAATAAAAAATATATGAACAGAATATATATAATTAGAAATAAGCAATGGCAATAGACTGTTAATTTTCTAAAGAATAAGATTAATAACACAACAACAGTGTAATACTATTAGGTTATAAAAGCAAGGTTATTATGAAAAAGGATGTGAAAATATAAATATGATTGAGGAAACATTGAATTCCAAAAGATTAAATTACATTATATTTTTAATAAGTAGCTATAAAATTATAACAATAGTGTACTTAACGATCTTAAATTGTTTTTAAAATCATTAACCGAGTACAGATATATAATCAAAAGTTGTTGGAAAACAAGAAATATGATATAAAAAAATAATTTTATCAGAATAGGATAGAAAAGTCTTATGGTTAATCGTAAAAATTTGTATAGATAACATGATTATGTGCAAATATAAAATTTTTTTTGTTTTTTTGTTTGTATTAAAAATAAGATATAATAAAAGAAAATAAAAGTGTATTCAATTTAGAAGATATGCTATAAAATTTGTGAATAAATTGGTACAAAATTAATATTATAAAATAATATACTGTTCCTATTTACTTAGAACAAATATAAATTAATAAAAAATAGTCGTTAGTTTAATAATCATAATTAATATATATGCACATAAATAATTAGTTTTACCGAGGATTTAAATGTGATAAAAGTTAAAAGAAATGAAAAATTTTGTAATATAATATTTTTAAAAAATATGTCAAATATGAAGTTATTTAAATTAATACGGTTATAATGAAAATATAAATAATTTTTATTATTGGGAAAGTTTTTTCTTCATGAAGATCGAGTACTATGATAAATAATTAGTTGCTGATTATATTTATAATACATGATATCTTTAACTATCCGAAAGGAATAATATTATTATGGCATTGCTTAACACATAAAATTCGAGTATGTAGTACATGCAACATTTGCATATACATATAAAATAGTAGAATACAATTTATAGCTTATTTTCTTTTTATCTAGTTATAAACATAAAGCTGCATATTTTTCGAAGAAATTCTCTTAATATTTATGTATTTTTTTTGTCCTTTGAGAGTACAGAAAATGGTCTTAACCTACGCTGTTATTAACCAAATCAGACAGAAAGTAAGTTAAGAAAAACATCAACAAGCCCTGTGGAACACTTGTTAAAATATTCAAATGAGTATAATGCAAAAATTAAAACAAACATTTCTTTTTTTTTTCCAAGAAATAAATTCTCCTATTCTTTTTATGCTCTTAACTTAATAAAATAACTTAGCAAATATACATAGGTTCAATTAAACTAAATTTATTACATATTATGCTTATGCTTAAATAGATGCTAACGTAGATATCCAAATCCTATCAAATTATCCCATTTCGTTTTTATTATAAAGTTATTCATCATCAAAATAATTTACAGAATTTTCCACTTTCTCATAAATTAGATTTCTTAATATAAACTTTTTCTTTAGTAGGGAAAAGTACTTTAAAATAGTTTATGTAAATCTGGAGTTAATCACTATTTTGACAATAGATTTTTTATTTTGAGCTCTAAAGAGAATTATAACATTCCAAAAAAACATATATGAAAGTAAAAAAAATATTATGTGCCTCATTACTATCGAAGAAATCAGTCAATGTATAAAATAAATTTTTAACAAATAAAATTATGTAGTACTTCACACAGTCATTATATCTTGATACTGGTTCATATAATGCTGACTAAAAAATTTATTGATAATCAGGTGCTTATTATTATATACTCCTAATATATAATACCATCATCTATCTGTAAAAGTTTTGTAAACCAAATACCAGGTCAATTATTTAAGTTCTTAAAAAACAGATTAATTATCAAATGTATTGAGAAAATTGTCATATGTGATTTATACTAGTTTTCAAAATAAAACTTCACAAATTATAGTACAGTTTTTACTCGGATTCTTCACGGTTTCAGATTTTTATCTAACAAATATTATGAACAATTAAAAAAATATGCAAATTTATAATCAGTATATTATTTTATTATATTTTTGTAATGAATACAAATTACAAAAATGTGTCGAATGAATAAAAATTTTTTGTATATATAAGGGTTATTATCTAATTAAAGACTTATCGATCTGAAATGTAAAAAATCGGGATGCTCTTAATTCGAGTTCTAATGCTTCAATATTTTTTGTAGCACAGGAAAATTTTACATGTGTAATAATATATATTTGCAAAAGGTTAAATTACATATACATTACCAATTTTTTTTCGACTCTTTATTGTTATTTTGCTGTTATCACAAATCGAGTATTAAAATGTTTTGTAATCATTCTTATATATCATTTCAATTATGAAATATTTATTTTAATAACTTATCTTTTATTTTTTTTTAACTTAGTTTCTACTAAATAAATATGGTAGAAAATAAGAAGAAATAGAATTCTATTGTGTAATGTCTGTTTTTATTACTATTTAATACACATTATACTTTCACATCTTTTATAACAATACTAATTAACGTACATTAATTATTTATTTACAAGTGGCTAAAAACTTTTTATAAAAACTAAGATTTTGTTTTTATAATACATTCACACCTTCATTTATTCCAATAAGATTTTGTACATTTTAACATTGATATTATTTATGTAATATGTTTAAATATTAAATATTTATTAAGTATAAATAGTTCTAAATTATATAAAAATGTGTATTTTTTAACTAAAATAAATATTTTTTATACATTATTGTATATAAGTGAATTATATATATATCTATATACTTACCTTCAATTCATCTGTTGTAACAAGATTAGAATTTAATATTCTTTCTTTGAAACTTGTTAGCGGATCTCTAGTTTGTCTAACTTCTTGTATTTCTTCTCGTGTTCGGTAACTTGTACCTGGATCTGACATGCTATGTCCACTATATCTGTATGTAAAAGTTTCCATTATTAGTGGTCCTTTTCCAGATGTACAATATTCTATAGCAAATCTTGTTGATTCCCTAACTGCTAAAACATCCATTCCATCCACCTAGTTTATATGTATACTTATTAATTAGCAAATCAAAACGAAATATATTAGACTAGATTTTATATTAGCTAATTAATGATAATTATTACAGAAATGTCTTTATTTTAATATTTTATATATAAATGATATATAATGCATATAAATAACATATGTATACATATTTGGAAATATGCGTTTGAAGAATTATTTTAATATGTAAATAGAATGTCAATATTGTTACGAATAAACAATATAAATAAAATTTTGTTTCATAATTTATTAACATAAAATTAAATTAAATTAAATATAGTGCACGATTATATAATAAATATAATCCATTGTCCGAATGGAATAGGGCATTATAGTTGCTATTATCATTTTAGCAGCTAAAATTTCCACGCTCTCACCTTTTGCCTGCATATATATTTTTCGCATACTCCCATTCGTTATTTTCTTTATTCATTATAATTAATACTATATTTTTAAAGGATCACACTTAAATTTATTTATAAGCTTAATATATTACCCTGTCATTCATTAGTTATAAAATCTTTTCACATACGCATTTATGTGTAATAGGTTAATTGACTTTCTTCAACGTATTAATTTTTATTATGGCAAAAATAATAAATATATTATTTATGTTACATTAGTGTTCACCAAACACTATGCAAAAGATTATCTTACAACTATATTTACTTATCTTTTTTAATTTTTTTATAGGAGTTAATTAGTTGTCATACGATCTCTTGTTTAGTATTAGTTATGTTCTAATAATATAAATTATATTTACTTTCTTTATATAGATTTTAGACTTTTCTTTTGGAAGAAGATTTGAAACTTCTACTAGTAGTTATACGTTTTATTATATGTATACGCAATAAAATTTCTGCGAATAAAATATTTTTGATTTGTATTTTCCCTTGTTCGAATTTTAAGAAGTGAATAACTTTTATTTTTTACTGGGTTGTAAACATCTCCGCAGACTATATTTTTTATTGAACCTATAACGAGTTCTAATGATTATTTGTTGTATTGAAGATAATTTACAACATTTTTCATATAAACTTTCAATTCTTTTTCCTCAGTCATTACGATTTCTCATAAGAAATTTCAAAATTCTCCTTCTCAGTTTTCATTATTTTTTTGTATTTTCAAGCATAACAAATATACTCACTTCTGATTAAAAATATTTTTATTATGTTCAGCTTTTAATAAAAAATATTAAAATCAAATTTCAACACTTAAAAAAAATTTCACTATAACTTTTTTGATTAAAATGGATTGAAACCTATTTGCATTAATTTTTAATAATACAATTTATAATGTGGATAAATTTTATTCTTAGTTAATTGTTACAGGCGTTGTAAGTTATATAATAAATTATATGTATAATTTTACTCTATTTTATATGAAAAAATATCGATTATTTATGTAAGTCTTTAACAATAGTCTCGGAAACTATGAAATTAAGAAGTATGAATTTGACAATTTAATATAATATTTTAGTGAGAATATTATAAATATTTCAAATAAATATAAAATACTTTGTAATTACTTAATAACTAATGATTAAAGAAATATGAAAAGTACGATTGTAACTTACCAATTATTGCTTATCACAGTAAAATTCAAGTGATGAATTGCACTCTTATCTTCTTTAAATAAGAATAACGAAATAGTTATTTAAAAATATAGATAATATCAAATTTAATTAAAATTTTGTTGGATATGCGTGTATATATTCAACTAGATTCCTTTTAAGGTTAGGGGATACAATTTCATAATGAAAGTTCTAAAAGAGCTTTAAAAACCATGTATGAATATTATTTCTAATAAAAGCAAATAATTCTTGATGTATTACAACGATCAATGGTGAAGATAATCGGTGTTCAGATTACGTTCAAGATGGGGATAAATTGCTTCATAGATCCAGTCAAACTTCGGTTCTGGGCTTTCTTTCTTCACATTATTTACTTTCGTTCCGAATATGCCTTTATTTATTCTCTCACGTGAAGTAACGCCAAACCAATCAACTTAACGGTTTTTGTCTTCGGAATCAGTATTTCCTATTGTGATCACTAAATCAAACCAGTCCAGTTTTTTTGTGCATATGTTTGAGATTTCTTGCAGGCGACGCAAGTATAGTTTTCTCCCCTTTCTACCTAGGTTTTCTTTGCAAAGATAAATTGATACGCTTCCATGAAATTTGTATCTCTTGGATTTCCGCGTTATTTGTTAGTTTAAACCTGAATTTTTGTAAAGGCACAGTTACTCGCTTTCTATAACGCTTTCTTTTTTCGCAAATATCTAATCATCATCTGTCAAACCATTATTTTCGTTTTTATATGGATGATACACATATAACTATAAAGTAAATGATACTTTTATGTAACAATTCAAGATTATCCTTTATTTTTCATATTTCTTTTAGTATGAGTAAATAAATAATAGAAATTTGATATGTATATTATAACTTACATAAATATAAATAGTATTCATAGAATATTTTATATATCTTATTACACTGAATATTTCAAAGAAAATAATAAGAATTTATTGTAACAGTATTATTAAATCTTAATAATTATATAAAATATAAAAATATTTAAAAAGTTTACCCAAATTCCAGGAATGTAGTCTCCTCTGGTGTAATATTCAGTACTTGCAGAAGCACGATCTACACTCGTTCCCATTCCATAACCGTTATTTTCACATATAAATATGCAAGGTACATTCCATAACTTTGACATATTATAAGATTCAAATATTTGACCTTGGTTTGCTGCTCCATCACCATATAAAGCCAAACATATTCCACCAGTGTTTTTATATTTATGAACAAAACCAATTCCTGCACCTAAAGGCACCTGAAATAAATTATGTTATGTTAATTTATGTATTTGATAATATACATAAGCGAATGTAATACCAATCTGTTTTAATGTAAACACATGCTATCTTTAATAAAATCTTTTAGTTCGTAAAATTAAATAACTTATCGAAGGAAGAAAATTGTTTTTACTTATAAATAAGAAACTTGCATATGAAATATAGTTTTTTAATAATTACAACATCATGATATATTTTGATTTTATTGACAAATTTAAATACATTATATAACTGATGCATTTATTCTTATTTAAGAAAATGATTAATTTTTAAAATTTTTTATTTTTATCTTGAAAATTATTCGATTTTTAGCAATAACTTTTCTACTTTTTTAGCAACATATTATAATATTATGAAACATTGTATTGTTTATTTCATAAAATATAAATTGCAAACAAATTATGTCTCGCCACCTTGGAAAAGTTCTTAAAATTATGGAATTCAATATATAGTAGTAATTGAGATGATCAACGAAGGTTAAATGACCGAAAGCCATTTGTTCATTATTCTTCAAGATCAGTTACTGTATAATATTATTGCAGTAAGATAATTTTTTTAGGTTAATTTGAAGTTATTACTATGTAAAAAAGTATCCATTACTTTGAAAGAGTATTCTATTTTATTAGTATAGCTGCATAAGGATTGCCAAACCAATGCTGCTTATCTTTTTCTCTGTAACAGTGTACATGTACACCGTTTTTATCTTTAAAGAAAATTAAAATGCATCAATAAAGATCTTTCATACTCTCGTATCAATCTTCGACAGAATTTTCTTTATGATTTTTGTGTGAATAATAAAATTAATGAAAAATGAATAACCAAATTAAAAAAATTACATAAAAAGAATAATAGTAACACAAAATCATAATTAAGAATAATTTAATATAAATGTTACAAAATTTTAAAATATTTTTCACCAACTTATTATCTAATACATAATATCTTCTTATTATATAATGTACATACCTGAGCGCCTACAATTCCATTTCCTCCATAAAAATTCTTTCCGTACATGTGCATAGAACCACCTTTACCACGTGCATTACCACTTTGCCGTCCTGTTAGTTCTGCAAGAACACCAAGTGGTGAAACTCCCATTAAATAAGTCCAACCATGAGCTCTATAAGCAGTAATAACAGTATCTTGTGGACGTAATGCAGCTACTAAACCAACAGCACAAGCTTCCTAAAAATGATTAATTTATGAAGAAAAATTTATGAAATTCTATTAAAATATTTCATTATTTTGATTGTAGTAAAAAATAATTATATATAATAATAAATACCACATAAATTTATTTAACAATAATTATCATATATACTTATAATTATAAACATAAAAAGTCGTATTTTTAACTTAACTATTATTTAAGCACTTTGAAATGAAATACATCTATGCAATGCAATATTTTTTACAGATGTACTTTTATATTAACTGTACTAAGTATTTATAACTCCTTAAAAACAAACATAAAAGATAAGCTTAAGTCAGTCATATGAAGCAAAGTATAATATTTTTTTATTGAACTATAATAACTTAAAGTAACTCATTTTACTTCTTAGTCCTTTTATACATACATAGGTTTAAAATACTGCATAATGTAGTAACTTATTTAAATTTTCTAATTGTCACACATGAGTTTCATAATCTTTAAATTATAATTTATTTTTAATTGACTTATTTAAATTTATTCCTTACGGAAATTAAGATGAAATTAATTAATTAATTAACTAAGAATATTAATTATTTATTTTTCTATACATACTCTTTTATGCACATACAGAAGAAAAAGTTTCTTATTATATTATGCGATATATATTGTTTATACATATTTGTATATTAACAAATAATTATTAGCAGTACACCCACTCTTTCTTAAATATATAAGCAAAAGAGGCGCCACTTTGAGATTTACCAAATCCGGTGGTGCGTTCTACTACACTACTGGTTGGCTTTATCTTATGGTACTCGTCCTGAATATTAAAATCACCAAATGAATGATCTTACTACCTAACTTTTCAAGTGCCTGGCATAAATGTTAAATTTTTTAACAACTATATGTGTGTTTAAAATTATTATTTTTTGTGATTATAAAGACAGAATTTTTGTATTTAAACAAATGACATTTTAAAGAAAAAGTATAAAATAATTTTTTGTCAAATACTAGGTGAAGGAAAAATGAATTTTAATAATTAAATGTTACTATTGTAAGATAAAAGATTTCTTATTTAACTTATGTAGTATTAACGTTGCTTTTCGAAACATATACTATTAATAATGTTAAATAAAATAAAAAAAATGATTTTAATTTTTGTAATTATATATAAGTTGCATTGAATATATATAGAATAATTATTTTATAATTAAAAATAATTTTTGCATATAATTATATATATTTAATAGTGACAGTATTTAAAGTTTAGAATAGTTATTTCATAGAAGTAGAACGGATTATACAACTAAATATTCCAACGCACGTATTTTTCTTCACAAGTACGCGTGATTTGTATTTTTTCTACATTACTTCGAAGTAATGTGTCGAATGAGAATGTGAAGCATATATAATAAACAATTCACATTTCTTGTATTTATTACTAATAAATATTTAAAATTTTACGTGGTTTTTTTTGTTGAAAAGTACTTTTTCTTTAACAGAATTATAGTATCACAAGTACGTAAGCATAATCATTAAGAAAAATATGCATAATTAAAAATTTAAAAACTATTGTTATTTTCTGTAAAATATATAAATTTTTTTTTTTGTTTTAAAGAAAATTCACATTTTTTGATGTAAGATCAAAATTGAAAATAGTAAATTATATAAAATTGCGAAAGCGCAATCAGCATGCCTATTAACTATATTTGTAGCTCAAGTTTCAAACAGTAAACCAATTGTTATTCTATCATCATTTAATGAGAAAAGAAGATTGCAGAAATTATTACTATATTTTTCTTCTATGGTTTTTCGTAGTTTATGCTATATGTTATTTTAAAGTTTTAAATAGTTGTAGATACACTTTTTAAGTTTCTTTGTTGATAATTATGATAATTTAAACAATTCCTGTTTTAAAAATAGTACTACACCTTTTATATTATTTTACTATTATCGTTCTAATTTTTTTTTAAGATTAATTATCATTTATTTAATATGTTTTATTACTGAATAAATATCATTGATTATTTATTGTGGTAAATTCAATGTATATCATGATGGTGCTTTGAAAAATTTCATGATGAGTTATAAATATTACAAATTACGCTTTCATTAAATGATCTTAGCAATATGTACATACTACAAATGTTAATCGCATATATAAATCATGAAAAGATGCAGAATATAGGTTACAAAGATATGAATCCAACTTTTCTGAAACTCTACAATACAAGGAAGTAGAAAGGGAAAAGAAATAAACTATCTGCTTTGTCGCTAACACTGTAGTTAAATGAAAAATATTAGAAAATCTAAATTTAACACTTTAACAATAAAATACACCCGAATGGTATCGATGACGAACAATATATCTTCATTTCGTCCATAAAATGTGCTTTATACTTAGATTTCTGCAAAAAAAGTCTTGAATTGGAATGCAATTAGTATTTGCTTGTTTTACTTCTTATTATTCAATATTATTACTTCCAATAACGAATAAAAAATAAATTAAGACAATAGATTTAGTATATACAATAAATAAATAGTAAGAAATATATAAACAGTTAAATAAAACATGAAAATATGTATATTTGAATAAACGTATCAGAGAATAATTAAAACAATCTTTCTTAATTTTAATTATAAGTATAAATTTAGGTTGTATCAGACTGTTTAAAAAATTACTATACACCTTTGAAAACGCGAACACAAGCAAAATTTGTGTTGGTAGATTACAGCTAAAGTTGTTTTTCTACGCAGAAAAATAGATTTATTACTTCTGCGACAATAAAACATGTCAGATGAGTATCGCAGTATTCATTTGATTATAATTAGGGATGATGAATTAAAATACGGATGCTTATGGAATCATAGCTAGGACGTTTTACTTATACGTGCCAAAATCGGTGTTATCGATCAAGGAGTGTTAATATAGTTGAAGGCTTTTTTATATTATTTATGTTTAATTTCGGACATATACATTTTGAACATTATTGAGTGCACAATTATTTGACTATCAAGCGCTTTCACATTATATAAAAACTGCTTATATTCAATGATTATATTGTTTACTACATTTTGCATATGAACTAAATTTTTTATATTTACCTGACCAGAATATAGATGACAAAATCCTCTAACAAATTTTTCTTTATATAAATTTCCTGCAGCTGTTTCCATACGACGAATAGTATGTAGTTGTTTATAGTATTTAAGAGCATCAATTTTTGATACCGTAACTTTTGTCGATGGACCACTTTCAAGTTTATGTAGTCGAAAGGGTTTAGTCTCAAAAGTTGCTTCTGTTGCATAATTTTTAAAAATATTTTTATGTAAGTTAGGCTAAAATAAAATAGTAAAGGTTATTAAAAATTGTAATAAATAATAAAAGTTTATTAGTATTTACACTCGTGTTACGACCTGACACAATTGAAATTTTGCTCTCTTTTCTGTTTATAAAATGAATTGCATTAATACGGGATGAAGCTAATTTTTCTAAACTAATATTTACATATAAAAATTTATTTTAAAGATATCTATGAAATGATTTTTATATTCCTAAATAAATAGTATTGACGTTTTTTTTTAAGAAAAACACATTATTTAAAATATTAAATGTAATAGGGAAAGAAATTATATTTACCTAATTATATTATAAATTTTATTGAGAAAATGCATTTTTCGTTTTAAATATATGTATTTGTTAATAATAATAATTATTATGTAAAATTATATCTAGAAACATACAATTTATTTAAGTTAAAAAAATAAAAATAATGTATATATAATTTAGAATTTAATATTAAAATATATAAAAAAGTTTAAGCAGGAATAAGAAAAAATATTCACTGAAATATAAAGTGTTAATAAGTTTAAACATGAACAAATCTTGTATTAATTAGGGGAACAAAAAGGATTTAAGATTCAAAATTATTTATAATCAAATAATATTTTTAACAAAATTTTGTGTGTATAAATTTACGTTTATATTTATTAATATCTGAGTTTTGCGTTAATTGGTAATACACATATTCTCATAATTCCGCAATAATTGTAATTCTAAAATAGCATTTTTAATATTTGTTTTTGAACAGATGTTGTGTCTTTTTTAATTTATTTACAGTTAATAATCTCATGAATTCTGTTAGATATAAGGAAATTATTCCAATTCAGAGTTTATTTTTAATTTTACGTGATCAATGTTTATTTTTTTATTCATAGTACTTCAGATTTCTTTAAATTATTAGTGTTTACATTATTTATTTTTTCATATTAATATTAATAATTTGTGTATTGTCACTCAAACTTTACTCCATTCAGTTATGATTACTTTAATGTTGTATATGTAAAAGTGTATTAGAATACAATTAAGTTAGATAATTTTAATAAAAATTTGTACGTATTTTAACATATATTGTATGAATCTTATTTTTTTTTTTTATCTATTTCTATTATATTTTATTTGTATATATAATTTCATAATTAATTAGATTTCACTTATCATATTTAATAGCTTATTTACTTTTACAAATTTATTTTTTATGGACAAATTGATCAACATATAGTGATTGTAATAAATTGTTTCTTTAAATTATTATATATTATGAATCAGATTTAGTTAAATCTAAATTATCATGAGTATACATATTTTTTATTTTGTATGACTTTAATAACTTAATTTTTTATTCAACGCGCGCGCGCGGGCGCGCGTACCACACACAATATACATATACATTTTTATTTTAAATATTTATATTATATATATCGTTTTTCATTAAGAAAACTAATTGAAATAGTACAGGATGGAATAGATAATTTTATGCTTTTTTATGATTATATTTCTTATTTATTAGTATTATTATTATTTATATTTTATATTAATAAAGGATTTTTTATTTGATATCAACAATATTGAATTGTAAATTTGAATAACTGGAATCTTGTGTTTATATAATTAACAAATTCAGTCCAACTATGGTCTTTGTTTAGATTTCTATATCGAAACTTTTCACATTAAACATAATATATTTTATATACTTAAATTACTTTTACTAAATATAATAAATATTTTAATGTATTTTTTTGAAAATATAAAACCTCTACTTCGGATGAATTATCTAAATAATTTATATCACCGTAAAAAGTTTACGTAGGCTTTTTAACGGAGAATAATCCAATATCGACCACTTTCAAACTTCAAATAAACCATTGCTCCTTACACTAATACTTGATTTTCTCTTCTACATTCAAAATGATTTAAAATGTAAATACTCTGTCAAAATGAGCAATAAAAGAATATCCTATTTACCTATCGATTATCTAAGATTGCACAGTGAATACAAAATTTCTCAGATTATATCAATAAAAAAATCTGTAACAGTATAATCTTGTACCAGTTAGTATATTTGTTAATATATTTATACACGAAACATTAATATTATAGCTTATTTGTTTGCTGTTTTTTTAAAATTTTTCCAAATTATTAAACTTTTTCAATAAGTTAGACAATTCAGTCTTAAAAATTTAGGTCATATAATTATGACTATATTTTCAATGTTTCTTGATTTGATATGATTTTATTAATCTTTCTAACAATTAATTCTTGCCGGTTCATGAATGTGTCATAAAAGCATGCGAACATATGTTGACACATAGGGTTACAATATTTTATATTTAATACTTCGTTATATTAATAAATCATTTCCATATAGATCTAATAATATATATTTGATAATTATTTGCCACAAGTAAAAATACAGAGGTACCCAGGTGGTATCAACAAAGTAAGGAAGAATTTCTTAAGTAAACTGTCATGATATTATTTGCAGACTTACAATCTGCAAGAATTTACTTATTGTTACCACATAGTATTCACTAAGTATTTTGCTTGTCAACCATTAAAACCTAAATCTTTTTTCTTCCAAACTGAAGATTACAAATTCGTAGATAAATCTAAATCTATTTTTTTAATTTGCTTCATAGATATGAGATATAATAAAAATATATGAATTGAAAGAATATAAATAATTTTCAATTCATACTGCAAATTACTTTATAATTTATTTAAAAAAAATGGTATAATAATAATTGATTGATAAAGAGAAACATCAACTAATGAATATTACCAAAATTATATAAAACAATAAAGACATATGTATTGCATATAAAACTCTCAAAGTACAGATACTGAAAATCACTGTCAAAGAAAAACAATAAATGCACACCACTGTAGATAGTATAAGACCATAAGAATAAGTGTTAAGTAAAAATATTATATTAAATTTGATTTCTTTTTACCTTTAATATTATTAATCTTTAAAGAAAAGATTCATATTTACAAATATAATTTTATTTCATGAAAACAATCTAAAATGCAAACTATAAAATTTTGTTTTTATAACTTTAAATATAAAAATTATATTACCTTCAGCAATGAGTTAAAACAATATTTACAAGACACTTAACTACTTATTCAATACTATAAACTTTAAAAAATAATAAAATTAAATAAAAATTAATGTCGTGAATAAGTAATAAAAAAATACTTGTAAATATTCAAATAAATATAAATAAATTACAATGTATATAAATTTTTTTTATAAAAATTAATATAATTTTTAAGATATTGACAAATTAAGCTCTTATTTTAAAGTTTATATTAATTTTCAAAAAATAGAATACATAAGTTATCAGTATTTTTATAAAACTCTAAAAGTTTACCTTCAAAAATTCTATATACATTTCAATTAATAATAAAATTATTTAAAATTTAATTTATATTGGATTTTAAAAATTTAATAATATTTACAATTATTCTTTAAAAAATACATAAAAATACACGATTTCATACATCTAAAATAAAATTAAAAATAAAGTAAGAATTAATACTGGTTTAATAATTTAGTTGTATGTAATAATTATTAGAAAATAATAAAATTTATGTATAAGAATTATATTCGATTAACACTACTATTTATTACTTTTTATGTAAATAGTGAATATACGAAAGATTTAAGTTGCAGAATGATACTTACATTTTGACAGGAATGATTTCTTAAAGTAAATACGATAGATTTAAGAAACATAATGTTTTCTATATTATGCTATTATTTTATTTCTATTTTTAAAATTTGACAACTTAATCAACAATATTAATTTTTAAAAAATCAGAATTTTATAATATATTAAATTAAACTTATTATTTTATAGGATGGATCTATAATAATTATATGGTTATAAATTTTATCAAACATGATTTGCTCATTTTAGATAATTAAAAATTATTATGAAAAGATGGTCAATGACGAATAATAGCGATCTCAAATCAAGAGTAAGATCGCAACTTAAACAGAAAGGTTGGTTTTAATTACATATTTATGTCAAACTTGTATATGAAACTAATTTTTAGTGGAGTATTAGCGTAATAGGAATGGTACGGAATCGAAATGTTTAAATTCAGCGTTTCACAAATCTAAAAGCAAATATATAATATTATAAGTATAAAACAGAAGATAACTAAAATTAAACCAATCTATCTTTAGTTCAAAGAATCAACATTTTCTCAAAATTATCTCCAGAGTCTGTTTGTTAATAATAGGTAAAAACATTATTACAACAATCGTTTAGTTTTTAACCTAAAAAGAAGTGTTGTAATTATAGTTCGTTCTTACTTTATAGTTACAAATTTATATTCATCATTCTTATAATTGAATAATGAACATTTAGACAGTTGCAGTATCGAAAACCTGTAATAATTTTACTAAAATGTATATTTAATTTTAGCTTAATGTTAATTATTATTTTTAAATATATTATTTTAATGTTTCATTAAATTAGATAACTCTATAAATCAAAGTTATTATAAATGTACTCAATGTACAGATTTGAAATAGATTTACATGTTTTACAACTGAATATTGATCTATACAAAGCTACAATCCCCACTTCATTTTTTTAAAAATTCAACGATAAGTTACTATGATTAATCTTTAAAGGATAGAATGATATAACGCATAAAAAAATATTTAATTTCTTTTAATAAAATTATACTAATATTCCAAAATACAGTTTTATCTTTAAAAAAACACTAATATTATAATTAGTTCCAGAATTGAGTTGATGAGTAAGTAAAAAACAATGAACAGGAAAAAATAAGTAGCATTACTTTACGATTATGAACAAACAGTTTTGTTGTAAAAATTATGTACCAAGTTCAGCAGCAATAAAATTACATTTATTTCTTCTTAATAATTTCTATTTATTTCATTGTCTCTACGGAAATCAGAATTCGAATAGTCTAGAATTAATTAATAACTCTGTTTTTTAATAAAATTTATCCATATTATAAGTATTACAAACAAGATTTGAATTGAATACTGCAATAATGTTGAACGCTATATTAGGTTATTTACAAATTATTTTTTTATTTTTTTAAATCATATTTATTATTATAATTAGTGATATTTTTTATATAAAAAGATATCTAAATTTATTATATTATCAATTTATAAAAAAAATGAACATAAATAATAAACAATTAATAAGCTTATTTATGAATAACAATTATTATATGAATATTTAAATCACTCAAGAGAAAATTTCTTACTTAATAAACAGCTAATAGTTGATAATGATTTTGTTATTATCAAATATAAATTAAGATAAACTTTTAGTGAAATGAAACTACGTTCTGTTTAAAGAAATTTTCTATCTTTTAAATAATTTTTCTGATTTTTTTTATAATAGAAGTAAGTCCTGGTTCCCTTACACGTGTATTAACATTATGCAACTGCATATTTAAAAATAGCTTAGATTCTTCTTATGTTTTACATGAATCCAAGCGCAACGTCTTATAACTTACCACTTTATTGGTCACTCAATTTTGTATATTAATTTAATTCTAGTTAATATATTTGTAAAGGTAACAAAGTCTTTACAATTCGTTTTTTGAAAGATTATACAGAAAGGGAGACGAAAAAGTATTGAATGCAATAATTGCGAAAATTAAAAAAATAATAGAATCGATACGAAACATAATAGAATTTAATTATTGTATATGTTAGCATAAATGTACATGATTGCATAGACAAAGGATGACTAAATATAATGATATATTATTAAAAATCTATATAAACACAAAAATCCTCTATATGTGTTTAATCAATAATTTTTTCTTTTCACTCGTTTGTTTGAATACTACACCTACTTCTATTTTCTGACTTTCACTTATTTTTTGATTCAAGAAATTTTTTATATTATTTTATATTATCCTTTGCTTAAAATACTTTTGTTCTATACTTTTTGGGTAAACTGATTAGGCAAGACTTACCTTTCCTTTCCCAATCCCAGAAATTAATTATTTTTCCCTTTCGTTACTTTTGATGCTTGCTTAAAAAGAGCTTATACATTCATATATCTTATTTGAGCATTAATAAATTTTTCAAATTTAATAAGATTTATAATGTAATCAATTGTTTATTTATTTATATTTTCTGTTATTATTGATTAATTTTCCTTATATTTTTATTTTTTGATTTATGATAAGCTATTTTAGTATATTTATGGATATTGCAAAGCGCCTATTAAAAATATTTTTTTAATTCTTTACATTAAATAAATTATCATATTTATTAACTATACTATATCTAGTTATTAAAAATAAATTTTGAAAACATCGTTTCTTTAAAACTCTAATTATACAATTTGTTATAATAACAAAAAGTTTTCATATACAATTATTAAACATTAAAACGAGGAAAACAGTTCTAAATATTAATACATAATAAATATAATGGAAAAGATTATTGAGAATAATATATTACGAGTATTTAAAAAAAATATTAAACAAAAATCTATCATGCCTATGAGAAATATGAACTATAGTAGTAATATATAAACTGACCATACAAAGTATGTAAATTAGAAATAATAATAATTATTATTACAAATAATATAAATTCGTACAGTAAAAACACACTTTTAGTTTTGCTTCAATTGATTTATTTGTTTTATAATTATTATTTGTAGCTCTAAGTGTACATAAGTCGTTTTGGATCATGCTTAATTTTTCACACAAAGTTCCGACTGTGTCAAGATTTTGTCTACATTGGCAAAATGGTGGTCCGAAAATTTGTCCATTTCATCGTTTCTCGTTTATTTATCCCTTTCGCATACTATCATCCCCCCTTAATTTTAACAGGTTATTAATATTAATACATTCTTTTTCTTCGCGTCACAAATTTTACGGCACCTTCCAAGCCGATCGTTTTAACCGAGCAGTGTTTATATTGTTCGAGGTGCCTCTATAAAATCAGTACTGTTGGCACGCGCGCATTGAGGAGCTTGTGTTCTGTGCCTGAAGTCCTAAGACCATACTCAGTTCCTGTGCTTTATTACTTCATATATATCCTTTAGAGTTTTCTCTCGCACCCATGTGCGTAAAGTTAGCATTGCTTGTCGTACAGGAAACTCCGTACGTTTTCTCTCCCTCGTTTCTCCAAGCTGCGAGAAGCAAGTTCGTTCGCCCGATCTTATATGAACCAGGAGTCCTCGCTCCATATTTGGTGGGTTTTTAGCAAATTCTCCGATAATATTTCGGCACAACTCGCTACATATTTTCATTAACATTTTTCTACATTTCTTTAACCTTCTTCACTGACGCGACGTTTCCTCGAGAGTATTTGCCTCTTATATTTTCAAGCACAACATAGTACAATTAGTTCTTATTTACGTAAGTATATAATAATGTATATATAAAATACATATAAACTATTATTAATATTTCAAACATATAAATACTATTGTCATTATATTTTTTACTTTTCTCACCAATTTCATTAAACCATAATAAGAAATTTTTAATTCTTTAATTTTTATTTTAGTGATTCTCGCTTAATTTTTTAATTCTTACTTATTTTTAACGATCATTTTTAATTATTATACTAATATTTTTTGAGGCTTAGTAATTTAAATATAATTTTTATTTTTAAATTTTTAAAAAGATATAATTATAAGATATTAGTGACGCTGAAAATAGTAAACAATTAAATCACTTATAAAAAGAAGTATAAAAAAGAAGCAAATAATATCTTCTTTATTATTATAAGAAAAATTGATAAACTAAAAATAAATGAACGATACTCGGTCAAGTTCAAATCTACTATGTAATTAATTGAAAGAGATATAATCCAGTAATTTTAAAGAAATCCTTAAATTATCATTGAATGAGTAAAATGAATTTTAAATTAGCAGTGAAATATGATATACGTATATATATATATATATAAATTAACACAAAGAAATGTATTTGAAATTTAAAAAGAAAAATGCGTATATACTTATTAACGAATGATACTACTTTTTAGCTTAGATTTAATTGTAATAACTCTAAGAAGTATAGAAGAATATATTGTGATTGATAACACGTTTGTCTTTAGTTAGCTAGTGTAAGATAGAAGTTATGTGACAGCTTTGGGGGTGAATAAGAGTATTTTTATTTATTAAATAGTTATGTTGTTAAGTTTTAATAATAATAATTTATTATAAAAATTTAAATGATAAATATCCACGTAACACTATAAGAAATAAAAATATTTTTGTGTTTAATTAATTTAAAAGACAATTTAAATGTGTAAGATAAATGTCTTTTATTTTCTTATTATAATATAGTAGAGAGAGAGAGAGAGAGAGAGAAGTTTGATATAGAATATAAAATATATAAAAAAGTAACACAGTGTGTTGAAAGTAAAACTGGTTCACTGCATTTATTATATATATTATTCAATCATATATATATAAAACGAATTTTTTCTGTAAAAGTCACCACGAATAAATATTTGCAAAATAATGTAACAACACTTACAAATATTTATAAAGATGAATATGAAATAATTTGCAAACTATTTAATAATAAAGATAATATTTTGTACTAATTTATATATATTTTATAGCGTTATTTTTATATATTTAATAATAATATAGTATAAATATGAATAATTTTATAAGTGTAGACTTCTTGATAATCTAGGCATAGAATTTTCTTTTAATAAATGAAAATAACATGGAGGAGAGCTATACATTACGTATGTAACTTAGGCGTATTTCTGAGCTAAGAATAAAAGAAGTCTAAGATAGTAAGTCTGTATTTTGAAATAATAAATTCAATGTACAGTTGACTTTACTTTAATTTTTCTCGATAACATTTTTCCTTTATAATTACTGATTAAGGACGTCGAAAACAAATGGACAAGAACAAGTTTATAGAAGAAGAAATTACATATTACAGAAACAACATCAGACCACAAGTATAAGTATATTAGTAAAATTAGACTATAGTATTATTTTTATAAATGAAAGTATTTAAAATTATTTTAATTAATTAATAATTTTTATTTTATAATTTTGTAATCTAATATATAACTACTCTGCATTATACAAGTCTAATTATAAGCCACTAGTTAGATCATTTTAAATTTATAGGAGTAATGTAGAATTCCTTAATTATGTAAAATATAATATTTAATTCTCTCTTAAAATATGGTATGTTTAAATATGATTAAACTCTGTAAAATTTGTGTGTAATAATAACTTTAATATTAAAATCTAAACATAATTATAAAATATAAATGTGAATGTAATTACTTCACATAAGACTAAAATGTACAAATAAGTATAAAATTTAAAGCAAGCATATTTGTAAAATATTAATTGAAATTATGTATGAATAGAACGATGTGAGAGCTGAATAATTTGTCGATAGATTTTTTTAATAATCTTATTATACTATATTGAAATATAATTGAAAACACTGATCTTTCTAGCACAACCTTGTAATGTTTACGCATCCTTAAAAAAGATTGATCGTTCATAACATTTTTTGATTACGTCTCTGATATAGTTCGAGTAGTTCTTATATTCACAGTCTTTCGTTAAGGAAGCAGTAAATCAAGTTATATCAATAAACAATATAACATATACGGTTCTAGGAGTTGTTTTTTTATTTAAGTTCAAAATAAATAATTTGATAAGTAAAGAGATAAGAAACGAAAATTAATCAATCCAAATGCACCATCTAATAATACACATAATGTAATGTACTCACAAATTAACATCTCACCTCAATATGCAATCGTTAAAATATACTAATTATATATATTCGCGCAATAAATAATTATAATTTTTAATGATAATAATATGCATCATATCTTTTCGATGTGTAATAACATTTTTTTAAATTTCTGATGGTAAATATTCTAGATGAGTAATAATAAATATTATCCTGCTCGTTTCAATCTGCAAAATAACTATTTATCTAGGAGAAAAAGGAAGTACTAATCCTACTAATCAATGTGCTAGGACAATAATAATTGCAAAGTTTTCAACTAGACCTAATCTCACATCGTTACCCCATTTTAAGAGATAGTAGAATAATAAATAGATTTTGACTGTAATAAATTTGTTTTGAATTTTCTAATATTACATAAATAATTATATTATAATTAATAATTTTATATTTTGTTAATTTCAAAATTTTCTTTCTGGTTTTTTGTTCGTGTCCCGTTCCATGTTCTGTTATTAAAAACATGGAACGTTCAGTTTCAATTGCAATAATTTTGTGACGATGAATTGAAAAATATTTAAATAAAAATGATTTTTATAAAATTTTAATAATTATAATTTATTATTAATATATAATGCACTTAATTTTATTATTTTTTACTAATTTATGATAAAAAATATATTATAATAATAATAATATATCACTAATTTCATATTATAAATCATTTTTGTTAAATATGCATTAGAAAAAAGTAATAATCAAGTTATTATTTAAGATAATAATTTTTAAGATAATAAAATCAAGATATTATTAATTAAATTTATATTGTCTATTATAAAGGTGATATAGTTGTATGTTAAAGGTTAATCAACCAATTATTAGTATTATTAGAAGTGCAAATTTAAAACTATTTTGTTATATCTTTCAAAACCAAATTATTATTATCATTATTCAATAACTAATAATAATAAGAAAGTGATTATTATATAATTATCAGTATGACAGAATTAATTTCTATACCTCTGAAAAAGCCTTCTGATGTTGATGTTATAAAACCATTACAAAATATTATTAAGTCAACATACTCTATTACATCAAATCAAAAAGATTATATAGAAGAGATTACAGAATTTAGCAAATTACGCAAAAATGCATTGTGGAGAGCATTCGAAAAATATGAAAGTTCTTTAGAAGTTATTTATAGGTATGAACTGTTTAATCACTTAATATAAATTAAATATTACATTATTGTTAATTTAAGTATAAAATTGTAATAAATTCATTTTTGTAACTTATAATACGTATCTTATTTTATGCTCAAAACATTTTTTAAAGATTTCAAATTATATAAATAAATGATAATTATGTATGATGTAATAAAATAATACTATAAATAATCAGGTGGTTATAATTATTTCAAAATTGATTTAAAGATAAAAAATTATTTACTACAATTATATTTTTTGATAGTTTTATTATCAAAATAAAAATAAGAATAGCATAAATTATAGAATAAAAAATTATTACTAATAGTTAGTAAATAAAATATAAATTAGTAAATAATTTATTATTATATATTTTATGTTTAGATTTAAAGATTTAAATTGACTCGATAACAAATTTATTTACATTATAAAAATTAAATAGATAATTTTTTCCAAAATTTTTAAGTACACTGTATCTAAATTAAAATTTTAATAAAATCATTCTAAGGAAGTGATTACGTTTTAAAGTAAGTAGTAAACAATTAAAATTAAAATTTAACAATTTAGAATTCATTCAGTTAAAATAAAAGACTCAGTAATTTATTTTTTATTTAAATATTATTTTAATATATTTATTTACATATTAATGCATTAATTCTATATTCTAATAAAAAAATAATAGCATTATTATAATATTTTATAGTGATTATAAAACAAGTAAAAAATTTACTTGTTCTAAATTTGAGGATTAATTCAAAGAATGATGTATTAGCATTACTTTTATGTACATATTACCTTAGTTTTATCAATAGATAAATATCACTTATCAATGTGGTTATTAAATCATCATATCATGATTGGTAGTGGATACAGTTAATATATGAAGTTAATGACCTTAGAAATAAAATATATAAATTTTAACTTATGTATTTTATATATGAATATCTTAAGAATTATAATTATTTGTATTTTTAGTTGATTTTAATTCATTTCATTTTTTAGTTTAAGTTTGAATCTCTTCTTTATATACTATGATTCTTAAGCAGCATATTTATTATAACTTAAAATGTGATTGTATATATTTTTGTTAATGCTGGGTTTTATATTTTTTTCCTTTATAAATTTCAAATTTATTTTAATTTTATTTTTAAGTAACTTACGATGTATCTTATTTAGAGTATTATGTAGTATACACAATCTTGTTAATGATATAAACAGATGAATCTAGTAGTTTTAGACAGACCGGTTGAAAAAACCCTTGGTTATTTCTGCATAGATAAAATTTTTCATCTGTGAAGTACCTAGATATCTCCCTTACAATATCTTAACACACTTTATTATATATTTATATATTATTCAAAATGTTTAAGACAAATCCATTAAGTACCTTAGCCTTTCTTTTTGTTTTTTATAACTTATTCTCATTGTTATTTAATCATCCTTAGAACCATCACATATAGAATGCATATAGTTAAGGGAAATTTCCTGAAAATCATGCATATATAATCATAAAAAAGTATGATACATAAAAATAAAATATATAAGAATTGTGAATTGCTATTATACTAATTAAATAATTATTTTATCTTTGTATCATCAAAAGCAATAATGATAAGTTTAGTGGTAGTTATTTGATCTATTGAGTGCTTGAGAGGACATACGTAGGTATAAAATGTCATTTGCAAATATTTAAGTAGTTAATAGGATGGTGTCATCTGTAAGTTGATAAAAAGAATATTGTTATATAATTTTTATATAATATTTTTAACTACGAAATATTTTGTAAAATTAGTATTTCTAAAAATATTATAATTTTTTTTTAGATATTATGACCAAATTTGTGCTTTGGAAGGAAAGATCGCAGTCAGTGAACTTCAAATTCCATTTAAATGGAAGGATGCATTTGACAGAACAATATTTGGTGGAAAATTAAGTTTAAGTAAGTCTGTATATACATTTTTATAGTATATTAAATATATTAATTAAAAAATATTCTAAAAAACTTGGACTTGGCATTTTATATTTAATTTTATTCAGTTAAGTTACTGTTTTAGTCATTTATTTAAATAAAAAAAATATAAATCTTATATTATAGTATAAAGTGATATTTTATTCTGAATATATTTTGTTCAGTACCTTTGTATTTTGATGTTAGGATGGGTTAAATGTCGCGTTGGTGGAAACAGCGCGTGTAGTCCTATAATTAGCTCACTTCTTTGTTTCACCACGACACTTTTTGCAATTAAATTTTCCAGTATGATTATCATAAGTTGATATTTGATTTATGTTATAACAAAGAAAATAAAAATTAAACTGTTGGATATTGATATTTATAATTTTTAAATATTATAAATTAGAGTATTTTTAATAGAAATAATGTGTATTAGGAAATATATTCTAGTATGATACAGTAAGTGGGAAATTTATACTAATTTACTGAAGAACGCAAGAATAGAAATCAAGACTAAGAAATGTAACACATTGATCTTATATGTTAGACATTTTCGAAACTAATACACTTATGTCACTGCATGTAGAAAATCTTTATTATATTACTGAATAATAAACATTAAAAGTCTGTGCTTGTAGGATTATATCTGTAATCATATAAGCTAGATGTATTAAAAACAATTAATATGGGTGTATATCTAAATGTCAAGTTTATAGGATATTGGAAACTAGTAGGAAAGTCAGTTAATGATTAAGTCAGATGACTGAGTTGAAGTGAAAAAAGTTGTTATTTTTTATATTTTGCATTGTTATGAATAGTTCTTCTATGTATATTTACCATCTTGCTTTATACTGCTTTAATTCATATGCAATATATGCCGGATATTGACAGTTATCTAGCTGTCTTTGTTATTATTAACGTTTAGTATATATAGTTTTATGTATCGAGCCACTATACATATGTACTTTTTACTGTATTATTAAAATTAAACCAAAATTAAACCAAAAAATACATCATGTTACAAATTCTAAAAAAATTTTGAAAATAACTTCTAGAAGTTTATTTGAGATTTTAATTTTATTTTATTTTTAAAATATTAGGATAGTAATAACATCTATAAAAATATATACATTTTTATATCGCTGTAAAATAAAATGTATTTTTATAAAGTAAATAAAAAAAATTCCTTGTAAAAGCATAACTGTTGAAAAGTAAGGTTATTTAAAAAAAAATATCTTTAAAATAATCATGAAAAGCAATAATATTTAGTTATATACAAAATTGAACTTTTTAAATTTTAAATCTAAAACATTGAATATCACTATACATTTTATTAACTAATTGTATATTACACTAGATTGTATGTATATCTAAAAATTTATGCACTTATAATTAATATATCATATTTTAAATTTTAGCTATAAGTACACTAGCTTATGAAAAAGTTTGCGTTCTATTTAATATCGCAGCTTTGCAAAGTTCGGTTGCAGCTACACAATCTTTAGAAAGTGATGAAGGATTAAAGCTTTCTGCAAAATTGTTTCAGGTATCAAATAATAATCTTTTATATTCTAAGAATTGTTAGATTTCTAATTAAATTATTTTTAGCAATCAGCAGGAATTTTTAATTACTTGAAAAGTAATATAATGTTAGTTATACAACAAGAACCTACTCCAGATATGAGTCCTGAAACGCTAGAAGCTCTTTCACTTATTATGTTAGCTCAGGCTCAAGAAATATTTACATATAAAGCAGCACATGATAATATGAAGGATTCAGTTATTGCAAAGTTGGGTGCTCAGACAGAAGAATTGTATTCTGAAGCCTTAAAATTATTTCAAAAAGATATTTTTCGAACTTTTTGGGACAAAGATTGGATTCCTTTAGTAAGTATTTATATTATTGTATTTAAATTATATATATAATTTTAAAGTATTTAATATTATTCGATACTTTTAAAAAGTAAAATATTTAGGAAGTCTTAAATAAATGCTTCTGTACTATTTAAATTAATAGAATATTTATTAAAAATATGTTTCTTTGATAAATCATTTTATTTGGAAGTAGATAAATAGAATAATTATAATTACTTATCAGATAATATTAACATGTAGAAAGAAGTATTTGTTATAATTACTAATATGTAGTTTAGTCATTTATTAATAATTTATTTAGTACTATGAAATTTATTGATTTGTTTGATATCATTATTAATAAATGCTATTATAATTGTTATGTATAAAATGAAAAATGCATCTCACTTGTACTAAGTACAAGTTTTATTTCATCTTTTAAAATATTTAAAATCATAATTATGATAAACATTATGATAACATCACTGTAGTATTACTATAGTATTTTAATATTCATTACTATGACAATAATTACATTTCTAATGATTTGTCGTGATTTTTTGCAAGGCATAATCAAAATGATTTGCTATCCCCAGAAAATATCCCCAATTATCATTTTTATAAAGATTTTATAAATTGTTACTTAAGTTTTAACAAACTTTTTCAATTTTAAGATTTGAGTTTTGATTGAGTATAACAGCAGATATTAAATAATATGAAATTTAATGAAAATAAAATAAATAAAAAAGGCTTATTACTCAATAAAAAAAAACAATTTGATAATAAATTACAAATAAATATGTTATTGAATATAAGATAAAGTAAAAATAAGGAAAGAAAATTATTTCTTAGAATAATTAATAAGTAACTAACCAAAATACTAAATGCAATAAATAAATAATGATAAGAAAAAGCATAAAATACTGAAATTTATGATAAAAATAACTTGTGATTTATGATTGAATACAGACTTATTAGTAATATAGTTACAGCAATTAATTTTACATTCTATAACATAGTTAAATAAGTGAGAAAATTCCTTTGAATTGATAGAAATATTGATATTAAATGCTGAGTGTGACAATGTATTTACAATTTTTGTACTTTAAACAAACGAATTTAAAGTGAATATCAAATATTGAACAGAATACAATATAAATAACATTTTATTAGGAATAGTATCAATTTAATTATATCTAAAAGAATGATTAAAATACATAGAAAAATAGTTTGAATATATTAAATAATAAGTTACTACATGACTTAACAAACAGAAAAGAAAGATAGTACATTACCATAAAGTCAATAAAGAAAATATACATAAATATACAAAAAACAATTATAATATCTAGAGAAAGAAAAAATAAGAAAATAATTTTAATTTTGGTAAAAGATATATCAGCATACAAAAGAGCAACTAAAGGATGCTCTGAAATAATATAGATGAAAATGATAGAATTTAATTAACATGGACATAACATCTAAATCTTGACCAAATATTAACAAAAATACAGAGAATGTTTTGAAAGGCTTGGATGTGTTAAGTCCTGAATGTAAAGCTATCACTAGAAAAACCATTTTTCAATAGTTTACACGCGCGCGCACACGTGTGATAAACTTATATAAATATCACATAATTTAGTGTACTTTATGATTTTATATAATTTTATATTAATAGAAATTATAGAATTATTCATCGAGTACAGTTAAAAAATATATAAGTTAAAATTAATGAAAAAATAGAAAATGCAATATAAGAAAAATAATTTTATAAGAAATGAACACAAGAGATACACAAATATTAGAAAATATTGAAGGTATCGAAGGAATTATGTATAAATAAAAATAGAAAAATGTTAGTGGTTGTATGGTATTTAATGCATATTTTTCCTTAAAAATTGGTTAATTTGTAATTTATTAATATCATATATAGTAAATAGACACAAACTGAAAAATAATATGTAATTTTAGAGGAAGACAAAGGAGACAGACATAAATCATAGGTACAATACATAGAATAAAATTACTATGTACTTTTATTTGAGAAACACAAATTCAGACATGAATCAGTTTGCAAATAAATGCATAAGTTGTATACAAATATTTAATTAGTAAGAATAATATAATTATCAATAAAGTAATTAGCAAGAATAAAAAAATTACCTATGATAATAAAACATAGACCTAAAAACATTCTAAAGTATTAAATGATTTTTATTGGCTGTTAATGGAATCAAGTAAAGGATTTTAATATATATAAAAGAGATCTATAATTAAATAATAAAATATTGTATCTGTGTAAAGTAATCAGTAAAGCGATAAATATTAAGGAATTTTCAAAATCATTTGTAGAAAAATTCCTTTATTATTTTAGGCTACAATAGAAATTCCGACTAATCAAGTTATGCATTTTCTAACTCAAATAATTATCAGTTATTTCAAAAGTAAAAATTTGTACTGTTGTTTGAGTTACTGTTGTTGAGAATCTAAAAATTGTAACTAAAAAAAGGAATTAGATGAATAGTTACTTTTGTATCAACATGTACATGACTACCGATATTAAAACAACAAAATTCTTTAAGTTTCTTGAGTTGAGTTAAATTGATAGAAAATTCAGTGTAGATGATACAACCAATGAATGAAATACAATCGAAATACTTTCTACAGGAACTAAGAAAACAAAAAATTAATGATGATTATAATTGAGCTTATGCAATAATGCAAAGGAAAAGTAAGACAAAAATAATACACTTAAAGAAATTGAAAATATAGTAAAGGTACGACCACGATAGATATAAAATTAATACTTTAATTATGTGCATAGATACAGTAGCTAATAAATAATTTTTTGACATATAGTTTAAAAGAAATTTTTAATAATTATATAATACATCAGAAATATGTCTGTGCATGCAAGTGTTTGTGCCTGTATAAAAAATTTAATATTTGAAAATATAAAAAATCATCAAGATTACCAAATAATAAATTTTGCTAATATTTTTCACCATTTTTGAAAAAGTATATATGAGACAAACTATTTAAAGTTTTAAATCTACTTTGAACAAATGAATTTCTATTTCAATTGAAATTAAAATTTTGTAATATCTTTTTTTTAATACAATAATGAGTATTTACTTCAATAATACATTTAGTTTATTGTATATAATTTTGACAAAGCTAGATTAATTAATAAACAAAATTATTAGTGATAATTGAAATTAATAATACTAGTTAATTTAAATTTTTTTTAAATAGAATATAAAAGATATTGTTTTAATAATTCTTAAATTAATAAAAATGCCAAACATTGTCTCTGTCAACTTTTAATATGTTTTAGGTTAAATTTTTCTAAAGAGAATAAAGATATTTAATAAAGATATATTTGTATATTTTATTTATTTTTAAAATCTTATACACATTAAATGTGTATTGAATAATATTAATATTTAACACGAATCTACATATTTTCTCTTTTTACAGATAGCTGGTAAACAACTTGGATATCGTGGAATATCTGAATATTATCAGTCTTTGGTATGCAAAAGTAACAAATGTATTGGAGAAGAGATAGCTAGATTAGAAGTAAGTTTGATTTTATATTATTTGACTATTTTAGTAGTTATTTTATGTTCATAACAGTATGGTATAATTTATAAATTCATTTCTTAATATACTAATAGTTGGCAGTGGAAATGTTTAAGGCAGCCCAAACCCGATCAAATAAGTTATTTTTTTATCAAGAATATTGTAACAAAGCTATGAGAAACTTAAACGAAGTAAAAAAAGATAATGATTTTATATACCATGAGCGTGTTCCTGATATGAATAGTTTATCTACAATCAGCAAAGCAAGTGTAGCTAAACTACTACCATTACCGGATAATTTTAGTTCACATTTTCAAGGTAATACATTTATATATTATAAATTTTGTTTATGAAATAAATGGAAAAATTTAATTGATAATTTGATTCAGAAGGAAAATTTTTTTGGATTTAGAGGTGTAAAACATTAGTGAAGAAGACTACAAGGGAGAGACAATGATTAAATAGAATCTTTATTTATCCTTTTAATTATTAATCTATCAATTGTATACTGTAAATTATAAATTATTTGTATCTATATTAATTTATTTCCTTAATTTGCTATTTAGTACAGCTAAAATTGTAATAAATTTACTTTAATAACATGATTCATCTTTGCACTTTTTTATTTAAATACAGATACTATGAGTTGTTTTCCTTAGAACAAGATATCACAAATCGTTTAATAAGAGGTGTACATGAATTTGATTACTAACATATAACTAAAATTTAACATTTACAATTTTTCTGAATGATATGCATTGGAATGATCAATGGATGTATTAATCATCAACTGATTTATAGAATCACGTCTTAAAATATTATTTATTTATTGTATTTATAACATTATTTCATTTATTTAATATACTATAAATATATATTATATCTACGTAAGTGTAATTATCTAAAAGTAACATTTTTCGACATATGCAAATTTTTTATATTATAAAAAGTTTATTAAGAGTTGCTGTAGACAGATTAAAATATTGTGAAATGGTATGTAAATAAAATAAAATTTTTATATATTAAAATAAAGGTACTTTTACTGCAATTATGAATAATGAGAATATAATTTTAAATCATCAAAAAATTACATAGATCTGCTTTTCAGAAATAAAATAATTGTATTGTTAATTCTTGAAATGGCTAAAAATAGCAATAAGTAAATATTATAGACATTTGCATGTAAATTAAGTTTATGTAAAGATTAGAATAACAATGTATCATTCTAATGTCTGCCAATATAATCAATATGTAATTGTTTAATATCACTTGCTTTATATTTTTATAATCAATAAATTAAAATTAATTTTACAATAAATTAAATCTAATTAATAAGTTAATTTAAGCACGTTCTGAAGAGAAAAATAAATCTAGTTTTTACAAGGTGGCTAAGTATTCCATGAGGTTTGTATTTGACTAAGGAATATATAATATAAATAATGTATCTGATACAAGTAATACATGTGTAATAAATAATAAATAATAAAGCCTATCAAGTGCAAAGGACTCCAAAAAAGTGATATAACATTAACTTATTCTCCTATGATTTTTAAAGTTACTAATGATTGCATTGAAAGATCAGTAACTAAAATGAACGAAAAATTGATACATTACTTTGGTGAATTAGTGGTAAAGTCAAATCGGAAATGTGTATGCACCATCTTTGTAACTTCTACCTAACAATTTATGAAACATAAATCATAGTCTAATCGAACGGATAACCTCAAAAAAGATAGAATATTATAAATATAGTAAATGAATACACTCTTTGTTAATTTATCTGTTTTTAGTGACATTATTAGCCCGTAGCTTTGTTTTAAGATGGTAATCTAACTTAGTGTATCTTTCTTCCCGAGTAGTAACTATTTACTTCTACTCTACCAGCAAAATCAATTATGTATTAGGTGAGAAAAATTTTAAGATTATTACAAGAAGTTGAAAAAACAATCAATTTGAATGTCTATTAAGCATATATGATTTTAAATAGCATTTAGAAAACTTCTTACAATATCACTTACATAATTAATAATAGTTATTTTATTTTGACGAATGTTTTTGAAATCAATTGTGAACAGTAGTTTATTTATACATCATATTAGTACTTTCAGCTGCGCAATCATCGTTTCTTTGATCAAATCAAATAATTTAAAAAAAAAGGCAAGGCAAAAGTATTCTGATTGTTGATTAACACAATAATCAATCGTTATTTGTTTAATTAAAACTAAATGCAATAATTATGTTTTATTGGTAACGTACTTTTGTATCGTCATATTATATATTTCTACAAATCGCTAGCACAACAAAAATCCACCTTGGGTTTCTTTAATTTTTACCTGTTAGCATTTATTTAATATTTGTCATTTTTTAATGTAAATAGTAACTAAAGTTATATATTTCTTTAAAAATGCAATTCAACTTTCTACTTTTTTTAATTTCCTACTTGTCACCATTGCTAAGTCGTATTGATCATTGTTCAAATTCAACTAATAAATGAATACAAACAATAAAATTTTCGACAAAAATAATTTTGTTTAAAGTAGTATTAATTTTTAAAATATAAATAATTTTTTATTTCATTCATATAAACTTGCGTTATTATTTATTTAAAAAATATTTATTAATCAATATAATCACAATAATTGCGTATGCCTTTTAGATTCAGTAAAAAATTTAATAGTGTACTAGAATCTTTTACACTTAGAATTAATTGATTTAATACTATAAAATTTTAATATATATATTTTACCATTTTTATATATCATTATTTGTTTCCTTAATGTAAGGCGTTTAAATATTAATGTATAATTCTTTTTTGATAATTGATAACTAAAGCTTATACTTACAACAAAAATATTAAACAAAATAGAAAAATATTTTAATATTATATTAACAAAATTAGATAAGTTCAGATTAATAATTTAAAGTAAAATTTATTATTAAATTATTTTAAAAAAATTTTAACTCGAAGTAGTATTAATGATAAATTTAATTAATTTTCAGATATTTTTGCTGAATTATTACCAATTACAGTTCACCATGGGATATCAAATTTTGAAGCACAGAAAGCAGAATTAGTAAATTGTGAAATCGCTAAATTACGGAATATGAGGCAAATTTTGAATGGGTAAGAGTTCATAATTAATAATAATTTTTTATAAATATTTTTATGTATCGCATATATTACAAAATTCTTGACTGTATGTATATATGATATTGTATTTTGGAGCTAGAATGGAGCTAGAAATGTGCTCATAATAGATATGAATTAAGCAATATAAATACTATAGTTGGAATTAGCTAATTAAATATACCAAATTAACGTAATGTAAAAAATTGTAACATGACATCTAATAACACGTAAATTTAAATTTTTTTAAGTGTCGAAAAAAGAGATAAGGCTAAAAAATTAATCAATGGACTAGAATCATGGGAGAATCATTGCGAGTCACATGTGACAGGTATAAATGAGGAGGATATTCAAGCTAGTATCTTAACCTTATATATTATCTTTTATTTACTCTCGTAAATTCAATATTTAAATAAAATAAATTCATCAAATGACATTGTTATTATTTGTATCAATTTCCAATCGAGCCTAACTTGAACCTATCTTGAAATATTGCAATAAGATAACCTTACTATTTTACATTATAAATATAATTAAGATAATGTATTAATTATATTTATTATCTTAATTATTTTATATAAAATTTAAATTTTATGAAAAATTGAAATTATTTCAAAAAAATTATTGAAATTATTTCATACACATTTGTTCACCATATTATGAAAGTAGATTTTTCAGTTTCTTAGTTATGATTAATATAATCAAACTTTGAATTTTTTGTGACAAATGAGTCTAATATTGAATCTCATTTAGTATTTCTTAATTTATTTTGTTTAATTTTTATACGAATTTTAATTTTTTTCTTACTTTTGATCAAGTTTTTTTTATTATCTCACCTGTTTAAAAAATTGTATTTAAATCATTAAATCTTTATAATTTTATTTAAAAGATAACCTTTCATATATTTTGGCAAAATGAAATATAAAAATAAATAAACTTAAAATATTTTTTATTTAAGTATTTTTGTAGAATATTATAAATTGTAAATAATACTTATATGAAAAATGTACGCACAGAGATCTTGTCAAATGTCTTGTTTCTGCACTTTCTTGCTATGATGATTGGGGAGTTCCTGTTCTTACATTACGAACTTTCGTACTTGCAATCGATACAAATGTTGTAAACATTTCATAAAAAATCATCATGTTTTGCCTCTCATCGACAATTTATTTTTATTATCGTACCAGTGGAGATGGTAGTTGAGAATAAGACACGAGAATTTTCGTAATTTGCTAAATTGTACTAATGTAACAATTTATTAACGAGAAAATAAAATAAATAATTACTTGTTATAAAATATCAAGCCGCAATGTCTTTCATACGATAAGCCCCTGTAATACTATAAAAAATTTATTTTATAAATTCCTTAAAAACATTGGCTTTGCTCTTGCTGGCGAATACATGTAGCTTTTTTTCTTTTTTCTATTATCTTTATTACTTATTACTTTTCTTATTATAGTTCTTTCTTTATTCAAATAGTATCGTATTTTTCACTCATCTTCATTTTTGTTATTTACTTGTTTTCTTTTTTATTATTTCCTTTGGCTATCTTTCTTACATCCTTTTTCTACATTTTTTAACTCAGATAAAACTATTTTTATTATGAAAAACAAAAAAATTTGTTGATATATGAATTTTATTGTATGTATTCACCGAAAGCAAAAATAAAAATTTCCATTATAATAATTAAAAATCAATGTATTAATTTCAAATGATTAATTCAATTTCATGAAAACGAGTGCGAAATCATAATTTTTACCTTTTTTACTCATACTTTCGTCTGAAGATTTCTTTTTTTGTTAAATATCATGTAATTCACAAATTAAGAAGCTTTTATATCGGAGACATTTTTAAGAATAAGAAATATATCTGATCATTTATCCATACGAATTTTCCAATATATGAAGTAAAAACGTCATATGTTGTATTCACGTTTATTTCAATTCCATTATAAAATATTCTCTATTACTCAATTTAGTGTAAAAAGAACATTCTTCCTTTTATTATGATCATAGAGTTATTTAGCTCTCAGACCTTTTCGTTACCATAACTATCCCTATCATGTGGAAATACATTTATATTATTTATTAGTTAATATCCTTGTTACTAAATGTAACTCCTATATACGATTATAGTATAGAAAACGAAGTTTTATTTTATTGCCGGTGTTGACTGTTTCCTTTTCATTGGATCTAAACTATTAAGTGATTATATTGGGAAATTATTCATTCGTTAACAAATCCTTTAAATTTAACAGTTTATAAAATCAAATATTATTAAAGTTGCTAATATTTTAATTTTTTGAATGTAGTTAAAATAGAAACTTTTGTTATATTTTTGTATTATAAGCCTTTTAAGCATTATTGATTTATTTCAAGACTTTTCTATAAAATTTGATATAAAAAAAATATAATTACTGTTAAGAGAATTTAGTATTGTACTAGTATTAATGCGAGAAATCTTAAAAAGTACCAAAATAATAATTATACTATTCCGAAAAACAACCTCTGAAGTAATGATAGAAGATAAATAATGTGATGAAAATGATTGATAATTTGAAGTGTATTCGTCAGAATTCTAACTATAGTTAAATATCTCACAAAATGAGTATGTAAAATGATAAGAATAAATTATAATTAATCTTTCATATGATAGTAGAAGATTTTAATAGTTTTATTATAATATTGATAACCTGTTCTTAATCTCAGTTTAATATACAACATTATAAGTTGAGAATAATTATAAAAATATGCAACACAAGCAATTTTTAATATATCAAATATAGGACTACTGACGTATTACTAATGAACTTCATGATATAACTGAGGATGAAGAATATTTAAATTCTTAATTGCAATATAAATGTAAAATAATATACATTTGGAACATTTATAGATAAAATAATTACTTTTGTACTTTAAATTTAAAAATTGTAGTATAATATAAAATTTATGTTTTATAATAATTAAATTTTTAATCTTCTTATATATATAATCAATATTTAATATTTAATATTAATTGTAAGAATTGTAATTATATGTTTGAAATAAAAGCATATTTAAGAACATTTTATCTTTTAGAACTCTTGCAAGTTTAAATTTGCCAGCAGCAATAGAAGATATAAGTGGAACAGAAGTTCCACAATCATTAATAGATAAGGCAACATTTATCAAAGAAGCCGGTGGAATAAAATCATTAGAAACTACAATGAATGAACTTCCTGAACTTCTTCAAAGAAATAAAGATATATTAGATGAGGTAATGTTTTTCGATATTTTTCTTTATTTATTTTTAATTAATTTAATTTAATTTTTATATAATAATAAAAAATAATTTCTAAATATTAATATTCTTATTTTTTAAGAACTTAAAAAATAAAAAAAGTAATGATAGAATAAAATTAATAAATTATAAATAATTTCCGAATAAAAATTTATTATAAACAATTCATAATATATATCTCTATACATAGCTGTAAAGTTTTATCTGAAATTAACTCTCATCAACATTAATAATTATTTATTTACTTTTAGTTGGTAATTAAAGTTTTTTCACCAAGTTATGGCGATTCTGACTTCGATTAGCAACTCTAATTTTCTCGAAATTAGTTACTCTAATTTGGTTATTTAATTTATATTGTAAGAAAATATTTTACCAGGCTAGTAACGGTTTATGTACTGTTAATTTATAATTATTTTATTTATTATATGACGCAAAAATTGTGGTTATGCACTTTTAAATATTTATTAATAGTCAAAGTAACGTATAATTAATAATTACTCTAGTTCAACCATTTGTTTTTTTTTAAAGTTATCAAACTCCTAGATTCATTAAAACATTCTTAATTTCTCACCTATATCACATTTTCTCGATATACGTACATTTATTTAGTCATACAGATTTTCTGAGATTTACATAGAGTTTATGTGTATATTGTTTACTTTGCTTGTCTAGCACTGAATCTACGATAATGCGTTCTTTTCATTTTATCAACACTTACAGATATTCTGAGAATAAAATTTAGATTTAAAATATACTGCTTTATATTTTCTTATGTACGTTAAAAACTTCTAGCGACTGATTAATTTTCCTATAATAAGTATATGAATTTTTTTATAAAAAAGAAAAACAGTCTTTTTATAATTGTTCTTGTATATTTCCCAGGTAAATGTTTTAAAGAAATTTTCTCTATACTAAAAAACGCCATGAATATACAATATAAGTTTATATATGAGAAATTAAATGAAAAATTTAATTGTATCATTTTCATATTTTTGGAGTCGTATGGTTTTAAATCTTTAATTGTATAAAAGAATAGATAAATTTTTTTCAGAAAAGACATCCATAGAAATGCTTTTTTTTATATGCAATAAATATAATTAATATTAAATTTATCAATATAACTACTTAAAACAATTATTATTTCATATGTTTATATATTTTAAACCATGCAAAAGTCTCTTGAAGACCTCTACTGCATTAATTTTCATATTAATTTTAATGATTCTTAGTTATGTAAATATAAATACATTAATAAATTTGAATAATTTCTGTTTAGGAACTAAAATTGAAATCAAAATATTTTTTTCTTCTCAGTTAGTGTATGTGCTTATGTATTTTATACATACACACACATACGCTATTTATTTTTTTGCATTGACTGCATATTGAGACACATATTAATTTTTTACTATATTATCAAATTCCGCTCTCTCTCTCTCTCTCTCTCTCTCTCTCTCTCTCTCTCTCTCTCTCTCTCTCTCTCTCTCATTCCAATCATACTTTGACACTCAAATATATTGGATGTATTTTTTTCTCAACTTTCTTGCCCTTACTTTATTTTAGTATTACGAATTATTCTGTCAAGATAATTTTCAATATCTAATTCTCGGACTTTATTACTTGAATGTAATTTTCTTGTTCATATTTTATCTCTATATCTTTTTGAATTTGACTATTTTACTCTTCTTATTACCTTAAAATTCCTAGATAATTGAATACAAGTGACTCAGTGAAAATTTGTAGTCTTAATGCAGAGCTGAAGATGAAGGATGTGAATAGATAAAGAATAAAGTATGCTTGTATGAGTTACAGATCGTTATTTTTGCATTCAAATACAACTGTAACGCATTGATTTAACATCGAGCTTGACTCTAATTGATATTATTTTTAAATAGTTTCTTATTTATATTTGGGCATTTTAATAATATCAAAATTTTAATGTGGATAGTGAGTATAACGGTGTAGTCAGATGATATACAATTGCAGGTTTCTAAATAATTCTCTATAATAATATAGTTATTTGAATCAGATTGTTAGAAAATAAGGTCAAGCATATATAATGATATAAAGGAATCACCGATAAATCCTCCATTATGAGCGAACGAATTACGGAAGCACAATGACATATCGTTCCATAAAAGGGCAATTTGATACTTTTTCTATACTAATAGATTATCATGCTATACAATACTTTTCAAGTAAGAAAATAATAAATGTTATAAGTATATACTTATTTTTTATTCACAATTATCTAGAATTATAGCGATTCGCAGCATTAATAGGTAGTATATAAAATTTAGTCTAACAAATTATATAAAATTTATACAAATTTTAAAATATATCTTGTTCGTTTTGTTCATGAATGTTGTTCTAAATTCTTTTATCCTTTTTTTGAAGAAACTATGAGATAATGAATCTATTAAAATTAACCTTTATGTTTTCACTACGAATTTATTGTACATTAATATTATTATACTTGAATATTATTGTGCTGTTATACAACTTTTTTAAATATGATATACTATTTATTCATAATTATTTAAAAAATATATAATAAAAATATGATCTATTTAATACTATATTTTATTTTTAAGGCTGAGAAAATGTTAACCGATGAACAAAATTCAGATGATTATCTACGTGCCCAGTTTAAAGAACGTTGGAAGAGATTACCCAGTAAACGATTAACCGAACAATTTAAAATGAATGCGCAGAAATACCGTGGAATTATAAATAATGCCATTAGTGCAGATAAGGTTCATATTTTTATATTATAATATTAATTAAATATATACAATATACAGTATGAAATTAAAGAATAAAACGTATTTAAAAATTGTAAAATTATACTCAATCAATTTTCTTATCAATATATTATAATAATGAAAATATCTTTATAATGCAATGTTTCTGTAGAGATTCTTTATATTTTATTAAACTGATTTTAAAAAATATATTATTTTGAATAAAAATTTAAATATAATTATTAAATATCAAAAATTGTTTTTAAAACAAAGTTTTTAAAAAAATTATATGCTATATTAAACTAAACTGTTTAATGTTCTTTTATAATAGAATACTGTAGGTATAAGAATTAAATTCAATTAACACTATGATTAATATATTAATCCGGAAACTTTATTTTATATTATACAAAATAGTAAAATCAATCGTTATACATATAGTTAAAAATTGAACCAGAAACTTAATAAATGAAGAGTAATCAATATACTATTATGATAATACAATATACAACATATTTTTTTAAATAATATTGTAAGGGGATAAGTCGATAATTGAGCATCTAAAAAAGACTACTTTTATTGTCAAAGCCGGGGTTCAAGGAAAAAATTGTTGCAACGGTACAACGGAGCTTTGCCCGAGAAGATAAATATATTCTCATGGGATGATCATTTATTGTGTCAACGTAAGTCCTCTTACTACCAATTGTCGCCAGTTACCACCTACTTTTATTCTTAATAAATAATCACAAGACAAGAGTGCTTAAATGCTCTGATACGAACGAACATAATTTTTAATGAATAAAATTAAAAAATACAGAAGATTTAACAATTATGTCACGCAGATGTCTGAGTTTCTACATTTTTTATTCTAAAAAAACGGATTGTGCTATTCCATGAGGTAATAGAACAGAGGAGGGAGAAAATTTGTTCTACTGGTTGACCACGGCTGTAATGGTGGCTAACAAACTTAGCAGTTGGATAGCGTCGTTGCTGTTGAATTTTCTTACTTAAGTTACCATTAGTATTATTACTTCTAGTTCGACTTCTGCCCCTGAATGCACTCTTTTTTTACATTATGAAAGGCTACACAACACCATTTACAGTCTGTGTTTCGCATAAGGTTACTCTTCATCAAGTGACGCCTTTTTCGGTAGGCTCAGTTTTCTTGTGATATCAATTCGCTTTTCGGAGTTTTAGTAGCGATTTACTTAAATAAAAATAGATTTATTCAATTTAAATGAAATAATAAAAACAAAAAATAAAAACAAAAAATAGCTAGAAATGTAAACAATTATTTAATTGAAATGAAAATTATTTAATAAAAATATCGATAAACATCAGTCTTTTTTACTAAGTTGATCTATCAGTATAACGTGCAAGTATGATAAAAAAATGATTGATCAAAATCAACATACTAACAAAAAATTTATGATATAAACGATAAACAATATAATATCTCACTAATTTCAAACCTGTATAAAAAACTAAGATTTATATTGAAAGCTATGTATTTATTTGGACGTTTCTTTCTCATTAACTATGGCGGCAGAATATTTAAGTAATCACTCAATTTCCATTTAAGGACGCACGTGCTTGCTGCGTCACCTTGATTTTTTCTCTTTTTTTTATCAAAAGTAATAAATTATTGTTAAAATAAGTGGGATTATTAACTTTCTTTAGCTTTTTCAGTATTTTAATTATGAAATTCATCTGATTCGTTTTCTTAAATAAATCCGGAATTTCGATGAAGCCTATCCGGCAAACTTAGCAAACGAAAATCCATTAGTTACAAATCTTTTACTACGATCTTAACTATTAAGATTAACGATTCGTATCGCAAGATTTAGAAAAGATAAAAAGATAAAGAGATAACATTTGATTTAAACAAAATACAAACTTAAAAAGAATATAGGAAATAATGAAAAATTCAAAATAATCATTTATTTTACATAACATAATAAAAAGGATTATATACGTTAAAATTAAAAATATTTATTAATGAAAATTATAATTAACTTATTCCATCCCTTTACAATGGGATGACATTCACCGTAATCTATGAGAGAAGTTTATATTCTAATAAACCTTTATTACTTAAATTATACTGAAAGTAAAAAAATCTATCCTCTCTAGTTTCATACTTGGAAGTATTATTTAAAATAATCTTTAAAAAATAAATGTTCAACGTTGGTATTTATTTGATACATTATTATAATTTACTTTTTTAATTGTTACTTAATTAACATGAATATATGTATACTTTTAAATAATTTTCTGTAAATATTTTTTGGATTATAATATAAAATTTGTTCTTGAGTAAAACTGACTTCAATTAAAATTTTTAATTGAATAATAATTCATAAATTAAATTTTTTTAATATATTGAGCAGAAATGAATTAAAATAAATTTTATTGTTTTTATGTTCTATTTTTTTTCGTTATTATTGTCTTTTCTCTATTTAAAAAAGTACTCAAGAAAAAAAACTGATGAATCGAACGTAAGGAACTTTACATAATAAATAGCTGAATAAAATAAAAATGAATAAAACTAAACCAGTGTATATTTCAACATAGATCATCAATTTAGATCATAAATATAGTTTCACACATACGCATTCACACATAATACAAGTGTTATAAAATAACATTGTAGTGAAGATATATTATACACAGCTTGAATACATATCATATGTTGCACTGTTATATGCAATCAAAATGTGTAATTTTTGTTTATCCATAAAGAAAAATTGTGTATATCTTAAAATATAGAGTATATTATTTTCTTAATTAGTAGTGAATGTATTTATATTATAAATTATTTTCAATGCTCTATTAAAGGTTATACTGCAATAAATATACAAAAAATTGAAAACAAGTAATGTTTATATTTATTTTAGGAGATTCGAGAAAAGTTTGAAATGCATCGTGAAGCTGTAGATATATTGAATATGGAATCAAATGTTTTAGCTAATTATATTCCGACTGGATGTGCCATTCAAGAAAGCAGCATTGTTATAGAATTGCGTAAACTTATGGAGGAGGTAAATAATCTATAAAATGTATAATGAATTTATAATAAATGATTATGTATTAAAACTAGGTTGAGACTTTAAAAGTAGAACAAGATATTATTGAATGTAAACTACAATCGGTTACCATTGATGTACAAGCAATATTTCTATCTGCGGTCATTAAAAGTGGAGAAATCAATGAAAATAATTTAATTTTAGAAAATATTGGTTTATATTTTGGTCCACTTCAAAAACAAGTGCGTGATTGTATTTCACATCAAGAAAATCTTATTGAAAAAATACAGGTATGTATATTCAAAATTTTAGTAAATAGGAATTCTCACTAATTTTTAGTTGAGCTAATATTAATGATATTAACAAATACGATAAAAATTTCAATTGTCTAAAATAACTATTAGAGATTACTAAAATTTATTATAATCTTAAATATACATTACACGAAATAAAAATTTTTTTTATTTAAAATGAATGGGTGTAACAAATTATTATAAAGTTTTATCTTTATCATTATAATCATTTCATTACAAGTGCATCTGTTATAAAAAATTTTTTATTTTAAAAAAGTTACTGCTATGTTATAGGAAATAATTAAATTGATCTGTATAAATTTTAATCAAAATACATGCATATTTTTTATTTCTAACCTTAAAAAGAGTAAATATATGAATAAATCTATTATTTATAATATTTTCTTTATTTAAAAAATTATGTATTTATAAAATTTTTTTAATATAGTTTAAACATATGGAATTTGCAAAAGAACAATCTTCTTGCGGAAGTAGTCGTGAAGAAATGCTTTGCAAGCTTGCGAATGCTTATGATGCTTATAAGGAATTAATTAAGAATTTACAAGAAGGTGTCAAATTTTACAATGATTTGACACAGGTATGTTTTTGTTACTCATCTATTTCTCTTAAATTTATAAATTAATTATTTATAAATATTATTTAATACATAAGTACAATTATTACAACCATTCAATGGATTAATTATTTATAATTTACAGAATAAAATATTAAGTAAATATTATACTAATTGAAAATATAATTAAATATTTATTTTCTGGGTGACAATTTCTTTTATATTATACTTTTAAATTAGAATTATTTCTTTGTCATTTTAAATTTAAATAAAAACTAGAGTGGATTTTACAAGATCATTTCTAAAATGACGAATTAGGTTCCTAACATCGAAAGAGTATTGTGGACAACGAGGACGTAATGTGACGAATAAAAGTAGATTGATAGTAGAATTTTTGTAGGCTTTCGGAAACAATGGCTTTGAATGTTAAATCATCTCTAGGTTGAAGAGTATGTATACTTATCACCTTGAATAATTCCCGTTAAAATTAGTATCAAAACAATTTAGTATTATATTAATCCAATTTTACTCGACACTTCTTGCTTGGACAGCAAATCTCCTGCTTTATTTAAGTGCAAGACGATGCCCCTAAACTTAGAGGTAATTTTAATAATTATATTCAAAATCAAAGTAGATTTCAAAGATAAAATTTTTTAATACAAAGAATGCAATTTAAAAAATTATTAATTTGAAAAAGAAAAGAAAAAAATTGAGTGATAATGCGAACATCACCTCATTTATTTTCTTGCACTGCTCCAGTAATTCTCACTGAATACTGTAATTAATAGTTCTCAGCTGTATTTTTATTTATTCACAATATTACATTTTCTAGCACAATCGTTACTAGTATTGATTTTCGTGGTCACGAATAACCATATATGTGTTTAAATGTATACTGCTGGTTTATTCATGATATAAATGATATATATGTGATAAATATATTTCAGTCAATATGCATGTTCTCATTATAAATATAAATTTTAGAAGATTGATTGACATATCTAAATCCTATTATTAGCTACAATAAAAATATCTTATTTATGATTTTTATCAGTAAATATCGTTATAAAGAAAGATATATAGAAATAAACAATTCTTTAAAAATAAAATTTTTTGTAATAAATGACTGATTTCGATTTAAATCTACTATTAATTTCTTAAATAGAGTAAAATATCAAAATTACTATTTTTCAATTTAATAATTTAAACGTATAGAAATATTGAAATTATATTTGATCGTACATGTTTTTTAGCATTCTTTTTAATAATCGTAAAATTCAAAATATACAACTAGAATTTCGGTTGACCTCTGTCTTTCATGACATATATTTCTATTTTGCTTTTGATGTTTCTCCAATATCTAATTTAGAGTTGATGAGTAATTGAATACAAGTCTCTTGTACTAATAATATATTTAAATTCCTCAAGTAACTACAGTTGGTTGTTATGCATAGACACACAATATTGGAAAATCCATCGATCAAGGAGTTTTTCCCATAATTTTTTGTTCGATATCAATATTGTCAACCAGAAAATAAAAAATCGATTCAGTGTTGTTCAATATAATTTTATTGATATTATTCGTTATGTGTTTCATATTTCTTTTCACATCTTTTGCATATGCTTTTTCATTACTGGTAATATTTATTTTTCAATTGTCAAATGTCTTATTGTTTTCAGAATATAGAAAATTTTTTAAAGTATTAGTGAAATTTAAATATTACAGCTTCATATTATCTATTATAATGCTTCAGAATATAGAGTTTCCACTTAACAAATACAAAATTATTTCGACATGTATTAAATTTATTTTTATGTTTTTAAAAGCATTTTCCACTCTTTTTGAATAGTATATATATTTTTATTTTATTGAATAATTTGAGCATATTATTCAAAGGCTGAATGTAGTACATAATATTAGGTATAAAATGTTGTTGAAAATGTTATAATAATTAAACTATTTATTTAATTACAATTTATTTAGAAACATTTTTTTAAGTACAAATGTGCGATTTTTTTATTCAATATATTGTAATACATATTAAATTTTATAATTAATTTTATTATGATTGATTATTAATCTAATAATTAATTTTAGACAAATATGTCTTGCAATAAAATTTTATGTAAAATCTTCCCGTCAGCATGGTATATACTTATTGATGTATAAAAATAAATTGACTGATTGTATATCACTGTAAAATTTTCATTTATTGCTGTACTTTGATAAATTATTACTTGTAGTTTGTAAATTTATTTAATAAAAAAAATATCTTTAAAGAAATGAAAGTTAAAATCAAAATCTGTTTAAATTTATACTTACTCAAGATTGGTTAATATTGAATTATTAAAAATATTTATATTTTTTTTAGCTTTTAGTTATCTTTCAAAATAAAGTTTCAGACTTTTGCTTTGCTCGTAAAACAGAAAAAGAAGAACTGCTAAAGGATTTAACAACAAATTTAAGTCAAAATGACGCCTCTAGTTCTTTGCATTTTCCAACTCATCATTCAGGTATATTGAATAAAAATTTATAACTACTATTATATTTTTTTCAAAAAATAATGAAAATTTAAAAAAAATTTTTTAATAATTTACAGTATCTTAATATAAAATCTATGTGTTATGTCTATTGAAGAAAATTTTGCTGATTAAACAAAATTAAATACTTAAAATAAATTTTTTATTTTACTAGATATTTATAACTTTAATAGTCAGTAGACCATGATTGTAACAACTTTTAAGTTTTATATAATAATTTCTTCATCAGCATAAATTTTTTTAATTGACTTTTTTATTTTAACAAATAAAATATGGTTAAAAATATTTCAAATTATATACCAAGATTCTTAAGTGTTTTAATATTTTTTTTACATTTTATTTATTGTGTTTCAATAGAAAAAGTGCAACTTAGCACAATATATTTGGTAGATGAATGATCTAATTTAATTTTTTTAACTTATTTGAAAAATCTGAATTTTAAGAATTTACACCAACAAACTTTGTATTGTTATATAATATATAATACAAACTAAATTTTTTATATATATATTAATTAATATTATATTTTTTTTACAAAAAGTCTTAGATTTCATTTCATTTAATATGAAAAGGATATATATTACTAATATATGTGTGTGCCTGTTTACGAGTACAATTTCCCCATCGTAAGAGATATACCTTTTAGATGGTAGTGCTACTGGCAGCGATGGTAGTTATTATTATGGGCTTATCACAGTAATAAAAATTTTTTCAAAATAAAAAATATATAACAAAATAGTTTGTATTAATTTTCTCACAATAAGAATGTTAATTTTCTGCACATCTTTTAATTCCCAGAGAGAATTGTATTTTATTCTACTTAAATTCAAATTAAAGTATTGTCTTTTTTGGTGATTGTAATGAATTGAAAAAACTTGTTTTGTATCAATAATCAGTATTGGATATTTTGTAAAAACTCATCAATTTGGATAAAATTTTACGATCATGTTCATTGTTGTATGCCTCAACTAATTTTTATCTCAATATAATTTTATTATATCTTATTGAAAGTATTCTAGACTAATAAAAATTATTCAATACGAGACTTTAGATTCATGGAAGATTCTGAAATTGCTTCTTTCTTAGTAAATTCTTAATTTAAATAGCTAATGCAATTAGTTTTCTCCTAGATGTATTTTTATTTCAAAATATTAGTTTTAATTTTTGGAAGATTCATGTGCAAAAGATTTAATTAATATTTAAGATTTTGATGCAACATTTTATGCTTAAATGGTTTAGAAAACTGACTTTATAGCCAGTTTATTGAGAAAAATATAAAAACTTACCAAAAATAAAAAAAAGTAAATTACTTCGTTATCCGTTTCTCTCATCCTCATTTTTTAAATATCGTACTGAGATTATGATTATGAAGTAAAATAAATAATAAAATATATGGTTTGTAATGTATAGTTTAAAATTGACGATTTTGATATTCTATTAACCACAAATGTTTTGCTCTTGACTTTAACTTCTTTCTATTTATAGTAAAGAGATAAAATTTTAGATTTCTATAGTTTTTATTGAATTTGGTTAATTTTTTAAAATAAAATCTGTATATTCGTTATTGTTTAAGTTTTATGTAAGTAATTCGTCATTTAGCGCTATTGCGGACAAGCGTTACATTTTGTTGAGATTTAACTTACGGTTATTATTTAATTATCAACCATAATTGTAGTGAATAATTATGAGTGTTATAAAGAATTTGTTATCTCTCAAATATAAAAATAGAATTATTTTACTATTAATCAAATAGTACAAATAACTATTTAATATATGTTTCTATTCATTTTAGGAATTGTATCTCAGCAAAATAATATAAAAATTCAATCCCATTTACCATATCCAATTCAAGATCAAGGGAATATGCCAATTCCATACGAAGGAACACAAATGACATTATATTCAAATTATATGCCACCTCCTTTACCAACTACTTTTAATCCATATGCAACAATGCTGTATCCTGCTCATGGTAATTAATTAATTATAATATTATAAAGAAATTAATTTGCGTCACTGTAATGAACAAAATTTATTTAGTTTCAATCATAATTTTACGGTATTACAAGTATGTGACTTGAATTCTTATTACACATTGTTATGGATCAAAATGTTTTATAGGAAGAAAACTTTGTAATAAAACTCAACGAGCTAATATAATTTTTATCGATTATCAAAGTTAATTGTTTACAGTTTATAATTTTTATAAATTTAGTTGTTTATAATTAAATATATTTCAATGCATTAAATTAGCATATAAACCCAAAAATATCCAAACATGGACACTAACATTTCAATAACTAAAAGTTATTTCTAATAATATGTATTATTCCTCATGTCAATCACTTTATTTATTAAATTACATATTAGTATTACAATATCAAATTTGCATAACCTTTTATGAAATAATTATTATATGATTGATATGTAATTAATATTTTCTTATGTTTTTATTTCAGTGCTACATAAAATATTTTTATCCGTTACTGTTATGCGCTTGAATATTTGGAAGGCTTTTATAATTTTAATGAGTATGGTTAAAAAATACTCTTTAGTTAAATGAAAGTTAAATTTATAGTCACTTTTCAATGTTTTATTGTACACAAAATGCTTTTCAACTCATTTGTATTTATTTTTGTTTATATGATATTTGTTATTCATAACAAGTTGGTAATATTCATTTCATTGTTTTTTTGTAGGGATTCCATACATACTCTACGATATTAATTCATAGTTTGTATTTTGCGTTATCTTTAAGATATCAAATCATAATATTCATGATATTCATTTTTGCTAATTCACATAGTTCTGCACGATATAATTAATGATTATGGGCTTTTTATCTATAGAAGATATTAAATTTATAACTTTGTAACATTAGGTTTAATTTGCTGATTTTCAAATATTTCTCAAGTTTTTTATTCTTATAGGAATATTCTTGTCGTTCATCATATGTAACTATTATTCTTTCCGCCATATAAGTAATGTCTAAACTGCTTTCTCCAGTAAAACAAGCCACAATTTATTTTCAACATTAGTCGATGGAAATATTAATGGATATATGGTTCGTTTCGTTCAATGTGTTTGTTGTTACTTTAAATGGTTTCAATAAGTTTGGCGCTGATGAAACTAGTTCCTTGCTTAATTTTATGGAATATTTTGTCTGATTTTTTTTTCTTATAATTGTCAATATAAATAAGCTAAATTTAAATCATTTTATATAATTTTATGGTAATAATACAATAATATAATATAATAATTTCATTGGAATGAAGCAAATCATTTATTTTTAATATAAATAGTAATATATTTAATTATCAAAATCAATTTAATGGAAAATGTTTAGATACTAATGAGTTACAAATTATGAATAAATTTATTATAAATTAATTTTTGAACAAAAATATTATTGATATATATATATATATAAGATTGAGTTGAATTTATGTCAGAAACCATTATTTTATAAATATTCAAATATTTATTAATAAGAGCATATTTATGAATATTAAGTTATTAAATGCAAGTTGTAATATTTCCTAAGGTTTTTAACATTTAACATATTCCACACATTTTTAATATATATATATATATATATAATCATAATTGAATTTATGATTAGTACTATTTATTGAAGTTAAAATACTATTCTATTTAAGTAACTTAATTTGCTGCAATATATAATAATTATTTCTAAGCATATCCTCTGATATAGGGATATTATTTAAATATGATAATAATTTACCTAAAGAACAAAACAAATCAGAGTTGATAAAATATAATATATTACTACTATTACTTGATTAATACTTTCAGAGCTCACTTCATATAAATTAATATATTTTTTAATTTGAATAGTATTAAAAGATCTGTTATAAATACAATGTTCATATTTTGTTTAGTAACGATTGTATAAGTTTAAATGATTTTTTTATCCAAGCCAAGTAAAACATGAGTATTATCGATCCTATTTTCTCATTCTGGATTCATTTTGTTTTATTAATATAATAACCTTAGTTTAATAGAAGATTCATATGTGTTATTATATATATATATATATGTAACATGGAATAACCATTATATTTTTTCCAGGTTTTTAAATATATATTCATTAATATATTTTATTTTTCAAATTTTCAAATTATTTTTAATTATATTAAAAAATCAATATTTTTAAAATTGAATTAATTATTAAATATTATATATGATGAAACACATTTTAAAATTTTACAAGTACATGGAGTTGATAGTAATGTATATTTAAAACATTATCAAAATTTTGATTATAATGAACGTGTATTTTTTAAATTTCTCTAGAATGCTCTATTTAAGAATGAGTTTAATATTATTGGGTTTACATACATAAAATAATAATTAAATAATTGAATGCAAATTCCAATCAGAATCTATGGCTTGAAATTCTTTGATATTTTTTCAGTAGCTATTTTTAATATATCTTGAACAATTTTTCTAATTTAGTAATTTCATATATTGTTTGATTTAAGATATTAAAATACTTAATTTCAATAATTTTTTCTAATATATCGCACTTCAATTACATTTGCTTTTATAAAATTGTACTTTTTAAGAATTAATTTATTATGATTACTTAATAATAGAAATACATCTTCTGTAAGCTATAAAAAATTTAAAAAATTTAAAAACTTGAAAATCGTAATTGTCTTTAATTAGAAAAATTATGAATAAACATCAATACATACTATTTATTAAGTTTATAAAACTAAATCTCAGTATTTTAACGTCAAGTTGGAATAGATTATTATGTATATGAAAAACATTATTCAATCTACAATTTATATTTATTATTATAAGAAAGTATTACATTTTAATACAGCTATTTTGTATCATATGTCTGAAAGTTACATGGTTAAATAGTAAAGAACTTTAACGAAAAATAAGAGCGCAACACTAGAAAAATACATTGGGACTTGCCATATAAAAGTAAATCTTCTTTCGTCTTGTGGATGGAATAAAAGGAAACATGATCGTCAAAAAGAAAAAAAGAGTAAATTAAGCGCACTGAGAATGACTATAAAAGCATTAACCAAAAGAGTATTAATCATTATACATACTAGCGTTACATAGCGTTATTAATCATTATACAAACATTAAATTCATGTATTTGAACAGCAACTGATTATTCTTGGATTTATATAAATTAAAATTAATATTTCTTTAAACAGTAATTTAAAATTCAGATAACTTAGTAACTAACATACATGTTTTTATAATATTCTTCATATATTTGCAAATTGAAATTTTTACATTTTATCTATTACTAATGAATATATTTTTCAGGTAACTACGTTCAACAAGTACATCAAATTCCTTATGAAAAATATACTACCCAGCTACATCAAAATCTTCCTCCTGATGGAAAACTATAAAAAGAAGACAATCGTGAAAACAAATTATATTTAAAGAAATAATAGAATCACATTAAAAAATCACGAATACAATATATTTACTGATTTTAATTTAATCATTAAAAATAAATATCTTTTACTTTGATATCAAAAGATTAAGATTATTCATTCGTTAAGATCTCTTTTTATCAATATGTCTATAAGAATTACAATTTATAATAAATAATGACAGCTTATTATCTATAAATTTCATTGAATAAATAAATAACTACATTAATGTATAATAAATAAACTCTAAGTTTATTAAAAACTTTGAAACTAATTAAAATATAAAAATTTGAAATAAAATTATTGTGTTTATTATTAATACTAACTATTAAATATCAAAATTTAACCCAATAGAAGTTTATTAACAAATTTCATTAATTTCCAGTCGACAAAATGAAATTTTATTTATTTTAAAATATGTTTAGAGAAACATTGATAAACTTTTATTTTTTTCTAAAATATAAATAGACTGAACAAAAAAAGTCATCTGATATCTATATTAAAATTAAGTGAAACATAAATATATTGTTTTTATTATTATAGATGTATCTAATTCATTTAAAATTTACTATAGTTACAGATAAAATAATAAAAATAGAATTATATTAATATTATAATTATCAATTCTATATAGGTATAAAATTCACAGATATAATATAATCAATGAATAATTAGAATATTATTCCAATTAAAATCATCAGTAACATTGTGCATTGCCTCAAAATACAGCCTACTAAGTTACATGTATATATATAATGAAATTGGTATTTATATTGAGAGCAAAGTTATTCTGTATTAAAGTATATGAAACCCTTTAATTAGAAAAAGTAATGGTAAATTCAAATAAATTACAAGATTGAGAACAAAAAAGATGGCAAAAATACATTCTAGTAATTCTGCAAAATTAAGGTGTTGTAATAATAATAAGAAATATTTATGTAAATAATATTCTCCCCAATATAATAATATCCCCAAATAAATAATATATTGATAATATAATAAGGTTTGAAAAGTTAATGAGGATATGTAATTATACTGAATAATGATAATAAATTATAATTATTATTTTTTATGGTATATATATATTAACTTAAATTATAATAAGCTAAGTAACTTTTATATATTTATGCTAAAAGGACTAACTGTTATATATATGAATTATATTTGCGTATAAAGCACACCTTTAAATAAAATTAAATATAGACGTATTAAATATCTCATATTGTGAGGCAAAAGTAATAATACTTTATATTTTAATCTCACAATAGTTTTATAAAATAAAAAATTCATTCACATCGAATAAAGACTGATGTTCTTATATATTTATGATAAATACTCTTACAAAACTGTAAATGTTCCTATTAAAAACAGATTTATAAAAATTATAATGATTACAGCAAGTACGTTATACAAATAGCCCATTATGTATAGCTAAAAACTATTATTTTTGCAAATTCATTTTTTATAATTTACAATTATTACGGTATTTTTCTCATCCTTATACATAAGCAGATAAAAGTACAAGCTAAAATATTTATTGTTACACAGGTGATATGATATGAAAATTACACATGCTCGTGATGAAAACATTCCATACTAAAGTAAAGATAAAAAGTGATAAATATGCTTGCTAAGTAAAATGAATCAGTAGATTGAGTTTATAATGCGATTGTAGAATTCATTGTAAAGATTTATTTTCCTAGTTAATAAAAGCTTTACGAATCAACTCCACAAACTTCTAATTAATATAACAATAGCAATTTAAATAAATTACGAGATGCACTTCCGGTAATCGTCACACTATAAAAGAAAAAAGAAGCATAGTACAAATGCTGTCACGTGTCTTCTCTTTCGTTTTCACGATTTTTTAGCTTTCAATCAATTTACTTCAAATTTCTTGGATACCAGCAAGGATAATATTATTAAAATTACTAAAATTAAATGTTTATTAATTCAAAACTTTTAATAAATTCGATTCGGTTTTGCAGTTTGTATTAACATTTATTTTAAAATCATTTCTATCAAATAAGAAGCTATGTATTCTATTAAAATTTAGCATTAATAAAAATTTTTATTTAGATTCGGCATTTTTATATAATTTAAAAATAATTGACGTTATAGTTGAGAATCCTAAAACTTAAATTTTAACATATTAGGTTGATGTATAATAAATTAATAAAAAAATAATTAAATTTCTTTATGATAGGTATTTCTTTACAACATAATAAAATTAAATTAAAAATTTTAATTTCTTAATATGCACAGTTTATTCAAATTTTTATAATAATATTTATACTAAAACATGTTTCAAACATTAGAAAATTTATAAGGGATCCATATGTGCTGTTGCGAGTATTTAGTAATAGTATTCTTTATCTTTTGATATATAATCTCATAAGTATCAGCTTCAATTATACCTGAAATGTATTATAATTTAAAAATGTTGAATATCACATAAGATAATATATGTATAAATATATCTAAAAATATTTTATATGGTAGTGGTAGTAGTAACAATAGTTTTTATTTTTTACAATATGATATTTTGCATTCAAATATCAGTTATTACCGATATAATTTCATTGATTAAATATAATTAATGCAAATAATTATATGTTATTTTTATAAAAATATCAACATACCCGTAAAATGTTCACCGAATTCTTGTTCCATCTTTAGAGACCGATAGTATATTTTCTTTGCTTGATCTTCTGTAATTCTTTTATTCATATTTCTGAAAATATTTTAAGTTTAATTTAGAATATTGATTTATTTTATTAAATTTTTTTTAGGTTTTATTAAATGATTATTTATTTGCTAAAATAAACAAAAGAAATACAAAATCATAATTAATACGAAACATTTTATAAGTTTTTATTAGAATGTATATAAATAATACAGTTTAAATAAATTAAGAAATAATAATGATCCTCATTAAAATTTACATTTTGGATCTATATAACGCTTTAAAGAACATTCTTTACTTTAAATAAACACCAATATATTATACACTGTTTAATTATAATTATAATAAATTTTATATGTATTATACAAATATGATTTTATTTACATGATCTCTAATGCACAAATCTATAAACAGCTCAAACCAAAAAACGGTTAACTCTTTAAAACTTTCTGACAAATCGAAGAAAAATATTTTCTTTGATATACTCATAATTCAATGCAAGCTATATAATAATATTTAAGATAAAATAATATGTTTATTGCATTACTTTACTGACTATATGTTTTAGACCTTATATATAATTTATAATTTAGATATTAGATCTATCATTAAAATATATACATAAATTAATGCTGTTTATTAAATTTAATTGCTCTACTTAAGAAATCGGCATTTTTCGTGTAAATATGTATCTTTATAAGCTAGTTGCTTTTATTCATCACATCATGTCATCACACTCGTATTAACTTATTTTTTTTTTTCTTCTTTTCCACCTGATTATTATATTAAAAAACTATTCTCTCCTGTAGGAGCAATCTTGAGATAATCGATCGTTATAAGGCCGAATTTGATAACTATTCAATTAATAAAATGTATATTATCAGATACACATATTTTATTGATTATTCATCGTCATTTTATAAAAGAAGTGATGTAATTTATATATGTATTTAAAATTAAAATGTATATCATCGAGTTATACCATTTAAGAGAACGAAATAACACAATATTCTTCAGTAGTTTGCTATGTTTCATTTGTTGATGAATTAAAATATAAGTTAATAGCATTAAGACTAATAACTATAAGAATGTACCCATGACGAGCTCATGAATTTAAAGTTGAGTAGAATAAGACCCTATATTTTCTTGAAATTAATTGAAAAAATTATTGTCAATGCAAAATATTAACTTACAATTACAAAATCAAGAAATATATTTCATTTTTTTTAAAATATTTTTTATATATATAAGGAAACAATTTATGAAGAAATTGAAATAAAATTTTAAAAAATTCATATAATACGTGGTACATTCAAATGTATTAAAACTTAAATTTTTAAGACATATAAATAAAAAACACATCTATCTCTAATTTCTGCAATTAGAATAGAAGAGTATCCTCAAAATTCTACCATCATTTATACTATTTTTTGGTTAATAAAAATATCTAGACAATGAATAAAATCTTGTTTTATGATTTTAGCATTCGAAATTTATTACAAAAGTCACATTAAAATTAATGCCAGTCTCTTCGATGATGGTAATATTAATAACTTAAAATAATATTTTTTAAAAATAATTAACTTAGAAAGAGAAAGAACTTAATAATAAAATTATGAAGAAAAAAATTTTTTATGTCAAGCGGTGTATTTAATATAATTATTTTTTAAAAATTAGTAGTGTCGTAGAAAGTGATCATTACCACTAATAAATATACACTATCTCATTAAAGATAATTTAAAAAAGAGGACAATTTATATGTAAACTCCTTAAGGTTATAATACATTTTTATAAAATTAAGACTTTTTAAAACCAAATAAAATATAATGAAAATAATTTATTATACGTAATGTGTTCTTTTAAAGTAATAATTTATATTCTAGAAATTCATGTTTTACAGTTTTATAAATATAGAGAGCAAGAAATACGGCTGTGCTATCCTTCTGAATTAGCTTTTTATCTAACTTAGTTGTGAAGTATAACCATTATCAGATCCCCTTTAATAAATACTAAATGTAAAGATATGCACGCACTAATTTCTTATAAGTTACTGATACGTTACAAATATGCATGAGATATTTTGTGATAATAAATGAAGTAGGGTGTGTATAAGAACATTGAAATTACATTTCACTAATGGGATATCGATTAACTTTTGATATTAAGTTCTTATAATAAACATTTTAAATTTATTTAATCTTCAATTTTTTGTAACATATAAGTCTTCAGCAATTTGTGTCATAATAAATAACAAAAATGTATAATATAACCAACAATCATCCTACTAACAAATCTATACACATTTGGCACAAATAGTAAACTAGAGTCACTAGTTATTAGTAGATGTAATGCATAAGACTGAACTTAACAAATTATATGAAATTATATATCATAAATCGATTATACATATGATTTTTGTAAGTAAATTATAATTATCGTCGCCCCACTATTACTAATTAATACAATAAGATAATAAATCATCTCATGCTCTTTTACTTACAGTACTTAAGTAATTTATAAAATATTAAATGATAACAAGAAATACGCTACTCTTTCACAGATATTTTGACATATCTGTTACGATAAAAAGCACACGTTTGATAAACGGGAAATTATATTATGTAACTATCTTTTTCAAGCAATTTATTACAATATATAATATATATAATATATGGAGTATAAAAGTTATTTAAATTAGTCTTTAAAGCACTATTAAATTATTATTGATATACTTACAGTATAGATTCATGTGATGATACTTTGATAAATAATACTATTGGATATAGATGAGCAGCGTATAATCTTTTAATTGCATTTCCACTAACATCAAGTATACAATGCTTACCCTAAAATAAATAAAATAGCATTAACTATTAATATTTAAAATAAATAATTTAAGTTTATTCAGAAAATTGTAAGGAAATATTCTAGTCAAAAATTAAAATATGTTGCATTTTTTAAAGGAATATGCTTTGTAAAATAGACATGTGATAATATTTAGTAGAATCATTTCAAATGGTTAAGCTTAAATAGGAACAATTATTATTGTTATTATTATGCTTCATGAAAAAATAAAATCCAGTAAAGATTTTTTGGAACAAAAAGGAAACTATTAAATATAAATCAGATGTAGTAAAATAATGTTAGATTCTATATTTTCACTTAGAAATTTTCTAATTTTCAAATTTTATATACAAATTTGGTAAACATAAAAGTTATAAGATATATTAATCAGTTAAATCAATAATTTATATTTGTTTAAACAAGTAAGTTTTTACTCTTATAGTGATGCAATATTCAGCAATTTTTATAGAAATCACAGTTTAAATGGCAATGAAAGAACAGTAATAAACTATACTTTTAAAATGTTTTTTATACAAATCTACTATGATAAATATTGTATAATTTTTTAAAATAAATTAATCTTTGTTTATAAAATTAAATATATCATAAATGTCAATAATTATTATTCTTGAAAATAATAATGACTTGTAGTTTTTAAAAAAAGATAATACTAAATTTTTTACAGGATTTACGATTCAGTATTATTACAAAATATTAAACATGTCTATCACGTAACAAAAGCCCTATTATTTAGTATTGATATTAATAAATTATTTGTATAAACAATACTACATATATTCAAAAAACCAATTAATACTTCATAAAAATAATTGAATAAAATAAAAAAAAAGATTTCTTTTAAAGTATTATTCATATGAAGTGATATTTGGAAACCATCTAAGTAAAAAAAATAATAGTAAAACCCAAAAATTTATAGAACATTGATAATAATAAATTTATTGAGTGGTTGAATGATAATAAATCTGTTCGTAATGAAAACTTTGAAAAATTAAATTTATATTTATTTATATTAAATCAGAAATATATCCTATCTACCTAAGTTATAATATATATTCATAATATTAGCAATTCACCTTCGAAGTAGCACAAATTAATTATTTTTCTTATACTATTACTAAATATAATATAAAGACTGAAATAATTAACACATTATTAATTGCAGTAATATATTCGTAGATGGAAGTAAACAATTAAATAAGTTTATGTATATTCTTACTTGCATACTTATAAACTAATGAATTTTAACGCTTTGAAAGCATCCGAAATAAACATACAGGCAGAAACAAGGTGTGAGTATAGGAAAAAAAGAACTTCATTGATTCACTTCAACTGTATCTGAGAGTAGCGAAAGGACATGAAAAGATAAATTTTTTTAGGTAACTTTAAAACAGTAGTAGTATTAGTAGTCAGTAAATAATTTGCTCTTTGCAAGTTAACATGTATATTTTTAATGTAGTTTCAAATCCACGCTATATTAATAAATGCACTTTAAAAAACAAGGATACTGTGTTTCTGCTAAATTTTTTAATTTTTTAGTTCATGAATTGTATAATTTTTTAAGTCTGAAGAATAATATACATTTTCTTACCTATACTAAAAGAAAATTTATTCTAACTGTATTGTGAACATAAAGTGGAGTCAAAATCGTCATATACAGTAATGATTGGTTCTTTAAAAAATTCGCAAACATTAACACGATTTATTAAAAATATATTTAAATAATCATATAGAATAATAAACAAATTTCTCGAGATATAAGAAAAGTCTGATACATATTTTATAGGAAAATTAACACTAATAATTTTTTTATAGAATATAAATTATTTTTTAATTCATTATTAATTTGTTGTATCATCATACCTTCTCAGCTACTTCTTTTATTGCTGTAATGGAAGTTCCATATAGATTATCATTATATTGACCAGCTTCAATAAACAGATGATTTTGAATATCTCGTTCCATTTGCTTTCTTGAAGCTATGAAATGATAATCTTGTCCATCAATTTCTTTTTCTTTTTTTGATCGCGTAGTATCTGGAATTATTATATATTCTTTAGATTTTTAATCGTAAATAAATATAAAATATTTTATTTAAAACTTTATTTTTTGTAATTATTAACAAGTAATAATTTTATTAATTGATTTTTAACTGATTATTTTTAAGTTTTATAATTATGCAGAAATTTATTAGTTTAAAATAGAATAAAATATAGAATAAATTCGGAGATTAGTATACTAATAAAGTAACTAAGATTTACAATGAGCAAATAATTGATTGAATAAGAAAAATAAGTAAAATCGTTCGTGTGGAGACTACCGTAAGTACTGAATGAATACGCAGGTAATATAAGAAACAAGAAAACTCTTAAATAAAAGCTGTTGAAGTAATAGAAACTAATTAAGTCAAAGATAAAGAGCAAATCTAAAACTAAGATATAGTATTTTACGTAGAAAATATTAAATTACACTTATCAACTGTAAAAACATTTATTTATTATTGAAAGACTTACTTCTCGCAGTTTGTGTCGTGTTCTTTTAAAGTAATTAGGAGATTGCATAATAAGAAAAAGAAAAAATAATGGAAATATACGACTATTACGCTAAGTAATAGATTTATTTTATTGAATGTATATTTTTTCTATAATTTTAATATAAGAATTAATGAAATTATAATTCATATAATTTTAATTTTTACAAAAAATATTATAAAACCTTGAGGATTTTCTCACAAATTTTCATTTAAACGGTACAATACAGTTGAGCTAATTTTTACTAATACAATGAACTATAAAAATTTTTAATTTTTTCAATCTTTTATTGAAGATATTTAACATTTACAACAATTTCAGCTTCATTTTTTATCCACATTAAGATCGCTAATAATATAGTATTAGCTCTACAGTATAATATTATGAATATTCCTTGGATTAAAATTTGTAATATATTTTAAATAAAAATGTTCATATTTTATAGAAAAAAATAAAAGATTATTTTAACTAAAATTAAAATAGTTGAAGATATTTTTATGTAATAACATTATAATATTTGATAATATGATATATGAAATTCACATTTAAAATATTAAAATAATTATATTGGCTCTTTTGCGAAATTAATTACTATTGAATATTTATGTAACTTTTTTATATATTCTTTCATTTGAATAAACTTTAATTTTTATCTTTATCAATTAATTATGACATTAATAATGTTATTTTATTTTTATGACATAACTGGTGACTAATTATTGTAATTAATGAAGTTGTTCTTATACAATAATAAAGATTACTTGATGGGTTTTTCTTATTACTATGTAGATATAATGATATAAATTTAGATAACAGATGTTTTTGTAGCTCTTGATATAAACATTCAATTTTATAAAAATTATTATAAATCTTATTTGTTTGGTGATACATAATTTATACGATTAAAGTTGTATATATGCTTTGAGAACTTAATGAACCATTATTATACTGGGAAAAAGTAAAAAATTATGAATCTCAAGCAAAACAGAAAAATTAAAAATAAATAAATCACTGAGATAATAAGAAGTGAAAGTTAATCATATAATGAAATGATAGTATGATCAAACTATGAGATACATTGATTTCATTGACTGTAGATATATAATAGCGTATATATTACTACAAATGAATTATTATGTGTATTATATTTACGCAGCATTATAAGCAAACGTCTTGCGTGAAATTACAGTTACTTCTATAGATGCACATTGAAATCGCTGATAAGTATACCGATTTCTTTAATCATATTTTCAGCACATTAATAAAAATCTTGATTATCTTATCACTCACTATTCATGTATTTAATACTTATATTTTTATGTATGTGAAAGATATAGAAAATATTACATTCAGATGGATTAATAGTAAATAAAATATGAAAATTTTTTATGATTAATTATATATTACATAACATTATTTTTAATTATTTTATGATTAATCTGTTTAGTTAATTGGAGGACACAAACGAATTTAGCTAAACTTTATTATCATTGTATCACAATACACTAATTCTGCAGTCCTTTCAACCACTTCAAATTCTATCAAAGTTGTCCATGTAAAACATACTCAAGATATATCTACATATTTTCTAAAAGGTGAAATTGTTTCTTTTATTAACAATACAATCCTTTTTAAAGAACAGAAATATAAAATTAATTAGTATCATAATAATTATTTTCACATATTATAAATTATCTTGAATAAATGTACGATACTATAATAATTATTTTTAAGTTATATTTATCTGTTATCTGAGAAGCGTCAATATTTAAAAGTAATACAATAATTATACTAAGATGATTGAAACAAAAGCATCTGTCAATTATATAAGAAAAACTAGAGTAATATTTAAATAGGAAAACTAATATGTTATTAATTATTATACTTCTTATATTTAGTTCCTTTGTCTTTTATTGAATGTGTAAATTTTTATAAAAAATGATTGATATTTGTATATAAAAAGGAATTTAAAAAAAAGTAATAATAATTAATTAACAAGCAGTATTTTTGTACATTATCTAGTTATTTAAGTCATTTATAATCGTAACATAAATTATATCAAACAAATTCAATGTTCTATTAAAAAATATACACATAATACAATAGATACTTAATTAATGAATGGCTTATGCGATCCAACTAAGAAAATTTATATTTTGTAAGTATATTTATGATCACACAATTATAATGTGTGTGCGCGCGCGCGTGTGTGAATAAGTATATATATGTGTAAAAATATCTATATAACGTTTACAGGTTTAAAATTGAGTACCGCATCAAATTAAATAATATTCTTTTCTACGATCAGAATTTTAAGCACTAATTTTATTATTTAGATTAATAAAAGATATTATTGGAATACTAAATTAAAAATTAAATTGAAAATGAAATTTTACAGATTTTTCACTAGAAATAAAGCTAAGTGATTTTTCTACTAGCTTGGTAGATAGTCTTCTATCTATGATCTATGTAATATTTAATAAACGCCTCATTTAAACAACTATATAGAAATTCAAAAATTCAATAATCACATAGAAAAATTATAAAACTATAAAACTATAATATTGTTCCAAATTTTTATAATTTTTATATTATTTAATATATTTTTACGAACGAACAATTTATACCTAAATTATTCTCATAACTTATATATTTGATGTTTATTAATTTCAAAATCTTTATATTCTTGTTCATATGTTATTACCATTTGTGAATATTCCTGTTTTTTTACATTGCATACTATTATAATTAATGTTTCTTGTTTAACTGACAGGAATAATTGAGATACTCAGATACTTTTGTCTCAAAAATGAAAAATATTTTAAAAAATATTAACATCTTATTTCAAAAATCATAGACACAATGACCTTTATCTTAAATTTATTTTCTAAGTTTTTATAATATAATGAAATATCAAAAATATTTATTCAAATTAAATCAAACAATTAGTCAATTTTTAATGGAATGTATATTAAATAATTTATTTAAAACATTAATATTAAAATACTACATGTCGTTTGTTATAATTAGATACTTTTAAATTATTAATATTATAAGTAGCAAATTTTTTATCACAATTTAGTTACAAAATGTTTATTTCTCAAGAACTTGCAAATTTAACAATTAAAATGCTGGAAAATTTATTTATGAAAAAGTCATCACGATTTTATAACCATAAAAATAAAAATAACTTACGTGGTATACAGCTTCCAAATGTTTCAGGAAACTGAGTTATTAAATCATCGTTTATTTGATCCTTCATTGGACCGAGTATAATTACTGGTCTGACATAATTTATTTTTATTTTTTTTACTCTTTCATATGACAAAATATTATCTTCACTACCTAAATTATATAACAAATAAATGCAAAAAATTTAAATTAGAAAAGTAGTAGATCTTTTAAAAATTTTTTAGTTTCATCAATAATAAAAATAGTTCTTTCTAGTAACGTAAATTATTTTATTTTACTCCTATTAAATAGCGTTGAATTAGCGTTAATAGAAAGATTTATCTGTTAGAATATAAATTAGTTTAATTTGTCTTTGCATAAAAAGAATATCATTATTCAAGAAGACCCCTATGAATATTTATAAATGGCATAGAAACAGCGAGTTTTTATGACGATCTGCGCCTATAAAATTCTTAAACTCTGCAAATAAGTTATTGTAATATTTTTTTATACTTTGTATAATATAATGAAATAAACGTTCTAGAATTTAAAGTACTTCTTATGATTCCAAATAAATATATAATACATAAGTCGTAAAATAAGTAGTAAGAATACATTGTTTTTTTAGAACATAGATATGATACATATGTATTACTAATACGTAAAGCAATAAGTTTTTAGTAATACGATAATAAATAGGTTCTGAATATTTGAAATTCTCTAGAAGTATTCATCAATCTTTACTGTCGTCATATTTCAAATGTTGTGATTGATATTCAATAAAAAAAGTTTATTTCATACAAGAATAATTACATATTTAAAAAGAAATTAATTAATATCAATTCAATACGCTTGATATTTTTAGACTATTAAAAGAAATATTTTGAAATTTTCAATTTATAACTATATATATTTTATTTTTTTGTAATTATTTTCTAAAGCATAAGATAATTATAGTTAAAACTTTACTTGGTAGACTTATTAGTAGATAAATTTTTAATATTGGCAATCATTTCATCTAAAGATTTTAAAAAGCTATAGACAACAAAAAAATTGAATACCTTACTAGACGGAAATAATATATGTAAAATTTATTATATTATTCATAAATTTATGTACCACGTAAAAATTATACGATTGTATTATGTAAGTATAACAGATATATCTTGCTTAGTATTATAATAATTATGATGCAATAGTAATAGCTTCTCACTAAACAGAATGTTTTATTTAATACTGTAAAATTTAGTCATAAAAAGCTTACTATAGAAACTGAAAAAATTGTATATAAATTAAATTCTAAATATGGCAGCAAAAATAAAAGCAAGTAAAATGTGTTGACTATTATGATAACGCTATCGGTCGTATATATGATCTGAATAAATACATAGTATGGCAGTTCACATTAAAATATGAAGTGAAAGAAACAAAGAGATTTTACTGCGCAAATTCATAAAAATATAATTAAAAAATGTAAATAATAAATAATAAATAATAAATAAAATAATGTAATAATCATTGATATTTTATAAACTAAAATATGTATATGAAATTAAATTATAAACTGATATTAATACATTCAGAGTCCTAGAAATGCTTTAAATTCAGACTGCTGATTAAATTTTGATAACAAATTTACTATTTATTTGTGAAAATAATGATATTTTAGGTAATTAGTATACTAGTTAAATCAATATTCTTATATCTATCGATTTCTACAACATTAATTTTATGTATTATATCATAAAAATTATGAAAAATATTGTTATCAACGAAACTCGTTATTGTCAATAATATTTCATGCTACATTTCAAGTTTTTTGCAAATATATTAATATATGAATCTCATCATGATTTTTGTAACACAATGAATAGAATTACTTTTAAAAAATATGCAATTGATCTATTGAAGACAATAGATAATTATATCATTCATTTTTTTATAAATCACACAAAATTTAACAATTTGTTTCTACATAAAACTAGTTTTAAGCAAACGTTTATTAGAAATTCAATATTTTTAGAATAAAATATATTTGTTAATCATATGTGATTAAATATTTCTTAATATTCACTAAACATTTTGACTGTAATTTTTGAATTTATTGTTTATGTATAATTTAAAAATTTTAATTTCTCTTAAAAAATCAACTAAATTATAATTTTAATTTCGTATATGTGTTTTAAGATAATGTGTATTTTTAAAAATAATTGAAATAAAAATTGAATATAGTATTATAATATTATTATAACCTGTTGGAATAGGATAAAATTTTTAAATTATACGCATTTGATACCTATTATAAGTATCAGATGTTACATTATATTTAATTCGCAATGAATTTACCTTGAAAATTTATACAGCTAGAAGCTGTTATAACTTTAAAATTTTTGTTATTTATCATAATTGTATAAATAAAACAAAAGTGTGGTATTTTCAAGATTTTTAAATATTTAGGCAAATAAATATTATTTGATATTTTTTAGGCTACATTATATAAAAATAATTTTTACTCCTTTCACTTATTTTATATATCTTAACTCCTAACGTTTTAAATTTCTCAGTCAGTTTTATAATCTTTTTTCTTTGCTCAGTTGACGTGAAACAAGCAATATTTTATTGCGTGTCTCAGCTATGTACTGCATATGTTTCATTTAAATTAGAAAAACATTTATACTTTTTTACTTATTGAATAATTTTGATGCTAAATACATTTTTCTTATTATATTCAGGAAGTTTTTTAAGTAAAAATCAGAAAAGAGAGGAAACTGAAAGGGACACTGTTGATGAAGAGAAAAGCTAATTTATTTTAAAAAAATAACCAGTAAACATAAAAAAGACTAATCAGTATTAATATTATCTATAATTAATTAATATTATTTTACGAGATAAAAAATATATCTACTGTAAAATAAGAATTAAGGGAAATTTGTTTTTATATTATTAGATTTTTATATTATTAGAATATGATAAAATCATTATTTGTATATGAAAGGAACTTAAAAAAATATTAAACATATGATAAATTTAAATAAATGATAAAAACAAATAGAAAAAGAAGCGAATTACTATATGTTTGTTGGTTAATTGCAAAAATCAATATTATCATTAAGAAAAGAATTTGAAATTAATTTTTATAATTAATAAAAATAAAATAATAAATAATTAAAAATTCATCAGAAAAAAAGAAGTAAAAAAACAAACAAAATAGAATAAGTGAATAAAAAGAGAAACTTGAATAGCTAGATGCATAAGATAGTTAACCTTTTGAATAGTTACGCACTTGAATTGAGAGATATAAAAATATTTGCTTAATTTTATATAAAAATATTCGATAAAGATTATTTATGTGTTAATAATTATAAATATTAAGTTATAGTGCGCAGCCTAATATTGAAATATCAGTGTACAGTGAAGTGTCTAGAAGTGTATTTATATTTATATAAGTAAATAAGCTGAGTATATGTACGTCGTAAATAAGCATTATATATTTATTTAATGAATATAATGTAGTTGTAAGTTCCAAGTGTACAAGTATAGTGTAAGTTTAGTATATATCACTGCAACATTGTATGACAAGCAATTTTTCCTTTATTTCACACCATGCGTTTTTCTTTTAAACTCCAGTACAACTATCTCTATCATATCAAATATCTACGTTTACTAAACATAAGAATAAAGTGACGTCTATATACCTCCATCAAATTATAAACTGAGTTTGTACATTGTATCTATTGTCTTTAAAATATTAATACAATATATTATTATTATAATTTTGATGTAATCTACGCCTTAATATTTTATTCGTTACACTAACTCCCAATTCTTTTTACCTATTCTTCTATAAATCTGGAACATTAATCCTCAACCTGGAGTTATACTAAGCAATTGCAGAAGAAAGCAGTCATTAAAAATTATTTAATTTATAACGAATTTGATGTTTGTCAAACTAATACTAAATTTAATAATTTATCATATTATATTACTATTTTAATATAAAGTAACATTAGTATATGCTTAAGGTTTTATATTTTACTATTAGTTTGAATTTGTTAAAATTTTATTAGTACAAGGCTCATATTATTACAAGTCAATTCATTTGCTCGATTTATTTATAATAAAAAACTAATAGCATTAAATTTTCTTTTTTTATATTATTTGATTTAAAATATTTGAAATATTATGTGGAATTTAAATACTGAATTATGAAAGATGTTAAAGTATACAAATAATTTATATAAAGGTATATTTATATGTAAAAGTAGAGTGCAAAATTATTTCTAATTTTAATATAACATGGGGCATAGACATACAATTCGATCTTCGAGTACCGACGTGAAACAATGGAATTTTATTTCAAATATATCTAATGTAAAAGGCTTTAAATAAATATATTGAAATTACTTACAGAGTTCTTCATTATCTTCTTCATCAACGTCCTTTTCTAAATAAACTAACGTAAGTTCTTCCATATAAGGTAATTCTACTCTATATAATATTTCTTTACTTCCATTATCTACAAAATATATGAATTAAAAATTTATATAACATAATTTTTTATTTTATAAATATGTATGTATGAATTTATAGTAATTTTTATTACTTTAGCTGAGTTGAAATACACCACCAATCCAAGGAATACAATTCTCTTAGATCATAGATGGATTTCGTATAGAATTAAAAAATATGCATTTAGATAATGAACAAGATTTAATATTTTAAGATTTTAGGGGAGAGAGAATGAGAGAGAGAGAGAGAGAACGAAAAATAGCTTGTAATATAGTTCAATAGTAAATTGTGTTTGTCTTTATATTTATAATAATATACATTTTGTATCACATTCTTTCTCTTTATATTTAATATAGTTTAGGGGCTCTACGGATAAAGGAAGAAATCGAAAAAGGAGAAAAAGTCTATGAACCTAAGAAAAGGTCTAGAACACTATATAAAGAGTGGATGAAAATGTAAGTCTGTTAGAATTACAGTATTGACAATGAAAAAAGAGGGAAATCTTGACTGACAGAACCTTGTTATGAAAAGAAGTAACAGTCTATTTTATTTATAAAAAAAGAGGAATAGAATCCATATTAATACATAAAATAGCGATATATTTTCTAGAAATACTTGTATCCATATTTTTGCAGTTTGTTTCGAAATGATTGTGTTTTCTATGTATTGTCACTAATTGAAAAAAACTGCTTGAAGGACTCTGAATAGTATTTAATAAGACCCCTGTATATTTAAATTAATTTATATAAATACTGTTGGGGTGAATAAAGCTGTGATAGTAACAAAGAAGGAATTCTTAAGCGTAATAAAATTTAAATGTATAGATGCTTAAATTCTAGCAGCTCAAAGTATGAAGATGGAAAGAGGCTGAATATCTGGTTGAGGATCTTACTATTCCTTGATCAGTGTGATTTCCAACAACAAGAAGGAAGAGTAATCAGAGTTAGTTTATCTTCACATTATATGTCTGTGATAAATATTTGTAAAAATCTTATAATCAACGTAAGAGATACATAAAATCTATACAAAATATATTTAAAGCAAATTTAAAATAAATTTTATAAATTTGTCGACTATGTTGAGCAATGGAGTCAATAAATTCGTACCTATGCATAATAAACTTTAAAAAAGCAGAGAAATATGTAAAATAATTTGAACTTACAAAAAGACTTAACGAAGGATAATGTTTGGAAAAGAAATTGAAGTTACGTGTTTTCAGCAGCGAGCTGTAAGGTCACGCAAAACTTAATTGTACCTTCAAAAAGGATTTTGTAATAGTATAAATATACATAAACGTATATTTACAAGACCAGATGATATGGCTACATAAATGCTTAGTTAAACACGTCTAGATTACATAAGTGTATACCATGTATATTTAATTATATACTCATTCGTATATAAGTACTTAATTTTAGAGAATTACCATGTTTAGGAAGTTTATATATAGATTTACGATACAGCATTATTTTTATATTTTTCTACGGCATCTCCAACGTCTTTAGCTTTACTTAATAGTATATAAAACATTGATTACAAATGTTTCTTAATTAATTTCACTACAGTAAATGTATTGAACTCTTTACATGACAAACATTTACAATCAGGAGCAGTTGCTTTCATTGAAGCATATACAATTAGTAATTAAACGTGTTCGATATAAGATATATACGTTACGATATCGATATATGGTGTAGACTATATGGATTAAAAGTAACTAGAATATTTCCTTTAATTACATTAAATTTATATATCGAATTTTTTTAACATGATCAATAATAGTTGTTAACAACTATTTACTCATTATGAAAATTGCAAACATATACTCTTATTGTAGTCACCAGCTCTTTTAATAGTTAGCAAATATTTTATAAACTGTTCGAAAACATTTTTTAAGTTAATAAGTATAGGCTGATTTTTTTTTTCAATGTTGTTTCTTCAAGTATCATTTTAATATGCGGAATTCTTGCCTATAATCTGAGTTACTATTTTTATTTGTTTATCTTTCTCTGTTCATCTTTATACACTGATTTTGTTTCACTTATACATTTACATTTTTATCAAGTGATTTCTTTTAAAAGTGGTATTTAATTTTCTTTTTCTTTTTTTTTTAACATTTTTCAGTTTTGACATTTTATTGTAAGAAATATTAAAGTATATTGATTGATTTCTATTCATATATTTTTATATTGATATATAAATTTAAGCATATTAACAAATAAAACTAAAAAAAAGTTTTAAATTACTTATAATTATTATAAACAATAGTTTAGAGAAAATTGTAGTAAATATACATGATTATATATTGATAAATTCTTTTGTAATCTTGTTAAAATATGTATATTTTATGTCAACAAAATAATACATTTTCTTATATAAAAATCAAAATATTTTCTTTTTTCATTCATGAAAAGAATGATTCCTAAGTTTTATTCATAAGCTAATCTAAAATTAGGATAAAAAAATATCTTATTATTTTAATTGAAAATTGTATTTTTAAAGGATCTAAAATATAAAAATTTATTACATACCGTTTGTTTTTGCATCATCTTGTGTATAACATAACATATATGACTCTAGAATTAAGAAAATAAATTTAGAATTAAACGAATTATTTTGAAGAGAAAAATTGATTTATAATATATAAAACAAATTTATTCAGTTAAATAGTTAAATATTTTTAAAAATTTTGAAATAAAATTTGAAAGAACGTAATTAATATTAGCCAGTTTCAATTTTGCAAATATCTTAATTTATTCTTTTCCTTTAATTTAGACTTCTGAAAAGGATCGATGATTGGTTCCAAAGAAATTTGATCAGTGAGTTTGCCTGTATAAGTTTCATATGTTTGGTAATCAACGGCAAGATCCATTTTATAATTTATTTTTTGTGGAATAAAGTTATTATGTAGAGCATAATTACATTTGATTATCTAGTATGATAAATTCATTTCCAAAATAACGAACCGTAAGATTTCATACTTTTTCAAAGTATACAAGTTGAAAATGTTAAAAAAAGAAATTTTGATAATTGGTAGTTTAACTTGGTCTATTAAAAAATTTTCTGTCAAGCATCTAATACATGAGTCAGTTTATAGTTTAAATTCGAATTTCAGTTATAGATATGAAAATTTGATAAACAATAGCGATTAAAAATAAAAACATAATACAGCTATTGAATTGAATTTTTCTATTATGGTTCTTAATCGTAACCTGAAATCATCATCTTTATCGAAAATGTATTAGATTTGAACCTACAAATTTACAAAAATATTTAAAATTTGTTGTCAATTGATGACAATCAAATAGATGTAGTAGACAATATTATTATAAAATAAATCATTAACATTTCAAATGAGGGAAGTTTATGCATCTCATATATAATTCATACTCATAAATATCAATGCTATTTATTATTATTGTATAACATATATAATAAAATTCTTTTATTCATTAAAACTTAAGAAATATCGATTTCATTATCGTATAGTTCATTGTATGTTACGGAAATTTTGAAAACCAAGAAAAGATTTATTTAAAGTACAAAATTAAAGACAATGCTATCTATTATATTAGTTTTAATGGCATATTTTATAAAATAGATTCTATTATTATGAACATATATAGAAATATATGGCTATCACTGGTTTCATCAAAGGTTTGTTTTTTTAATATAATTCAAATTAACATTAGTTGATTTTAAATATTGAGTGGTTAAACAAAGAAAACTAATTTGTAAACCTAAAAGTTACATTAATGTTAGGCATTTTTGTGAATTATCAAGAATTTATAGTCTGTGATTTGAACTTATGTTTTTAATTTTGAAAAATGATATAATTTCTTTCTGGTATACAAACATAAATGCAAACTAATCCAGAAAAACCAAGTTATGAAGAATTGAAAATTGAATCAACAAAATTTATGTTATCAGTGTCGTATATAGTATTTTTATACACTATAAAACTTGGGTTTTTAAAATTTATTGAAAAAGATCATTTCGATTACTGTATTTAGAAGTTATACAGGTATATTGTGCGCATAATTTCGCTTACTCTGTGTGACTCATATTTGTACCTCGTAATATTCGGATAAACATCACCTCTTGAAAATGATAAACAACTATCAACTGTTAGCGAGATGATATAATGTATACGTATCATAATTTTTCTTACTTTATGCGGCTCTCTTATATCTTTCAATATGCAAATAAATGTCTTGTTTTGAGAACAAAGAATAAAAGAAGAACAGTAGCAGGCATAGCAAGCAGATGATACTAAGACTCCGTCACGAACATTACTATTTCAATATTAAGTCACTGTATCTCTAATATAACATATATTAATAAAAATTACTATTATTAAATTATATACAAAACGAGTAACTCATTTTTCGATTTAAAAAAATTACATAGGTATAAATATCATCTACCATTCACCAAACGTGTTTATACAGTCTAGAAAACTATAAAAAATATGGTTTATTATTTTATTATTTTTAAATTAGAGTAGAAAAGAATTAAGAAAAATAAATACTAATCTTTTTGATTATTATTTGAATATCATTAAGATAAAATTATCGTTTTGATTACATTACTAAGTGTTACAGCAACCCTTCAAGGTAAAAATTGTTTAAAATATTCCTGATGTAAAATTAGGTAAAATTATCTTAAAATAAAATTTTTGTTATTCTTTTTACATTTTTTTCCTTTCATAAATTTTTTTAAAGTAAAAATATGATTAAAAAGTCAGAGAAAATTATAAAAAATCGTTAAACAAAGATCCCCATAGACACACTGTCAAACGTATGTATCATTTACATTACTTACATATCGATGTATAAGAGTACCGAAATACTTAATTCTTAAAATTAGCAATTGATATGCACATTTAATACGTAAAAAGAAGCAATTAGATTATTATAAGAAATTAAATTATTGTATCCACAAAATATGTAACTATTTGAAGTATGTGATACTTTCATAGTATTGAAAATTCCTTATTGTTTAGTTTTATATTCAATATTTTTCAATACTCACTAATTAATGGTGACATTAAAATTTCATAAAACAAACTTGATAGCGAAAGAAAAGATTAAAATATCTTAAATCGCAATTGCTGTCATGAGATTTTGCTTCAAATATACATATTATATTGAAAGGTGTGATTGATAAATATATTTATCGTATAATTATAATAAGTTTCATATAATTATTCGCGACTAAACTATTGATTTTTAAATTTATAATAATTATATAAATGATTTATAATAAATAAACATGTTTGTAAAAAATTTGAAGGAGTATCAGTGAGTCCAAGATTAAGTGAGTCTTCATTTATTTCCAAGTATTATTAATAAATATATTAATAAATTATATCTAATTATTTATCACTAATCAACTATTTTTTATAATAATTGTTTGATAAAGATATAAAAATAAATTTTCTGGAAAAAAGACAAAGTGTATATTTCTTGAGTATCTATCAAAGCAAACAGACTTCTGACTTAAATACATTTAATTGTAATTTGAAATATAAAAAAAAAATTTTCCGGGTGAGTGACTTGTATTTAATGATTCAATAATTTCCATCGATCATTTTTGTCCTTATATTTGCTAAGATTGTATAAATATTAATAATAATATAAACATTATAGTGTATTTTTTATTAATTTTATATAGCCTTCATTACTTTTTTTTGTTTTCTTAGTTGAAGAATATGATTATATTTTATAAATTGTATACTTTTCTTAAATTTTTATAATTTCTCTTTTTTATTCTTTAATAATATTTAAAAACATTTTTGGGCAAATCATTATTTTTATGATTTAATAATAAATTAATTAATAAATCAGTATAAAATATTGTTAATATAAATTACTAGCAAACAAAGTTTAAGAATAATCAAGTATATTATAATAATACACGTATTATTATAGATAAAAATTGAAAGTATATATTTACTATATAGTACAAAAATTTTATTTTAATTTAAAATTCAATCAAATTATATCTTTTTTAAAATATGAAAATAATTAATAATATTGTAAGTAATTTTAAACAATTCCATTGAAATTTTACAAATATCTTTCTTAATAAAACAATGTATTTTTATAAAAAAAACTTTTTAAATACTTACGTTCTTGTTGAGGAAATTCGTCTAATTTTTCATCTTTATTTTTCATAAATGGAAATTTTCGGCTAAATGAATAATTTTTCTTTCTTTTATCTAAAATTGACTGCTAAAATAAAAATGAAATACAATTACCTTTTATAATTGTTATGAACATGATTTTTGTTAATTTAAACTAGAAAATATTTCTTTCAGTGAAAATATTAAACATTTGCTTTAAAAAAATTATTTGAGAATGAAATATTTTCTAGTGGAATAAATAAAATATATACTTCATATTTTTAAATACAATAAATTTTGATCTAAAATAATTTTGAATTTAATGTAAATCAATAGATCAATTTGATTTTTGAAAATTTAAAACACTTTTGAAATCTTAAGATTTTTTTCTAAAAGAAATATGACTAAGTGGGTCATTTTACACTCTTTTTCGTCAAACAAATCATACTGTACATATAGGAGCTTAGTTTTCTTTAGTGTGCTGTAGTGCTTTCTTACTACAGAGATCTCTGTGAACGAAAGTCAGCAATATAAATGAAGAATCTCTTGAAAGTATTCACGAAAAAGTAGCAAGGGTAAACATCTAGTTTTCAGTACAAAATAGCAATATGTTCTTTTCTCTTATATTATAAGAATTTGCATTTATATACTAATAAGATCTCGTTTTTTTTACAGGGATCTCTTATTTTCTTCTCTTATAACTGTCCGACTTTTGCTGTTTCATGTTTTCTTTCCTCTTCTCGAAATAATTTATTTTTAACGGTTTCTTTATGTATATTCAAGATACTATTATTAATTACGAAAGCATAGAATTTGTTATTTTACTAATAACAATTTTGTAATTAATATTACTCTTTTTCATATTAATATTAATATTTCTAAATATAAATATCCGGAAAGTAATATAGACAATTGTAAAATTAGTTTATAAAAAAAATGGATTATTTTAATTTAAATCTAGAATATATACACATTTACTTGTTTACATCAAAACAATATTTCGTCTTTTTCTGCCAGCTCTGCCTAATCAATCATGGTCAAATATGAACAGTTACATTTATTTATTTTCATGAATTCTTTTAATTATTTTATATTTCGTTTATTAACAAAGAAAGCTATACAATTATTACAATTTTTATTATATTTAAATAATAATATAATACAAAGTCTACATATAAAAGCTGCTCCTGATAAAAAATTAAAGATCGGAACTTACTTATTTATAATAAATTTATTAAAATTTAAGTTTCTATAAATTTTATAATTCTAGAAAAATCTATAAATTATATTGATAAAGACGATCCTCTTGATACATGCTACACATTCATGTTTTATATAAAATAAAATTATAAAATATAAGAATACCTTACGTATTAATACATAAAAATAAATCTAAGACATATATAATTGATAATTCTAAATTAAATAATATTTTACATATATAATTTAATTTCATATAGACATTTTGATGCTGTAAGCTTTATTTTTATATGTTGCTATTGTTTAAGATATTAATATATACGCAATAATTGCAATACATGCAAAAAATATCGTTTAAAATGTTTCTTATTCTTTACAGTTTTTATTCCCTAAAAAATTTGATGTAAATACTCTTTGTATGTACTTGCGTACTTGTAAATCGGCAAATTAATAATTGAACAAAAACTTTAACCAGAATCATTTATTCAATCCATTTATATTTTTAAAGAGGTTATTCTACGTACACCTCTAATCATTATTGTAATTTATAAGTTTAATATATTACTTGATTTAATCTATTAATATACTTAATTTTTACTGCAAGATTTTTATTTACATTAATATATTTATAATTTATAATAAATAATGTAATACAGCTACTAAATAGAGTTCTGGATGTATTTTTTGAAAGAAGGCTGCATGTCATTCTATTTAAACGCATTTTTTATTAATATTTGTAAATTCTATTATTAAATATTTTGTACAGAGAATTTTTTTTTAATTATATAATATTATTATATTTAACTTTATTTATTTTATTAAAATCTTCAATATAATTTTCGAAAATATTTTCAATATTATTTAGTATATCCAAATATTATTATCCAAAAATATGACTCAGAATTAAATTTTTTAACATGTACTAAAAGATTTTAATATAGAATATCTGATAAACTACGTAGTGTATGCAATTAAGAAATGAAATCTTTCTTAATAGCTTGATATACTACAGGTAGAATATATTATTTCTTCTACTTTAAATAAATTGGATATACCGGAAATTGATTATTTTTTTAATGTATGTATTAATGTTAGTCACAAATGTAATTATGTTACAGAAATTGAAGAATATTTCCAAAATAGATTTATTTAGTTTTTAACTATCACTTACTTTTTAAAAAGTTAATCATAACCTGTAGAATTTATTAAATTCAAAATTGAACGTAAAATTTTAAAAATTTAACTAAAAATATAAATAAAATTACTAAAAATTAAATGAACACTTGTCATTGATATATAATATATATTCAAAACATTATTATTATATATTTTTATTATGAATATATGAATTTTTTTATGAAAAAATAATCAATATTAATTTTGGAAAGTTTATTTAAAAATATAACAATTATTTTGATTCAAAAATTTATTTAAAGCTAAATGAAATAAAACATGTAATAAAAAAATCAATTTGAATAATATTATATCTTATATGTTTATATTTATATTATATCTACATTCTTTACGTTTATATTTAATATTGAATAATTTACTTTTTCAAGAAGTACAGACATATGTCCTTCGAATTTAACAGAGCGATCTCTAGCTCGTTGTTTTCTTTCCCATCGTTTACGAGCTGGAATAATGCCGAAACCGTCGCTATTTTGGGAAAATATTTTTGTAGCTAACCACCATTCATCGTCGCTTGCATTGGTTACATGTAAAATATCTCCAAAATGAAAATGAAGTCCGTGACTTGGTATATCATCATCGCTATTTGGATCATAGTCAAAAAGTGCTCTGAAAATTTTTTTTTATGAGTATATAGATTACTTAAATACTGTAAATATTTTAAATTAATATTTAAATTCGTATTTTATAATTTAAACATTGGAAAAAATATATTTAAAATATAATAGCTACAATTTTTGCTTTTTATGTACACTCAAATTAAAGATAATTATAGTTATAAATAAAAATTATAGTATGAAACACCTTAATTAATACTAGCATAAGTATTCAATATAGTTATTTTATACATATAGACAGATAGATAGAAGCATTTATCTAATAACTTTGAAATATGAATTTAAAATACCATAATTTCATTTATTGTTAAAAGAATTGAATTTGTTAATACAATGAATACTTGGTATCAAACATTATGATTTATATTTTTTAATTAAAAAGCATTTCAATACAATAAATTACAATGATATATTTAATGAAAATAAAATCGAATTGATGAGATAAAGTCGAATAAGGCTAATAATCTAGCATACAAGAAGTAATTCACGATTCACCGGATATCTTCACTACATAATATCGAGCTTTCAGAAAAGAAAATACCAGAGACTTACATCACACAAGCAAAATTATTTTAGTTGAATAGTAAGATAAAGCACATTGTCTATTTTTATTATATTTGTCCTATGTTTTATTATTCGATTTTGATCCAAGCAGTGTCTGTCCCTTACTGGTAGATCGATCTTAGCTATAGTTATAGGAATAGTATTTGTTAACTTATAATAAAATTACTTTTCAACTTAAAATACGGTTACAATTAAAGATGACTAATCGTAATTAAGAACACTGATTTCTTTTTACCATCGTACCTACGACATTATTTTTGGTAGGCTGACAATTTGTAATGAATTTTGATTTATTTTATCTTAGTTCTACTTTTAATTATATTATATTTTAATCTATATTTTGGTTAATTAAATTTTTAATTATAAGTTAAATTGAAAGTAAAACTTTTAAATATTATTTTTATATAAATGAAGCTAAATTATTATGATTACATTATTTGAATATAATTGTGTTCTATGTAATCGTTAACCATTTACATAATATGACGCTTTCATTTTATTATTAGTAGAGTTAAGTAGGTATACTAAATTTTCTTAAGAATATAATAAAAAAGTGTAATCAGTCATCAATAAACTTTTATTAGTCGGTATAGCATTATGTGAGTTAAATACTTAATGATTTTAAGATATCAAAAGTCTTCGGATAGTGATAATATTTCTTTTATAACTCACTGTTCATTTCAAATACATCATCTCTAACTACTTAAGTTGGAACAAATATATAATAAAGACTTATAGTTTCCAAAAAAAATATAAATATTTTAATATATTATAAATTTATTTATTCAATTAAATTTGAAATAAAAATATTTTTATGTTTATAAAAATAAAGCATAAAAAATGTATAACCTTTCAGGAGTTTTATATTTTTAATATTTAGTGTAATAAGTTTATAGACATTGATTATATTATGATCAATACTCATTGAGGATATTAAAAAATTTTCTTTGTTATTTAAATTTTTAATAGTTTTCTTTAAATTTTTAAGAAACGTATTTACGTAATTTTTTATATGCATTACCGATTTTTTATATATTATCATGTCAAATCCAAGACATTAATAAATTTATTTATTTATATATAATTTAAATACGTCATCATATGATATAATTATTTTGCGATTTCTTTTTAATGTTTATGTATGGTAGCTAAGCAGTAATTAGATCAAATTTGTTCCAAATGTTAATAGTTTTATAACTAGTTCAGTTATAAATTTAAGAATTTATTTTATGAATCTTTAATATATTTGATTATAATATAAATATTTGGGTTGAAATTATTAAAATTATAAACAGCTCTTTAATAATCTTTGTTGAATTATTCCAAGTTAAATGAAAGGATTAAATATTCTTTCATAAAGTTTATCAAATATTACTTTATTAAATTTATTTCTACTGGAATAAAAATTTCATCTTATAATTTTTAGGGAATTTCACAGTTTTTGAAAGTGTAAAAATAATTTTTTTTTAAATTTGTTTAAAAATGAACTATTAAGTAATAAAACTGCTAAATTTATATTAATATTTTGAAAATTATTGATTTTGTAATCGAAAATATAAAGTATCATGTAGGTTTATTGGTAACTTGGTTATAAATAACAAATAATTAAGAGAATTTCTTGATATTCTATAATTATGTATTATTTAGAAGAAATTTGTGCTATACATTATTAAAAATTCTATTGTTCAATTGCTTGTATATATTAGGAATAAAATTACACGTTTTTACTTCTTTTAATTCATTTATTTATTTAAAAATTTTTTTAGTAGCCCAAACGCATGCATGTGAGTTTCGTATCGCGTCTCGATCTGTTTACCCGTGTTCACATAATTTCCGGTTGTTTGTCTAAGTATCATCCGCTTCTGCAGAGTAGTGGACTGAGAATCTCTCGGTTTCTTCCTTACTCGCCTATTTAAGCTCTTTATCAGCCGTCTGAACTTCCCCAATACCATTTTTTAACTGTAATTAGAACATTTCCGATCGCCTGATAATCCCGGTCCGTTAGTTTTATTAGCCTGTACCGATTTCCTCTAAACAATTTATTCTAATCCACTCGGGCGTTACGTGTTTACTTGAGTTACCTACCGCCTCGACCAGCGCCATATTTCCTACCAAGTAATTGAGCTTCAACAAGATGTTTATCTTTTCCCATTACGGAACCCTGGGACCTTTAACGATCTTTCTCAATGTCTCGTTACATGAAGTCCGCTCCATACTTCGTTCCGTTTGATCCTGTTCCGTAATAATGCCGAGTCCCTCACATCATCTCATTTTTTTTCGGTCCACAAACTTCTTGCGTTATCACTTCGTTTTTACCTCCTCTGTGGAGTTTACACGTACTTCTTGAAAAGTTTCCCCACGGTGACGCATAAGAGTGTGTTTCGTTTTATCTCATTTCTCCGATCTCCGCGAAGCGAGTTTGTTCTTACGATCTTACATGAACTACGGCCGTCCCCATGCTATACGTTTGTGGGATCCTATCGAATAATTCACCGCTTTGGAGCTTGAGACGGTCTGGGTATTTTCAATCGCGCTCTTTAATTCGTCTTTTTCCTTCGCCTTGTTGCCGCTCGATACTTCCCTCGTGAAACTCACTTTTCCGCGGAGTTTTCTGACCGTTTACAGTGTATTTACAAAAAGTCTTCAATTATTCGTGTTTGAAAAATATCATAAAAATGATAAAAAAATGATAAATAATAATGAAAATCCAATAAATTATGATATTAATTTAATATATAATGATAAGTTTGAAAAAAATGATTTAATCAATAATGATAATAACATAATAAATAATAATAACAATGTGAAAGTAATATTAATAAATTGATAAATGATAATTTAATAAATCATGATAATAATTATATAAAAAATAGTGATAATTTAATGAGTAACGATAATTATTTAATTGAAAATAATGAAAATTCAAGAAACAATGGTAACAATGTACTAACTAATAATAATGATTTAATAACTAAAAAATTCATCTAATGAGTAATGATAATTGCTTAATAATGAATAAGAATTATTTAACAAATAATGTTAATAGTTTGAAAAATAATAAAATTGAACGAATAATTACAACACAGTTAATAATTAAATAAGTAATGATAATTATAATAAATAATAAATAAATAATAATGATGAAATAATAAATAATGATATAGATTTAAATAATTTAAATAACAACGAAACAAACTCGATCAACAACTATTCTGATTTTATTAATTATAATAAAGATTGGGTTGCTAATATAACTCATATCCTCGGAATAGTAGATTTAAACATTTAAATCTAGAACTGATAAATCGTATAAATCGACTAATGTACAAAAGCAAAGGTTTTCTTCAAGAATTAATCACCAGGTTAACAGGTATACAAAAACTAACTTACGAGACTTAAACAAATTATAAAACTAAACTTTAAACTTATTACGACAAAAAATAAACAAAATAGATTAAAAAATTGGTATTTATGTGTTTTTATTAAAAAGATCCATAAAATGTTTAAAATAATAAATAAATATAACATAAAAATACAATTTAATAAAAAAATTAAAACTGTCAATGCTATCTGCTTATGGATTTCACATATTATATGAATCCCGATGACCTACTAAAAGAAAAAAATATAATAATAAACTATAAATAAAATTTTTAATAACATAATATACTATTTAATTTGATTACAAATCATATAAAAAATAATTCGACTTCGCATTGATTATTAAATTTAACGTGTGTTTAATGATTGAGTAGATATTTAGTCCCCGCATTAGGCACTTTCCAATATAAAATATTGGAATTTATAGTTTCAATTTATCAGTATATATAATTATAAATATTTAAAACATAAAAATTGAACATATTTATTTGAATTTTCTTGGTGACTAGTTGAAAAGTAAGAATTTTCTCTTCTTGATCGTGAGTTTTAAAAAATTATTAATTCAAAAACTTTGTTTTTAAATTCAAAGGTTTTGTACGATAAGAAGAAGTTAACTAACACAATGTTTTTATGTAATCTCATTCGTGTTTAAAAACTTAATACTTTATAATTTTTGATAAAGTTTCAATATTTTCTTAGCTTTTGAAGTTCTGTCAAACAACGTTTTTTATTCATGGAATTGCAGATAAATCCTCTGTCATCATCTTTTATTTTTAATCTATGTTTTCATATATAAAAAATACTATCACATAATTTTCTTGATATCAAATTTTTTTTTACATCAAGACCTTTTGATTTGTTTAATAATAAATATCTATTAAATATATCCTATTAAAAAATAAAATATAAAAATTTTTTAATTTAATATATAAAAGTAACCACATATAGAAATGTTGAAATATTTAGAGGTCATTTTACCATGCTCATTTTCCACACTTAAATAACCTTTTAATCGAAAGTGTCTTTGTAATCTCAATGAAACTGTATGAAAGAACTGTTCTGAATCCTTGGTAAGTTTCCTAACCATTAAAAATAGCTTCTCTCTATTATTAAACAGGTTTAATAAACATTCCCGCTATTTGTGAAATTCTCAATTAATTATATAAGATAGATATTAATTTCATATTAAATAATTGTAATTTATGTTTAAATAAATTGAGTTACACTAAAAGTAGAATAATAAATACACTATAAAAAATTGAATATTAAATATTCACAATTGAAATTTTTAAATATTTATGTAATCCTATAAATATAATATACAAAAAGTAATGCGTAAACCTGTAAATAGTATAATTTTTAGAAATAATAAATAAATATAGTTTTCTTTATAAGCATAGATTTATATATTTAATTTTTTCAACTAGTTTTTCTAATCTATTTTCTGAATTCACACTTAGTTCAGCATTGAATAGTTCCAGTTTAGAAGAAACGGAACAATACAAATCTTTAAAAATATACTCAGTATAATAAATCTATATAGATTTTTTTATATGTCGTAGTTATTACTTAATTTATTATTAATATTTAATAAAAAGTACTTTTGTAGATGAGTTTGCGAAAAAGTTTAATTAAATAATATCTATTTGACATTAATAATATTGCTTGTGTTTCACAAACGATAATTTCATAATTTTTAAAAATATAACAAATAAAAGGCAAGTTATTAATTTTTAATACGACAAAAATTATTCTGTTTTTTACCAGCATTGCCATTAATCATTGTAAGTTTTAATCAAAGGAAAAAAATAATATGAAAGATATTTTATTGGACGTGATCCTTTCAGAGAATAATTTTGCATGCTTTAGATTTCATGCATGTGTATAGAGATAATCACAGGCACAGAATATTGAATCGGCAAGAAAATACATTAACTTGTAACGATGTGTTCTAAATCATTGAATTGCGTTTGTCATTTCAGTATCAGAGTGTATTTTCAAAATGGTAAGGCTCGCTTCGTGTCAGCGTCTCGAGTGTATCCGCTATCTTGATACAGAAAATTCTATCATAATGAATATTCCTTGCTAATAATTAGTCTAATAAACAGTATTAATATTTAAGTTAGAAAGCTTTCATTATTTCGCAACTATTAGAAACACCCGTTTCTAATATTATATATATTTATACTAAGTTGTTTTATCGGTTTTTTTCTTCCTCATCCATGGGAAGATTTTTATAACCCTACCCTTAACAAATTTTTGATAATAACATAAAATTTATTTATTTAATTTACAAATAAAAATTCATAGCTACTATACATTCATACATTCATTTCATAACTTCTCAATAAATATTTTACTCATTATTTTGGAACCTATATATGTACCTTAGACTTACATAACTTACATATATTTAGATTTATACAAGAAAAAAACTTAAAAATGTTATTTCTTTTTTTTTAATAACACAAACTAATACATTCATTATAGACTATTGTACGTTAAATTTCATTTCAATTATGTACATAGGATTTTTTCTTTTATAAAATCGATTTAAGATTATTATTCATTCCATTAAAATGTAAAAGTAGACTATATTCATTAACATTGCATAAATAATTTAATAAAACAATTGCAATAAATATTATTCTATAATATTGTATAAAAATTACCTAACAAACATAGATTTTTTCTGTGTTGTTTTAATTAGCGATCCTTCACTTATAGATTGCTGTATACGATAATCTTTTATATTATTAAGTTTTTTTTCAAATTTATTATATTCATCTAAATTATGTTGGACAACGAGTGTAATTTCTTTTTCTGATCCCTGAAAATACATAAATTCTATAGTAAAGTATATTTTCATAATCTTATATTTTTTTTTGTGTTTATTGGAGATGAATACAGTCATAATTTATTAAAATGAGTTAATTAAAGCTTTATTATTTTTTAATTAATTAAGAAATAAAACTAGTACTATAAAAGAAAAAAATATCAAAAATAATATTGCAACCAAAGTATGTGTAATAATTCACATAAAATTAATTCATATGACTGAACATAAAAATATAATTTGAAATATCAATATGTACAAGCGATTTTAAATTAGCTATTTTTATATAAAATAAAACTTAACTTGCTAAATTTACTTACATGAAATTTTACATTTATTTAATATAGCGGGCTTATTAAATAAATTTTTATATTATAATTTATTTATATTTTAATAAACAATCAATACAATTTGAATAAAATAAGTAAGATTAAATGAATACAAAAAATATAAATATTCTTCCAATAAATGCCACCTGTTCAAATTTAATTCTAAATGCACTAATAAAGTAATAGTCTTATTCTTTAATGAAAAGGTAATCGCTTTCAATAGTACATTTGTTTAATTTTAGTATAAATCTTATTTGATATAATTTTGATTTTATAAGATATTTTATTAAATTATGACCATGTTTATATAGGAAAATATATAAATTTGTACATTTTGAAAAATAATTACTCAAATTAATAAGTTCATTAAAAAAAAATAAAATTATTATTAATTATTTATATATATTTTTTCATGGATTCAGGTTCATTATTAATACATATAAAAATTTCAGTTATCTGTATTAGTTTAAATATAAATATAGAATACTTAATATTAGTATTTAGTTACTATAAAAGCATCTCATTTTTGTATCTAACTTGAAATATAAAAGCGTTAAAATATATCGTTTACTTACTTCGATAGCCTTTATTTTATATAAATTTATTGGCGAGAAAATGTAAAACTAAAAATATGTAAAGATTACATAAATATTATTAATTAAATAATATTTTTAGTCAAATGAATAATATTATAACATATGTAACGTATGAATAATAAATAATATGTTTATACGATTTTGAGTATTTAAAATTTTATCTACTATCTTCAAAAAACAAGGACTTTTCATGAATTATGCAATTATAAACTATTATAAACTATTATAAATTTTATAAAAATATGCAAATAGAAATTATTTGAAATTTCTTAAAGACATATTCAATTTGTAATATTTGTAAATAAGCTTTACAAAATATAATCTGTAAATTAATTAAAATATGTGCGCTAAATCATCTGTAAGCATGTGATTTGAACGAAATTCTAGTGTAAGCAAGTTTTATACATTGTCCATGTATGACTTTTTGTTACATTCCAATATTCATGTTCTATTTCTGATGTGTCAGTATTCAACAACATTTACTGTTTACACTATATAAAAAATCTCTGCATGCATAATTTGTTTTATAGTCTTTATATTTAATTGGTTATATACTACTTTTTTTAAGTATTAAACATTTAAGATACCCGATCATAATAAAATTACCTTAATAAAAACAATATTTTTTTTTGCTTACAAAATTTTGTATTTATTTCTTTTCTTTTAGACCAAACAGTGTCTACTATTATCTAAAGCAGTTTATCTTCATGAAACTAATTAAACATTAAATACGTTTCCTCCTAGGGTCCTAGCTAATTTCTTTGTTCATTAATAAAGTAAAAAATTATATTAAATCCTTTCACTAATACTCAAATTATATTTACAATTAACCGTAGAGAATTTCCTATTAAAAAGAATCATTCGATAAAATTAAAAAAAAATAAACCAAATGAATTAAAAAAGAAATCTTTCTTCATATTCTATAAAAAATGTACTGAAATAAAAATAATAATATGGATTCTTTAATATAAAAAATATAGTTTCTTCTTTCAGTATAATGAATTACTATACTACTAAAAAATTAACTACAAATTTATATAATGTGAACTATATATGTATATATTTTAAATCATTCGAAGGGGTTTACCAAATTTAACCAAAAAAAATTTAGTTAATTGTTCAAATTTCTACATCAATTTTAAAATCTAATAAGTATCATCACTGTTTAATATAGTTAAATTATTCTTTTTTCTTTTATAACAAAAATTTTTTATTTATTAATTTTTCCCCTTACAGTTATGTTTTTCTTTTAGTAAAAGAATCTTAGAAAATTTCGGCCAACTATATATGATCAAAAGAAAAAACTCCAACAAAAACAGATATATATTTATTATGAAAATCGTATATTGAATAAAAGGGAGGAGAGAATAAACCTGAATGGCATACGTTATTTTCAGGAAATCGTGAAATCTAGGAGGAAAGTGCCAGTCTGGCACAACTTAGTTTTTCCCGTACAGATAAATGTAGGTATCTTCTGATAAGAGAAATACGCATGATATACTAAAGTTTGACAGCTAATCAGATCTATAAAACGATTGCTCTCGCCAATAGCCATCTTTGCCGTTTTTCATAGTTTAGAAACTATGAATTCCATTAATTTTATCGTATTGCCACCGTTCTCATCAACTTTAAAATAGTTCTCTCAGAGCTCAAGTCTTGAAGTGATGCTTGTGCAAGGTATTTACATTAACATAAATAAAATGAAAAGTACTATAATGGTTATTTATTATAGATACCTAGTCTATAATAAGAATAGAATTTATACATAGGATTGGATATTTGGTGTACATCCCAATAACAAGATAATAAATTAGAAACTTATAAACATAAAATTATAATTCAAAATAATGTAAAAGTATTTTATGAATTTACTTACCTACTTTAAAATAACTAATTTTAAAATAGTAAATACTCTTACACGAAACGAAAGTAAATTTACTCAGATCTTATGTGATTTGAAGAACGAAAACTGCTTTTATAATATTGAAATAAGTGTGAATAAACATATAAAAAACAATCTAATCATAAAATAAATTAATGAACAAGAATAATTTGATGAAAAAAATAAAAGAAATATCAAAATTATTTAACATTGAAATATGAAATAATTTAAAAAATGTTTTTTTGAAAATAAGTTTTTGTATTACTTTAAAAATATATTGGAAAAATGTTCAAATTGACTAATAAAGATAAATAAAATGTGAAATATATGTAATTTTAACCTTCTATATTTCTGTCAGAAACTATATTTATTTTTGTAAAAAATTTGCAAATTTTATGAATACACAATAAAAACTTCATTTTTTATGAAAAAATTATCGCTTTTCAATAAAAAGAATAATTTATAACTTTTGCTTTCTATTTTAAAAATATCAGTATATCTAAAGAAAAAATGCCTTAAAATATTTATATTTGAATATTTTTATTCTTTATAATTAAAGATATAAGAAATAATTGAACAAGTCATATAAGCAAATTCATATAATATGGCTATTTAATTTTTTCATAATATGAAAATTTAATGAAGTCTAATAAATCTAAAAATAAAACAAAATCTGACAATTTATCGCATTTTTTTTTTAAGAATAATGCCCATTGCTTTTATGTAGATAGTTAATAATCCGCTTACTATATAAAAATTAACGGTTAATAAATGTTAACTATTCTTATAGTAAAAAACAATACTCTACTATTTCAATATTTTGATTTATTAAATTACATATTTTAAATTTGAAAATCGTTAATTTGAAAGAGATCTTATTCAATATCAAAAAGCACATTTACATTAGATTTAAGTTTTTTTGTATCTATATTAAAAGTATTGTTGTAAATTTTGTTCTTAGATAGTTTGCAGATTTTCTTATATGCCATGAACGAATAATACTTACTAAACTAATACCGAAGCTAGAAAGTTATAAAAAGTAACATTGAATTTCCTGATAATAAATTCGAAGTTCGAATTAAAGAACTTAATCAAGAAGATTGACTGAGAAAGAAATATGATATAGATGTTAGGATTTGGGTAAAAAAATCTTTGCTTTTTGCTTTTTACTTACATATATTTTTCTTAGTCAATGATAGTATCGAAAAGTAAATTGATCTTAGATGACAAATAACTCATTATATTTTACCAAGAGTCTGTGTTGTAACGATGTCGAAAACTTCTTTAGTAATTCAATTCGTTTGAGAAATTTATTTTGACAGTTATTGTACAGTTGGCAAAGTAGATTTCATTCCGTTATAAAGTTTCTTTAAGCAGTAATGTATATTAAAATCATTATTTATCTTCTGTCTTTACAGTAATGTATATGTTCTATAAATTTATTAAATTTCATTTACATTTATCAAAAAAGATTATAAACTCAAATGGTTTCGAAATTTTTTTTGCTCTCCTTAACTTTCAGAAAAATGAGAAGACTTTATGTGCTTCATTGTGACAAATAGAATTACAAGGTGGTTAACGGTACCATTCATGGTAAACTAAGAGGCTGTTCTATCTACTCGATAAATCAAATTTGTATCTCGAGTGTCTTTAATTTAGAAATGGTTTTTAGTATGATTTATCCAATATCTTATTTTCTATTTTTATACCTATCCGGTGAATTTCATTTAATTATTTATTTAAATATTAGACTAAAAGGGTGAGACGAGACTAAAAAAATGATCCGATAAATTTTTTCAAACTTTTTAAATAAATATTTATCATATAAATTGCAAATAAATTGACAATAATTTATTATTTTAAGAAAAATTCGTTTCCTAGAGTATTTTTTTGTATAATGATATTTATAATTATCTGGTTGAAAACAATAAAAATATTGCGACGGAATTTAATCAACAAGTTTGTACTCAAAAATTTTTTTTACTAAAAATAAAAGTGTATAGCTTGTATCAACGAGAGATCTCCGAAAGTAGAACAAAACAAGTGAAAAAAATAGAAATCTATACCATAATATAATATTATAATAATGCCTTTTCTACGACTTTAATAATGTAAGGTATTATATTAGTTGAGAATTGATTGTACTACCAAAGATCTTTATAATTCCATTACGCCAATTTACTGTCACATTATAATGTAATTTTGTTGATATTCTAATACATATAAATATAACAAAAGGAATTAAATTTTATATGTTCTTTTAAAAATATCAACAAATGAAAAGTAATAAAAATTTTTTATATGATAATAAAAATTTATAGATATTTAAAACTAGAATTTGATGAAATTGAATCTTAGAATTATCGATTTTACATGTGTAAACACTAATCTATTATATGTAACACATACCTTTAATATACTTGCAGCTGCTTCGTGTGAAATATTTGAAAAATCAACTCCATTTACGCTTTTAATCTTATCTCCTTTATATAGATGACCGTTAACAGCAGCTGGTCCACCTTTCACTACAAATGAAATATATATATCTTCTCCATTTTCTCCTCCGACAATATTAAAACCCAATCCACAAGGCCCTTTATTAAGTATAATCTTTTCGATCTCTCTATAAAACATATTGCATCAAAATAAATTTACATGAAATATTAAAATCATATAACTTTGAGCTCCTATTACAATATAGATTTTTTATACTTGTTTATACTTATAATTTGAAACTTAAGAAGTTAAAGCATCAATTGCAAAATACATGTAAGTAATTTTATTAATAATATGCATGCATTTCTTCTATACATGCTAGAATAATTGAAATTGTAGTTACTCATTGAAAAATATTTTATTATGTATATTTATACAGAATATTGTTTATATATTGAAAATTTCTATTTTTGAGAATAAATACTTTTATTTTATAACACTGAAGTAATTCATCGAATGAAAATTGTGTTCCTGTTATTATTTTTATAATGATGAAATACTGATGATTAATTTTACTATCTATTAATCTTTTTACTTTGAAAAGATTATTTATTATATTAATTTAAGTAATTAGATTTTTAATTTAATTATTTTACATATTTCTTTTTTATGAAAAATATATATTTTTATCGATATTTTTTAATAAAAAATTTAAATATAGAAAGGTTATAACAATAAATATATGTATATACTTGGACTATATCAGTAAGCATGTTTAAAATAAATTGTCTGTTGATAAAAAAAAATTATATCATAATATAAATATAGTTCCAAACTATGATTTTTCTAGCATTTTATGTGTAACTTTTTATTAATGTAATTTTTGCATTTCGAATTTTATTCTTTTGTTTAAGAATTATTTTTAAGTTATAATCCCATTGTTCTCTTTTATATTTAAAGGTATCGAATGCATAAAATTAATAAGCTATACCCTTTAATTTTAATTTATATAATTTTATTTGATTTAATATATTATTTTTTCTTTCCTTTTTTGTTTTTAAACCTTATTTCAGTAAGTTTCAATTTCAATATTTCAATGGAACATTTTTATACATTGGCTTCCATCACTTTAAATGCACGATTATATATTGTTATAAATAAATAATAAAGTTTTTTCGAATATCATGTAGTACTTTTTTTACGTACTATTTCCATTTCGTGATTTATTTGAGATTCTTAATCAGTAATTCACGATTAAAAACGATCTTGAAACGTATTAAATTAGTTTAACGTATTAAATTTTATTTATATCAATATGAGTTTTAGTATTATTAATTTATTGAAACAAAATATAGTAATCTGTGAAAAGTAAATCTAAGATATGTCTTCAATTGTATTGCAATATATAAAATGATATTATAACGGAATTATGATTCAAACTGATTAATTATATATTAAATGGAAGAGTTTCATTAGAAATGAAAATTTATCAAAAAAATAGCTGTCAAAAATTATGTTATAATTCATAAATTTTTGTGTACGTAGATCATGCTACAAACAACAGCTACAATTCTACAAACTTTTAAATAATGTTTATTTTTCGAGAGAATATACTCTATAAATTTATAAAATATTGTTTTTTTTATTTTAAAGAAATATAATTTATTTATACAATATTTGCTTTGAGCTATACAAACAATATCCTACATACAAATATTTACAATCCATGTGATATCCACATAACAATAGTAATATATTAATGAGTTAGTGCATTTATTATTAATTTTATGTGCTTTTCTAACCTTAAAAAGTAACAAGATATATACTTGATTAAGTAGTTTTAATGATCATTTCAAAAGAAAGTTTTTTATATATGTGGTTTAAGAGTCTTCGAAAAATTCTAAATTCACCCCCCTTAAAAATGTCACTTAAACTAATAAATAATTACGACTACATGTATCAAATTTATAAATGATACAGTTAAATAAATAAAATAAATGTATTTAGAATAGAAAACTTTCTATGCAAAAATTTTCTACATGAGAATATTTATTGTTTAAAATAGCAATTGATTCCTTTACCTGAAACTATTTATTTCTAGTTTATAAATTAGAAAATATTTTCGAAAATAACTACAATTATTATACAAAATACATCTAATATTTTCGACAATATCATAAATTATAAAACTTTTTTATATACTGCATAGTTGATATTTCATTGCCGTCTAACACGGTGAAAACAATTCCATATTGTGGATATATGGTACAAGAGGAAGAACCAGATACAATAAAAAACAAGATAGCTCAAAATAAAGATTACTTTAGCCAACTTATGGGTAACTAAAAACTAGAATTTTTTGTTATAAAATCTCAAATTGCTATTATAGAAATTGAAGAAATAATGATTTATTAATAATCGCTACGGATTAATACATTCCAAACACGCACATAGCTTCGAAACGATAGTTTCGAACGCATACTCTAGCTTCGAAATTTCATAATAAAGAATGAAACGATAAAATATTATTATTTATGTATAAAATATTTATTACACGAATAAAATTGATAAATAACTATCACAAAAACGTTTTGATCCCTTCAATAATAACATACTCCTACATCTGATAATGGCATTTATTACGAGTTGAAATAGCAAGTTCGATAACATGCGCTCCTAACAATCAGTTTAAAGGTACTACGAGTGAAGGTAACATAACAAATATGTCAGTACTTTTTTTCATGCAATCGTGAATGATAGACTTGTCTGCGTGTTCATGTTATACCTTTTTGTTATTCAATAAATCTTTAAAAAAATTCTTGGATTTTTGTAAATCATATTCATTAACATTTCATCAAAAATAATTAGATTTATAAAGAATATATATCTATAAAAACGTAAAACTAATACGAAATATAGATGTTAGTGCTATAATTTGAAACTAGATCGACAAATATAAATTACAAAGACTTAAAGGGAAATTATAAATAGATTTGCATGTTTTGACATATGTTATTATAGAATAAAAAATATATATAAATGTACATAATAAAAATATCGTGTAACATAAATTATAAAAAGATAGTTACAGGTCAGACTTTCAGCAGTATTAGATGAAATCCTAATACAGTTATTTTATTTGAATTATTTATATTAATAATACTTTATATTTGTACAAATGTTTACTTTACAGAATCATAAAAATTTCTCGATGAACTATTAATACCTAAATATAACTTATGGTACTTAAAATTTAATACTAGATTCAAATAATACTATATAAGTATATATTAATTATCTTAATATAATTCAAACTTCTTTGAAAAGATATCCATAATGAATAATAATATAATCTGTTTATTCATGTTTATTTATATTTCACTTAATTTCATAATTTTTCAAAACATCTGGATTACAATTCATAATAGCTAACATTTCACATTTTTTTCTTTGTTCTATAAATAATGAAAAATTCTCTATTTTTAATTTATTATTAAATAATTATAACTTATTGATGAATAACGTATAAGGAATAGTTATTAATTATTAAGTATGAAGGTCTAGTACTTGTATAGTTAAGTTATCTCATATAGATGTGTACACACAAAAATATGGAAGTTTGAACATATATATGTCGCGAATAGAAAATCCAGGGAAATTGAGTCGGGAGAAAGATGGCTTCGAACGGTGACAAGATAGGAAAAAGCAACCATTGTCGGCACACGTAAGACCACTCGAGCCTGGGCGGGCAATGGACAATGGTTTACTCGCCTCCAGACCTCGAACACGTGGTGCGGGGACGCCTGTAGTCTCGTGCGAGATCGTTTAAACAAACCTCGCTTCTTGGAGCTTAGAGAGGCGAGGAGTAACGAAAGATCCTTGTAAGACCCGTTAGTGGCGGGACACAATGTTAGCTTCGTGCGCGTCGCCGCGGGGGTCTTTCAAGGAATGCGCGAGCCCTCTGCAAGGGAGGCAAAGAGGAGATAAAACGCGAGAATTACTTTTATGAGGAGGTGGCGAGTGACTCAAATGTTGCATGCGGACAATGCGTCCAAATAATGGTACCTAAAACAACAGCTCTCTATTGTTGAGACTTCTGGCACAGAAAGACAGTGTTTCAGCGGAAAAGGCCAGAGTCCTGGCAAAGAAGGACAGTGATTTGTTACAGGCGAGTGATCTGGTGAAAAGATCAGTGTTCTGGTGTTCTGAGGAGGGGAAGGCTGCATGATTGAAGAACCAGGCAGCAGTATGGTATACACAGGAAAAGCAAATGGGCTTGAGTCATCAGAGAATATGAACAACAATCAAGGAACAAAAGGAAAATACAATAGGACAGAGAGGGAGCAAGGATACATACACATGTATAGCCTGAATACATGCGTCCAGGTAACAACATCGTTAAAATACAAATATCGTGGAAAAGTAAAAAGTGATAAAAAAGGCAAACGTGCGAGTATTTATTTAACCCCTAACAATACATATATTATTAAATAAAAAACCTATATAACTATTCTACTCTATTTAAACAAAATATATAAAGTTTATGTTCTAATAATATGCTATATTTAAATTTATTTACTCAAAATTTATACTTACTTTTCTGTACAATGATTAGTTTTATTAGAAATAATCTTCTTATGAATAGAAAGTGATGAATTATTTATTATAGACTCGGATGAATTTTTTACTTTATTCTCGTTATAAATATCTAAAGAATCTGTGAACATACAATTTATTATTTAGAAATTAGTAAACAATTTTTGATTTATTTATTTCGGTAAAATTATAATTATATATTAATTGCTATTTCCTTAGTTTATAATTTTAAATATATTTTTATATATTAATTAATTTTGCAAAAACTTTTATTTGATAAATTTTGAAAATTCTTTATTTTGTTTTTAACATTTATCTAAAATTTTTTATCAGTTTTTAATGAACTTCAATACAATAAATTTCATTAGAATAATATAATAATTAATAAAGTTAAATAAATCTACGCATATTTTAGTAGTTCACTGATATAGAATGTACATAAATTAATTCATATACTATTGGACTACTACAATTTTTTTTAACGGTAAATTGAAGGATTAAACAATTGATTTTTATATGATATTTATTTATACGGTTTTATTTTTATTTAACTATGACAATTGGTTTTAATTTAAAATTACAACTAAAAATTTTAAATAATATACTATAAAACATAGTCTTCATTATTGTAATTCTCTGCCATAAACAATAATCAAATTTAGAATTAATTTTAGATATTCAAGATTTTTATTTATAAACAATGTAAACTGCATAATATTACAATGTAAAAGACATTTTTAAATTATTTCGACAATTTTCTATTAACTGGATATAATTTATGTTTATTTACATCAATATTTTTATTATCATTTAAATATATTATAAGTATATTTAGAAATTATGTGAAGTATAAACGTATACTTATACATTAAAGTATAATTATTATTGTACATGCCTCATAATTTTTATTAAGTCTTATACCTTGATTAAGCAGAATAAGTTTAATTTGGCTAATAGTAATAATTTGCTTTGATTATCAAATATTTGTAATACAACTTTGTGGTATTTTGTATATATCATTATACGTATTTGTAAGATTTATCTTTAAACAATTTATATAAAATAAATCAACTAGTCTTATTATACAATTAATCTATTTGTTTTCTATTTGCTTGAACATAGTTATAATATTTTGATAATGCACTTAATATTCTCGTTGAGATAACCTAAATATCAAGATATGCAATTTAAAATTTTAATTAAAAATATTATAAAATTTTATTTGAATGCTTTTTATAATAATTTTTTTTCATTAGCAGTTTGAGTTTATATTAGATTTTGAAGTCAAAATTTCATAAAATTTTATAAGATAATTTTATTTTTATAATTTTATAAGATTTAAGTCTGTTATGAATTAATTTCTATTTTAATAGTAGAATACATAATTTGTGAAAACTTTTTATCATATTCTATTGATAATTTGATGATACTTTTTACAAAAGTATTTCATATGTAAAACTAATCATGTATGATTTAATAAGATGAAAATTCGAAGTATTATAAATATTTATATACGAAAACATAAACTCTTAAAATTATTAATATTTTTTCGCATATTTTTTTTAATGCCTTTTAAAAGAAACTCTGAAAATTATGTATAATTCAACCAAAAATATAAAGTACCATGAAAATTATTTAATTTAATCATAAATAGCACAGTATCATATATGATTCAAAAAGTTAAACAACATAAAATGATTTATAATCAAATCATATTAATATATTAATTATTACTGTAAATTATTATTTAATTATACTTTCAATTAATTATATATTTACAAGAAGTATATAATTTTATTAAAATTTATAATCTGTATTTTGATATTTATTAATTTTTATTAACAATTTAAAAATTAACTAAACAATTATTTCAAGTTCAAACTCCCTCTCTTTAAATATCATACCGAAGTCTCGTTATTTAAATACGAAAGATTGATAAGGCTTTCTAATGGTTCTTCTGTAGTTCTACAGATGATTGTAAGAATGATGAAGTAGCAATGATATGCTATGATTAATATAAATCACGATAAATGGTGACAGCCGGCAATGATAGATGGTAGCGGAAGCGATAAAAACAGTGTTGTTAAGTATATGTACAATCAAGGAAAATTATTTGTATTATGTTATTTTATATAGTTTATGTGCTAAAAAAATGTTTTTTTATATAAAATTTTATCTCTTTATATGAATGGAAGTATTATCTGTGTTTATATTGTATATCACTAAAATTAGTAATTAGCGTCTTTCTTTATCAATCGATTTTTCACATTAATGCACTTAGCACATTTACTGTATAACACTTATAATTTCATAATGCAGTCAATTATTCTATTTACTTTTAAATAACAATAACTAAACTATAAAAATTCTACTAAAAGTTAATATTTTTTAAAATATTTTCTTGTAAGTTGTATAATATACATATAAAATAGTGTTCGTACAGTAATGGTGAATTGATAAAAGTATGATATTGAAGTAGCTTTACATCCTTTTCGTTATAGACGAGGTTCAGTGTTTCCCTGTGCATATTTATTTCTTTCATTCTTTCACCATTATATCATCCAAACATTCTTTTCAAAATGATAGGATGACATAGTTTTAAATTAAAATCTATTATTTTACCGATAGAATTAAAGACCAAAGTCACGAAATGCTATTTTCAAATGTAATTAAGTATATGAATTAAATTTCGAATCCCGTCTTACGGTGAATTCTCTATAAAGTACATTTTTAATACAATCAAATGAAATTCAATAGCCTCAATATACAAGAATATATACTAATTATTCAAATTTTTTTAATATATGAACAATATTTTGATAAATATTATTTTCCATGCTTTTCTTCGACCAATCGTGAAATTTTCTGTATATGAAAAAATAAAAAATTATATTTAATTAAAAGGTAAACGGTTTATAGTAGTTTAAAATTTTATATATACAGCTCTGTTCACTTTTTATTCGAGAGATTAATTTTAGATTTAATTGGAATATTTTATATATATTTATAATTTTAAATATTTAGTTTCCATAAGTAGAAATAATAATACAAATAATATATTTAATACAGTACAAGCATACATTTAATATAATCAAAATGTTAATTTAATAAGATACAAATATAAAACTTTTTAAGTGTATTGTGATACGTTTAAGTTTAAAACTATAAAATTCTAAAAAATGTAAAATAATCAATGTTTTCCTAACTAACATTATTCTGGAATAGTTTCCGTTAAAATTATTAATGAAATAACTAAGAGAATAATATTTATATAAATACTGATGAATATACGATAAAATTGTAAACAAATTTAATAAATACAATTATTTATATTTAATTCCATCAAATGAATTTTTTATATCAAATTAAATATGCATATACATATTTAATTTAATGAAAATATTATAAACCAAAAAAAATTGCAATACAATAAATATTTAATTATTTCTTTTTTATGTTTTTATATAAGAAAGAGTCATATTATTAAATATTAAAACTTTTTTCTAATATTATGCGATATTTAAGTAATAAAAAGTTTTTTTATGTGACAACAATTTTTGACATCTCAATTCAAATTCTTTAAAAACTAGATTTTGACAAAAAAACTTTAAAAATTTTAAGTTAATGAGATTATACTTAATAAAATTTTGCAATAACTGCTTCGTACTGAGCAAAAGCATATAATAACAAAATGTTTCTAAAATATTATTTCTTGAATTTGCTTGATAATTACTTTATTCTTTAAGTATAGACAGTCTAAATCTAAAAGCTGATTTATAGCAAATAATCAAATTTAATATTTCTTGAGTTTCAATAATAACCTCTATATTTTTTATTATAATTGTAATTAATGTATATATTTTATTCGAATTTTTTTTAATTAGCAAACTTCAATGATTCTATTTTTACTCTTTGCTTATCATTTATAAAGATCAGATAATCGTTACTTTAAGTGAGTACACTCATTGAATGTAGTTACAGGTAAGTATAGTTGAGATAGCTTGATTTTTTTAATATTTTAAATATAATATTTTTTAGCTGAATATGAAACGAAAGCATGTTCCATTTTAAAATATAGTGATTACATATTTTTTTATCGATATAAACAATGTATAGTTTATCATTAATGAGAAATAATGATCTCATATAAATATTATTTTTTAATTCATACAATTTTTAGATAGTCTATAACTTTTATAAATATTGAAAAGTCCAATGTTGCTTACGTTGTTTTATAATTACGTAAGTATGAACTAGTTAAAATGGCTAGAAAAAATTTTGTTTAGAAAATTTTATAAATTAAAGAAATGCGAGATTAACTGCATCTCTATTTAACGATGAGAGATGTTTCTTTTATAAATTTTGAATAGAGTAGATAATTCTTTAATAGTGAGAAATTATTCTTTTAAAATATTTTTTATTTAAAAGCTAAGAAATTTAATCAGGATTTGCAAGTCGATTAAACTTATAAATATGTTCATAAGCAAATATTTCTATTAGAGTTAATTTATTAACTCTTGACGATTCGATATTTTATCAGATGGTGAAGAATATTATTAAACTGAAAATTTTTTTAACGGATTCCTATCAAATCCAATTCTTACTCCTTGACTTCATATTATATACAATTGATATATAAAGTGATACTTATAAAAGCAGCCACTATGATTCTTGATCCTTAATATATGTATCCAATGAAAATTTATGGTAAATTTTACACATTTGTATTACATCATTTTATCAAATCCTTTTAAATAATTTTGAATCATGAGTCTTTATATTATAAAAAAATATTTTAAGAATTTATTAATAAAAATATTTTAATTACATCTCTGTATATCATAGTAATAATATACGTTATTATGGAAATAATAACGTTGTTGTTTTAGTGAGTTTTAATCTTTCAATGCTTAGTTTATAGATATATACTACATTATAAGCAAATTGATAAGATCTTCGTACTTGCGGATGTTGATCAAACAAATAAATATGAGCAAAGAGTTCATAATAGTTTGAAAAATATTAGATATTCAAAAAATATATACAAATGAATCTGTCTCAAATAAGTGAATCTGAAATATTGAAAATTAAAATTATGCTAGTGTGATTAATAACGTTAATTAAATAGTATAACCAGCTTCTTCTAAAAGCGTTGACAATAATTTTTCAAATTTGGGATTTAGATATCAAAATTAACTACAAATATAAAGTAAGAAATATTGATTTTAATTATATCGTTGAATTATTTTTTTTAATCTCACTATAAGGTTTAGTTATTTATAATCTGATCAAAACTGTACATATAATAGTTTATATTCAGGATTGTATTGATTTATGATTTATTATCCAGTAAATCATATCCATTTTATTATATATATTTAATACGGGTTTTATATTAGTTACTCAAAATTTCTTGTGAAAATCTAAATGGCAAATGAACAATGTATTATCCATTTAAATTACTTTAATGAGTATTTTTATAATAATCTTTATCATTTTGCTCATTAAAAATTAATTGTTGTAATTATCTTACAGCTTTGTTTAAACTTACTAGTCTGATGAACCAGCAATGGTAAATTTTGTAAAGTCTTCGGAGTGTAAAACAAACAACATTTAGTAAACGTCAAATTTGAGAATGAAGATTATTGTAGATAATCAAACAACAAAGGTTTAATAATTTGTTCCTTAGATTCTTTCAACTTTTAACTAAGTTTTGAATATGTTGAAATAGTTAAGAGAACTCGCAAATCTTTTTAATTGGCACCATTACATTTGCTTTATTATGAAATGACTTGTTGTTCTCTTTTTATAAATTTTTCGAATAATTTAAAAAGAAACTGAGCAATGTTTAGCAATTTTTTTTTAAACAATAATCTTGTAACTTATGTACAATTATATTTTGTATATTACTGTATAGTTATAGATGTATTATTTATCACTTATTTTTATCAGTTGATGATACTAAAATTAGTTACTGATAATAATTTAATGTATGTATATTTTTTCAAAGTTAATATTTTTTATTATAATCTATTTAATATTATATAAAATGATTAAATTAGAATGATCCAATCCTTATATACTTACCATTCACTGATGACATATTTTTGAAATTCGTTGTATAATTATACTTAATATCTTTAGGTTGAATAGTAAAAAGAGTAATTTTATCTTGCATGTTTCTTAAAGCTTCAACTGCTTCTTCGTGGGTGACATTTTCTAAATTTTGATTTCCCTAAGTACAATAAATAGTACACATTTAATAGTAATAAAAATTATGAATTGTTACAATAAGTAGATTTTTTTAGGTTTATAATTAAAATTTATATTAATATTTATAATATATACATATAAAAAAAACGAAATATTTTTTATAAAATAAATTTTTTATAAATAAATTTTAGTTTAATTAATTTAAAATATTTATAAAAATGTTATCATTGTTACGATCATAGAATGTATGTGGATTTATAAAACTATGAAAAATAATAAGATATGATCCATCTATACTGGTAAATTATACTAATTTATAGAAATATTGAAATTTTATAAAGTTTTGTATATATATATATTTTTCTAAAAATAATTTATTTTTGATAATTATAATAGAAAAAGCAAAACTGGATGTTTTAAAGGTATAATAGATATAATAATACATTATTAAATCTTATACAATATTAAATAATTGTTATTTTCAGTTCCTACAATTTAAAAATTGTTATTTAAGAGAATGAGAGAAGGGTATTAAATATTAAGAAAATAAGAGCACTTACAATATTGATATCGATTGTGCATTATCGTTGATCAAACTTCTGTTCTGAGAATAAGTTTTTATTGTAAATAAGATATTTTTTAAGCATGACGATTATAAAGAAAATGGTAAGTTTAATATAGACTGGATGAAGCTTCTTAAAACTATACTTTGATAGTAAACTTTTGAGTCAGTTTAAAATGAATGTTACACTGAGATTTCTTAAAAGTAATTAAAATAAGAAAAATAAATGATAAAATAATGTATAAATAAAAAGAAAGAACCTATATCTATTCTATTAATTTCAAACTCTTTCTTCTATTTTTAGTATACTACGTAAAATCAGTTTAAAGCTATCCTTTTACTCACTCTATGATTTTCTTAAATTGAGATCTTCAATATTTGATCACCCTATAAGCAACTTGATAAATAATTATAATAAAATTAAAGAAAATAACATTTCGACATAAGTATGTGCAGGAAAGAGCTGTAATGAGTATTATACACTTTTTACAATATAAAGTAGGCACATGATGGAGACTAGACCGGTCCCTTTGGTCTCTAATCAGTCTCTGATCTCTAAATTTTGGTAATATATACTACTTTCTGTTCGATCTGTCATTATTCTCTTTGCTTGTGCTGGTTTTCTTCCACTTTTTTTCAAGATGAATAGTGAAAATTCGAGTGACTGGTTGCAAAATATAAAAGAAAATAACTGATCCAATAAGGATATATAAACTAGATAATACATTCCATCAAGGAGAATAGATCATAATCAAGAAAACAAAGATACTATATCTTTCAAGGAACACTAGTTCTTTAAATCTTATAATAGATTTTTTCCAGATTTAAATTGTCTTTGTATGCGCATACAAAGTTTACTTACTAATATTATTTAGATTCCAAATTTTACTTAAATGCAATGAAAACTTTTCTTGATCTTTTCAATCTCTAAATTAAAGCTACACATAACCTAAGAAAATGTTACCATTCTTTAAGCATGCATTCCTTACCTCTGAATGTATGAAGACCTTCAAATATTACATGAATTTCTATTTTTTCTGAGTCTATCCTAATCTTTAATGTCTAAAGATTATAGAAGGCCTTAACACTACTATACTTCTTAATATTTACCAATAATTAACTATTCCTCCACGTATAATTCATTAAACTAAGCGGATTTTCGTTAATCGATTTCTGCAATCAAAGACTTCAAATTAAAGGTGTACATGGTTATTTTCTATTTTATCTTGTTTCATTATTGAAGTTCTTGCTACTATTATTTTTAAACGAATGAAGGTAGAAGACTCCTTTTTATTTCGTTTTCATCTGTGATTATTTTCTGATTTTAGCGACTTGTAAGTTAAACATGTTTATATGAAATTCCATTTTTTAACACAAATAAAACCTTTGATTTTTACTATTTAGTATTGAGAAAAATTCATATGTTTCAGCGATTTATGTTTTTTTTCTTTTACTATTTCAACATTATCTTTGGAAAACGACATATTCCGTACAAATGTAAAATTAACTTCAATTCTTTGGTCATCCAGATTTTATGTTAGTTTAACAAGCATTTATATAACATCATAGATCATAACTTTGATAAATTCCCTGTTAGTTATATATTGAACGTGCGATCTCTTATTACTTACCTACATTATGATCGAACATTAGATGCAATGATTTATCTAGTGATGTCAGAGAAAAGTAGGTTCACTTCTTCTCAATAACACATTTAGCGATATTCAATAAGAACTTCTAATTCTGGAAAAAGTACAAGAAATTATGCTTTTTATATTCGGTTTTAGACTCCGATTTTGGATAAATAAAGCTTGTAAAACCTATTTGTCTTTAAAATAGTAGTTCTAGGTAGCTGTTACATTGACGAATTTGTCTTCTTCAAATATTTGAGCTGAATAACGCCTAATAATCAGTTTCTAGTCATCGTAACCATTCTAAAGAAATCTGAATAGTTTTAGTTGTAAAACCTGAAGAGTATTCAATTATTCTTATCGAGATAAAATTGAAAACTAATTTTTGACCATCATTTTCGTTCGAACGGTTGTTTTCAGTTAATGTACGCACTTAGGTATTAAAACAAGAGAAAATAGCAATCAATCTATTTGTTTGCAATCTGTTTATATATGGTATTTCATTTTTTAACTATTAAATTTTCCTTCACGTTTCCTCCTTTTAACAGAGTAGATTATCAATTCAAATTGTCAACCGTAGACTTAGCTAATTATTAAATACGCTTTTCTAATTATAGATATGTATAAACGGGTATACAACGAATTAATTTTTTTTACTAACAATTTAGTATTGAAATAATCAGATTAAAATAAAAGCAGTTATTTACTTTTGGAGTTATGATTAATAAAATACTTACAGATAAATTTTTAATTGCAATTAATTTTTGTCCAACTTTTAATCTCCCATCTAACTGAGCAGCACCATCATTCATTATTTTTGTAATATATATTCCATTTTCTCCTGGAATATGTTGATTACCTATTCCACCGGCTATACTAAATCCAAGACCTTCTGTGCCTTTTATTAGTTCTATTTCGTTTAAATCTTTCGTTCTGCGAATACTCTAAAATTTAAAGTTCATTTATGTAATCAGCATGAACCAGTTTATGAAAATTTTTGTCAACATGATACAATTTAATTTTTTAAGTAGATATATTAAATAGTTTAAAAAATTTTAGTTGAAATTCTGCAAGAATTTGATAATATGGATAATTTTTATTTTACTACATAGAACTAAAAAGCAGAGTTATAAAAATTAATTTTTTCACTTTTATTACGTAAGAAGCACATTCATATGATACTGTATATCTATTATTTCAGATTGATAGTAAATATCGAATAATTATCTAGTATTAAATTTCGAAATTACCTTATACTTTTTTATATCAAGTTAATTTTTTATATTTAAATATTTACTACTTTTATATTGTGATGTCCTTAAAAATTATTTAAATCATTTTTTTATAAATCAAAATTATCAATACATTTATTTATATAAAATTATTTACTAGTTATTTACCAGTACCTAATTCAACACAAAATTAAGACAGTATTCTTTTTACATTATTTAAATTCCTATATTTGTATTGCTATGACTTATCAATAAATTGAAATATCAAAAAAAATAATATTTAAGTAAATTGATAATATCTTTTCACTTTAGAACTTTTTTTACTACTTAATAAATATGATTTTATAATTTACTATCTATTATATTTATATATAAAATATATAAATTATATATAAAATATTTTATAATCTTTCAAGTATAAAAAACTATAGGTACTCAAAGCTTTTGAGACGATCATATAACTGCATATTTGATTTGTATTTTATAAATTACTTATTTACTTTTTTCAATTATTTATACATGATTAATTAATATTTGCAGTATGTAAATTTATATTTTTATAAATTTTTTAAAAATTCAAATTTTGTTTAAAAGTTATTGTTTTCTTCTGATAATATAAATTCCTTTAAAATCTAAGAATATAGTATTTATAAATTATAAATATAAATATAAATATAAATATAAAGATTTTTTAATGATTCTAAGAAATTTTGTTTAGTGTAATTATACTGTAAATATTTTGCTTGAATTTGATATTTTTTATTAGGTGAATACAGCAGGTCAACTTTTGGTAAGTAAATAAAATAAATTTATTAAAAAAGATTTTATAATATTAAAAATGCAATATAAAAGATTTGAAAAACTTCAATTATTATAATATTTGGATATATATTTAATAATTAATACAAAGTTATCATTATAAAAAAGTATATTTAACAAATTAAAGACTGAAAGCTATAAAATAAATATTGTGCTAAAGTGTTGTATACACGTATACATACGAGATTAGATGCGTTAAATTATTTATTCAACTATATTTTTCTCCAGAATGAAGAAGTATTTTTTTTACAAGTTAATTCCTACTGAAAAATATTCAGTCTTTGTCTTAAAATAATAGAACATTTCCAATATGTTCGAGATAGTTGTAAAATTTATTTCAACAAATTCATATAATTTTTGTTATATATTAATAATAAACCTTCAGATGGCTATGCCCAAGCCTATTTGTAATCAGCTTGAATTTATACTGAAATTTTCTAATGTTTTTACTATGAATTAAAAGATCCTTTTTATTTGTATTTCATGTTCTATTAGATTGGTTATAACTTATTTAAATCAATTTAAGAACAAGTAATCTTAATGTTTAATTTATTAATTGCTTTACACGATTTTTGAATCTTGAACTTAATTGTGATCAAAAATCTATTATTCTAAAGATTCGGTTTTCTAAATTGAATTATCATTATTTACTTCGCTTTAAAAATAGTTAAAAAGTTAATATTTATTGTGAACAATAATTTAAAAAATTTATATAATTAAATCTATGAAAATATTATGCTTTTTAAAGTTGTGTTATTAATAAATATTAACATTTATTTATTATTTTTTAATTAAAATATATTTTTATAATAGCAATTTTTCGCTTGATACTTTCAATTCAATTCCTTTATTAGTTGACAGTTCCCTGTTATTCTATTTTGTATTTCTTTATAACTTTTTTAGAAGTAATATGCGAAGTAATGTTTACTTGAAAATTTTGTTGTGATTGTATCTATTGAGTCACTTTTTAATTTAGTTCTAGTTAGTTTCTGAAATCAGTGATGCTTGTCTGGTTTAAATAAGATTGTCAAAAGAGCGCTTTCTTATCCCTTCTTTCAATATAATATTAAACTTTGTGTTTACAGTGATCAAGGGTTTGACTATATTAATATATCTGATTTTATTTAATTTTCTAAGTGGTAATATCCAAGATATATTTAATGCAATATATTTTATTTATTCAATTAGTTTTTACTAAAAATATTTAAGAGTTAAATATATCATGTTAGAAATATGAAAAATTATTACAATTCAAACTTTATTTTGAGATTATATAAGTAGTGTTAAAATTTTGTTAGTGATTCAAATTTTTTAAATTAGTAGTATTTATATTGTTTAATTATTTTTAATATTAATATATCAAGTTTGAATAGTGTTGCATTAATTTTATTCGGAAAATTATTATTATTTCAATATTATATACATATCATCTGTGGAGATTAAAAAATTGCATATCGTCTAATTTTCTATTATTTATTTTGAAAATCAATGCATTGGACTGTCACACATTGATATAGATTTAAAAAAATTCTCTCTTATTTTTCCTTTTTACATAAATATTAGACATTCGAACGAACAATAATATGTCCATGAATCATACAAATATTTATATTCTGGAAATTGAGTACAAATATAATAATGAAAAATTTTAATTCACAACTAAGTCCATTTAATTATTTTATATTTTAATAAAAATATATTAAAAAAATATTGTCCAATGCACTCATTAATTATAGTCTATCATCCTAAACAAAACTAAACAAGAAACTAGAGCAAAAAATTAAAAGTAAAATTTTATTCCAAATTTATTTATAAGAAAATTCCTAAATCAAAAAATTATATAATTTTATCTTATTTTATGAATTCAAATAAAATTAAATCAAATACAAATATAATTTGGAAATTTTAAATATATATAACTTCTCTACAGTGAAAGAATTTGTAAGTTACAAAATAATAATTCATTAAATCGTTAGTAAATAAATAAAAATTGAATTAGTACTATTTTTTAAATATATATGTCGGGATATATGAACAAAATTATTTTATCGTGAATGGTCAATAAGATTTATTATAGAAATTATAGAATTAATTGTAGAAACTTAATTTTTTTTAATCTATAGTTATTGCTGTTAAGTACCGAAATATGATATATAGTTTTGTTATACCATCTTTATATAATTGTGTTATCAATGAACAAGTATGACAATTTTGTAGTCGTTTATTATTTAAATTTTATTATAATACGACTTTTGACTAGATTTATGATATATGTTATTACCTCTTCCTATTGCTTTTATAAATTATTTTTTATTGTTAATTTGTTAAGTTTATCTATTTGTATTCGAGTAAAGGATAAATTCTATTATATAGGATAATTATATTTCAAATACTACCTTATTTAAGAGAACCAATCAAAGTAATAAAAAAATTATAAAAAGAGAGAATAACTGTAAAGAATATAAAAAATATAACTTGTATATTTTGAGCCATTCGTTGTATCATATTACCTAATAAATAAAAAGAAATATTGGCCTAACTCCTACACAATAGTCCTATAAAAAACTAAGAATTCATCATTTTAAATATATACTAACACAAAACCAGTATCGTTACTTAAACGAACTTACTTTTTTATTCTAGGTAATATAAGGATACGGAATCACAAGGCCTTCGTCTTGTGAATCATAATTTTACGATTATCTCATATACTTTATGAATAATTCATAATATAAAATTTTTAAATAAGCAAAGTATTAAAACATATTTTTTTTATACAATATTTTTACGTATTAAAATATATATATTAAAATTCTTACAAGTTTCACTCTGTTACCAGCTGTTTTTAAGATGTTAACGGCTTCAGCATGAGTTACATCATGCATAGGAAAATCATTTACTTTTTCGATTATATCACTAATTTTTAGTTGGCCATCAATTGCTGCTGAGCCATTAGTTACTATTTTCGTAATGTATATAGAATAATCATTTGGTAAATGAGGATTATCAATTCCTCCAGCAATACTGAAACCTAGACCAGTTTCACCACGTATAATATAAATCTCCACATATTTCCAGCTCCTTTTATTATTATTCTATAAGAAATGTATTATAATTTGTTTCAAATAAAATTAAGTAATCAATAAATATTAAATATTATTCAAAATTATTCATTTTTACAATTTAATATATGAATTTACCACATAGTTTTGGTCAAAATATAGATGGTATTTTATTTTTGCATAATTTATTAGTTCAATATTTCATTGTTTTTAAAAAGTATGAATTAACCATTTGTGATTTAATTAATCACGTACATCGCATCAACCTTAATTAGTTTTTATTAAAATTTATTTAAAAAATAAGCTTGTTTACATAAATTATCTTTAATTTAATTTAATAAATAATGATAATAGGGATTACTGAATACTGATCATCCAAATTTCGCATACTTTGATAACTTCATGTTATATTGTTTTCGCTTCTGTTACGTGATATCTTTAATTTTATCTAAACTTTGTAGTTCATAAAATGCAAATACAATTATTTTAAATAGAAAAATCATACTATCAATTTGGGGACAAGAAGATTGGTTTATATATAGTTTTTTTAACACGTATACTTTATGATTCTGATGTCTTGACAACAACATTACTCTCAAGTGATGTTACAAATAAAAAAGAGGAATCAATAAGAGCTATCACGATTTTATTAATAACATCAAAGAGGTATGAAATAGATATTTAATATTCATTATAAATTCTTTCTTTTAATTACGTATAATTGATTGCTACTTGAAATTATTTAACTTTTCTTTATTTATGTATTTAATTTATTATTATTAAGGTAGTTGATATGGTTCTTTGAACCAAGAAATAACCGAGACAGAGATAAAGAAAGAGAACGAGAAATACCAACTTAGTAGTAAATTGAAGTAACTTAGTAAATTAAAAACTGGTAAGCTAACATCCACTATAAATACTATTAGAAAAAACAAGTAAATGTATATTTTTAAGAATATAAAGAAATCATAACTTTAAATTTATAGCTTCAAACAAGAAACTTCAAGATATTTTTAAAGGTTTCTTTATAATACAAGTTTTATTTTTATTGAAACTATTTGGACTTTAACTTAATTTTATATTGCGTGAAATTTATTGATTTTAACAAACACAAAGAAAATTTTTTTTTAAATCTTTTTTAATATCGAAAGTAAAAGCTTTCTTTAACAAACTTTTCTATCGACTAAAATTTATTTGATCTCATTAATATTTCATTTTTATTTTCTTAATAATGTTCTATAAAGAAGTATTTTGAATATTAACTAGTGACTCCTAATTTGAAACTAAATGCATTGATGAATTTATTTCTAGACTCATTATTGCCCAAATTAGCAGTCAATTTTAGTTATTACTTATCATATTTGATGAAATGCTGCCACTTCTTTTACTTTCCATAGGATGACCCGCTATGTAAATTATAAATATCTGTAAATCTTTCACAAATTTTCTTTTTGCAAAATTCATATTAACTTTCCACTCATATTTTTCCTATTACAGTCCTAAAACGGAAAATATACATACTGTATAAAATATTTTTTGCATTTTCTTTCCATTTCTGTGTTTTCATTAAACTATTAGATATTTACTTTGTGAGTTTGAAACTATTTATAAAATTTGTATAAATTATGTAAATGAGCTATGTTATAGTAACATAAACAAAACGTTTTTCTAAGTTATTTTTGTAATAATCATAACTATATATAAAATTTATATTTATTTTTGGGATAATTTTGTTACGAATATTAAAAATTAAATAATAGAACGCAATTAGAAAACAATGATATTTATATGATGTATTTATTTTATGATATTTGATCAATATATTAAATTTACATATTTAATAAATAGTTTGTACAAAGAGTATTATTTCTTAAAGAATTTTCTTTAAAATACAAAATTACTTACATATATATTTGTATTATAAGTATCAAAATATACTGAACGTACAGATGTATCTTTATAATTATTCCATGTGTCAAACGAAATATGATTGTTTACGGCAATTACTTCATTTTTTTTTATTCTATCTAATACAGTAATTTCATAAAATTCTTGTATATCTGTAATTAGTAATATTTATTGAAAATTAATAAATGTATGAAACATTACTTATATTTTTTTTATTGTTATTATTAAAATATTTCATAATTAAATGACTAATTACTTATTTTTAAATATATTTAAAATATAAAAATAAGACTATTTTTTACATAAACTTTCAATTATCTTAATGAACTATTAATATTATACAAAATTATTGACGTAAACTAACCAAAAATAAAAATTTAAACAGGTGTCTTATATAATAAGATTCGATAGAATGCCGAACACTGATTTGCAGTTAAAAAGAGCTTATTTTATGTATAAAGCTCCTTTCACTTCAGCTTAAAGATACATAATAACATTTCAATGTGTACAATTTTTACACATTTTTGTAAATAAGTCTTTATAACAAGTTACATATACATTTGTTATAATGCTTCGGATTAAAAGTCATACATTGTTTGGTACAAAGTAGTATTGTATCAACTTGTCAGTAAATCGATCGTTTAATCATCTGTTTAAATAAGTTTAAATACTCGTTCTTATAATTTATACATGATACTAAAATAACCAGGAGCTATATTATATTTTGCAGATCCTTGCATGATACTTATCTTTGTAATTGGTCTGATAAATTAACATATACATATTTTTATAATATTTATATATTATAAAATATTTTATAAATTCCGTTTTATATAATTAAATTTAGATGCAGTCTAAAATTAGAACTTTGTGTTTTAAGACTTAATCTAATATATTCCAAAATTAAATTAATTATTAATATTACCTATTACTAACCCTCAATAAAAAAAATATATTATAATTTGTATTAAAATATTATAAATATTCATTAGAATAATAATCTAGAAGCAGATCTCTGCTAGTGAAAAAAATAAAACTTCAAGACAGATTGTTGAATTAAAATGGAATCCTTGCATCAATAATACTTCAGATTAGATTCGGGCTGCAATTCCACGCGAATCAACCATTTTCTACCGAATTTTAACAAGGAAAGGACTTTTATACGATTTTAATGACTCATCGTAATTAATTAATTTATTTGATCTACCGGATATATAAAATTACGTACAAACTCTGCTCAAAATAAACGCTATAAAGAAAGAATATGTTGAATGAAATCTGAATCCGGACATTTCAGGGTATTCTTTCATGCGTTATCAGATCTGGTGATTAGTACGAAGGAACTATTGCCATCATGTACATGATAATATAATGCCATTACGACATGCCAGGAAGAATATCTTATCTTAAGAATATCCTTGCTGACCTCTCGATGACGATGTTATCGGTCTCGATCTCCTTAGATAAAGGGATGAACTCACCTATCATAGTAAACTTCTCCTTTTAGAGGGAATGAAATCTCACGACTTAAGATCTAAAAGAACTGTAAGTTGGTGTGTTACATGCTCTCTCTAATAAGAGTGGACTTTACAAAGTCTATAAAAGGATAAATCCGTTCTTGATGTAAAAAGAAGAAAAAGACGATGAGTATCGCGGTTATCCGAAGATACTAATAGAAGCAGTCGAAGGTAGTGTTGGTCGATTACGATGGTAAGTGGTGGGACTCACAATGAGGAGATGTAGTCCAATTAAATTTTGTCGGTACAGTTGTTCAGTTCTGAATTATCTCTCTCTCTCTTTCTCTCTCTGTCTCTGTAGATATCTATTTAACATCCCATGCGAAGCTATATCTTACCAATCTGATGTGAAGTTTTCTTCTTTTTAGATCTTGAATTACTGTATGGTTCTCTCTTTCTTTTGGTTTTGACAAGGTACCAAAAGTTTACCAAAAGTATGCTTTGGTTTTTGACGTTTGACGTATGTCAACCTATTAGATGACAGTAAATATTTAATATTTTCTTCTAAAAAGCAAAGTTTAATTTGTACAATAAAATATATTATATTCTATAATATTGTAAGTCATTTATAAAATGTTTAATGATGTGGAGGAAATATTTTATATAATAAATTTGTGTTATTAAATATTCGACTGAGAAAAAAATTCGACTAGATTGACTTATAATACATGTCCTCAGAATAAAACAATATAATTATATACCTGTGCTAAATTCTTGTGATAATCTACATGTTTCATTATAACTTTGATAACCATTATAATAACACCAGTTACTAACCAAATTAAATTATTTACTTATTATTTTTTATCAATTGTTAAGATCCATTATTAATTACTTGAATATTATTCAAAAATTATTAAAGTAATATAATTTATTAACTGTAAAATAAAAAAATAATAATTTCAAAGTCTAAGAACAGAAACTATAAATACATGAATATACTAAAATTTTTAGAATATAAAATTTTTTAATTTGTTAATAAATAGCAATATCACACTGTATAATAAACAGATTAATACTTTATTTAAAATATAATAAAACAATAAAACAAAAGTTACCAAAAAAATAGGATATATAAAATTAAAACTATGTAAAAAGAGACCTGAATCGTGTGCACTGGACTCACTATAAGAAAAACTAAATTATAATAAAAGTCAATAAGTACTATAGAACCTCTTCCAAACTTTGAAAAGTGAGAATTATAAAACTATCAGTATGCTAAAAGAAGATAGTTTCGATTAAATACAATAATTTATTATTTATCTTATTCATTTAATCACATCACAGTGAGAAATGCAGGTTCAATTAAATTATGAGTTATCAGACACATTACTATGTGCTAGCTCTATTCACAATACACTTCTGTATGAAATGACTTTCACGTGAATTTTCATCAATATTTATATGCTATTCGTTCTTATAACAATTTAAATTTTATTAATACATTATAGAATTTACAACGTCCAAGTCATTTAGAATCCCAGAATAATTACGATTTTAGAACATCTCATTCATTACAAGATGGATTTTTTATACAAAAATTTTAATGTAAGAATATTTTTCGTTATCATTGATAATTTAACGTTCTTGTGATTTAATAAAAATGTGAAATTTAGCAAAGTGAGATAAAAAATGAGACGAGTCTTTAAATATTAAAAATGTTGTTTAACATAGAAAATTAATTCACTAATAATGAAGTAATGTTACATAAAAAACTATACACATATGTGTTACACACAATAATTGTCAAAACTATATTATAATTATAAATACTGCATTTACTTATTTCTACAAATTGAATTAAATGCAATAACATTATTAATAAATTTTCATACTCTCAATCATTTTTTAAAATTTATATGTATAGAGTATATGAGAAAAAAGATATAAACATTCCTCTTGTCAATATCTTTATTTTAAAAGAATTATAGTTCCATCCTAAGATAAAGCACCTAGAGTGTAGAATAAAAAAGAAAAAACATAATAGCAGGATCTAATATATTGTACAAATTATATTTTATATTTTTATGTGTGTATTTATTTTTTTATAGTTGAAGAAATTTAATATTATAATAATGTACTTTATTCAGGTCAAACAAAATTTTCACATCTATACTTTTTTAACAAAAAGTAAGACCTTCATCTATTTCATATAAATAGAATTATAAGGATATATATTTAACTGTTTCATAATAATAAATATAATTGAGTTTTACTTACCGATTAATGCTTGAAAAAATCTACTTTTTAGAACTCGAATTAACCTTTCTATTTCGAGTACTAATTGTTTTTCTTGTGATTTCGTCAATTTTGTATAATAATCGCTGAGCAATTCTAAAGCTCTATGTGTTTCTGTAATATATAAGTTTTCAAAAATTATTTATGATATAAAGTATATATCTAAATACACAAATATAAATTAAATTACATAAAAATTAATATTTATTATAAAATTAAAAATTTTAATTATTTTTATATAAAAGCAATTAAAGTACAATATGCAAAAAAAAATATATATATATTCATATAATTAAATCGTCTTTTTTTCACTATTATATATATATATATGAGTATTATTAATAGTATTATTATTAATTATATAATATATATGAGTTTATATTGTTTATCTTGTTTATCTCTTTGTGATAAATCAATATTGTATTTCCATAAGAATTTATTACTTTTGCAATTTAGATTTGGTTCACATGTTATTTTTGTGTTAGATCTTTCTCTATTAATATGATATATAATGGGAATGTTATTTTTATCTTGTAGATATTATTTATTGTACAGAAATGTGAATGTTTCTGGAAAGATAAAACCGGTTTTTAAACATTTTTAGAAATATTTTGGGTTTGGGTATATGGTATTGAAAATTAAATTATTTTCTTTTCCATGGTGTTATTTTGCATAATGATTCTTATTTAATTTTAATACCTAACAATCTATTCTTTATTGATTTGCCTAGTATAATATTTTATTGTTTATATATTTTTTATAAGAGCCTGCTTCAGTTCTGTACAAACTAAGTCAGGCTCTTATATATTTTCTTTCGATAATTTTTATTTTTTTCATTTAGTATGCTGTTATATTGTACCAAATGAGGTAATCGTTTGTTATAATTTTTTGAATCGACAAAATTTTTTATTTACTATAATTATATTTTTGTGTTTCGATTTATTACGTGTGAAGTTTTGTTTATGTATTTCAGAAGAATGTAATCCTAGTAAATTGAGTTTATCTCTATTGTTTGCTATTATATAGTTATTATTGGCTATATTTATGTTTGTTATGTCTATTGCTGCCTTCCTCAGTATTGCGATATTTTTATATGACATTGTTAATGGAGATGAATTGATATCTTCTTTTGTTTTAAAAATTGAATTAATTTTGGGAAACTTTATTATTAGATCCTTCTTTGGGATGTTTTGTTAATCCAAAAGTTATTAACTAATTCTCAAAATTTTTGTTAATGTTTTTTTATTTAAACCAATAAATATTTATATAATTCTTATTTTGTAGCACTTCTTTTGTACTAAAGTTGTCATTTTATCACATTCTGTTTATTAGCGATAGTATATAGCTTATATCCGTTTGTAGTTTTTTGATGTATTTGTTTATATAATATTCACTAGAGTTTTTTATATGTTTTGTTGGTAGTTTTTTTGTTAATACTTTTTTAAATTTATTCCAGTATTATTGTATTATTTGTGTTATTTTTTCAGTCTAAATGTTTTGCATTAAGATCACCTGTCTTTTGAATTCTGCATTAAATTTATTTCCATTTTTTACGTATTTAGAAATTATAAATAGAGTATTTTTATTATTCCTGTATAATTTTATTATTGTTGTTTCTAGAATATTGTAGTTTGTTTTTTCATTATTAAATTATTATATTTTTAATAATTTTTTATCGATATGGCTGTTCCTCCTCCTTGAATTGAGTTTCATCTATCGTTTCTAATAATATTATGATTTTCTATTTTAAGTTTTTTGTTTAATTTTGTTTTCAATACTAATACTATATTTGGTTTTTGTTTTTCCAATAAGTTTAAAAAGTTATATCTGTTTTGGTTTGAAATTAACGAATTAACGTTTACTGCTATAATTTTAAGTATTTCTAATGTTTTTTGATAGAAGTTATCAATATATTTTTTATGATTGTGTATTGTTATGTTATCCTTTTCTTTTATATTTTGTTATCTATTATTGAAAATATTGTTAAAAAGCTTTCTTCGTTAATTTTTAGAGCTTCTTTAACTTTGTTTATTTGTACTTACTATTGTATTAGCATATTATTTACATTTTCTTTTAATTCTTGTAAAACTTGCATTATATTGTTGAATATTTGACTATTATTTTTATTTATGTGTATTTGTATATGTCGAATGAGTATTATTTTTTGCTCTTGGTTTATTTTGCTTGCTATTTTATTTTTTGTTATATCTGCGTAAAATATTGTAAGTATTACTCTTTTGGCTGTTTCTCTATTTATCTGTTAATTCTATTTATTTTGTTTTTTTTGGTTTATAATTTTCCTCTTGTATTTTATTTAATTTCTAATATTTTTGGACTGACAGTATAGATTTTTATTTTTAATTTTTGATTCTTTAGTGATTTTACAATCACTGGGCTTATGCCAGTGAATGCATTTTACGCATTCATTATCATATTACAACTGTGTGATATATGTCCTAGTAGTTGATATTTGTGACATTGTATAATATTTTTACAAATTTTTTTTTGTATTTTATTTTGTGATAGAGTTGTATATGATAATATAAAATAATATTTTATACACGTAATTTATTTATATAATTATCGTCTTATATTTGAAAGATATAAATATGAAGTGTTATATTATTTTTTATTGAGTTTTTAGTAGTGAATTGCGAGTAAATTGAATGTTCGTTGTTTACAGTTTATTTAGCTTTTCTAATATTTCTATTTCTAAAAATTTTTGTTTAAACATTTTAATAGATATGTGTGTTTTTTTCTGCTTTCAATTTAAAAGTGTAGTAATTTGTATTCGTGTGTTTTAATAGTTTTATAGTGTTATTATAATCATCTATTGTTTTTCAATATACTATGTGTTTATTACTGTATATATTGTTTATGTAATATTTTTTAATATTAGTGTTTGTGTGTATTAATTTTATTCTGTCTTTTGATTCTTGGTATATTTATTATTTTTATAGGTGAAAGTTTGTTAACCATATTGCTTATCATTTTTCAGCTCGCACGTGTCAACTAATACTGACATGTGCATTTCTATTTTCTTGGATGGCGCTCTCACATTTCTGTTTTTTTTCGATTTTTTTTCTCATTGTTTCTGTTATTGTGTTATTTATTTCAGAGTCTTCGATTTGTACATCTTCTAGTTTTAAAATTGAGTATCTGTTTTTATAGTTATGTTATTCATTATTATTAAAATTATTATATTTTATCGATTACTTATTAATTTCCCCTTTGGATTTTTAATAATACTTTCTTAATAAGTTACATTTATTTTTTCTACTTGAATAATTTTTATTTCTACATTATTATTATTTAATGATTCTTTAAATATATTGATTATTATTTTAGATAATTTATTGATTAATACACCATTCAGTTTTTTACTTGTGATATTTTCAATGTTATTTTTGATTTATTTTATACTGCACTAATATTCTTTATTCTTTGTGGAGGCATAAAGTGATTTAGTTGCGCTAACAATGTTCCGATGTTTAAGGTTCTACGGTCAGTAGTCGACTGAACAGCGGTACAGATTATAAACGCAAATCTAAAGTCGTATATTAATGTAAAAAAATGCATGTTGTGATATCAAGCCATAATTTGAGTTATTTTTAAACTTAGATCACATTTATAAAGTTGCTATTTCAAATAATCAATGAATACAATAGTTGAAAATAGCGTTACAATTTTCAAAATCTTAATGATAAATTAAGGTGATAAGTTTCGAAACTATAAGAATGTGAATACAAAATCATATATTGTAAAAGCTTCTTAAAATCGATTCCTGAAGTTATTTAGAACATGAAAAATCTAACGAATACAAGATAGAGAAAAATCATATTTTATCCTCAAATTTATAAACCTTCATGTTTCATCACGAAAGTTGCTTATAAATTTGATACACTCTGCTTCAACACGAATAAGCTTTTATTGCCATATATCACCTTTATAATTCATGTCGATTTAAGTTTAGAAAGTCCATGTTGTAGATTTAAAATATATTGCTGTCAATCGCTATACTAGTAAATGAAGATTACGAAATAAATCATTAGAATTATTCCCAACTAAAGACTTTTTATAAGACAAGGCATCAATGCCAGAAGGCTTTTAACTATAGAACTTAATCTACAAAAAATATAATAAGTAGTTTCTCTTTTAATTTATCTATTATTTAACGAATTTAAAATTTAAATTGTAAAAGTAAAAGATTTGTTTATCTTCATCCTAAAGCTTGTAGCTAAAAGAAAAAAAAATAGGTGAAATAAGATTTGGCAACATCCAGCTACTAATATTAGGGTAACGAACTTACGGTGAATATTTTTCTTTTCCTTGTAGATTTTTTTTCAAAAACATATAATAACATAATTGTTTTAATTTTATTTTATATATAAAAATCATCAAAAATAGGTGAGGATACGCTTGAGATTAATTGTTTGCAATACATCCCAAAATGTATACAAAAAATTCAGTCAACTTATGATTCACTCGTATTTGTCATTATCTGTCCATAGTCCACTTATCTTTCTCCTACCAAGCTTTTTGAATTTTTGTTTACATAAATGCTTCTCTTTAACGTCTCTACCTCATATCAATCTTAACTATTTGTAAAGTATTATTAGCTCTAGCATTCCAGGGAAAGTACTATTTCCAGAGTCCATAAAGTATAAAGAACCAACCATAATTATAAATGCCGATTTCCAATAACATATTCTCTCTCTCTCTCTCTCTCTCTCTCTCTCTCTCTCTCTCTCTCTCTCTCTCTCTCTCTCTCTCTCTCTCTCTCTCTCTCTCTCTCTCTCCCTCTCTCCCTCTCTCGCTCGCTCTCTCTCTCTCTCTCTCTCTCTCTAATTCACTAAGTAGCGGAAACGCTTTTTATAAATTATTACCTTTTAAACATTTACAATTATTGAAATATAATGCAATTGTTCTTTTTAAACCTGTCTTCAATCTATTTATTACACCTATCTTACTTTACAAATTAATTATAATATAAGATAAGACTTACCTATTCTATGATGATTATACAACGATGACTTAAACATTTTTCTAATTATAATTTTTATTGAATTGTAGTTAGCTGTACTCTAACTACATTTAAGTATCTGAAATAAATATAAAGTTTAGTAGTGCATAAACTATATGATAATTATAGAATGATTAGCATAAAAAAAGTTATTAAAATATGAAACCTCAAATGAAAGTTCTTTATTATAATATCAAATTTTAATAACTATTATTTAAATTTAATTTTCAACGAATAAAATCAAATATAAATATTTTAAATATTTTTTATACTTATTTATGAAGTTTTGCGCACTTGCGCGCGCGCGTGTGTGAATGGAATTATGATTATATATAAATAAGTTTGTCGAGTATAATTAAAAAAGAAAAATCATGACATTAAATTAGAAAGTAAGTTAATTTTGTCCTATTTCAACGTATTATACGAAAAGTATAGGCATCTTTTAAAAACATGACATAAATCTGAAAAATTCAAAACCAAACTTAACTGAATTTAGATATTTCTTCATAATTTTTTTTGAAATCTAGTTGAAAAATTACATGTCACTTGATTTAATTATTATAATTACTTCCAATTAAATGGATAGTCTCTTGCATCATAATGTTCCTATTTTATAGTGATCACTTCATCTGAGTTTGCAACATTTTAAAAACTCTTGATTTAACTTAATCAACACTATTTTAAAAATAATAAATTATTTATTTTTCATAGTATATGATTAATCAATGATTATTATTAAAGAAGAAATTATTATATATGCTAAAGAAAACATGATAATCTGATTTACCCTTCTACAATTAATAAATTATAATCATATTTAAATAACTTAACAACTCTCGCTAGCTTATCCAAATATCGACTAATTTAGGGTTAATGTCTCATAATATTAAAATTCAGATAATCTTATCATCCAATTATGACAAATATACTACTATTAAGTTTTTCCATCTACCCTTGTTTTGAAGTTACTTTTAAATTTTTTCTTCTCAATAAATACGTGCACAAACTACTGTATCATTATCTACTCACTTTTTATCATCTCCATTATGAAAGATATGAATATTGACACTTTTTCATCTTACCAACTTTCGAGTTACCAAAACTCTGAACTTTTGCTTCATAGATAATTTATGTCTACAAACCACAGTCTAGAATCTTAAATACCAATAAAAATTATTATTTTTGCAGAATTATGTTATGGTTATATAAGTTGATATTCGAAGAATCAATCGCTATGTGGAAAATAAGCTTGTGTTAAATTTTTCATGAATTATTTTCATAAAAGTTCCTAAATCAACCGTCACTCTCATTAAATCAATTAGATAAAGAACCTTTTAAATACTTTTAGAAACTTTCTAGCAACAGAAAAAAATGAAAAATTCTTCATCTTTTAAGGTCCACATATAATTAGACACTGTCTCTCAAACATAATTTCATGCTATTAGGAAACTTATTAAATCCAGTACTTTCTGTATTCTATTGCACTGAAAAATGTTTCACTATCTTTTCTCAACTAGCTGAACAATATTACCAATTCATTAAAGATTATGAAAATACCGGTAATATAAAAAACCATTTGTGTTCTGTATATGACTTCAACTAATTTTGTAATTCTGACGATGGTTGGAAAGATTATTATTTTCTGTGATATCTAATAAGTCGCTGAATTTTTGGAGTAATTAACCCCTTACAGTTTTTTAGACATCGAATCTAATTTCAGTTTGAATTTTTAAACTTTACTCAAAAATGCATGTTCAATATTGCGTTCTGTATAGAAGTTATAAAAATTTACAAATCAATCAATATAATAAGATATGTTAGATTTATCAAGAAATATTTTGAAGACAAAGCAAATCAAACGCATAACATTGGATAAATTTACTAGTTACATAGATATGGTCTTACTAGTTCATCATATCAATAAATTTCTTATGTAATTATCAAGTAAATGATTAATATTAAAAAATTAATAAAAATATATAATAACCAAGAATTACTTTTGTTAAAAATAATATAATATATAATAATTTCAAACAAATGCCTTTGTGATTTTTTCAAAAAGTCTATATATTTTATATTAATTAACGTTTTCTTGCCTAAATTATTTAAACTAACCGAATAGTGATAAGTATCAAATATTTTACGTAACCAAGATTAACTTATAAAATTATAAATTTAATGTATTATATTATGTATTTAATATCATTAATTAACTTTAAAGTAAATAAATTAAATGTGTTAAATTAATTTTGTTTCACACATAAAAATTAATCTTAATCATCAAATATACAAAAAATATTTTAATAACTACTTTATATTGTAAAGTATTAGGTTGCATAGAAAATTCTTAAGATTTCTGTAATATGTTACAATACTTACTTTATTTACTGAGATTTCAACGCTTATTTGTTAGTTTAAAAAAATTTTTGATAATGAATCTATCCAATTTTTGTTTAAAAATATTCGATATTATTAATTTATTAATTTATTAATGCCTGTTATTATACATTAAATCCGCTTATATTAAAAAATATTACATAATATACATGAATAAAATTCAAAAAATATATTTAGAATAGAAATCAAATATACAATAAAAAATAAAGAAAGCAAATCTTAACGAAATAAAAAAATCAAGAAAAATTAAAAAACTAATTTATGATAAAAATATGTAAATGAAAATAAACAAAATATTGAAATTTGTGCTAAACTCAAAATTAGTACTTTTTTATTACATATAATAATGAAATTCCTTTAAAAATCATAAATATTTTTAAAATTCTTTTAAATTCATAATTTTAATTATATATATATATATATATATATATGTTTATATATATAACATTTATAATTTTTAAAGGAATTTCAATATTGTATTTATATAATCGTGACTGCATCATTATAATATCATTAAAAATATTAAGAATTTTATTAGAAAAGAAAATTTAAGTACATCAAGTCTGTTTATTGATTCGTCTTTTGTATAATATTTGGATTGTACATTAAATTATTTTGCGTTTCTCGTGTAACTTGTTATAACTTTATAAAAGGTTTCACTGATATAAAAAGATGGAATACTATCAATATAGGAAGAATTAAAATGAATAATTTTTGTTCTATTACAAAATTACCATTCGAATTATATTATTACTACCTTTAATTTATGAAAAATTGAAATAAATATTCTTGAATCTTGAAATAACTATCATAAGATGAAGAAATATTTTGCAAGTTTACTAATATCTATGCTTTTTTCTCCCAAATATTCATAATGCTTTTATAAAAACAATTATGTATTATAAGAATTCATAAAGTAAGTACTTAGATTATTATTTATCGGTGAATAAAATAGTAAGTAAATATGTTTACAATATAATAAGATAGAAAAATTAATAGTTTCAAGAGATTAAAATTAGATATATCTCTTATGAATTATTGTGCTCTTATTGAGCCAAATGAATGTGTGTAAAACAATACTAATTTGAACTAGACAATTTATATTTCATTAATATATAAATATAAATTTTTCATTATAAAAAAGTTTTTCAATTTTTGATTAAGTATAATTAAAATATTGAAAGTATTTAACTTTTTAATAAATAAATGTCTCGTAGTTGATATTGTAAATCATAATTTACTTATTCTCAATCATTGAGAATTTAATAATATATATGATTATAATTAAATTTTATGTTAGGAAGTTTTTGAATATAATAAATATGTTCTTTTACTTTTTTATATAAATAAATTATAATTACTAGAACTACTTATTTAGTACAATATTTTTATAATTTTGTTTATGAATTTGTTTAAATTATTAAATATATAAATACAATCACTGATTAATATAAAATTATTTTATTATAGATACAAAAATAACATAAGAATATAACAGATGAATATACAAAAAGTCAATAGAATAAAAACACAATAAATTATTCTATATTGTATATTATGATATTTGCTCTGTTTTTCAGTATTTCTAGTTCATATTACTGATTTTATCAATTAAAAATTAAGTTGTTTTCTATTTTTTTCAACGATATAATAAACATTGACATTAAAATTTGACTTGTTCTTTTAAATAACTAACTCATCTTTACAGATATGAACACAGAATTATTTTAAAAAAATGTTGATACCTTTTCTGTATTAAATAATATAAATAAATATTAATAAATGAAATAAGTAAAAAATGTAATCTAGTGAAATGACCTTAAATGTTAATTATTTAATAATTATAATAATACAGGAATGCATTGATTAATTGTTTTAAACAAAATAATATAACATTATTTAGATATTCATTTAAGTATCTAATGTGTAATTATATATGATTTTAAAATAGATTTTTTTAATTAAATTAATAATAATCTATTGATTGTCCATCACGAGACTACGTTTATAATCAATTATATTAACACATCTAAAAAATTTAGAGTTTGAATAGTCTTCATAATAAATTTTTTATTTTTTATTTTAAAATATAAAATAGAATCAATTGATAAATTTTTATTTATTACTGTAGAAAAGTAATATATTTTTAATTAGTTGTAGTAATTCATACTATGTAATGTAAAATCTGATAAAAACAAAAAATAGAAGTTAATTATCACGATATGTAATAAAGAATTAATGAAAGAAGTAAATTATATTTTGATATTGTTAACTTAGGGGTGAGTAGTCGAGATGTATTAAAACAGTAAAATAATAACACATACAGTTTATACAAAAGGGTGTATTATAAAAGACCAAAATTAAAATATTGTATCAAATATAAAATTCAACTTGGACTGAAAACAATTCGGAGGCGGTTAATTTACCAACAATAGATAATAAATTGGACAATACTGGTAGACACGTAAATTGAATGTATTTAATAATAATAATAATAATAATAATAATAATAGTAATAATAATAATAGTAATAATAATAATAATAATAATAATAATAATAATAATAATAGGAAGAAAAAGGAAATTACAAATATTATATATTAAAAAGGCAATCATAAATATAACTAATTATATAAAGAAAAATGCATCGAAAAATGAGTGGTTTGCAGTGGGATGAATCTCCTTAAAAAGGCGTAGACGGTGGGCAGATGAAAAATGAAAATGGGTGTAAGAGAAATGTTGAAGACACTAATATTACAGTAAATAAATATCACACATAGGTAATATATATAAAGAGAGAGAGAGAGAAAACTCTCTCATAATAGAAGTTATGTTATTATCAATGCAAAATTAATAGAATTAAACAACGTTATTGTAGCTGTAAGTTGTAAGTTCATAAAGTACAAAAATGTAATTGTAGTATACTTTAACTTAAGTATACTTAAACTTATAATTAAAAATTATCAATTGGAAACATATATGTATTACATTATATATATTTGTATATTAACTTAACGTAAGTATGCATAAGGCTTTTTAAAAAATGGATTTCATTGTAACTATATAAAGAAAGTCTCATTATTTAATATATACTGTAATTTTAAAAATACATAAATTTCATGTGTAATGATAAATAATAAAATTATTTAATAATTTATATTTTTATACAAACTGTTTTCGTCTTTCAACAATGTATGATATAAATATAAAGAGCTGGTTTCAAACAGAACAAAGAAAACCTACAATATACCACAAAAAAACATACAAGAATAAAAATTTAATGCAGTTTCTTAATAAAATATAACATCAATAAAATAAAGAAAATAATTGTAAAAAAACAATGAATTACTTCAAAAATTTAATTAAGAATAGCTTCAATCATATTTTTTCTTAGTATTGGTATTTAAGGATTAACTAAAATACTCAGCAATTACAAAATTATGTTACATAGAAGATTTACAATAATTAAAAATTCGAGGCATCACTGTTCTTTCCTAAATATGGATTTTTAAAAAATGTTATTATTTGAATGTTTTTTATTTAAAAATTTTTAAAATAGACTTGTTTGAAGAATAATAATAGAAAATTTTTACAATATGCTTATGTTTAAGTAAATATGTATGTGTACATGCATATAAAGATATATATTCCTCTTTGTGATATTGAAATATGAAAGTATTTAAAATATTTATTATTGAATATGATAAAATAATATCAAGATAAAAATAAAATCCAAATAATATCATATTGTAAAATATAAGTAACATTTTATAAATTTTTACTTTATTTTTTTCTTTATTGATTTTTAATGACTTGATACATACTACATAAATAAAAAGCTAATGGCATGAGTCACATACAATCTCATATTAATTGTATGCACTAATTGTTAGTGTATTAGACATAAGGCACACATAAAAGGTATAAAACAAAAATAAGTATAGTGCATAATCTGAAGATGTATTAAGCTATAAAACATATAACATATAAAGAAACATATGCTTATTAACTAAGTTACTATGACACAAAAATTATATAAAAGAACATGCTATTGGCAATATAATATTGATGTTACGTTTCAAGCCATACAAAGCATAATTAACAGTTCTTAAAATTAATGATAAATGCTAGTCTAGTACTATAAATGAATGTAATATAACATGTACCTACAAAATTTTTAAATGTACTTATTTTACATAAGCTATTAAAAGGTGATTAGCATGCAGTTGAGTTTATCTCAGTCAGGTGCTAGATGTTCAATGGCATAGGACAAAGCAAAAACAAACAGCTTATTTCAACCACTTAAATAATAACAATGAAAAATTGATCAAATTATTTTTTTACTTTGTTTACTGAATCATTATTTTAATACATAAATAAGTTATATGTTTATCAAAAATTTTTTGTCATCTTCCTATTTATAAATACATTTGAATAGGTTTTATATGCTCTTTTTTATTAAAATAAAAAAATGCTTTAAAAAAAAACTTGTTAAAATTTTAAATCATGATTGTATATGAAATTTAAATATTTATTACTATATTTTTTGATAAATACTATAAAATTTTAGTGAATCCATCCATTTCTATTTTCCTAAGATTCTTTGTAATTAAATGCTACTTATTAGACTAATTTTCTTATATTAATTTTTTTCATTTTAAAAATCTTACAATAAGTAAAAATATACTGAGGAAAGATGCGGGAACAAAAGAACATATGATAAGTTTCGATGTCTGGGACGTTAATATTTATTAATTTATTTCTTAAGCTTCTTATTGCTATTAACTTGTTATATCTATTTTTTAACATTTAATCACAGTACAACAGCACATAAAAATATTTTAATCCAAAAAAAAAACTTTATAAAGTATAAAATTTTTTTATGCTTGATTCATAACATTTGAAACATAAATATACAACAGTCATTTATTTTATATATATTTTACAAATTATTTAATATATATATTTATTCTAATTTTTATATTATATAAACATAATTCTAAGTTTTTATATCATAAAAAAATTTTTTAAACCAATTTTACAAATATTTATTAAATTTTAAAAAATTTAAACTTAGTTTAACAAATTGAAAATTATCTTGATAATATTAAATTCTAGCCAGTGAAATCTTTCTAGAATTATAAAACATTATTGCACTCAACTGTACCTGAATTAAAAATTTTTTTTACCATAAATATTTTTACTATATATATTTTTATCAGGTATTTATTACATACACTACATTTCACTTACCTTTAAATTTTCTTTATGTAATTTTTTCTGAATTTATAGTAAGAAAATTATATTACATTATAAAATAATTCTAAGAGAATTAAAGATGCATGTTTTTTACTATGTAATAAGCAAGTATACAGTTTTTAAATATTGTTGCTTTTTAAAATACAAATAAATCAATTTTTTTAATTTGATTACATAAATCTATGAAAGAATTAAAATTAAAAATAAAAAATATTAATAATTTGTTGAAATTGTTGATATTAATAATGTTGTTGAAAAATAAATAATATCAACAGTTTTTGTAATTAACACATAAATTAATCAATTATTACGACACGATTAGTAGTTTAATTTTAATTAAACAAATCAATTATTAAATTGAATTCTAAAAGTTTAGTACAATATATATTTTTATAAATTTAGTATAGGTTAATTTAATAATATTTAGAAACAATCTAAATAACTATATAAATTTCATTTTTAAAATCATGAAAAAATAGATTTATAATTTATTAAAGTTTTAAATATTATTCTAATATTTATATCTAATATCTATATTGTATATATAGATCTAATATCTATATTGTTACAGGATATTTACAAAAACAGTATATTAAGTTACTTTAAATATTTAACAATATCTGCTATCAAAGATAAGAATTTTAATTAAATATGAAATTGCTGAATTAAGAAGAATATAAATATAGAATTATAACATTTTAAATACCTCAGAATATATAAAAATAAATATTAATACTTTTATAAAAATTATATTAAAAGAGCTCTAAATTTGTTTATATTGACATTATAGATAAAAATTATAGTTTTAAGCATTAATATATATTAAATATGAATGATTAAATTAAATTATTCTCTAGTTTAAACTGTAGATAAAATAACAAAAGTACATTTGTTGTATAATGTAACACAATCATATTTAACGAGATTTCAAGTAAAATATACAAAAATTAATTTTTAGACATTTTTTAAAATATGTTTAATATCTTTAATAAATATTTCATATGTATTATATGAAAACATATAAGTTTATGTATTGTTATTTAAATTTATTTAACATAATTTTTTTACTTTAGGTATGTTATATAGATTTTATATTTTAAAATATCTGTATAAATTAAATAAATCTATTATTAATCATTAGTTTATGTAAAAAAATATCGATAATCCAGAAAATTAGTTAGTACAATAATTATTACTATATTTTTATTAAAAGTGACAAAAAATTAAAAAATTTAAATGCATAATATAATGAAATATTAAGATATTTATAAAAAGTGCTCTATTTAGAATTGCTTACAATTAAACAAATTAAATAGCTTGGTATACAACTTCTTACAAACAGAATTGTATTAAATAAAATTTTAATAAATATAATTTAAATTAATATTTATTAAAAGATTATTTTATTACGAATGGAAGAATAATAAATATTCCTCTAAAACATATTTATGAAATATCACTGAGTTATAAATTACACAATCTTATTTTTGTATCACATAAATATTAAATGTCGATCTAAATCTAGTTGATAATTATATCTATATTAATATAACAGAAAATGAATGGATTGAGTTTATAATAATTCTTATAAAATTCGAAAATGTTTTACTAAATTATATTTAATATAGAACATACAAATTCAATGATAGAATATCAATAATATTATAGAACACCCCGAAAATTACCTATTGTAAAACTTAAACAACGAATGCAAAATACGTGAATCGATCAACCTGTGTGACAAAAAATATATAGTTTGGAAACGGGAATCAGGATTATCAGCTTTACCAACTAAGTAATATAATTTAAATTTTATATTATCAGATCTCAGAACAAAACACTTTTTATTTCTATAACTAAAATACAATCTTTTTTGCAATCTTTTTTGCAATCTTTTTTATTATCAATTATTTAAAATTTTTTATTATTTTGAGTTTGAAATTTAATAAAATTAAATGTTTATTACAGATATTCATGATAAAATAATTTTAATTAAGTTTTAGTACCGTGAAATATTAAAAAAGATTTATCATTATATAAATTAATTGTTTTAGTAAATGATATTATATGTATAATATTTGATAATATGTATCATATTTGATAATATGTATAATATTTGATATATGTATAATATTTGATAATAGTACCGTGAAATATTAAAAAAGATTTATCATTATATAAATTAATTGTTTTAGTAAATGATATTATATGTATAATATTTGATAATATAATAATATATTATATGCTAATAATTCATATTAAAGTTATGAATGTTATTTCTATGGTTTTAATTTTAATATTTTGATAAATCCTATAATGACTAATAAAAATACTAAGGATTTATAATTTTTAATAATTTCTTATTTTTAGTTTAATTTAGAACAACTATTATTATTTTTTAATATAAATTTATTTTTAAGATCATTCTTAAGCTAATGTTATAAGTTTGAAATATTTTTTCTCTTTATTGTATGAGAAAATTATGAAAATTTGTTATTGTTTTATAAGCCTTTGTAATTCACAATGGTCTTATAAGAAACGTCTCCTTTAAAATTTAAACTAATCTTATTAATCATTGAATTGTTTTAATTTAATTTTTATATTATAATTAGACTTTCCCAATTGTAACTCATTTATTTCTTATTTATGCAAGAAAATACAATGCTGTATTATTATATGTACGTGAACAATTAAATTTATCATACATATATACGGGTGATCTGATAAAAAATAACTATATAACAATGAAAATCTTATTCTGTTGAAAACGTAAATTACCGATAAAATTCTCATCGATTGAAACGCAAATATATTAATATTTCAAAAGACCTATGTATATTCAGATTAATACAATATAATTTAAAATCTATCAAAGAATTATTACTTAATTAAATTTTCAATTGCATTAAAAAAGAAATAGATATAGATATCTTCTGGAAAGTAAGGTGCATGCTTCAAAAATCAGAATGAGGTTTTAATTTATTTTGAAGTTCTTCTATATCAAAATAATCAGAGGATGGTTTCAAAGCAGTTATATATATATATTTTTTAATATTTAATTCAATTATGTTTGCTTTTCTTCCGTAATCCTTGTTGACTGCATTGATTGCCTATTTGAGATTAAAAGGACGAACATCTTTCTAGATCTAGAATTATTAAACTCCAGCAGCTTACTTCCTATATTATTTTAGGACTCCTATATATTCTTTTGAATTGTAATCGGAAACCAAACAAAATAAATTATAACAGGAACGAATGCAAAGATCGATGCACTTCACTATTACATTCAATTAGTAGGTTCAGTACCACTTAAACAAATACATTAACCCTACAGTCAGGCAATATAATATAGGTGATAGATCCAGAGATCGAGATAATATCAATAATATTATTAATCCTTCTGATAATTCTCGAAATTATCTGATTATACTACAACTTTTGAAAGACTGAATAACTTAAATAAGAAAAATGCATATCCACTTTCTTATATAGAAGATATTCTGAATAAACTAATAAAGTATAATAGTTAGGCATATTATAAGAAGTATCTAAAGACTCGGTAATTACTTAGATTATTTTAAATGTGTGAACAATATTATAAAGTATATTTTTATGTTCTTTTACATCAAAATTATATATTAAGAATGGAAAAGATAATGCTATATTTATTATATGCAATCTGGCACATTTTTTACATACGTTTATTTCGTGTTCACGTTGGAATTTCACCTTTCCAAGAATATAGAAATCTTCTGAAATATAATAAAATTATTATTTATGAAATTTAAGTTTTGATCAATTATGGAATATAGTTTTGCTTATTATTTTATTTTTAAGAAAATAAAATTTAATAATTAACTCAATAAAGTAAAACCAAAAGACAAAAAGATTTTAAAAAAATATAGGATTTTCAAAATTGATAAAATTATACTAATTTATTGTTTTATAATAAAAAATTGAATAAAAAAAGACCGAAACAAAATCAACAAATAAGCATTGATAAATTTTCGATTCAACAAAAATAATTGCATTATTTATTTTTCATGAACTATAATTTATCTATGATTCACTTAGAGAATTATATAAATTATATTAAATATGAACAAGTATGATAAATTATATAATCATATAATGTTTAGGTCTACATTAAATGATAAAGAAATCGGCAAATATTCAAAATTAAAAAAAATTAACTTAAGTAGTATTAGATAAATAAATTATAAAATATATTCCTTTACTAAAACTACTTTCTTTTTCGATACTGTAGTTATCTTTCAAGAGTAAAATTAATATTTTCGAATTTATTCATATATGTATTCTATTTGCTATTATTATTTTACAACTCACCTTATTACTACTATACACTTTTTGAATTTCTGATACATCATTTTCCGATTTTTAAGTTTTTCTAGGTGTTTCTATAGTTCTTTTATACTAATTCTATTTTAATATGAATGAGATCATTTATTATGTTAATAATAAAGTAATAATATAATTTACATTAGTTTGTGTACATAATAGTAATTTTTAATAAATATTTATTCGAAAAATTCATTCTACATGTAAACATTTCATCATAAGTAAATAGTTTAATTTATTTATAATGATAATGAAAGTGAGATTATTTGTGTATGTAATATGTCTTTTTTATTTACAAGTATTTACAAAGTAAGCAATATATTTAATGGAATAAATATATTGACAACGTAAAAGAGTTAAAGATTCAAATGAATATTACAGGTTTGTATTAGATAGAATTTTAAAACTGTAACAAAGAAAAGCGAGAAAAATGTATTGTGTATATAATATAAGTTAACTTATATTACAAAATATATGTTGTTTGACATATATTACATAAATAATGCTTAAGAAATAATCCTTTATTCATTATCTGTTAATTTTGTCTTCAAAGTAATACTGGAGCTATCCTATTATATTTTATATTTTATAGTTTATTGTAGCTTGATTATTACTATTTAGAATTTTTTAATTTTTACAATTTATAAGGTTTTAAAATAAAAAGTAACTTCAAATTAGTTTTTTTCTTTATTATATATTATTTATTGATCTACTATTTCAAGCAATATTCTATTTGTCGATGGTTCTATTGATTCTACCCATATGTTAATATATTATAAAAAATGTGTAATATAATTATAACAATGTTATATAAGTGATAAACATATCTAAATTATACAGATTATTAATATTATTTCGAAAAAATTTTAAAATAAATTAATTAGAAAATTTTATCTAATAAGTTTTAATAATACATTTAATTTTGTTTAAATTATGAAGGAGAAATTATATATTTATATATTGATAAATAAATCGTTCTTGTTTGAATTTTATCTTATATTTAAAATAATTTATAATAATAGATGACATTATGAAAATATGAATATTTTCGAATTTTCTTGGATTTTATGTCGTGATCAACTAGCTTGAAAGACAATTATGTGAAATAAAATCTAATTAAATTTATATTTTGTTCAATGCTGTGATAGTATTATATTGTCCAGAATTTTATTATATTTTTACGATCAATTACAATTTACATAATAAAAATCTACAGAAATAAAAATTATAAAAATTCCATGAAAATAAACATAGTTAATTATATTCATTAATTAATTATAAAGTGAAACTAGTATTTTTCGCAATTTATTGATATCAATTATGAATTCTGATACTTATATATATAGTAGTTGATCTTATAGTGGAGTCATACTATTAAGGAACAATATTTTATTTTTTATACTTTAATAAAATTGATAGTACTATTTTTAACTCGACAATATCTACGGTATTTATTTAGCAATTGATATTTTTATATTGTTGTTTTAAAAACTTCCTATTATGCATTATGATTACATAACTAAAGTAGATAATTTATTTTCCATTCCTGTTTTCTATTTAATAGTTTAATAATATAAAACATGTAAATGAATTCGATACTCTGTTGAATATAATCACATTAATAATGTTTTGCTTATAATACTTTAGATTCCATCGCATCTATCTGTAAAATAATATATTTTATTTGAATATTTTATGTTCATATTAATATCAATCTATAAACTATTCTATTATAGGAATAAGAATGTAACAAAAATAAAATATTTTTAATTATCATACTAATTTTATTATAAATATAAATAAATAATTTTCGTAATAGAAATTTGAAATTCATTATTATATATTAATATATATATATTCGTATATGCCATTGTAACATCTACAAAAAATACTTTAAATTTATGATCTATTTAATAATTATATTGATAAAATAGTAGATTTATGAGTGTATAAAGTAATTTTGTAAGTGACTGCGACAAACATAGATGAACATAGTAATATACTTAAGTCCGTATACCACGTTACAGTACCGTGACAATACGTAATATGACAATGCGCTTCCGCGGAAAGCATTTCAATGCAATAAGTAGAGTAAATTTATAAATTAGAGATCAAATAAAACAAATCAATAGGTTGAATAATCTATATTGAAAAAAGTAATGGTGACATATCGCTATGCACTTATTCAATAGACCTTCAAACTACTATCAATTAAATTAACATAAAATTTTTATATTTAAATAAATATTTTTAATGTTTTAAAAGAAGAAAATTATAATTTACAAATTGTCATATACTTTTCTAGTTGTAACAAAAGCAGTTAATCATTATTTTATATACGTATATTATAAATTTTTATAAATAATAAATGTTATATTTAGTTATAAAGTAAAGAAATGTAAAAAAAGGAAATAGAAACTACATAAAAATTTTAATCGTAACATAACAAGTCTTGATTCTGACAAATGTAATATCCATTTTATATTGAGTACACTTTCATAAAACTATTTTATATGCATTATTATATTATGCAATTAAAAAATGAATAGACTTTCATAATTCTAAATTTAAAAATTATAAAATACGTTCTAAAGACAGCACTTTGGTCTTCAGCTAATCTTATTGAAATACATCGAATCAATCCATCAATGAATCGTTAAAGAGTAGTACATTTAAATACGTTTTTAAGAATTCATAATGGTCAATTAAAATAATATATATATATAATCACTACATAATTAAAAAATTCAAATTAAAGCATCAAATTATATTACAAGTCTGAAAAAGGATTCTCAAAATGAGTTTTCTTTATATAAAATCTGCGAATCACAACTGAATTTTATTTTATCCCTTGCCTCATCTAAGATATAGCTATTATAATCTCACTTATGTGCTTATAGTTTTTTTCTATTATGCTGATTTAACTATTTGTTTTGTAAATTATTATTCATTCTAAAATATTACGAGAGATTACTTTATATTTAATTTTAAATTATTTTCTTCAAATTGTTATTTTGCCATCTACTCATCTGCCTTTTTTGGAACACCAACACTAAATCAGTTCGAGTTACACAGGAAATCTTAGCTTGTTTATTTTGTATGAATTTTAATTGTTCCAGTGATATTTTCTTTCATTTTATCTTACTATTTATCTTTATTTAAAAAAGTACAGAAGCAATATGATATATTAAAAATTTAGTTATAAAATTATATAATAATATATTACTTTAATTAGAAAACGTAATTTTAGAGTAGTCAGGTGGGCAAAGACGTAAAACAAAATATAAAAAATAAATACAAAATGTATTGTATATTGTTATAAGTTATTTTACACATACTCATTACATGCATCACTTGTTTTAATAATAAATGCATCATAATCTTCCTTTAAACTTTTACTTCAAATATTATTATAATTAGATTGCTTTGAATTCGCGTTACAATTTATTTTTTATTACGACGAAAAATATATATAGTGACACTAAATATAAAATATATTTTTTATAGCTTTAAAGGTATCACAAATTTATTAATCTGAATGGTCAATTTAAAAAGATGAGTATTGAAAAATTTTTAAATTACATTAAAATTATATGCAGTTAATAGAAATATAGACATCTTTTTATTTTAAATTAAAAGCGGTAAGATATTTATTAAATAAGATATTATTATATAAGATACTACTATATTTTTTGCAATGTGTTTTAATGTAATCTAAAGTAATTTTTGGGGGTAAAATAAATGTTTGCACTCTTGGTTTTTATCACAATTTATTTTATTCACAATGTTTTGTATTACAGCAGGTTATTATTCGAACGTATATAATAAATCTCAATGTTGCACACAATATTTCGCTTACAGTAGATATTAATAATCATTTTGAAGAGGTTTTTTATCTGATGCGTGACAAGTTGCGTTATCGCGTACAATAGCTTGTTTACGGTAGATGCTTATAAGGTGCTGCGTTCGTCAACTCAGTGTTGTCGATCGAGTCCGATAAAAAATCTGCCTTGTGATCCGGCCTATACCTATATATATCCTTACTCCCTTCCGGTTCCATTGCATTTTTCCCTTCTTTTGATTTTTTTACTCTTCACGAGGGATCGAGACTTGACAAGGTGTTATTGTTTCATATTGCATAATTTCCCGGAACCCCTATTGTTTCTCAAGCGCGTGCCATATCATTTGTTTTTTCAACATAGAACTGTCTCTTAGTTGCCTGTCATCTACTGGCTCTTCGATAGTCCAAATTCCGCTCGCATGCCTGCAGGAGCTCGCGATACAATCTCCTCACGCCTACCTCTTCGGGGCAATGGTGGGTTCGTCTACATATCGTTGATTCTCAGTTGCTTTTCCACGTATAGTTGATTCTCAATTGACCGTACATGACATTCGAGTCACTCGCAACCTCTTCGCTTCTTTTGTCAAACTCAATTTCCTGAGATTTTCTATTCTCAACAGTAATATCATGCCCAACTAAATTATTTGTTGTGAATAAAATCAGGTTTAGTAAAACAATATACAAATGTGTTATGATTTTATTAAAATTTGAGTTAATAACATATTTTTCGCATTTAATTTTATCAATTTATTATAATAATAAATTATATATGTATATTAATTTTAATTAATTGATATCAATTTATATATTATTTCAAGCATACTTCTTTTCATTTCCTAGATATCAATAATTTTATAAATAATCTTACATAATTACAAAATGAATCACATTTAAATTAATATAATTTAGAATAAAAATATAAATAAAAAAAGAAAATACAAAATTACATATACATTTAAAATTTTTTATGTTCTAAATGGTACATCTTTTATTTTAAACTTCAGATACCACGAGTACCATCTAAAATTAGAATTAACTAATTGAAACTATATTATAAATTAAGAAATTTTAAAGCAATTGAGACATACAAATAATGAAAAAATCAATTTTTTAACTTGTACGTTTCTATAATTAAAAATATAGTTTGAACATATAGACACAAAGGTCAGAACAAGTATTTACATAAAATTAAGAGATATCACTGTTTCAACATGTATGAAAATTTTACAACTGAATGGCTATGGGAAAATAAAAAAACTTGGACATTTATTTCTATATTGTAGGGCTAAAACCAGAGCATGAAAATATAAAAAATAAAATTTACTTGCTAATAAGACAAAATTTCTCTTTAAAATATTTTATTTTATTAAATTATACTGATTGGTTTTAACTTTATGAAATTTGATAAACTTTCTCTTATGTTTTATTTTTTGTTCCAATAGATCTCTATTTATTCTTAATAATTACAAAAAAATGCATAGGTATGAAGAAGTACTTCAAACATTTGCAGCTATCTTTATTTTCTGTTTCATATGTAAAAAATATTTACCCTTATATTCGTTTAAATCAAAATAACAAAAAATTGATAATATATAAATAATTAAGTATAATATGGTAATAAAATTATAATCCTTCAGACTTATTAAATTATGATAATATAATTATGTTCATAATTGTTATATTATAACAATAATATAATATTTAATAGTCTAAATAAAATTATACAAAATTATATTGCGGATATTGAACTCATAAAAATTAAAAACTAAAAAATAATGAAAAAATAATTAAAACAATAAAATAAATCAAACAAATATGTATATAATATTGTTAACCTTCTTATAATTGCAATTTATAAATGTATTTTTCTTATTTTTTCTACAAAAATAATAATTCCTTAAAATATAAAAGTTGTATAATTTGTAATATTAGAACAATAGAGGTACAAGAATGTGACGTGGGCCACGGTTTCCTATTTTACGCACTTAAGACTCTAACGAGGTTCGCTTCTTTTACAAAGATCTTCTTCCATGCTTTCTAAGTAAAGGGGATGAAGAAGATCATGTATCTAGGAGAAAATTCAGGGCTGTAGAACCTTCGTGAAAATGGAAAGGATGGAGGTAATTGAGTAACTTCCCGCGCTTCACCGGAACGACAACCCCAGTGTGCAACGCTATTATAAATCAATAAGTATAAGTGTTTTTTCTTTTCCTTCGCTTTCTTCTTACGTCCTTACCGACCTCGACAGTTCTTCTGTTCTGTTATCCTCTCCGTAAATGGTTTTGACAACCCATTTCATTCTTCGTCAAACTATTAAAAGATTAGTCAACTTTCGTAAATAAATTCTTTTCCTATTTTCATGTCGGTCCTCGAATATATCCAAAATAATATTACAATATAAATAAATAATCAAATTATACATTAATAATAATAGCCACCATAAGTATTAGAAATATAATAATAACAAAAAAAAGTTAAATGTAATATTAAAGTAGATGTCTAGCATAATATAATACTATTAACATATATAATTTTAAAATAAAGCATTAAGAAAGACACATGTGTAATAATTGTTAAGTAAATTTAAAACTAAAAATATAATAAATCAAATATAATACTGATTATTTAGAATTAAATATATATATATATATATTAAATATATATAATTAAATATATATATATAAATGAAACCAATGTAGTTTAATATTTTATTAATCGCACAATAGAATATAAAAAATTATTATTTACAGATAATATGACAAAATTAAAATATATAATAATCCATATTTTTAAACATATTTTTATATATACTCGCTTGTTCTACTATTGTTCTGATTTGAAAAATAGATACACTTTTAATTTTAGTTGAAAATCAAAAATGAAATATTGACTCCATTGTAAAAGGTATATTAATATATTCACAGATGAGTCGAGAGAGAGAGAGAGAGAGAGAGAGAGAGAGAGAGAGAGAAACAAAAATATAAACTAAGACGTAATATGTAACGTATGGTATATACTTTCACATTACTCTGCTTGTGTTTGCTATACCTTCTCTTCATCTATCTATACTTTTGATGTAAATACGAACTAAATTGTTTATCGATAATTCGTAAGTAATTCGCATAACTATGACAGAGTAATATCTCATTAACTTTTTTTATTCACTTATTATTTCCTTTTTATTTTTATTAGATAATACATTACGATTTTAATCTGTCAAAAATCAAAGTTTTAAAATTTGAAAAAAAATACAAATCGTGAAATTAATATTTTTAATAGTCAACGTCATTGTTCACGATGTACCGAGATAATTCTGTACATAATAATGCTGAACATTCTGTACTTAATACAGTTTGAAATACATAGCATCTAATCATTGTAAAATGAATAACCTCGCACTATAATTGACAATATATACTGATATATCGATGCATATATCGATGATTTTTATAAAATTTTAGTATCACAGTATTAAAGATACTATTTTACTTTTATCTTTCAATTTCAAAGTTTCAAGCATGTACATTCTATAAACTATCATCTTAATATATGAGAGTTTATGTAGTATAAAAATTTTAATATTTTGTAATAACCACATATTATTTCCTAATATTAAAATTTGGCAAATAAATTTATATCTAATTTTATGTATGAATAAAATTGTTTAAAAAATATCTAAATATAATTATTTTGAAGTATTAATTTCATTTAAATTATTTTCTAGATTTTTCTTTATATATTTAAAAATAATCATTACCTGAATTTTATTCTTTTTGTTGATATAAAGATAATTCCTTACATTCCATAGATGAATCCTCATGTGTGTTTATGACTGTTTTAAGTTCCAAATTATTGCTAGGTAATTGTCCCAATCTTTCTTGAAAAATATCAGATAATTTTCCTTCTGAACGCGAGCCACGTCGTATAAATGTATTTAGAAAATCATTATTACTTTTATCATCTTTTCCTGTTGATACATCTTCATCATCCTCTTCTCGTACAATACTACATTTACGAGATCGCGTATTCTAAAAATATATTTATCGAACAAATTTAATACTATAAATAAATTTAAAAGAAGAAAATATACTTACTTGTAATAAATTACCAGAATAACAGGGCACCTTTAATAAAGACTGATTCAAATTACTTGACTTTATTTCACTAAGGAAAAAATGTATATTTAATACATAAGTAAAAATATTGTAAATAAATGATTTATTAAAAGTATACAGACAAGTAAACTTATATGCATGTATGTACAAAGCTTTTACATTATTAATTATTAACGAAGTATTATTTTTATATTTTTATTGAAAATATAAAATTTCAGCAGTTAATAAAATCTTATATAAATCAAAAGAAAATTGAAAATGAATAAGTAATTATAATCTAATAGTATATAATGGAAAATAAGATAAATAAAAGATAACTATATAAATTATTACTTTTCAATACATTATTTACACCCAAATCTTTACTAAGCCTATAATAGCGATGACAAACTAGTCAGAAAAAATTTGAAATTATTTTATACTGTCACCTATGAGTCGACAATTTCAATTTGATAAGTAGGTTAGAACTTTCGAATTTTTTATATTTTTAGATTTCTAATTGTTACATTGACTAGGATAAATTGTATGTTATAAATGGTTTTGTTACAGAAATACTCAATCTCACTTTATTGTTTGTTCTTCTTTCACTACATAGACTATAATCCCAGTTTTAGCTTTCCAATAAAATAAATCAATTTTATTTAATAAAGACAATTTTTCCACTCAATTTGTATTTGCGCATACTTATACTTACTTATAGAGAATTAAGAAAATGAAAAGTAAATATTTTTTAGAATTACAATTTATTCACAATCCAGTATAGAAAAAACTGCTTTTAAAATTATTTATTTACGAAACACTTATTACTAAAACTTCAATTGGCAACTGATAAGTATAGTTTAAAAAAAACTTTAAATAAATATTACAGTATATTTATATAATGAGTGCATTAAAAAATGTGTATTTTAAAGTATTAGTACATATTACACATGGTAAAATTGCCACCTTTACCGTATGATTATTAATAGATTTTTATAAGATTAAGCTAATAATGAGATTTAGATAAGGAAGTATAATTATATACTATAATGTACAATTTAGTATTATATATAATAGAAATCTGAGATAAACTCCAGAGTTCACATAGAATAATATACATCTTAAATTTAGATGTTGACTACAAGGTAGACCAAAAAAAATACTTTAAATCTCATGGAATTTATTAAATAATAGTTACCGTCATATTATAACATAATAATAAGCTTCAGTTTATAAGAGTATATTATTAATATAATGAGGTATGTATTGACATTGTATCATTATCAACACATGTAGAAATATTAAGAGTTTAAAAATGAAATGCAGGCTTTTTTAATAAAAGTTTAAACAAGACCTATTTGTGTATTAAATATAATTGATATACTCATTGTTGTACTTATACATTATCATCTTTAATTTACTTTTATTTATAGTTTTTAACGATATACACTCAAAAATATTTCTTTGAAAAAGAAGTAAATACCCTGCTAATAATAAAAAATTAAAGAATGAAATAGTGAACTAAATTGAGTGCTGATGAAAAGAATTTTAAACCAAAAACTCCAAAAACTCTATAAGTAGTATAAAAAAAAAAGAATTAAAAATAACTAAGGCTATAATAGTAAAAAGTTCTGAAAAAAGAAATTAGTTATTATAGTTTAATTTATACTACCTATGCGATAAGTCTACAATATATTGAGATTATGAAAGTGAGACTGTTCATGAATCTAACAGACATTAACCAATTGGTGTCATTTTAAACATCACCATTGTAAGTAAGAAAAGAAAACAAAAGATTAAATGCTTTGGAATTATATAATCATTATAATAGATATTGTTATTATGTGATGTTAGTCAAATTGAAATGTTATTCTTTATTTAATAAATTTTAAAAAGTAAGCACATTCGTGTTTATATAAGCTATGTATCTTTATTTATACATTTAATTAAAAATTAATTTTATGAAAAATTAAATTTTCACAAAATTTGTTACGCTTATCTGAAAGATTAAAGATTATTGAAGTATTAAATTAACTTGACAGTAATACCTTGAAAACAATATTTTCTGTTTTTATGTAAAAGTAGCATTTTTCCATTTTGTTAAAAAATTTCAACTTAGTCAAATACTTTAATAAATTTTATTTCTAAACAATTGTAAATCGTATTTATTATTTATATGAATTTATATAATTTAATTTCAAAAAGAAGAAAATAGAAAATTTTATCTTCCAATATTTTTATCTAATTTAATCTTCAAATGATTACGAATTCATATTCCTAATGAAGATTCAGTTTTCTTATAAAATTATTTTGAAATATTTATATAATTATTTGAAACAGATAGAATGAAGAATTTAGTTTTTATAAAACTCTATATTTAAAAAAAAAGAAATTAAAAATCGATAAGATCACTAATTTTTAAATTTCTTCAAGATCGATTAAAAAAAGGTATTAATAGTATTAAGTACTTTTTACCTATAATACCCTCATATTTAGCCAACTTATAGTAATACATATAATGCGTTTTTGCCTTTCACTGATGTTTCTAAAATATTGTTATGAAAGAAGATTTTTATGTCTGTTCATTTACGAAATACTTTTATTGTACTAATTAATACAGACCCTATTCTAATTTTCAATCTTATTCTAATGTATAATTCTATTTACTAAATTAATTTATAGTTTTTATTTATATTCCTTTTTAATTAATTATTAGTAGAGTACTAGATGTACTAAAACCATAATTGGTCATATTTGGTATTATCTGAATTAAATATATATATTTTTTAAAAACGATTTTTCATTTTTTTCTAAACAGGATTTTATCTCCCATGAGTTATTTATAGCATCAAAATGAAGATATTTTTAAAAAAAAATTTTTTTAAATATATAAGCAATACTTTAAAATTTTGAATACAGTAAAAATCTAATTCACGTAAGCTTATGCATGAAAATTATCATAAAAAAAGTTTATTATAAAAATATTTGTCCTATATTTATGTATTTTTAAAATTACTTCAACAAATATTTCGTTAATTAATAAAAAAAATACTGTAATAAAATACAATTAAATTATTCAAGAAGCATTAAGATGCTATTGGGTTAATTATAGTAAGCAAATTTTCACATACTGTAATAAATCTGTGAGTTCCTTATTAATTAATAATAATTGTATTAATTATAAATGATTTTTTTTATTTTACTTGAAAATAATAATAAATAATTATATATCAGATTTTAATGATAAATATAGATAATAGTTATCAAATAGAAAATTAATGATTTTTCTACAGTTTTTATTGTAGCTCAAAAATTAGCACATCTTAAATCACCATAAAAAATTTTATCTTGCAATCTGGTAAAATCTTGTTGTCGTAAATGGTCTAATTGTCTATATTATTGTATTAACTGAAACTATGAGTACAGTTGTTATTAGTAGTTTTTTTGTCATGTTTTATATCCTCTAACACAAATACAATTAATATGTTAAATAATACACAATTATGAAATACTCTAAATACATTAATACACAATATGATATTTAAACGTATTAAATTATTTATACATAAAAAAATAATAATATAATCTAGAATGAATTAAATTAGAATAAAAAATTTACAGTTATAATCAGTACAATTTTAAATTAATTTTTTAGTGGACATATACATCATTTTTTATACTATTATTTTACTATGATTTAACATTTATGCATAATACTGAGTATTATCATATCATATCAAAGTTCTCATATTGAAAGAATAATTAACTCTTTTATTTATGGTTGATCTGAAAGGTAATTTTCCAATTTTTTATAGAAAAATTAAATTGAGCTACCAAGCACAAATAATTTATTAAATTCATTCAATATTCAAATTTTTTTATTTGAAATTATTTAATTAATAGTATCGTAATATAATTAGTTAAAATTTAATTAAAATTTGTTGAAAATTAATTAAATAACGAAATAAATTATTTAAATTTTATAAAATTATAAGTAGAATATTTCTTTAAAATTAATATTTTTCAACTTTTATTTATTAGAGTTGTCAACATAATAATTTAAAGAAATTAAACTTGAAATTATAATAATGAGTACATGCAGCCATAATCCTTCGCGTACCCATGTTCTTAATTTAATAATTATTTTTCACATAAACCAGTGTTACTTTGTTTTTCTTATTTAATACATTTAAAATTTTTATTTTTATTTTTATCTGTTCAGAGGCTTTATTTATTTATATATATTTATTTTATAATGATTATTCAGAATAATTTTAATATTGTCTTGTTTGAAAAAGAATTTTTTAAAAGTGCATTTAAAGGTGAAATTAGTGGCTTTAAATTTGAAATCCGTTGTTGTTCACAATTTATATTTGTTTTTTTTGTTCTATGTTTTATATTTTGGTTTTATCAGTGGAGTATAGATGTACTTGTAGTTACTGTCATTAATTTATATTTCTTTCTAATTCTCAATTTAGAGAGACCAAATGTCAATATCAAAATACTTCAATATTTTATAGACTGGAATTAAGAAAATAAATCAATAAGAAAATTTAAAACATAAATAACTTTAATTTAAAAATTCTTATTAAATTAAAGTCAGATACTTAAATCTACTATTAATATTCTTCTACTTAAAGTTTCTTCTACGAATAAACGTGCAGAATACTTGAATTTAGAGTATACTTCATGCAACTCGACACGATATTCGATTGAAATGGAGTGTCTTTGATTATTATAGAGGAAGTATATTTATTAATTACAACAATATAAGTATTAAAATGATTTTAACATCATAAAAATACTTTATATTTATTTGTTACTGATAATTGTTGATCTTTTAATAAAAGAGGAATGGCATAAATAACAAACGATTTGATTATAAAAATTTGAATCGAATTATTAATAAAAAAATTAATCTTTTATTCGAATTATTAATTAAAAAAATTAATCTTTTATTCGAATTATTAATAAAAAAAATTAATCTTTTATTCGAATTATTCATAAAAAAATTAATTTTTTATTTACAATAACATTCGTTTAGTTAAAACGTATCGAATATGATTTTTTACTAATGATATTGGACACGAAAGCTTCATAAAGTCACACTAAATAGCGTGAGGAATCGCTGCACTGAACGATAAAGAAAAAAATAGATATCCTATTTGACCAAATAAACTGTGTTAAATAAGAAACTATATCTGTAAGCCCCAATAGCTCGTTATAATATGCAAAAGATTCCTGGCACTATGTTAAATAGCTTGAAAACATATATATTGTATAAAACATAATGATTACGCTAAGGTATGCGGAAGCGGCATATTCGAATATACAATGAATATTAAATCATTAATATTTCTTGAATCTTTCCTTACGCATTATATATGATGCGAAGGACAAAATGCTTTTCAGAAGAGATCGTATTTTACATGAGCAAGGATTTGCAAATGTTCACAATATACGCATACGTTTTGCATTTCTGGTTAAACTTGTATTACTGTCACAAGTTTTTATGCATATATTTTGGACCTTAATATTTGCTTACTGGCTCAACAACCAATATATATATATGCTCTACAAGCACTATATATATATATTTTTTTTCAGTCATTTTAGATTATCAGACACCTATATTTTATAGTTATAATTTTATACAAGGTTTTTTTAAATTACATATAAACTTTTCGGAAGAACAATAAATTATAAGAAAAATAATATAAACCGAATAGATGCATATATAAATTAATTTATTTCTATAATATTAGTGATATAAATGTCTACAAAGAAACAAACAAAATAGAAAAATAGAAATATATGAACTATTGTTTTGATTAAGTAATATAAATTATAAGATGTTACATGTAAGTATAATTACATAACAAGTGACAATGCGTTATACTTGGTATAAGCATTCTTAATATTCACGCTGAATAAAGTATTCATGAGAGTTGGTGCTTCGTAAAATTTTATGATGCTTACATCTATAATCTACACTAAAGAATGTGCTTCGAGTACACAGTAATCCGACAATTTTAGTAATAAACTGAATATCTTAATAATAAAGATAGGTGCTTGACGAAAAATGATACTCTGTAAATGAGAAAAAAAGAAAAATGTATTACAACATTTACAGGCTTTTTTTTAACTTCAACAATAATATTAAGGAAGAATATGCTTGGAAAAAATTAAAAAATTGTTGAAATACCAGAAGTTGTTGAATTTATTTGTATTTTACTTAAGAACCTTTTTGTACATATTGAAGATTTTTTACGCTGTATTTCATAATGTACTCGTATAATACTCACATATCATGACTTATAACTCTCTTTAATTTAATATCGATATACAGAGATGCATATATATATATATATATATATATATATATACGGATATATTTCCTATTTTGCAAGAGATATACTATAAATATATCTTGATGTACATAGATATAGTCTATCGATATAACTGTATATATTAAAACTTCAAATTAGTTTAAGACCTAACATTGATCAAAAAATATATAAAATATTATTGATTAATATAATTAATATATTTCACTATGCTTTATAATAGCACATCTAATATTAAACAAATTATATTTAATATTATTCAAAAATTCTCATTATTTTTAGATAATGGGATCCAATTTGGTTAGAGATTAATGCAAAGCAAAAAATATGAATAAAGTTTCATTAAAGTTAACTTATTCTAAAGTAATAAATATAGAACATTATACTCTTAAGAAAAAATGATTTCTCTTTGTAAGTGGAGTAATAATTCGTAAATATAAAGTTGTTTATAAATATTTCACCATTTTTTCATACTTAACAATTACTTCACTTCTAAAACTTATAACCTAGTTATATACCAATACATTTCATCTTTAGAACTTATAAAAACGGTAAAGAATATAACCGTATAAAATATATTACCACATTACATTCGCTCTAAACACTCATGAAACCACGCACATTTAAACTAGTTTTTTTAAAGTAAACGTTCTTATAAATAAGGCATAAAATCTATATATAATTGGTAATATAATGAAAAGCATATTTATTATAAAAATTCATTGTATATCTAACCATTACTTTCCTTATATCTAAAAACAAGACTTTTTTAGCACTTTGGCAAGTGTCGAAACCTATTAGCTTTTTATTTCTGAAAATTCGGTTCTGTGTGCCATTTTTTTCGAACAAATTTTATTCTGTATTCCAGCTTTTCTTTTGTTATAACTTTTTCAATACTTATGTGTTCAATACACTAACATATACATATCTATAATTAATAAAACTTTCTTTTACTCCGATTTTAGAAATTAAAAATTAATAAAAAAACACGAAATAAAAAAATAAATCGTGAACTTTATAATTTCATACATTAAGTTTATCTTTTATACATAAACTTAGATATACTCCCAAAACTACTTTTCAACAGTAGAAGTAACTTAAAAATACTTATTTGGTAGATAGGCACAGATAGGAAGAAAATGTGACGAAAAATATCGGTTTTCGCAAAGTATAGTATTCTTGACAGAGACAGTAGAAAGAAAAATAATTGAAGCTTGGTACTTTTTGTCTAACTGGGTTATTATGTAACTGAAAAAATGTTTTAAATATTACATAGTTTTACATAAATGTAATTATTTGTTTTCTCGTAAAACAACTCATATTATTTCTAAAAATTTTTTTAAAAATATCTCATATATTTGTTCTATAAAAGAAATAATAATTACATTAAAAAATATTCAACGTCTAAGAAGGATAAAAATGTATACTTTGTATTATAAGTTGAATATTTTTAAACAGATTATAATTTATTAATCATTCAAAATTAAGGGTTGAATTATTAACTGATTACGTAAAATTTATTATTATTATTATCTGAATAGTACCTTGAACCTGTATTTGTAGATTTTTTATTAATATTAAGTTCAAACTTTTGTCGATGTGCTCGTAATTTTCTTTCTGATAGTAAAAAATACGTTGCCGTAATATGATCATATGCATTTTTATCTAAGGCCCTAAAACGATAATATTAAAGTTATTATAAAGTTATTATTATTTAGGAAAAATATTTATTAAAAAGAATAAGTAATATAATAGAAAATTTTATATATTTTATTCTAACAGTCATATTTTATGTAAGTAAAATAAGTGACACTGATTGCGAAGTTAGCAGTGAGATAGAACTATTGTTAAAAATGTTTTCAATTATAAAAATCCAAAAATCCAAAAATCATGTCTTTCAATTTGACATTATTATAAAAATATAACGTTTTTAAACAATATAATAAATATAAGATGTTTATATAATTATAAAATGAAGGAATATGAAATTATTTAAATATTTGAATCTAGAAAAAATGAGTTGTTTCACATAAGTATTTCAGAATTGTATGAAAATAAAATGTTTAACTAATAGATCATTAAATAATATAATTTTCAGTAACTTTAATTCAGGAAATTACTGCTCAAAATGATTATATATATAGTTTTGTATAAATTATTGGAGATAATATAATATAGTAGTTAATATATTTATTTTATGATTTAAATAATGTATGGTATTCGTATTATTAATTATTTAAATATTAATATTTTTATATTTAATTAATTTGTAATAATTATCTAATTAATTATAAATAGTTTTATATACATTATTGGGGAGTAATTTAATATAGTATTAAATACATTTAGTATAAGATTTGAATAATATATGGTTTAGTAATAAACTTATAAAGTCATTGGGCTTATGCCCCAAAAATATTTAATTGAAATTATTAAATTTTTTCTTTAAAGGTAGATTAATTATAAATTTTTAAACTCATAATCTAAAGATAATTTTAGATTTATTTAAAAAATTTTAGTTTAAGAAAAATATCTTTTTTATATAAAAATTATAATACTTTCATATTATTAATTTTAAAAATAAAATTTAATTTAGTTTGGAAATTTATTGTAAAATTTTTAATATATATAAATTTTATATAAATTGAAATAATTTAATATATTTACTTTTGTAAATAATAATTTATGATATATAAAATTTTAATATTGTAAGAAATTACTAATAAGAAATTTTTAATTATTTAATTATTGAATTTTATAATAATTAGTTGAATAGTATAATTATAATAATAATCTATTATTATAGAATAATTTTTATTACATAAAGATTTTAATATAAAGAAAAAGTTTAATTAAGGAGTATTGAATTCGGTAAAACTTCTTATTTGCCTATTTAATAAAAACATGTCTAATTGATTGTAACATTAAGTCTAATCTGCTCAATGATAATTTAAATAGCTGCAGTATTAAATCGGACTCAATTTAATTAAAAATTTATTTTAATTTTAAGTTAAAATTTATTTTATGTATTAATCATATATAAAAATATATTTTATATATTATATTTTATAATATTAATAATTTATTATTTTAATAAATAATTTATTAATTATTAATATTATTTAATTGGGACTAATTTAAACATTTGAATAATTTTTTAATTAAATAATTAAAGTAAATAATATTTTAAATAAATATTATTATTTATTCATTAATTAATGAATATTTATTATATAAATTATTCATTCATAATGATTATAAAATAAATTATCTTAGGGATAAAATTGAATAACTATATTTTAACAATATTGTATTAACAATAGTAATAACAATATTTTTTTATTTTTATTTTAATAAAATCAATATGAACACAATAATGCGTAATTTTTAATGAAAAACCTAATATATCATTAGAATACTTAATAGAAACTCCTTCTTCAAATCATACATATCATGCAATTCTAAAAATTTTTGAACCTGTTCTTATTATTAATAATAATAATAAATAATCTAAAAACTTAGATGAATGAAATAAAATAAATAAACCTTATTTTTGATATACTCCTACTATTCATTTTGATTCACGTTATCAAGAATTTCCTATCATTCGACAAATATATAAATAATATTTTCTAATATGCCAGAATAATGCAATAAATTTAAGCTTTATATATGTAATATTAATATTACTATTAGAAATTGCTTTTTGATGTCAAATTAAACTACAAGATCCAGCAACTCTTTTAAATCAACAAATAGTATAATTTTATGATTTAAATATAACATTATGTATCTTAATTTTTATTTATGTATTTTTTTTGTTATTGGTATAATAATTAATAGAGTTTATGATCAAAAATATATTCACAGTGAAATTTTAGAATCTTTATGATTAGGGCTTCCAATTATTGCAATAACTTTATTAACCGTTTCTTCTTTATATCTATTATATATAACAGATACAGAAGCTGAAAACTCATTATATACAGTTAAAGCTGTTAGTTATCAATGATACTGAAGTTATGAATATAATGAAATTGTTACAAAAGAATTTGATTCTTATATAATTAATAATTTTGAAAAAGAGTGAATATTTCTATTATAAGATAATTTTATAGTATTACCAATAAAAGAAATATTCGAATTTTAGCTACGTCAAGAGATATAATTCATACATTTGCAGTTTGTTCTTTAGGATTAAAAATTGATCTCTCTCAGAATGAAATAATCAAATAAATGTTTATATTCAACAATCAGAAGTTCAGACAGGATCTTTAAACATTTTAAAGGACAATGTTTAGAAATTTGTGGGGTAAATCATAGATATACGCCTATTGATATTGAAGTAATTTCAATAAAATCATTTTATCTTGATTAAATAAATAAATAATTAGTTAAAATTATAATATTAATTTGTCAAATTAAAGTTATTATTAAATATAAAATAATTCATACAATATCAAAAAAAAAATCAATATAAAATTCCCAATTCACATCTTCCATGATTTTCAGCAGGAAATTATTAAATATTATTTGAATTAATTTAATTAATAAAAAAATTATTCCTAATAATAATAAAACAAACATATTAATTATTGATAAATTATATGGATTCTAATTTAAATCCTAAGTTTACTTTTTAAGAATGCCTTTTTTGATAAGTTCTTTCTCGAATTATATCTCATCATTATTGAATTAAAATAATAATAATTAATAATATAATTAATAATATATAATAATATAAAATTTCATTCTTTAATTTAAATAAATAATAAATTCCAATAAATTAAAAAATATATTAATAGCTATTACTCTCTCTTAGTAAGCGATAAAATTGATATTGAACAAATATATTTTTTTTCATTAAGATAATTTATTACTATATAAAAAATTAATACTGTAAATAGATAAGCTTGAATTAAAGTCACTCTTAATTCTAATAATACCAATACATTGTCTTAAAGTAACAAAAATTATAATAAAGAATCCTTTTTTCCTTAAAGAAGATATTTATCTTGTTAATAAATAACCTGCAATTATATTTGCACATAATCGTATCGCTTAAGATCCAAATCGTATAAAATTTCTAATAGATTCAATTATTACTATAAATATTATTAGTACTCTTGGAGGAACTAAATGGGTAAATATATGATTAGCATAATTAATTAACCCATATAATATAAATGATAATCATAATCTTAAAGATAAAGTTAATCTAAATATTAAATGTTTAGAAGAGACAAAAATATAAGAAAATATTCCTAAAAAATTATTTTAAAAAATTTTATAAATAATCTTATCAATCATTAATATATTTATTAAGTTTATTATTTTATTTTATAATAATTTAAATTCTTTTATTAAAGGTCATACAAAATATATTAAGAAAATATTTCATGGAGATGTAATAAATCATTAATCTCTTGGAATAAATAATAATAAATATAAAGATCTGATGCAATTTATTGAAAACTTCACTGAAGATGATGGATTAAAAATTGAAAATAAATTTATCATAATCATTTTATTGAATTGTTATTGAATTTATTATTATTATTATTATTTATATTATCATATATAGATAAAAGTTTTTAAAAAATTATAAAAATAATAAATAATAATATAATAATATAATAATAAAATATAAATATATAAATTTAATCATATTACAAATTTGATTTGAGAGATATTATTTTATAAATATTACTCTATTTTAATTAATAGATATATTAATAAAAATAATTAAAAATCAATTGATCTTAATTAAAGAATTGATTATATAATCAATAATAATATTTTTACTTTATTTCAATTGAAATGAAATTTTTAACTATTATTATATAAATATTATATATTGTGATATTAATAAAATTATTAAATCTTATTATTCCAAAAAAAAACTAAAAATATTGAAAAATTATCTATTTTTGAATGTGGATATGATCCTTTATCTAAAAATCGGCAACCGTTTTCTTTACAATTTTATTTAATTGGAGTAATTTTTTTAATTTTTGATGTATAAATTTCCTTAATTTTACCATTTATTAATTATAATGCAAATTATTTATGTGAAACTTATTTATTTTTAATAATTATTCTTCTAATAATTATTCTAATTCTATTCGTTGACTTATTATTAGAGTTAATCGAAGGTGCAATAAATTGATTTAAATAATTTAAATAATTTAAATAATAATTTAATTGTTTAAATAATATTAAAAGTTTAAATTGTAAACTTAAATATTTATTTATAGTAATAAAAAATTAATTTCTATAAATACAGTTTATTACCTATTATCATATATTATGTCATATTATTTTAAGAAATATAAATAATATTATTTTTTTATTAATGAATAAGAAGTTCATAATAATTAATATTTTTAATTGAAAAAATAAATTATTTCACTTCTATTATTAACAATAATATACCTCTATTTGGTTTTAATTAAAATTTATTTAATTATAAGTATATTAAACTTTGAAGATGTATAATTTAAATAACTTAAAAATTTTTAATAATTAAATATAATAATATTAATATTATTAAAGATATTCAATTTAAATAAATTATTGTATGAAGGATATAAAATTTCACATTAATATATTTATAATTTAATTTTTCATTATAATAATCAAGTCTTTTTTACTTGAAAAAATATTGATCAGCAAAAGAAATTTTTATTTATAATTAATGAAACTAAATACTATGAGTAAAATCTTTTACAAGTATCACATAAATAATAAGCTATATTTTTATAAATATCATGTTTACTAAAGATCTATTATTTTTAGCTCATATTTCAATTAATGCGACATATTAAATATTAAATAAGAATAATTTTATTAAGCATTATAGATGAATAAATGTGTATAAAAATTTTACAATTTAATTTTCGTTATGTAAGCTTTAAATTAATTTTTTCAAAATGATTCAATAACATAAATAATAGAGTAATAATCATGAATTAATAATTATTATTTAGAGAATTATAAAATTTTCTTATGGAGATACTCATGATACATTATAAAAATATTTACTTATTTATTTTAAAACTACAAAATAATTTAATAAAACCGTATGTAATGTTATTTGTACAGTCATGTTACTTGTAAATTATTGTTTGAATATTTTATAACTATGTGGGCAAATTTTATATAAATATAATATTATTCAAATTTTTAATTTAAATATTTCAGAAACTTCACTTATTTTAACTCTTTGACGACAAAATACTAGTAATTTAGTATTAAAGCTTAATAAATAAACATATAATTCTATTTTATTAAAAATAATTGTACTTTATTATATAATATAATATTTATATAATATTTTATATAAATCAGTTTTATAAAAACTTTCTATTACATTTTTTCTAAAAATTACTGAAAAACAGCTTTTAATGATATATTAGTGCGTTTGTCAATCTTAATAACATTAATCGAATTCAAATTTTAATTTTTGATGTATCCAAAAAAAGTGTTACTTACTCCAGAATTTCTTCTTTACTTGCTATATTGCCATTAACCATTTTAGATATAATAAGATCATGATCATCTTCTGAAACTTGTTCACGAGATACTAACGGTATATTTTCAATATTATTCGTAGTTATTCCGATTAACAGCCATTTATCAGATGCAATTTCATCAAGAGAAGCTCTTTTTCTGGGGTCTTTAATGAGCATCTTGGCAATCAATTTTTTACAATCATCAGATATGTGTTTTGGTATAAAATATTTACAATCCATTATCATTGTTAAGGTTTCACTGTCATTTGCTTCTTGGAAAGGAGCACGACCGCATACAAGCATATATAAAATAACACCCAAGGACCAAACATCTGAAAAAATTATTTATAATCCAATTATTTCATCAGAATACTAAGTAACCCTTTTAAAATTAACGCTTAATTTTTGATAACTATAATTATATAATTCTATAAATTCGATTAAAAATTATCTATTATTGAAAAAGTATTTCAATTTAATATTATATATATATATAAATATCTTACATTTACCTGAGTAGTGTAAAAAATGAATAGTAATAATTAGAAATATATTAATAAAATACGAATCAAGGATTTAAGAAAATTGTACAGACAATTTAGAGGAAAGAATTTTCTTAATATCATGATCTTCATATATTCTTTAATCTGTTGAGAGAATAGAAGATTTTTTTAATGAATTAGTTTATAAAAACGATGACATAAGTTACGATTTACCTAAAGTGTTTTATATTATCATTTAATTATAATAAATTATAAAAACGTTTTCTTCAATCATAAAATATATTTTCTTTATGATTGAAGATACTTATTACGATTACTCCAAATTAAATTTATATTTATTTAAGTTTTCATAAAGCGGTATTAAATCTTGTAATTAGATAAAAAAATCATAGTATTTAAGCAGTATTGAATTACATAATTGTTTTTTCATTGACACTATAGGTATTGATCCTCATGTGATAAATTTATGCTTGATTGCTTAATAGTATTATTGAAGCATTTTCTTATCTTATTCCTCATGAATAAAATAATAACATATTCCCTTAAGTATCAAAAATAATAATCATCGAAACCAGAATGATAAGATCATAGTATTAGTAAAAATAATATTCTTCTGAAATATATAGAAGTACTCAATGAAATTTACTTGAATTCCATCGACCCATACCACAGTCCAGACTAATACTTAGATAGTTACCATTATGTTGAAAAAACTATGAATAAATGAAATCAAAAGAATATAAAATTCCTTAAAAAAGTTAGCGTTGAGTCGATGTTTACTCGATCTTGAAGCAATCATCAATAACATCTTTATGGAAGTATTGAGTCAAAATTTAGAGAATTAGTTACTAGATCTATCAATTCTTAAGTAAAAGACTACGAATGCGGGTTAATCATAAAATAACTTGCGATTTTTACCTTCCAATTTCTTTTTTAAACGATATTGTCATCAAGACAGTTGAACCTTTGTAATGATGTAAAATTCAGTACCGTCATGGTAGAAGATATTGTAATATTCCGTCTGACACTTACAAAGTAGGTGTAGGTAACGAGAAAATTCATTGTAAACGGATCTAAAATTTTGGTCATGCTGTATGGAGGATATATATTGGAAATATATTCTTTGATACTGAGACAATCAGATTTATTACAACTTTATAAATTGGTAAAGAATCTAAAAGGCGCAACTTTCTCATTGAAAATTACCAATATGATAGAAAACCGAGACGCTGCATAGCATGCCTTAAGAATATTAGGATCTGTTTAAGAATACATAGTGAAGTAACCTGAGATTTTCTCTGATATTAAACCACTTCACCAAATCAAATATTAGCAGCACGATATCATGCTGTAAAATTTTTTGACCATCCAAGAACAAGTCTAAGTAATTAGCCAAGAGAATCATAGAAGAATTATTGCCTTATACCACTTTATTCTTAATGAAACCTGAGAAGGACTTGTAGTTTTATTTTTGCATAAAGTTCCAATATCTCTATAGTATTAAGGAGGATTTTTTTAACAAATTTCTGTTTGTTATTTGCAATATTATGAAGAACCTGCGTAAATACCACCATTTTCTTCATGATCGTTCTGAGAAATATACATTGACATTGAGACATAGCTAATTAATCTCCAAAAACGTTTCTTCTTGCAAATGAACGTATTTGCTTCAAAAATAGACACTGTCTAATACAAACGTGTGAGTAGCCTTTGTAGTACAGAACAGAGGTACCACTGTAACGAATAAAAATAACGAATAAAAATGAATAAAAAGGCTTTAAGAAGAATCACCTCTTGCTAGAAGAGCAACATTTAACTCTGATAACTGAAACGACCTTTCGCTTACTTGGCTAAACAGAATCAAGAGTGAGCAAATCCAAGAAGCTTTAAATATAAATACGATGAACCCTTACTCACAAAGAAGATAATAATGGCTACGATTCTCCTCCATGAAACTGAAGTCTATGTATGTTGAAATAATCTGTCTAGCCTTCTTCCTATTTATGTATGACATTTCCATGGATGTTAATAGAAAATCCTTTACTTACGTTAGAAGACAATAGTCTATTATGCCTACCTACCATTACCAGACCAATTGTGTAATACGACGGCACCAAGAAATCAAAAAAGGCCTTCAGTTAATGTTGTAAAGAGCGGTACAGTAATAGCACTCAAGATATTATTGTTATTTAACACCAGTTGAGAAAGAACGTGGCCACGACATAGTCCCCTATATATTGTTATTCTCAATATATAATCTCACATTATGAACTCGAATAACCCTGAGAAAACCTCAATCAAAATTTCGCTTTTACACTACAATAGCGCTCAAATTCACACAAAATATACCAAGCCATTTGCACGACGGCATCCACTTTGCGAACGAAGACATCTTTTAGATAAGAGACTAAGTGTTTATAAAAAACTATCCCCTGAATAATAAGATAAGGAAGTTTATCACCAAACTGCTCCATAAAAAATCGGCTTCCACTGTAGTGTCGATGTCTACATCGTTGAGCATGCTTTGAAGTTTTGTTCCAGTAAAGTTGAAGTGTTCTTTTAAACTAGAAAAAGTTAGTCTTCAATGAGACAACTCTCTTCCATTGGGGTAATTTAAAAAAACTAACAAGAAAGCTCGCAAAAAGAGCAGATAGCTAAAAGGGTTTTTGATTCTTTAAAAATAAAATTCTATCAAGAAAAGATGCTGAGGATTTGAAACAATTTTCGTTCAAGGAAAGTAGTAATGAGGCCAGTCGAAATGAGAGGTTTTATATATTTTGGATATCAAAATTATCCACGAGAATAGAGTTCAAGAAAGTTGTTTATTCAAACTGTGTTCATTAGACGTCATAGAAAAAAGAAAGTCCCGGACTGATGTGACACAGGAAAAGTGAGTGATAATTTTATTGTTCATAGCTCCATCGAAAGTAAAACTACGAGTTTTGCTCCTTCAAAATTTTATAAAATCAACTAGGATCGTTGATCTTTATTCAAGATATCTTATAAAAAACCTTTAATTATAAGTTAATTTTATTATTATTGATTTAAGTCTCAATGTTCTAAGAAAAATAAATTATAATTCACTGAAAATTCTATTAATACATTTGTTATACAAATTCTAAAACGAAACAAAAATAGCTTATATCGATGACTAAAAAGAAAAAAATGAAAGAGAAAGGTTATAGTTTCAATAGCTCATATGCTAATAATTTTAATTTCACATTGTTAATTTTGGACCAGGTACTCTATTCTTTTAATATTTAACTTACTTCTTAATATTTATATTAGCCTACATACTTCTTCTATACTAAACACTAAATTACGATGATTATTTTTCTTGCCTTCATTTATTATTTTCTTACGATTATTAACATTAAATCATCAAAACTGACTTATATCCACCTTCTTTTACTAAATATTTTTACGATGTACTTATTATCAGTATAAGTATTACCATTATTAATTTCTAGGTGGCGATGGCTTAAATTGTATTACACACGTTTCGTAAATAAAGTATTATTAATATATTAGAAATTAATATAGGAGTTAATAATGCAGAAATATTTACCAACAGCAGGAGCATCATAACTATCTCCTAATAGAATTTCAGGCGCCGAGTATGCTAAAGATCCACAAGATGTTTCAAGTTTCTGACCAGGGCAAAAGCGATTACTAAAGCCAAAATCTGTCAGTTTAACAGTACTTAATTTTTCAAAAAATACAACATTCTCAGGCTTTAGATCTCGATGAACTACGTGAAGACGATGACAATATGAAATAGCGGTCACTATTTGTCGAAAATATGTACGTGCAACCTGTAAGTTGATTATCATAATCACTCACCTATTTAAAATTTTATATTTATTCATAAAATTTATAAATATGATATTAATATAAATAATCTTATAAATTAAGTTAAAATATTTTTACGAGTTTATGTCTGAGCGAGCATTTGATATTCTGTTTTGATACATTTGAGGGAGGTTATTACATTCATCTTAAATATAAAATTTTATTCTTGAAATACTGTAAAAATCTAAATACATCGATAGAAGTATACCTAATAATTAAAATAATATTGTAATATGTTGACATAAGTAAGAAATAAAATTTTATTTTAATATCTACTAATAGTAATAACTATAATGCATTAATTATCAGCCTGATATATGATAAATTTTATGATGTATTTCAAAATCATTTTTTCAGGAAAAAATTCTATTAAATAATAAATAGATAAAAATGACAAGAATCATAGTTTCCTTAAAAGTTGACAGCCATCAAACCCACGTATGAGATATGCAAGAAATATTTAGTCTAACATTTTAAATTAAAACTTAGAAATATATTCACATGTACTATAAAAAATCCAGCTTAAGTACAAACGAAAAATTCAAACATAATAATATTAATCATATAAATTATGTGTGATAAGAAATTACTAAATTCAAAATTAAATAAAAATGTGGATATTCATAGAAATTACATACGTTAAATTTTGTCTTGTATAATATTACACAAAAATAAATAGAAATAACTATGATTATCTATAAACAAAAATATTTTTGGAATATCTAAATTTATTAAATGCAATAAATTTATTATATGAATAAATATATAGAGAAAACTGGTAAATAAAAGAATCAGTTATCTAAATCTTATAAATGTATTGAAATACATATTAGATTTACTTTTGATGTATAAATGAATAATTAAAACTATCCAATACATAAATATTTATTTGATATAAGTTAGATATAACTTCGAAAAAAAAGATATTTAAAATATTTAGCCAAATTTTCTATTTCTGATACAGAAATAAATATTGATCATAGTTTTTACTTCCATTTAAGTATTATTAGGTTCACCTTATTATATATTATAAATAATTATTAATACAGACTTTGACTATTTTGCTTGTATATAATTGGGCACAACTTCGATCATACAAATATTTTTTCGTAAATATTTTTACAAAGTTTTTACAGAAGAAATATTATAATGAAAAAGTTGTTTTTTTTTCTTTTTCGCTCGTAACTGGCATTATTGTAAAATTATTTTCCGAGAACAAAAATCAATTCATAGAATTGAGGCATGTACTTTCAAAACAAAAGTAATTTAGAAAAGCATTTAAATCACGTAACAATCACATCTCTTCCATGTAAATTTTTTATCAATTTGCAAAGATGAATTCAAATCAGTTGTTTCAGGTTTCATATTGTAGTTATGGATGGATATGAAATCACTTTAAACATGTAATAAGATACATGTACTTTTAGTGATCTATGGTATATTTTTAATCTAATAACAGCTGTGGCTAATATTATCATCTAGCAGGTAATCAGTTTTATTTATGACTAAAAATTCGGGATTGATTAAATGTCTTTCATAAGTTCATACGATTTTAGAGGCAAAAATGGATTGAATTTTGTATAAAATTATAGTTTAAAAAATATATCTATCTTAAGATCATACGGTCACTTCTTAAACAGTACAAGTTTTTAATTTACAAAAAACTCATTCATCATTTCTAGAGATAATACCTTTGTACATATCTTATTAACGGCAACTGATGATAACGCAGCTGTGCATGTTTTATCAACCAATTCTACAGTAATATTATTTTGTATATTTCATAAACTTCTTCCACTGATGTCACCATTATGTACATCTAATTGTTCCTTTTTCCATTCAATCCACAATGATCTTATTGCATATGATATATAGTCGAGTTAATTTATATGTATGTTATTAATTACGCTATTCATTTATAGTATTTCACATTATCTAATACGATTGTAATTCATATCTTAATTCATAAAAATATATACATATTTGAAAGGACTAACTCGTGAATAGTGACCATAATCTGAAAAGAAAGTTTAAATAATCCCTCGTAAGTTTTCATATTGAAGAAATAAATAAATAAAACGTAAAATAACAGCATAAAAGTTATTATCAAACCCTTTTTTTCCAATACTAGTTCTCACAAAAAGACCTTGACACATAGACAGCATCATTTGGTTATAACATAGAAAATTATATAATAATAATATGTGAATTTTATCAAAAATTATTTATGTATTTTTAAATATTTTACAAAATCATTATTTATCCATGAAATTCAGTAATAAGTAATAATCAAAAGAAAGCAAAAAATATTGAATTATTTTTCAGTTATGTTAATTTAAAGTTACTATAAATATTTTAACAAATGTGAATTTCTATAATATAAAAATAAGTTTTACCTCCTCTGTTAGGCCCCCTTCATGCCGCATTATATAATCGTATAAATCACCACCATCACCTAGTTCCAGTATTAAATATAATTTTGTATTGGTATCAATAACTTCATATAATCTTACTACGTTTGGATGTTGAACTAGCTTCATACATCTTACCTATAATATCATATTATGTAATGATAGTACATAGCTATACAAAAAAATTAAAACAAAATTCATTGATTTCGATATATAATCATTTATAAAAATTTCAGAAAAATTATTTTTAATAATTAAACAATAAATATTATCAAACAAAAATAAAACTGATACTTTACAATAATTAAAATTTAAATTTATAAAATCATTTTAAAAATAGGTAAAATAAACATGTTATTAAATTATAATAGATTGATTTTTTAAAATATCGATTAGTCAAAATTAAAAGGAATTAATGAAACAAAACAAGGCAGAAAAATATATATATATTATCTAATTGATATCTAAAAAATATGTATATATTTTATATTTATATGTATAAACTTTTGATATATTGATGCAAAATTTCAAATTGTATGTTTGTAGAACTAAAACTCATCCTAATTTGATCACAAACAGGTACTATCGATCCCTAACAAAAGTACACTAAAAAATCTTCAAGATAAAGATTAACAAATCTCTTTGAAATTACATTAAATGATCATATACATCATACATTGTCTTTGATTTTATTTCATAAAAAATTTTTAATAGTACTAATTCTTCTTTTAATATACATGTTCTTCAAAAACAGTAAAAATTTTTATTGAATCAGCTTTTTATTTTGGTGATTATATTTCAGAAAAAATATAACTGAATAAAAGGACATTACGAGTAAAGTAAGTGACATTACCACTTACAAAAATATTCATAATTTCCCAGGTAGGTCTATTTTGGTATATTCAATTTATAAAAAGTAAAACAACTAATTGTACGATTAGTTTATATTTTTCTTTTGAAATTATTTAAAAAATCCCAGTTTATTTAAAAATTATATTATTTATACATAAAATACTATACCAATATTTTTTTAAAAATTTTTGCAAGAATTGTATAGAAATTCTATTTTTAAGTAAATGACATATTTAAGTAATCACAAATGAATGGAAATACTAATTATATGTATAAGCAATTTTAGAATATATTTTTTTATTTGTCAATCCGCTTTTTACTTACATAGAATAATATTTTTGTGAATTCAAATAAATTTTCAACTATAGCTTGCAATATAGCGTTTAAATTTTATTAAATTAAAAAATTTGTGTTTATATTAATTATAACATGTACATAGGTGATAATGATTTTATCAATAAATTTATTATATTAAATATTGTTCTATATTAGTAATAAACAAAAATATAACAATAAGAATAATGTTAATAATTGTTGTATAAAAGTATATTATATTTTGCAGAACGTCTATATTTTTCTAAATTTAATTTTAAAATTATTTTTAGGTAAAGATATTGACCCATAATACTTAAAGATAAAAATTAGAAACTGATAATAATAGAAATAGTTGGAAAAATAGTCAAATGAAATTTATAATAAATTTTTCACTTCTAATTATAGTTAACAATTTCAAATTTCTATATTTTATGAAAAATTTTATAAAATACAATAATTGTAGCATTTATGATAATTATTAATATAAAAAATTAATACTAAATCATTATATATACATGTCATAAATTTAATTTTTTTTATCAAAATATATAAAAAATATTCAAATATAATTATTCAGTGACTAAATATCAATAAATGTATTTGTATTATTTATAAACCATATATTAACTTAGATTAAAACATCTTATAAAGAAAATTTGAAACAGCAAAAATAAAATTTCGAATCTTAATGGAAAAAAGATTTTTAGGTTTATTTGCAAGATTACGTCAATATAAATAATAGATAATTCAATTTGGTATTTTTTTCAATAAATGCCATTAAAATATTCGTAATTTCAAAATTAATAAAAAATCCGTAAATTTTTATATTCCATATTTCGAATAAAAAAGTGACCTATTTTTATAAATTAATTGTACTTTAATTGTTTTCAGTTCACTTTTTTTCCAGGATAGTCGTGTATATAAAACACTTTTTTAATTTGTTCTTAACTACTTCCATTTTTTCTTTATTTTTAATCTTAAAAACATAATCCTGCAAATTGTATACAAATATACATACCTTTAGTTTAAATAATATGTATACATCTCAGATTTGTGCAATAATGCATGCCGTAGTTAAATTGCTGTAATTTCTGAGACTTGATAATTGTTCCCTTTGTCATGTTCTATGTACAATTTTATTTCATCTTTATTACCTTCTAGTTATATCTATAAAAGCTACTTTTATATTCATGTATTTATAAGACAGAATTTCTGAAAAGATACAAACTCTTTAATTGGTTACGAGAAATTATATTGATCACAACTTCCAAAAATTTGGAGTATTAACCAAAAAGAAACACTTTGGACGTATAAAAATTAGCTGTTTAAAAAAAAATCTATTGCTCAATATTTGAAATTTTACAACAGTCGGTACTTAATATATTTATACAGTGTAAACGAATCACTACATTCAAACCATCGTCTAGAAGAGTTAATACTGGAAGTATTAACTTAATATAGATAACAAATGGAATTAATGAAAAGATGAAAATTATAAAACTTTTACAAATGTGTTATAATAAAAATTCATCAATTTAAAATGACTAAAAATCAGTGTAATTTGATTCATATCTAGTTTTCAGAATATTAAGTTTCAAATTCATTGAATTGCAACAAATACCGATTTTGCTTCATAAAATAGTGGGAATAATAGCGGAGATGTTTTTACAGTAATATATGATGACACAAGCACATTTATAAGACCGATAAAATCTGACGTCATCTTTACATCTTTTAGATAACATACCATACAATATCAAATTGTGCCAATAGTATAAGTGGATAAAAGATGATGTAGATATCCAACCATTGGTAAATATAGTCATAATACAGTTCATTTAAAACAGAATTTAAAGAAAAAATACTCTATTATTAAAAATAATTTAAAACGATTCAAAAAATGCTTGAAAATAACACAGATAACTGCTGGTATTTAAAAAAGCACTCGAATTGAAATTTTGGTTGATGAAGATGCAAATTTATTAGCAATATAGATTATTGATCGATCTCTTTACATTAAGACAAATTATCATCCCTGTAATATTATTTGTTAAGCAAAATGTATAGGTATGTTCAAAGAAAAATTATTCACAATTTCATCAACATCGGGTATTCATGGAGAGTTAGTAAATATTAATTTAATAATTTTTATGGAATGCGTCTTCAATACAAAAACACATTTGAATCTCTAATTTATAATAATTAATTTATAAATAGCATTAAATAATGTAATTACGTTATTTTTTTATTTTTTAACTAGTAATAATATGCGACTGTCAAAAAATAATTGTTTTTGAATTATATTATATATTAGCATTAAAAATAATAAAATTTTTAAATAAATTTCTATATATGCAGTTTTAGGTTTCTAAATTTATATATGATTTACATTCATATTTATGATTTATATAAAAATAAATATATGAAATAAATAATCTTATGGAACGAAAACAACGCTTTAAGTAAACAAATTGAGAATTGACACGTCTTGATACATATTAACTCTTTTCAATTATAAAAATCATAAAAATTTATAAGTGCCTAAATGAGCTGTTTTTGTCACGATTTTATACAATTATGAATGTTTAAGTACAATAAGGCAGTCATACAAAAAATCTGTTTTATTATTGGTCTAGAAAGCTCGATATTTGGAATACAAGTTTGATCCCTAAAAATATCACTAGAATCATAATATTTTTCTATTACTATATATATATATCTAATATTAATTTACAATTTTCTTGAAAAACTAATTTCTAAAAATTATGTTTTACCAAAATTGATGAGGGAAAAATTTATTTTGCAGGATTTAAATAACTCTCAGATGAATATTTATTATACGCTTCACAATATTAATATATTAGATTCTACATTTGATAGATTTTTCTAATAATATACATACGTATTTATATGACTTATAATGCAACAGAAGATACCTACGAAACATGAATGTATATTTGTTTGTATTTGTTGTATATTCCAGCTTTACCTATTAATAATCTTATTGCTTGTATAATTAGTGCACAAGATTGTTCTGATGGAATTATTTCTAGAGTTTAAAATATATAAAAAGTACATGATATTATTAAGAAGGGATTTTCACACATTATACTTTTTTGGTGTAATAAGTATACCAGAAAATTTTTTTACATTCTCTAGATATAAATATGTATATATTCATGTATTTATGAAAATTGTTAATTATATATTCATCATTAATAAAAGATATATAAATTATAAAAAATATTTTTTTATTATTAAATTTTCTACTCAAATACTTACCTCTTGAAAAAGATGTGCTCTTGAAGTGTCATCGAGTTTACTTTTATCAATAACTTTTACTGCTACCTTTTCTCCTGTAAATACATGACGGGCTAATTTCACTACGGCAAAATGTCCTCTTCCTAATGTTTCTTCTAAATCATACAATCCGGCAATTTTTCCATCGTAATTAATTAAGTTTTCATTCATTTTGATCTCTAAAGTAAATAATATATATCAAGAAAAAATGAATAATTACGTACATGAAATGCAATAGAAAGGATTTAAGACTTAAAAAGCATTAATTATTCTTTATTGATTAAATTTTTTGTCCTGTAAAGGAATATCATATTCCTTTTTTGTTCTTATAAATATAATAATATTAAATTGAAAGTATAAATTATTATTTAAAAAATACAACACTACACCTTTGGTTGCTATTAGAATGACGTGATGAAATAATCTAAAAAATGAAATTACTTTTACTATGTATAAATTTATATGAAAAAATATTATAGATATCACTACAGAGGCTGTTATCTTAAATGTTTTTCGCAATACTATCATCAATACTATTTTTGATGCGTCCGCTCAATGACGCCATCGTCACTGGCGATGACATCCATTTTATTACAAATATCGTCGCTAACGTCACTGGCACTATCGATGATACTACAAACAATATTTTAAGACACTACTTCTAATGCTGATACTGTCTTCATAAATGGAACCACCACTGACATCAACCTTATGTGTGATTTATATCGACACTACAGACATCCTAATAGAAATTGTTACCCCTGATGATCTGTCAGGGTTAGCACGAGATTAGCCTCTGACAATGAGTACGAATATTGTCTTTACAAAAGAAATAGAGGTAGATAATTTTCTCATTGAAAGAACGATGGGAAAACGAAATTTGGTCCCCCGGATGTTGACACGGCAGAACTTCATACTACAAAAATAACGACAAATACTATTGGAAGACCAAAGCTTCACACTTATACTGACAATGCTCTGCTTGCTTAACTAGAAAGGATTCGAGATGGATAGGTGAAATAGTTTTTACTTACTATGGATAATGTTCCTGAATGATTTTCTATTTGACGTGGAACATATTCCCCATAGAAGGATAACGAGCTCCAGTATTACATTTCCTTCGGAATGAACTATTCAGAGGAAAACTATAAGGAGGTTTACTTTACTATTATATATTGAAATTAAAAAATTCATGAAACTTTGATTATAATAAAAGAACGCTATGTTTTTAAAATATTTTATGTTCAATTTCTCATAAATATAATATTGTAGAATTAAAATTATAGAAAATTTGAAAATAAAAAAAAAGAAGTATATGTATTTATCAAATAGATATTTTATAAATTGAATATATATATTTTATGAATACTGAAACGTCTTAAATCGCGATGAATACTGAAACGCCTAAATCATAGCGCCACTTTCTTCAAATTCAACAAAATTTAATCGCCTGAAATGATGCACATAAGATTCATTAAAAAATTAGTATCAAAATCAATTCAGTAAAATAAAAGTATGCTTATTTTGCTTTATCCAGCATAAGTCAATCAAATTAATTAGCATGAATGATTGTGTAAGGGTATATTCATTATATACTGTACTATATAGTGTATGGACCAGTGTAAATATACCTTGTGTACATTCACTTATATTTGATTTTTTGTACTCATCAGATCATTATATCACTTTCCTTTAAGTTAAATTTTATTATAAACTGTTCATTATATATCAATAATACCATTAACTGTATTATGCATATTGATAAATTTTGTATATTCGCGAAGTGGCTACTTGAAATCGTCCTGTTCTTATAATTCATCGCGCGATCAATAATAAATTGATATCTAATATTGTTATAAATATACATAAACATTCATATCATACAGACATTATCACATCAAATAATAATTATAAAATAGTTTTACGTTATTTACAAATGAATTAGAGCACATCTTTAACGTTGGATATTCTAAAAAACAAACTTCAAAGAAACACAGAATGATTCTCGTAGTAAATAAAAATATAATAACAATATATTTAAAACTTGAAAAATGTTTGACTAACCAATATTTAAAAACGAAAAAACTGTAAATGTAAATTGATTTTTATATTGAAAGAAACTTCAAGGATAATGTTTTCTATATATCAATAAAAATTTTTTATTATAAAGCGGTGCATTTCTCTGCTACTATAATACGTACAGGATTCATAATTAACAAAGGTAAACTTATTTATCTATAGTTCTGTAAATTCCGATTTTTTTACAGCACTAGAAATAAGTGTATATATATAACCTGTACGATTATATTATCTTCGATACATTATATTCGAGAAAGGAAGATTATTATTTTATGGATTCAAGCACCATACATTCACAATTCGTAGATTCAAAATACATTTAATACAAATATACATAATTACAATCAAAAGGTCATCGCATTCTTTCACACAGGAAAGCTCGCAAACTATTTTATCCTCTTCTACACATTATTTTTCATAGCCAAAATTTCAATTTTATTAGAAACAGATATGTAAACAATCCTATTGTTTCCATAAAAGTCCTTCTTCAGACGGGGTAGAACTTTCGTAAAACTAGTTTTCTTTTCTACGTTAGTTTTTCCATTACAAGAGAAGTTTTTTATCGTAGAATAGCAACAAAGAAGGGAAAGAGAAGAAAAGGAATTTGTTCTCAGGGGCAACTGTGATGGTAACAACGGCTGGATTTTATAATTGATGATAAAATGATCTTTTTCCTCTAAACGAAGCTATGCCGCACCAACTCGGTCTACAATTCAGTAAACAGAGGAGAGCCTTTCCGGTATGTTTCTTTCACTTTTGGGAATCTTTCATTAGAATCTACGCTATCAGTCGTATCCGCTTGGATTTTGTGTATCCAAACAGTTCGCCACAACACGCGTCAATATCAAATTTTTTATTTCAATGTGTAGAAAAAGTATTCAAATAAATTTTTTATGTAAGTAATGTAGAGAAACTTTATTATTTTAATAAGTGTATAAAATAAAATGAAAATTATGTTAAAAAAAACGAGATAATAATTAAGAGTAATCATGTATAATTTTCATAAGACTATGAATTTTATAAATTTGAAGATTGAAATAAAAAGTAATAGTTTCAAAAAATATTTAAAAAAAATGATGTAATTAAGATGGCAAAATTAACAAGCATAATATATATATAAATAAATAATGAAGTATAAATTAGTGTAAATATATCTCTTTACTCTATCTATTTACTAATTATTATTTCTAATAATGATAGAAATAATAATTTCAATATCAATAATACGGATACTTATCAATGACTCGTCTAAAATTATATTAGATAAATATTTAATTTACAAATTTTTTTAAATATTTTATTTTCAAAAATATAACTAGCATTAATATTCTATGATACATAGTTTATAAAGCAAAAATCTGAAATTATAATATTATTACTACTTCTTTTTTAAATTATAAAACAATATCAATAAATAAATTAATAATCAATTATATGTTTATAACATAATATTAAACATGGTGAGCTCAACTCTTTACAGACTAGTACGAAGAGCCCCAAGGTCGAAGTTTTGAAAGTTTTAAACAACTGTATTTAAGATTTTTTGCTTTGACAAGGACAAATTCTAAAAGTCCCCGAAAAGATAAATTTATTCTTTATGAAAAACATATCCGAAGATTATGATAAATGACAATGGAAGACGGCATTAGATGATAGACTGGTTACGCTGAAGTTGAAGGGCTGCTGCTCCATGGAACACGTCGACTTTCAGTTTCAAACTCTTTTTTTACAATCACTTTTTCTCTGTGTTCGAAGGCATTTATATTGATTCTTCAGACGAAATTATTCTGTACCAATCCATTACAGTTATTTTTTCTCTTTTGTGCATTGGATTTTTAATAATTTATACGCACTAATCATACACAACTCTCCAATTTTTACCTATTTTTTGTATATAAATAAAAGAAAAATAAATGCTGTTCTGGTTTGCATCAACTCAGGTTTCTATTTACACGTTTCGATTTAGCACAGAGCTTTTTTATTTAAACTCGCTTAATATTAAATCACCGTTTATCCAATTTTGTCTTCATTAGGGTACGGAAAAGGCACCTAACGTAAGTGCTAGCTTTGATATCCAATGTACGTTCAGGAAAATAGAAAATTTTTTTTAATTATAACTAAACTAAAATGTATTTTAATAAACATTCATAAATTTAATTATTATTTAGTTATCATTATGTCAAATTAATGATATATATTTACCTAAACATAATACCGAAGTTATTAATTAATATTATTAATCTTCTTCAATGACTTATTTTCTTGAAAATCTATATTTTTGTTTATCATAATTAAAAACTATGTAGCTATATGTGTAGTTATTGATTGTATTAATTATATATATTTTTTTTGTGTTCATTTCCTTATACAACATTATTATTATATATAGTGTAATATACTATCATTTAATTAATCATGAATTTTAAATTACGATTAAGTTAAATTAATAATTTTTTTAATATTTTGAAATCAAATTAGTATTATTTTTTATAAACACATTTACATACTATTGTACTAATTTTTTACTACTATATAGATATTTTATTCGTATTAAACACAAATCTGAAAATATAAATAATATATTAAATACTATAATATACTTTTATTTTTAGGTTAAAATTAAAAAAACCTTATTTTATATTTTATATATCAGTTCCCTATTAAAATAAAATCGTTAATTTCAGTATCAGTATAAAAGGAATCTGTACATAAAATTCATGAGTATTAAAAAGTACATGGTAAAATAATGATAATATAAATAATAAAATAATATAATAATAATAATAAAATAAATTTTCATAAATATTAATTTTTATAAAAAAATTGTTTATAAACTTTAAGTTATAGAATAATAAACTGTATCACTTGAATTAACTTAAGATAACTTCATAATGCTAACGTTATTTTTTTCTAAAGTTTGTAAAAACATTGCTTAGCTGCTTATCAAATAACTGAAGTTTTAAAACTAATTTAATAATAGGATAAAGTAGTGTTATCTATCTGTAAATTGCTAAACGATATTCTATGCGTAAACACGAGTGTTACTTTCATAAGTAAAAATTATAAAATTTATATTTTAAAAAGGATTTATTTTATTGTTTGAAAATTTAACCTGTAATAAAACTAATTTATTACACAACGACTGCATGGATTCCATTATTTTTCTCTTTCATTTATTCATTTCATTAGTGTTATTACATTTAGTTGAGTATTTCATTTTTTGAATTCATAGCTTTTGAAAGTATTTGCTTCTTTTCATAAGTAATTTTATCTGTATTTCCCAAGTTTATTACACAATTTTCAGATATTTTCTTAGGATTCTATAAACAAATGAAAAAAATATAAATATAAAAATAAACAAGAACATTAGTTGGTAAAGTTGTAAAAAATGAATCAAGAATATATATTATATTAATATTTTTTCATAATGTTATACTTAATTGTATTGAAGTAAGTTAAAATATTTCTATTAAAATAAAAAAAAAATTATTATTAATACAAATATTTTGCTGCAATGCGTTTCAAGACAGTCGGTGCAAGCATAACCCTAAAATAAATATTACTCTTACTATTCTTCATTTTCAGTAATTGTTATTATAAATGTCTAAAATTTATTATAAAAATTATAATAAATAGTAGTTGTTCCATTTAAAAATTTTAATTAAATTAGTTTAAAAATAGTATTCTTTAAAAACACTTACTGAAAATGAAGAATAGTAGGAATATTAACGAATTATTATGTTTATTTATATGACTTTTATTTAAAAATCTATTAATATAGAAAGAAAACCATTATTGATATAAGCTGTTATTTAACTATTTTTATTTTTAATTAGGATGTTTAATAACTGTATAATAAAAATTATTAGCCACTATTCGATATAAGACATTTTTGCATTTTATGATAGATCAGAATTATAAAAATTAAAAAATATTTATCTTGCTGTGTTAAAGAAAATAAATATATCTAATATTTTTAAAGTAAAAGTATATTAAAATAGACCTAAAAATAATAAATTTAGAAAATTTTTGAAATTTCAATGAATTATCTTAAAACATTAGTACTTCAGAAATTTGAAAAATATAACAATAAACTGATTTGGTCATTGCTTTTGTATACAGAATAAGATGCATGATTGTTTAAATTAATATCTTTAAATAAAAATTAAAAAATGCAAATAAACATAATAATTAAAATATATTAATTAAATATTTTTTATCAAATATTAAATTTCAATGCTTTTTGTATAATATATTTTATTTATTCTAAAAATATTTATTAACTAGAAAATTATGACAAATATGTTTTCATATTTAATATCTGTGTTTGTATTTTATATATAATACGTAATTATACTATTTACAATTATCTTTCTTAAAATTTTTAATTAATCCTACTAAATTACAGCAACTTGTTAGTAATTAGCTATCAAGATTCAATAAATATTACTATACAGTATTTTACATAAAACTTTCACATAAACTAATACCTGCATGTGTTTTAGTTATATTGTGTTATGATTTGTTTTCAAGTAATTTATTTTTTATTGACAAGCTAATACACAGAGTTTGATCGCGTACCATAGCTACTTCGGCTTGCGTGTCAAAGACGTTCTTACGAATTGCCAGTATTTTCAATTCGCGTATCAAAATCATTGTATTTATCTATTTTCGCTTTTTTCTTTTACAACTAATTTTAAAGAGTTACTCGATTTTCTTCGCGTTGAAAATTTTCTCGATACCTCACGAACCGATCGTCATTTCCGACATACGAAACGGCTTTTATTTTTTTTAATAAACTAAAGTAAATAATCATCAGTGACACGCGAACTAAAGATTTCTTATTATTTCATTATGAGTGTGGGATCAATTCTCACAAATATTGTCATGTTGTACATTTTATATTTACAATTTCTCGTTTTCTTTTTTATTATCCTGTCTTCTTGGAGCCTAAAATTATATGTGATTTTTACATACATTTTCTCTTAAGCTTCTCCAAGCTCGAGGAGTCCTCGCGCTTGTAATAATATTATAGTTATAATATATTATATTTATAATATATTATAGTTATAATATTGTTAATATAGCAATATAATCATATTTTTCGTGGGCCTTTAGCGAATCATCCGGTATTGTTTGTTTTTCGACACAGCTCATTATGCATTTTTTTATCATTTTCTTCTAACTTATTTCTAGTAATTATAAATTACTACAAGTTTAGCTTACGGTTTCATATTTTATTTTAAGCGACCTATTCAATTTAAAAAACAGAAAAACGTTATAGAACTTGATGATCGAAACATACAACTGCAATGAGAACTTTAGTCACACCAATATACTATACTTTGTCAAAAATAATTTGTATTTGATTGTATATATATTAATAAATATATAATTAATAGAATAATTATAAAAATAATGTTATTCCAATTTTATTTTTATATAGTTTCAAGATTTCATGGAGTCAATCAAATTTATTTTTTCAGAGTAACATAAATTTCCGATTTTTATGTCAAGCATACTAATTATAAATTTTTTTATATTCTTCTACGCAATTAAAAAGTTAATACACTTGAAATTAGCATCACAATTGAAATCACAAAATCTAAACATAATCGTTAAGGTTATTTTATGTATCAAATATTATTTTTTTAATTTAAAATTTTAGATAAAATGTTTAAATTGATATATAATATAATATATTACCATATTGTAGAACAATTAAAAATAAGAATTATTTAAATTTAAAATTTTACTTTTTTATGAGATCTCTAAAAAGAAATTAAACATAAATTAAAATAAAATATATAAAATTTATATACCAGTATATACGTGTACAATTTGTACCAATGTATAAGTATACCAATATGATATGATTATCAGGACAATAATAAATAGGAAACTTAATTAACACTGAATTCAAAGATTAGTCAAAATTCGAAACCATATGAAAATACTTATTATCATTAATTTTTTTTATAAAATTTTTAAAGTACTTATTCTTGTTTGAGTTGGTAAAAATATAATCATTATAAATGCTAATTTTTATAGTAAAATAATAGTTCAATGGACAGCTTTTTTATATTTACGTTTTTTTGGTTTCAATAAAAATTAAGAATTATTAAATACTTAAAGTAAAACTGGAATAAAAATTTTCATAATCGAAAAATTAAATACATTAAAAATATTTACTATATATTACAATACAAGTCGGAAGTATATAGTATAGAAAATATATTCCCGTTAATTTCATTTCTTCCTCATTGATAGTATTCATCCTTTTAACAAAATAAATAAGAACATTTTTATTTTAAGTATAACACCCATCTCAAATTGGTCTGAGAAACATTATGCGAAAATCAAATATAATTAATTGATCCAAATGATATATTGATCGTATTAAATATAGATTTGTATATATATATATATATGTTTTCATTATAACTTAACAGAACTTGTCATTATATTCAAAAAGGTAATATATCACTTTAGCTAAGAAACATTTATTTGAAAAAAATAATCGATCTTTTCTTAACGTTATAGTTTTTAATTTTAGTTTACAATTTAATGTAATTATTTGATTTATTATTGCAATTATGATAAGTATTTATGAATCCACTAATTTCAAAAATATATCTCATCTTTTAAAGATGATGTTAATGAAAACACAAAAAGGTAATTATTCATTCATTAGTTAATAAATATTTTATATAGATTAATTATAGTTCAGTGTTGTTTATAGGTTCATTATTTTTAATAAATATTTACGCAATAAAATTAATTAAAAAATGAAGTATCGTTAAAACCTAGAATATCTTTACAATTATAATTATTAAAATATTATAAATTTGAATAATCCTTAATTTAAACATGAATTATAGAAAATTTTTCAAAACTAAACGTGTGATTTCTGATAATTTTTCCTTAATCACTCATGAACAACTTTAAAAGATTACTAAAGTAATGAACAGATGAAATGGTGCAACATTGGTTTCAGGTAGAAATTTATTAGCAAACTTAAAGTTATATTGCAATTACTTTTAATTATAAACAACCATAAATATAATAACAAAATATTGTTAATAATACCTCTGTATAATCAGTGACTAGTTAGATATACACTACCCCTAATCATTAAATAGAAAAAAATAATCGCATAATTCTGATAAATTTATGGCTTAAATTAGACCATAAGATTACACTAATATTAATAATCTAGTATATTAAAATTATAAACTTGAATAAAAGACCTAAGTATAAATAAAAGACAGATTTATGATAATATTTGATACACGTAACAGAACAAAATATGAATGTTGTACAGAAGTTAATAAAAATTTTACAAATAATATAAATTTTGCATAATAATTATGATAATTGATAGAACAAAAACTATATTCTGTTTATAAATTTATCGATTATACTTCGTTATTGTAAATAATTTCAATCATTTTTATAAATTCTAAAAACTAGATAAATAAAAATTAAAATGACTACCATCCATTTCAATTTCTTTATAATTCATTTAAATAGTACTAACACCTGCCATGCATTAGCTTAATTAACACTGCATCGAAAGGATTTGTTATTACCATATAATTATATTAAGTATCAATGTTTGTGTTAGTCATCAAGAATATATTTAAGAGTGTATTTATATATAATTATATAAGTTGACGTATCTGTACTATAATGTGCATGCATATTCGTATTAATGTTAAGTATATATACGTAAGCACAAATGTGTACTTAGAAAATATATAACCATTATGTTGCATATTGAATCAAAATATGTATTTTGCACCACCACGGATTGCTCTCATCCAAATTCACGTTTTTATAAAATCCTACATTTAGAACATCAATAATTCCTAGCTAGCTCGTATTCTCAAAACAAGTTTTAAAGTAATAACATTTTTCAAAATTATTAACTAATCCACTAGCCTCAAAAAACTAATCTTGAAATTTGCTTTTAAATATTTTGAATTATTCTTCTTACTTTCCCTACTTCCACTAACACACATTTTACTTTTTGTTCGAGTTTAACTACGTTACATAATGTTCACTTGCTTCAGCTTAAGTTAGAAACTTCATGTGAAGTCAGTACGTATATAATGTGTAAAGCACGACAAACCTCACTCATGGATGTATTAGAATATATATTAACGTTGAATCGAATGATGTTGCTTTCATTTTTTATGGTCATCTCCATAATGGATTCTTTGAAAAGAAACAAATATTATAATAATACTAATAATTATTTTTAATATTTTTTGATAAAAATATTCATTTTAATATTTAAACAATATTTGTTAATTTACAAATTTTAAATGAGTATCTAAAATAGAACATACGTAGAGTTGTAAACACTAAGCGTATTGTAAATAAGCTTATATTATTGTTAATATTCTATTACATAAAGTTTGAAATCAGTCGATTTCATACGTATCCATTAAATTCTTCAATATTATTCCGAACATTGATAATAAATTTAGATTTAAGATTTATAATATTCTAACATATTTTTTCTTTATCGTTCTTTATTAAAGTATAAAAGCGCTACGAAAGGTATATTATAAAAGAAGAAATATAATAAACGGCGTTTTTTAATACTAATTGCTAAAAATATAGTAGCTTATAAATAGTTTACAATTAAGTTTTAAAACTCTTAAAAAATATTACTAGAATAATGATCATCTACATTAGATTTCTTTCATTAAGCCATTCAATTAATTTCTGAATTTTCTAGTCATCTCAATGAGTATAACTATTTTATGTAAAGTAATGATCTAGCACTATGTCCACATTTTTTCATGATGAAATATATTTTATAACTTTCTAATTTCTATTTTAGATACTTATTAACTGTATCAATTCATTTTAATGAGTTAATCAATGTCATAGCAACAAATTAAATTTTCGCTCTCGTTAATTGTGCATTTTCATATCTGTAATGGTAATTTGAACTCGCATTTAATGTCTTCTTAATTTCGACTATCATCCAATATATAATATATGCTAGTATACTATATACATATGAAACATAACACTTTGAGGTGATAAGAAGAGTTTTATAACAATCTCAAGAATTACAGTTTAGTTTTATGTTTTTATGTAAATATGTCTTACGTATTTTGAAAATAAAAATGATTAAAGTGGATCTTGAATAATTATTTTATATTTCATAGTTGCTGTTTTTAATAAATTAGTGATTTTTACTTTTTTCTTACTAATTTCTTTACTTATGTTGAATTATCAATCATTGAAATGATATATTTCTCAACAATCAAACGAAGAGATCAAAGAATAAAAGAATAAAAGAATATACGGATCAGGAATCTTTACCCACTTTTGAGAGTATTAACAATACATGACTATAATGTTGATAGTCAATTAAATTTGGCTTAATATTATGAATTATGGATACGCTATAATTTTCTTTTTATAGTATTTTTAAGGAGTTAATTAGTAATTTGTTTTAAAAAATAAATAAATAATTAGCAATACTTTTTATTTTAGAATGAATGTTGGCTCAAATTGAAGCTAAATATGTTCAAGAAACCTAAAAAATTAATAGAAGCGATTAGACCCTTAAATTTCCAAAGGGAATTGATCTGACTGTTTGAAAAAATATCCATTCTGACTTTTTATTACAGACCTCAGACAAATTTCTTTCTTTTCTAACAAGGAAAGTATAGAATAATCAAAAACTAATAAAGGAAGGATTTATCTCAAAACAGATAAATAATATTACATTTTTGTACTGTTTATTAAGTTTAATTTGAAATAAGAGCGTCTACCTAGCCACAAAATCTGTTTAACTTCTCATTTCGAGGAAACAGCGTATCTGAATAAATGGAAACCATATTATAATACAAAGTTTTAGATATTTTCATATGAATAATAATCTTCCTAATATCTACCATAATAATGATACATAATTTATTTAATTCAAAATTGTAAAAAGTAAAGCAAAATTCCTTTATCTTTCAGTCGACTGAATATAATTATAATATACTTAGATGAGTGTAAGTAAAACGATAGATTTTCGATCTACTGTAATATAAACAAGAGTAATATAATATATCTACTAGTGTGAGCTTCATTAAAAAAAATACAGCTTTCATCTGTTTGAATGAGAGTGAATTAAACAAACTACATACAATTAAAAACAACTAGAAATAACTAGAGAGGGAGAAATAATATATTGAAATAATATACCAGCATTAATAGAAAATAAAATCCGGCATCGGTTATTAGCCTCAATTTTCATATATTTTTTCTGGTAATTCGAATCGTCAGCTAATTTAAAAATTGACATGTTGATAGCTCCCACCGATAATTCTTTCAACATAAAAATATTCATATAGTAAATATTTTAATATAAATTTTCTATCTATTCGCTGAATAAAGGTTGAAATACCTTTCATTTTAATAATAAAAATATATAAATTTACATAATTAAAAATAATTATATATGTATACTTAAATATATATGACATTCCTCTTATCACATTTGTATATATATATATATATATATATATATATAGAACAATCACAAAAATTTAGTATACAATAATATGTATATATTTTTAGTAATTAAAAAGTTTATACATATACTTTTTAAAATCTATATATATTTCAATAATAATTAAGATAAATAATCTTATTATGAATTTGCAACTTTCTTAGTATAATTTTTCTGTCTATGATTATTGTTTATTTAAAATATTTTTATTTTATTCAATTTTAACAATAGATTTAATTAAACAATTTTTGTAATATAAAAATTCTTTAAAACCTTTCAAATATGAATTTAAATATACTTAAGTTTTGTAAATAATCACTTTTTTGATAAATTTAATTTAATATTTTCTTAATTTCTGAGATACTTTTTAACTTCCAACATAAATATTTTTGTAATTATTCTATCAATATTTATTGAAATTTATTAATAATTTTTTTCAATTAAAAAAATGTAAATTAAAATTTATTATTTTTAATATGGTTAAGAAATACTAGATTTATTTTTTCTAATCACCTAATATTTATTGAAAAATAAAATACTGATATGAAAAATATAGATTTCTTTTTAAATGACATTGATTTCAAAATAAAACTTCATTAAAATAGTTCAATTTGTGGCTAAAAATAAGCAACAAATAACTTTATAAACTGCTATTTATAAATTCTTGTAGAATAATGTTGATTATCAATATAATCAACTATGTAAAAAAATAAAAGTACATTAATAAATTTCTATCAAACTATTTTATTCAAACTATGCATACATTTTGAATATATAAATACATACAAATAGCTTTTTATTTACTTTAATCAAATTTATAATTTTACTAATAATAATAATAATAATAATATTTACTTATAAATGTAATTTCAAAAAGTTGGTTTTCTGTTCAACAAAAAATGAGTCAACAAATATCTGGGTTAAAATATTTTTTACATTGAAATATCTCTTTAAAGATGTAGAAACACCATTATTTTGAAAATTATAATATAATACTATTTAAATATATATAATAAATACATATAAAAATATTTTTAAATTTTTTACTTTATTTAGAAAATAAATTGGTTAAATAAAATATAATTCTTTAATTTTTAATGATCTATAAACTATTTACACAAACAAGTATTTATGTAGTTAAACAATTAAAATATTAAAATTAAATAAATTAAAAAAAGGAACTATAAAAATGTTTAATTAAAAAAGAAAAATACTTAAGAACACTGATACAACAGTCTTAATCATATTATATTTGCTTTAGATAGTTAAAAATGATCTGCTATACTGAGAATTGTAAAAGGTACAAAAAGCACATATGAACAAGGGATATAACTTAAAAAAAATTAAAATATTATAAAATAAAAAAATAAATTATTAAAAAGACATCCGACTTTGATTCATTTGATTATAAGTCATATTATTTTAATTACTTATCTTTATTAACAAATTCATAGTCTATTTTTGATATCTATTGCTTTAACTTTTTAAACAAACAAATGACGAACATAAATGTATAATATAAAAACTATTATGAAAGCTCTGAAAAAATTAAAAATATTTATTTTATTATACTTTAATATAAATTAGATGTAAATTTTAAACATATATACATGTAAAAATTAGATAAATGAAGAAGACATAGGACTTAAGAATAGCTTTGAAAAATATTTAAAAAATTTATCGAATTGATTAAAAAAAGGTTGAAATAGAAAATTCATGAAAATATGGAAATAAAAAAAACTAATCTCAGGCAATTTTAAAAATCTACACTCATAACACAAATTAATCTTCTGATTCAACAATATGTATGCTTTACCTTTAAATATTGTCTTAGATAGAAATTGTACTAGAAAAATATTTAGGGAAAATATATAAAATAATTAAATATACACTTATAATACAAAACTTAAAATAATATTAATATGTTCAGTCTGAAATTGTAATAATATTAAGACGTTAATAAAATAATGTCTCAATATATTAATATTGATATTGTCATTTAATCTTTCTAAGAACAGGTGAGAACTAAACGATTTCTAAGAACAAAAATAATAAAGTAAGTTTGATGAATGTTGCGTAAAGAAAATTCATAATTTTCATATTTGTACTTAATTTCTACATATCAAAACAGAAACATTTTACAAGCAGCATTCTGTCTTTTTAAATTGGTAAAATGCTTATAAAGAAATTATTTTAATCATGTTATAAAAAAATTATATTATATGTAATATATAACAGTATAACTTAAAATTAATTTTTAATCAACAAATGATTGTTATCAGAATAATATATTAAATGCCATTTGATGTGTAATATAAATAATTTTCTAAACTATGCAGAATTAACTGTATGCTAATCTAATTAGTCTTTAAAAATATACATTTTATAAATATATTACTCCTAAAAATCTTTTAATTTTCATGGAATTTATGTACAGATTTTTAAAGAAAAATATATTTTGTTATACACTTATTGAATAATAGCAATCAATATTCTATATTAGTATTCAATTATTAGTATTTTTGCATGACTTACCACATACTATTACATGAATCCTGTTTTAAATATTATTAATAAAATAATTTTGTATAAATAAATATTTTTAAATCTTAATTTAAAATATTTTTAAATATTTTAAATCCTACTTTTGGTTTTGTTATACAAATCCAACATCCTGAAACACTTGTTCATATATAAAATTCATTTTTCACAGATTTTGTAGAATAAAAAATTAAAAATACAATAAATCATTATTATTGAAGTCACATTAAATTTAATATGAGCATATTTTAAATTTAAGTTTTTTTATTTAAGTATCTATTTTTAAATTTAAATTAGATTGAAATATAATGAGTGCAGTATTTTTTAAAGTATACTAAATAAAAGAATTCAATCAGTTGAAAAAATAGTTTTCTATACATTAATTGGACATAATTATATATAGTATGTATTATAAATACTTATTTTATAATAACAGTTTGAAAATAAGGATGAATTAAAAGTGTTATATATTTTGATTTCTATAAAGATAAAATAGACAAATTAGGTTTTATTTTATATTATTTTATTATTGCTTAATAACAAAATTATAAAATAGTAAATTTATTATATTCCTAAATATCTTTTAATAAGAACAGGTGATTCATATATTAAATTTGTAATTTATAATATATATTATATTATATATATAATATATATATGTTTATATTATAATATATATATTATATATATATGTTTATATATACTTTTAGTAAAATATATACAATTTCTCCAAAACATTAAATGTTTTTTACAAAAGTTTATTTTATGCAATATTAATCAATATAAAAATTGATAATTTTATATTAATATTATTAATCTATGATATATTTCTTTGTACAAGTGAAGTTTTATTTTATCATCTATATTAAGTAACTATTAATTAACTAATTTTAATAGGAAAGATACATCATTTTTATGTTTTATACAATAAATGTATAAAAACTATATAATAAAAATAGGTAAAATGTTTCAAAAAATTTTTATTTATATTAAACAATTAAATATATATATATTATATTATATTAGTTATAAAAATAATCTTATTGTAATAAAAATACAGATCACAACATTTATAATATGACAAGTAAAAGCATTCAGAAATTAAATAACTTTACAAAAGAACTGTAAACTATAAATGTTCAAGAAATTAAAATTTTACATATTAACATGCTTAATAACTTAACTAATTCGCTTAAGTTTTTATAAATAATTAATGTTAATTGATCATATTAACCAATAATTCATATAATTTTTTCTATTAATCCATACGTCTTTACTTACAGTAGCTATTTAAATTATGTCCAATAATCACATTTGGTGATATAATTCTAATCACATTTTTATGCAGTTTATAAACAATAAAGATAAATAATTGATTTCAAATATTTTTTTATTTAATTAAGTTACAAATTTGTAATGATTTATTACTTTGTAATAGATATGAAATGATTTTAGTATGTATTAGATTATTTAAACATTTAAATATAAATAATAATTACTAAATAAAATATAAATTATTGCATTACAAAAGTTCATTTTAATTAAAAGTTAATGTATTTCTTTAAGAATATTAAAGCTATTGTTTATCTTATTCTAATTAAATTATTAATTAAAAGTTTTTACTTTTAAGTATCAATTCATATCAAATTTTGTGCAAATTTAAATAAATAGCATCATGATTTTATTATATATTGATGGAACCAGAAGTTTAAATTGAACTGTAATAAAGAAATATTTATATAATTTATATAACAAAATTAAGACAGAAATTTAAAAATATACAATATAAATTATGTGCTATAAAATATCATAAAATAATAAGCAATTGTAAAATTCATGCGTAACATAAAATATATATAATAGTATCTAATAATACTATAATATATTTATCCTTAAAACATTTATTTTTATTTTTAAACCATAATTTTTTCATTTATAAACAATAAATGAAAAAAATGATTATTATAATATATATTCTTTACTTTATATCAATTGTATTTAAATTATTTTTTACATGTTTAAATTGTTCTTTTCTACTACTTATTTTATTAAATACTTTGTGTTTAAAAAATAAGCAAATTAATACTATGAAACAAAAATAATTTTATTGAAGAAATTTTTTTCACAAGTGAATATTTACTAAATAAATGAACAAAATTTTATAAAAATTATATATTAAAATGTTGATTTGGTATCCCAGTTTTAGATTTTTAGCGTGTATATACATGCATAAAACTGATAATGTAAAACACAAAATTTTAAATTACCAAAGCTGTTAGAATTTCAAGCATAAATTTATTCTGTTCTTTGAATATAGTTATCATAATTTTATTTTTGAAATTTGATAACTTTCACATTGTTTGCTTACAACTCTCATAATTATATGAGGTATTTATGTCGATATAAAAAGCTATAAACAAAAATGTAGATTTGTCTTAATATCAGTCATATGTATAAGAATGATCTGTTTAAACTTACATCCACATAAGGCCATGTGATAATCAAAGGTTGGTATAATGAGATGGTAGTGGTACATAAACAACACTTTGAAGTTTCCTTTATGAGCAGCTGTTCAAAATAGGAAACATGTTAAACACATAAGAATTATTTAAATATATGAATACCGCTAAATTTGAATTAAAAATGTTAACATCTATAAAAAATATCGTTACCATATTTATATATATTATATTAATTTTACTATTTTGATTGTAATATATTTTCATTTTTCCGTGTTACTTTTATGTACATTATAAATTAAAGAATATTTTAATTTATTGTAAGATATCAATTATTTTTATATTTCTTTATGAATTAACGCTTGTTTATAAATAAGCTATATATATAAATAATATATAAATAAATTAACATATGTTGATCAATTTTTATAAAATACAGAAATTTGATTGTTTTATATTAAAATTAAGCAAATTACATATATACTGAAAAATTTACTTGTTTTCTAAAAAAAGTATATATGTTTTTTAATTCTTTATTAACGCAAAATAAAAAATTCAAATAAGTGAAAAAAAATGTAATATAAATAAGAAAATATCGCTATACTTTTATCATTAAAAGAAATATATAAACGTTTTTACAGTATTTGATACTTATAAAATTGGTTTTCACAGCTTAAACCACAATGCTGTGATGCAAAATTCAAGATTTTATAAAATCTACAATTGCATGTAGATAAACAACTATTAAGATATTGATAAAATAAAGTTTTAAAATTCATTAAAAAAAATGCAGCAATTTTTTGTGACACATGATAATGATTTAACAAATAAGCCTTATCATACGACTTTAGGAAAAAATATTAATTATGAATTATATGAATTTGAGTCTAGTGTTATGAACGGGGCTTATTGCCACCAGAGTATTATATTTAATATTATTTTAGAATAATATATATTTAAATAATTTTTTCAGATAAAAAATAGACAATTATAAGTAAAAATTCTATATATAGAAATGTCATAAAAATTATACTGTTCTGATAAGTGATAACTCCAAAAAATAATCATACACTTTAAATTTATTACATATTTAATTTACAAGAAAATTTATTACATATACATAATTTACAAGAAAATTATTATAATTTATATTATTGTAAATTTTTGGCTTCCGAATTGAAGGAAGTTATAATTGAATAATTTATATTCAGTTTATCCTAAATATAATTTATCTAAATATAATTTTATGTTTATTTATTTTATTTCTTTACTCCATCATTTAAGGTTGGCCTACCTTGCACATTTTATCTATCAAATTAGGTTCCCATAAATTTATCCATGATTTGTTACTCAGTAAAATACAAGATAATACAATATGTAGAACTAATTACTGAAGAAAAATATGAATAAATACTTAAAGTATAATTTTATTCATGTATTCTAACACTCTTTATAATTAAATATATTATATTAAATACTAAAACAACGTCTCATTAATACGCGATTTTAATACTTTTTTCTCATTACAATGTCAAGAGATTAAATACTATTCTTTTTCTAAGATTGATATTTTAGTATTTTATGTTTGTTTTATAATATATTGTAATGTATTGTAATGATGCTAACTTTAGATCTAAATAGAATGCATTAGATGTGTATATCATAAACATGTGTTATTTTTTTCCAATTTTAGAATTTTTCTAAGAAATCATTGCTATATTTATAAATTAAGCACTCTACCTTTTAGTTGTTTACTTGTCGATGAATATATTAATAGTGATATTTTTAAAAAAAGTATTGGGTTTTTATTTGTTTTAGTTATTTGTCTATTCTGTTATAAATCTCTTGAATATTATGTTATGTTTATTAATCAATTTCTGAATTTTTATATGATTTATCTAGTGTGAATTTGCTCGTCTAATTAAAATTGTGATCTTTTATTGTATATTAATACTTGATTAAGATTCTTCTATTGAAAGCTCATGCTAGAAAATTTAATATATTTAATTTACATGATTAATACAAATTTTTTTTATTTTGATTTTATTTTTTAAACACCAATTAATTGTACAAATTAATGAAAAACAAACGTATTTAGAATAGTTATAAACATTTTTAAGAGCAAAAAATAAGGACATATTTAATTTATATGATTCTTTATGCTATTTTTTATATTAAGTAGCTATTCGTTCTATAATATATAATATTTTGCTATATGTCAAACATATAAAGTAATAATATAAATATAGATCTCGAATTTTTTAAACCATTCAAAATTTAATATATTGAATGTTCGGATTAATTTGAAAATTGTAGAATATTTATATTAATAAACTATCGCAGATCTTTAAAAATTAAACTGCTAACAATTTATAAATACCACTTAAAATATTATTTTACATAAAGTATTAAACTCTTATAGAATAGATAAAATAAGTCAGATAAAAATATAGAAATGTAGCTCATGATTAAGCAAGAAATAAGCAGATTTATTAGAGGATTCAATTTAAAATATAATTTGAGCACTAAAACTGAAAACCGGATAATTGTAATGCAGTTATCAGCATAGCAAACATTATAATTATTTTTAACACTAGCATCAAACGTGTCTTATAATCACTTATTGAAAGAATATTATTATTTATTCTAAAAGTAGGTATTCTTTATTGAAAAATATATATTAGATGTTTTGTCTTAAAAATTAAAATATTATACTTATGGAGAGATCTTGCTCTAGCCTTTTAATTGTCTGCAAGTTTCAACTATACATAACTGATAAATGAATAATAATCATGGTATACAGTATAATATATTGCTAATAAATAAATAATCATCATGAGATACACCATAATAGTTATTTTTTCAGTTTATCCAGTGTCAATACCTAGCTTAACTTTAGCTATAAAATTGTAATCGATATATATGTTCAATATATACAATAATATCAAAAATAGTTTTTTATTTACAACAAATATGTTATCAAATGATAAATTATGACTGTAGCTCTAATAATAAATGTTAGTGTTAGAAAATGATGCACAAAACGCTTGCAAATTTAGTGTATACATGCAAAAAATACGCATGTATTGCAATAATGTTCATTAGCACTTTCAAAACTTATCACAATCAATCAAACACACTTGTAATAATTCATTGTTTAATATATAATATGTATAATATATCGACACGCAATATTTTTATAATTATTAATAATCATATACGTAGTACCATTTTGGAACATAAATTTAAAAAATAAAATTAATAAAATTACTCTTTATTCGATTAAATTAATTATTAAAAAAGTCATTAACAAAATTAATTAATTAAAAATACAATTATTTTTAAGATACAATTTAAATTTTATCTCGCCTCTTAGGCTAAATGCGCATGCGTTATAGTTTTTTATTTTCTAACCACTATTATAATAATAACTTTTAATTAATATTATTATACTTATTTTATATTTATTTAAAGCGCAAATTTTAGATAATAGACGTTTTTAAATGTTTATTCAATTTTTAAATTTCAATATTTAAAATTTATTTAACCAAATTTGTAATAAATATTAAGCTATTTTATTACAAATACTATATTTTAGAAAATTATTGTGTGGCTTAAAAATCTTATTTATACTTATAATTTTTAAATATCAAAATAGCCTTTTTTGATGTTATAGAGAATATGATGTTTAGAAAATGATACAGTTAAAAAATCAAGCATTTCTATTGTATAAATTAACCATAAATATAAAAAAGTTAAAAAATTGAAATTAAATTAATGTTTATTAAATAATAGATTACGAAACATATTAATGCTGATAAAAAGGTTTGTACTATAATGATTACAATTTGTAAAATATTTAATATTTATCATTATTATGCTTATTAACATGTTATTATTAAAAATTATAGCAGAAATTTTAATATTTACATTCAAATTTAAATGTAGATTTATGTTATGTTATAATTTTCAGTAGAGTAAAGCATTTGTAAATTGTAAGCTATAAATTGAACATTTATCTTAGGAATACAGAAATAAGATTTTAACCTAATAATATTTGATATGTACATTTTAAATTAAAGTTATTTTATGTAATAATAGAAAGTGTATGATAATATGACAGTATAAAAGTAAGAGCATTACTTTACTTTTTTAATTAATATTATTTGTTATTAAGTCAATTTAAAATTGTTAGCAGTTAATATTTAATGTAATATATCTGTTAATAAAATTTTATATTATATATAAATGAGTTTCAATACTGTTATAAAAAGTAAGCAGACACCCAATATAGTTTTTTTAATTATACAAAAAGTAAAGGAAAAAGAAAAAATAAAAGAAAAATAAGAGAAGTTTGAAGTCAGCAATTAATTTGTTCAAGAAGAAGAAATTTATTACGATACAAAATAATAACTAATATTAAACAAAAAAATGAATATCTGTATATAATATAATATCCTTACAGTGAAAGAATAAAAAAAAGTAATTATAATTTATATGTTTTTATAGAACTCTGTGAATTATTTAATGCCATTGTAAACATGTATTAAAAATTTTAAATCCATTATTGATTTAAGAATAAAAATAGGAATACATAAAATGTAGTTATTATTGTATATAAGGACTAATATTAAAAATAAGATATGATGAAACTGTCTTAAAATGATTTTTATCTTATTTAAAAATGATTGGCATTAAATTCTATCTTTGTTAATACAACCAAAAATTATTTAAAAGTTTGAACAAAATCTTTTTAATAATTTTGTATATATTTATAATTCAATTTATAATTATTGTTTATATAAATATAAATATATCTAATGTACCTGATGGTTCATGTATATACAGGCTTGGAAAAATTTGAGATATCGTCCTGTTGATGCAATAGTGAATAAAATCTCATATTTTAAACTATAAATTTTATTAGTAGTTTTTTAGTAAGAATAATAGTAATATAGATCATTATAACTTTTATAACAACACGATTTATAGGTATATAATATTTTGTCCAAGTTGAAAATGTTTGCTAGTATTTTTTAAATTGGTTATTAAAAAAGCTTTATAACAAGAATAAATTACAATATGTTCATTGTAATAAAGAAAATAATAAGAAAACGAAGACCAATTAATCAATAATAAATAGAATTATAATTTAATTTTGTATATATTTTTTATATTCTGAAAAATATTTTGCAAATATTTATGTATTATAATTATGGAATTAATGAGACTGGCTGAATTTATTAATGGTATTTTATGATTCATATTTTTATAATTTGCTAATAAATATAAATTAAAATTTTTAATTTTTCAGATAATTTAAGATACATATAAATTTATAGATAATTAAAAAATAAGATATAAAAGAAGAAACTATCATTATGCAGGAGAAAACTTTATCAATTGAAGAAGGTAGTTTTAAGAGAATCCCATAAATAACATAAATAACAGAAGGAAATATACATTGCGAGATGCATATATAATGGAAGGAAAACAGGTAAAAAGTTGTAACAATATATAGGAGAAGCTATAAGGAAGTGTAGAAATTTTAAATATGTTATGCATACCATTATTAATGTCAATTTATGATTAATCTTAATTTTTTTTCATTTGTGCTCTTTCATTTTATTACTAGATATATTAAGAAGTATATTATTATATTACATTTTTAAAAATTTATGAATTTATAATTTTAATTATTTAATTGGTTCATTTAGACCATAATCTAAAGAATAATTGTTAATTTCACAATACAAAATGAAAAGTTTAAAATTTCATTTTATGGTTAGATTATGATATAAAATGTTTATAGTAAAAACATTGAACATAGTATTTAAACATAAATTATATAACTGAGAATATTAATTGCTCATTTAAAAATTTAAATTATATTTAGTACTTTAAAATAATCAATTTAAAAAAATGTAAATAGTAAATATAATTTAAATTTTTAAATTTAGGTATATCATCTAAGCTAAAAAGTGCAATACCTGAATAGTTTAATGATATAAATAATAACTATTTGTATTGTTGTTCAAATTTAATCACGAGTTCTTGATGAAGCGTATTACTATTCTATTTGTGGAAAATTATTATTTATAACTTATAAATATCAGTTTTAAACCATGAATATATTTGTATGATTATTTACAGTAAATTACATTTTAAAGTGTTTCTCTAAATATAGTAATTTCTTTAAAAACTTTGTCGGAACTGTAATTATATTAAATTAAAATAAACCAAAATATTTTTCATTGATAAAATCATATTAAATATTATATGATGCTATTTACCTTTGCAATTTCTTTATAAAATGAGAAAAAAATTATTGTATCATTATAGACTACTATATTACAACAAAAAATATTTCATTATTCAGAAGGTTCTTTTATCATAAAAATAAATCCATTTTTAATTATAATACTAGAATTTTTATTTATTATTGCCCCTTATAAATTATTTGAATTAATTTCTGTAGTATTGAACAAAAACTAAATATTTTATAATGTAGCATGATTAAATATTAAAAATATAAAATGCAAACATAGTATTATTGAATTTATGATGCATTTTGAAAGTTTATAAAATTTATACTTCTCTGTATTAAAAATATATCTTTAAATATATTTAGTAAAATTATATATTGTTTTATTTTATATATTTTAAATTTAAATGTATTAAATCATGTATATAAAGTAAATTTTTAATGGTATTACTTGTAAATACAGATTTTATACCCATCTTTTTAAATAAAAAATAAAATATTTGATTTTAATAATTTTTTTATAATGTACTCTTGGAAATTAAAATGCACCTTTTTAAATGTTTTTTGACTAATTAAGAGACGTTAACTATTGATGTAAAGATTAGAAATATATTGCAAAAGTATATATTAAAATTCATAACTATTTACTAATCAAAAAAAGTAAGTAATTGAGTTTTTCATCTAAATCCTTTAGAAAAGATCCATATCTATTATTTTAAAAAATTTTTACAATTTTTTAAGTCAACCAATTTAAAATTACTAGAATTTTCATGCTAACATGTTTAAACAGTTTTCAATATTTTAATGATAAATTATTAATTTATAATTCATTAATAAATTTCAACAGATTAATAAAATATTTCTATTATTTTGTTTATATTAGTTCATCATTTTGTATATAATTGTATAAACTTAGTCCAAGACTAACCAAATTCTTTTTTTATAATATATAATATTATTTTTAAATTGATATGGAAATAGTTGCTGGCAAAAATCTATAAATTTAGATTGATTATTTAAAAAATACTAGATATTATTTACAAGCTATTTGTTGCACTGGAAAGCATAAGAGCGAAGAAGCGTTTGCGAGGGAACGTCATGCTGGAAAAGAACGTAAAAGAAAAAAAGAGAAGAAACGAATGATGAAAATCTACAGTAAGTTATAACGAGATCGTCAATTTCGGGGAATTCGTTAAAAGCTGACAAAACGTGTTGCATGGAAACACCTACAGCCCATGTGAACTTTGAAAAACAAGCTCGCTTCTCAGAGCTCAAAGAAGCGAGAGAAAGAAAGTGTGTGGAGTTTCTTTTCACGATAATGTGTGATCCACATATTGTTATGAAAGTAAACTATAAAGTGTAAAGCTAAAAGAAATAAAGAATAGGGACTAGACCTGATGGGATGTCGTACGAACTAGGCTGTAAGAAGACAGGAAATCCATGACGAAGAGAAAATGCTGTTGATCATAATGAGACGTTGTACGAGCTATCGGTAATAATTAAAAAATATATAATAATAAATATGAATCGAAAACATTGACAGCTCGAGAAAAATTGTCGATAAATTTATAACGTGAAAAAATGTAAGGAAAATTGAGTATCCTTCTAAAAATAAGTATAAGAGTAGAAGGAAAAAGGTATATATACGAGAGTAACAGTGATGCGAATAGACGAAGACGAGCCATTTTTCGACACGCGATAAAACAACTAACATACACTTTTGTACGAAATATTACATTTGTAAAAAAATAAAATAGTAAATCAATTAATTAAACAAAAATAAAGTATTTTATCGACAACACTAATTTTCAATTCATATAAACTTTCTTTACGTTTCACGTATATCCACTATCACATCTTATATAAAAAATCTTTATTCGATAATTCTTCATTATATCTACATTATTTCGAAATATAATTTTATATTTATATATTTACGTATATTGAAAAAGAAATATTAGGTATAATAAATTATGATTAAGAATTGTTAAAATTATAAAATAAATTTTAATTATAATATAATTTGTAAAAAATTAATTATTATTATTAATGTTAAAAATATTTATTATTTTATAGTTTAAGATAATCCAATCTTATTCTCATTTTTGAATGTAATAAAAGATGTCTTTTTCTGATATTAAATCAATATATTCATTTTCAATGAAAAATGATGACTTCAATTTTATCAATCAGTTTATAGTAGAATCAGAGATATTGGAAGGTTATTCATTTCCTGATCAAGATATTTTAGAATCTATTCAAAAAGAATATTTTGATGCAGATGGAAAATTTGATCTAAGTGAACTTGAGTTACGTAAAATACCTAAATCAGTCAACTTAAATGACCTTACTGTACATTGCAAAATCTTAATAGAACAACATTATGTTGTATCTAAAAAAGTTTTATTACTTATTTTACAAAAACAATCTAAATGTAAAGAAATGTTTGATAATATTGTACAAATACAAAAATATTTAACAGGTACTGTCAAAACTTGCAAATTGTGTAGAAATGACCTAAACTTGGCAACTCATCAATTTATATCCTCAAGTTTTCAAATTTTACATCATTTTAGAAAACAAAAAATTCTTGAAAGCTTATTAAATATCTTATACAGTATAAAAACATTGGTAAGTATTTAAAATCAATTAAATATTGTGAGCTGCGAAAACTATTTCATTTTATATTTTAATTTTTATATAGTATCGAACAAAAGACAGACTTCAACAGTTTCTTAATGAGGAAAATTATCCAAAGGTAATTTCCTTAATATCAGAATGTCAAAGAGCTGCAATTACTTATAATAAATATAAATGCGTCGTTTCATTATATAGTAATTTAAGTGATACACTTGAACAAGTTGAAGAAAATTTAGATTTATCTTTATCTAAAATTTGCAAAAATTTTGATGTTCATAATTATGCATCAATTCAAATTGCTTATAATTTTTTGGGAAAATCACAAACTGCAATGGATCAATTGCATATGCATTTTACAGCTGCAGTACATAATACAGCCTTGAATTCTGTTCTTACATATTCTCAAGAAAAGAAAAAAAAACAATACAATTACATATGCAAGTCTATTTCATTAACAAGCTTTATATCTTGTTTAATAGAGCTTTGCAGATCACTATTGATTATATTACAATCTTATTATTTTATTATTAAATGGCACAATGAAAAATCTATTGAAAATGATGAAAGAGAACAAATAAACTATAAACAAAAATATATTATAGATAAACTCGAAAATGGTATTATAAAAGTATATAATGAGATAGAAAATAAAATAGGAGTTTATCTTGATGGATTTGACTTAATTCCATTACAATTTGAAGAGTTTGTTCAAGTTTTAAGTATAATTGACAGGTATTAACATACTTATATTTAATACGACAATCATAATTTAATGTTCTTATTGCTTTTTAGAATGTCAAAAATAGGAAGTAAAATTTGTGGAAGAAATATGACCAAATTATATGAATGCACAAAAGACAAGTTTATAAATTATTTCAATTTTTATCATAGCTCTCGATTAGATGAATTAAGAATTTTTTTAGAAAATGATGGTTGGAAATTATGTCCTATTAAATCGACATTTAATATAACTCAGTTATTAGAATTTAAAACATTTAAATATATTTTTAATGTTTCTCAAGGCAATAAAAATATACATGAAAATTTATTGGAATCTACAAATTTAGAAATTAATGACTGGACTCAAGATTTTGTTGATGGTATTACATCCCCTTTTAATGTAATTTTGGATGATTCTGTAAAAGAAGATTTTTTCCGAACTTCTGAGGTAGGTAATTTTGATTGAAAAATGACTAATAATTATTATATATGCTTCATTATTTTCATGAAATTAATATTATATTTTAATTATCTTTGATTAAATATATTTATACCTATTTGATTGTAAATTTTATATAATAGTATCTATATTTATTTCAATTTACTTTAATGTTATTAAAATAGTTATGAATTTAAAATGAGAATCTTAGTTATTTTACCTTTCACAAATTACATGTTATTAAAATAGAAAAATAATAAATTAATGAAGAAGTAACTAACATAGTATATCAATATCCAATAATTAATATTATGAATAACCAGATAAGGTTATTATAATATGAATTTTTAATGATTAATTTAACAAATGAATACTATGTGGTTAATTTCTAATAATTCTATTTAATACTGAAGATATTTATTTTTCATGATTCAATATGCACAGTTTAAAATTCTGCATATTCAATAATTACTGGTTGCACATCATATAGTAATAGTCATAAACTAATCTTAAACGGTGAGACTAAGTTTCATTTCAAGACATGTAACTGATGAATAGTTAAAAAAGATCTTTGAATAATAAAATTAAGATGATCAATAAATCCCTTCATGAGATTTTCTGTATCTTACCAGTTTTATTATTTAACTTTATTATATATTAAATAAATAATATGATATGTATAATTTCTGTATCATCCAATAATCTAAAAATCGTGTAATAGATCGGCAACTTTTAGATGATTACAAATTTATCGATTAACATTTATTTTTGAAATACTTTTTAAACATATTATACTAAATATATGATTCATTTAGTTTATATATTACCTTTCATTTTTAATATAATGTTATTTTCAAACATAAAGTTTATGAATAAATTTTGTTGACAAAGAAAGATTATTTTAAAAGTACCTGAAAAAGTAAGTTAAAGTATATTTTAATGTAACCCTGTTCTTTATTAACCAAAAATTCCTATAAAGGAGATTGTACATTGCATTAGTTAAACAAGTACTTAAAGATTGTTTAAATATTTATAAGTACAAACTTTTTCTATTAACTTCTTAAAACAAAAAAAATAATTAACAATATATTCCAACCATTATTAAAATTTCTTATTTAAGTAATAATATCTTTATAATTTATAAGAATTAGTACTCATTTTAATTTCATTAATCTTAATTTTGTATAAAATTTATTGTTTCTTTTTATTAAAATACTTATCTTTTCATAGAAGCTTCCAAAATTATAGTACAGTAGATATATGCATAACATATGATTAACAATATTTTAATTATATATTTACTAATGGTTTAATCATTGTTATTATTATTATAGTAATATTAATAATAAGAAAAAATATAATTAATTTAAAAAAGGAATGCATAAATAACAAGAATGATAAAATTTCTTGACTTCTTTGCACTTTCTTCTTTAATCTTTTTCAAAAAAAGAAAAGAGCTTATTATTAAAAATAAAATGATTTAATAAAAAAATTTCTTATGCATAGAGTTTGTGTAATGTGTATATACATAGCCTATTAACTATTAATAAGACTACTAACTATTAGATTTAAATAATACACTTGTTTGATTTTTAATCTAAAAAATCCCATTATATATTGATAAAAAAAATATGATTTTAATAGAATATTAAAATAACATTAACTTATATGTTAAAAACAGTATAAGTTTTAATAAAAATTACGTAGCAATAAAAATGAATATCATTTTAAATATAATTCTATAAATTAAAAAAAATTGTTAAATATCTATTTACTTTATTCTATACATTAATAATTATTATTTTTTAGTTTAATACTCATTTAAACTATAAATGTAGAATAAAAGAATATAATAATGAATAATTGTTTTTAATTTATATATTTTTTTATATATTTTATAGGATTGCTTATTAAAAGACTTGTATGAGGATTCTGATGATGATGAAATCCCTGAAGAATTAAAGTATGATTTTGTTGATGAAGTAAATAAAGAAAGAATTTATAAAAAAAAAAGGAAACATATTGGTCCGATTATAACAAATACAACTCTTAGTGTTCTTCGAATTTGCGGGAAATATTTACAAGTTACAAGATTTTTCAAAGAAGTATCTAAAATTGTTATACAATATATGATTCAAATATTTGAGTTATATTTATATGCAGTCTATAGTTTTTTTGCTGTTGACCTTGTAAGTAGCTTATATTTATAATTATAAATTTAATATAAAAATATAATATACTTATTTGTAATACTTATCACATGACTTATTATTTTATCAAATAATATACTGGTACATCCTTTATCTCATTGCAGATATGTGCAATGTACATTTACTTTTGTTGAGATAAAAAAGAACACTGAAAGTAAAAGAAACAGTTACAAAATCTACACAATTTTCTTAATTTTTATCACAATCTACGAATATTTATTTTACTTTATTCCTGTATTCAAATTTTATATTTTCTCTATCTCACTCAGTTACTCAACAAAAAATTAATAAGAATTATTTCTTAAAAATATATAATTTAGCTCAAATAAAGAATATTATAAATTAATTATATTTTTCTAATATACTAAATATGTTAAATTGAATTGCATATGCTGACACAAAAATATCTTAAATAATATAATGAGTTTATAGCCGTTAAATAGAATTGATTTAACTTTGAATTTATTTATATAACAAAATAAAAATTGATTGACTCTTTTATAGTGATAATTATGTGAAATATATTATATAAAGAAAAAAATTGTATTTAATAGTTCAACTAAAACCTTTTTAAATAATTTTTTTATTTCTGCTCAGAAAAGATACATTTTCTAATAATGTATTCAAAATATTTCACCTAACATTTGAATGATATTGATTTATTTATCCATATATAGTATTTAAAAAATTTACAGTTAATTTCTTATTCTGTAGAATTTTTTAACTCGCTTAATCATTAAAATATAATATTTTCTATTTCACAACCAGTTAGCAATTTATTACCAAAATTTTAAACATCAAAGTTGATTTTATTTTTGTATTAAATTTATTTAATGTACATATTTTATAAGAAAATTATTGATATTAACTTAATTATGTAAGATATAGTTTAAAAATTAGAAAACACTGATTTAATTTCAAATGTATTTTAACATTTATATAAAACAGTATAAAAGTAGTAAGTTATACAAAACAAAATTTAAAATTATAAAATAAAATTTCTACAAGTAAAACCTTTGAGATTCATGAAATGTTATAATGAAAAAGAAAATCTGTTCATCCTATGAATAAAATTCAGAGAAACCAACATATATAAAACTTTTTTGTTTCTTCTAAAGAACTTTTAGACATTTTTTGTAACTTATTTATGATTCATTTTTAACATCGATTATATATATGCTTTATATTCTTTAATCACGTTATATTTGCCATATCTCATTAATTTATTTTATATAAAGTTACTCTTACATTAATTTACTAATTTATATTTTAAATGTATTCTTTTTTATTGATAAATATATGATTGCCAGTAATTCTTTAGATATTCCATGTGTTAGTAATTATGTATTTGTAACACCAATCAGTAATAATAAGATATTATTAAAAATGATGAAGCATTGTATTTAAATAAATAATTCCATAAAAGTTAATAACTTATATATTTAATTTTACTACATTATATCTATTAAATTAAATAACATTATTACAATGTATTATGCTTCATTTAATAGAACGCATTTATATTTATATGTATTTATATTATTTATAGTTATTAAGCAAACTACAATATCTACAATTTATAATTTAATAAATTATTATTGAGTAATTATTGAGATAATTACAGGACATAAAATGAAGTATAAAAATAAATTTAATAATATAAATAAATTTACATACTATTCAGTAGATTTTTTGTGAAATCATGAATATATCGTATATTAATAAATTTATGTTTAAATGAATTATAATCATAATGAAACTCTATAATCTCATAAATAAGCAGAAATAAAAATATTCACTAACTATATATATGTTTTAAAATATTTATATTTATTCCTTAATTAATATTTGAAGAAAGAATATTAGTTTTATGTATAATCCATTATTCATTAGTAACTATTTGAAGTTAGCAAATATGAAAAATTGATTTTTCATGGTAAAATGATCTACTTTATTCGAATTAAAAATAGTTATCAATACTTAATGTTTCTGGTTCTCACATAATTCAAATTTGTTTCTAAATATTATAATGGAATCACATGGTTACAATAAACGCTCCATAAAATGATTATTCATTAAATTTTCTATAAGTCGGAAATTTTATATAAAATTTCTTTCTGATCTATTCAATATAGTATTAAAGAGAAATATATTTTAATTTATATAATGAATTTCGGATTTTTTATACACATCTAACGAAGATTACATTACAGAGTTCAAGAGAAGTATATATTTATAATATAATATATATTTATAAATATTTTCTATTTAAAATTCTGTTAATAAGTATTGTTTAATTATTTATAATAACTTCAAAATATGTCAGGCAATCATAAAAGATTATTAACAAAAATCACATTCATAAGTAAAAATTAATGATTCATAAATTGAAATAAAAATATGATAATAGTATAAAGAGGGTAAGTATAGGCATAAAAGATCATCGAAACGGATAAAAAATCCATATAAATCATAATATAAAAAGTTAAATTTTAGAAATGCTTGATATTAATTTCAAATGTATAATTGAATTTAAATATTGTAACTGTTTATATCATCAAATAAGAGTTTAGAGGATATTTTAAAAAAATGTGTTTTTACTAGATACAAAATGAAATGTTTATAACGATTTAGGTAAATAAATAGATCCATAAAGTATTAAAGAATGCAATTTACTTTCATATATAAATATTACAAAATATAATGTTAACAGTATAATTGTTTAAAAATATACAAATTAATATATAGGCAGACTGTTATCTTTTAATGTTTATATAGAACATATTTATTTTTAAATATCGTTTACAACAATTTAAGAATAAAATATAAATTTATGATCAATATACATTTTTTATAGCAACTAAGCAGTGATTTTGGTACTATATTTGGTACTAATTTGAAACGGACAATATCACGTATAAAAGATAGTTTAATTCTGGATGATACTGATTCTTCAAGTGATAAGTTTTCAAATCAAAAAATTCATCAACCATATTTATCATCTATTATTGATTTAAATGATTCTAGTAAATTATATGGTATATTGGAACGTTTTGTTGCAGTAGAATCATTAATATTTTTAGGACAACAATATGAATCCTTCAAATTTTATTTAGATTCAATTATATTTCATGAACAAGAACAATTGTATTTAAATCAATTTTACCTTCATACTGTTGCTTCAACTGTAGCATTACGAAAACCAATATATATGTCATCAATTTATAGAGTTATTGATGCATCAAATATTTTAATTTTAATGAATCAAGTGGATTGGGAATTAAAAGATGTCATATCTCAACATAGTGAATATATTGATTATTCTATACAAGTAAGAAAATATTTTTTGTTATACGATTTAATTTATCTACTTTATATTTTTTAATATTTATAGCAGATTATATCTTTTAAAACCAAACTGATAGATATTCAAAATTATGTGCCTTTATCGAAAGATGTTTACCAATCAATTTGGGAAAGTGTAGCTCATTTAATAACTCATACACTTGTTGAAGGGTAAATTTTTCTAATATAATTATTAAAAATTTGTTACATTATTATTATTTTGTTCTAATATCTATAGATTTTCTAATGCTAAAAAATGTTCAAATGGTGGCAGAGCACTAATGCAACTTGATTTTACTCAATTTATTTCAAAGTTTGAAGCTATTACATTACTAAGGCCCATGCCTCATCAGGAATATGTAGCATCATATATAAAAGCATATTATTTACCAGAGACAGCTATGGAATTATGGATAAAAACACATCCTGTAAGTGTAAATACTATCATAACGATTAATTATTAAAGAAACTTCAAGTTTATTTTAAATGAAGAAAATGTTTTCACTGGAGCAATAGCTATAATAATAAATATATACATGTATACCCTTTTAAAAGAAATTTTTTGATTTGATATTTTAAGATATGTTACACTATAAGCCCCATGGGTAGAATTCACTGTTTAAAAATTAACGATTTTATTTATTTATTTATATTTGTATATGTTTAAGTAAACATTTATTGTATTTGCTCTATAATTTTGGTTTATTACCTCTGTGAGGTTATTGTATCATTCACAATCATCTGTGAGAACAAAAGAGATAATACTCTACAAAAATGAATAATACACAAAAATTTAAATATTAAATTAAAAAAAAATAATAATACTTAAATAAGTTGAGTATTGATAAGATTTATTTTATAGAGATTAATCAAAATAAATGAGATATATATCATTTCGACTATTTATGAATTATACTAATTACTAATAAGTAGCCTCAATAATGTATGTCGAGTAGTGTAAGAACAGCGATATTATTTATATATTTAAATAATAATAATTAAGACTAAAAGAGTATATTATTTGAGTTTATATTTAATAAGATTAAATAGAATTATGATTTAAAGTTTAAATTATATCATTTGTGAAGTATACAAGAGATTTATAGAAAATGTTACTTATAGTAATTAGTCGGTAGTCACTTTTAAAGTTGCATTAAAAACAAGAGAAAATATGAAACATTTATTACATGTACAAAATATTTTTTATTACATATCTATAGTGTTCAAACTTTTTTTTATCTGCAATTTTTAATGATACACTGAAGTTATTAATGATTGAAAAATATGTTATTTAAAACGATATCATTTGAGTATGAATAGATGAATTAATTAATAAATAAGGTTTTTTGTGGTAAGTTTAATTATCAAATCTATAGAAAAATAAGTTTTAAGATAATTCTGACATTGGTTGTGAGATACTAGTGCTAATGAGTCCTTTTTGGTAACAGTTTGATTATTCTAGCCATGAACTGTTTATATAGAGGGAATTTGTTTTCGACTATTTTATAGCAGGAACTTATGTAAATAATTATATATTTAAATTTTAAATTAAAAAAGTTAAATTTTTTACAAAAATTGTTATTTTGCAATGGTCTATAATAGTTATAAAAATTCGAAAATTATTTTCATTTGTGCTTTATAAATTTGCTAAAAGTACCTTTAAAAGTTGAGTTATATAGAACAATGAACTGTAAGCTAAATAAAGTAATAATTGAGAAGTAAAAGAAACATACACGAGCTACAGCGAACTTCGGGTTATTTGCTATGGGTTCACAAACACACAACACGGGAACACCTGTAGTCTATGAAAGATCAAATAAACAAAACTCGTTTCTCGGAGTTTAGAAAAACGAAATGGAAAGGAAAGACACTTGTAGAATGTTCTTTCGCAGCGACATGCAATACTAGTCTCATGCGCATTGTAGGGGGAAATTATAAAAAACTACGTAGAAATGCATTAGAAAATAATGCGAGTGAGTGTCGTATACCTGGCAAAGAGGAGGTGATGCTAGATATAAAGTACTGCCAGATTTAGTTAGCAACGTATAAGCTAGATCGCGTAGGCAGGAAATATTAAGTAAATGGAGAAAAACCGTTGAGTCTAGGAAGATATCGGATTGCGAGACAGCAAGTTCATCCAACGGAGAGAATATCGCTGAGTTTCGCACGGTAGGTTTCTTCAACGAAGACAAGAAAGAGAGAAACTATCATGAGAGTCTAGTGAGGCGTCGGCTTATAAGATAGTGAAAGAGATCACAACGGTTCATAGTATTAGTCGCTGAAAATACTAAATATACTGTTTGCAGTTCGGCTATCCTCGTAAGGGTAATACGGCACTGATCAGATTGCGAGGTGACTGGCGCGCACGTGCTACTTGATTGTTTATGAGATTTATTTATTTATTTGGTTGTTTATATTTTATTAATATTGACTTAAAATAATAGAACGGACTGCGATTATCAGATAATCGAGAAAAAGTCATAAATTTTACGATTAGAAAATAATATTAGGAAAGTCGAAACGATAAGAAAAAAAAAATAAGGAAATACTAAGAATCCACTAGAATTAAGGAGCAATATGAGAAGTTCGAAAGGTTCAAATAGGCAAGGAATGAGGAAGCGAGAGGATTTTCGGACCGCTACTCTGCCGAAGCAAACTTTACATCGACGCGCAACCGGGAACTATATGAACACGAGTAAGGTAATTGAAAAAAAATCCGAAACAACTTATATACGCATCTATGAAACAAAATTTTGAAAAAAATAAATTGGTTAAAGGAAACAAAAGAATGTGTATTTTATCCCCAACAACATGAACAAGTTCAAGTATTGTAAGCTTATTTGAATAGTCAATTAATCATTTGAGAAGACCGGATTTCAGTATTTTGCGATACTAATGCTAAACAAGTATGTCTAAGATAATATATTTGTATCTCATTTTTTGAAGGCTCATAAATAATATAGTTTTGTAGATTAAGATTAGTATCCGAGAATTTCATGTCAGAGTATAACAGTCAATAATTACTTTTCTTTACATAAATTGCCTATCTACGTGGTAAATTTTTTAACTAAATGATCAAGAGTGATTTCTAAATACTCAAAGTTTGTTATTTATTAACATTAGTTTTTGATGACGCGTCTATTGTTATCAAATATAATTAACACATAATTTTATTTGCGTGGCAAATGGTATTTTCTTACGTGAGTCTTTCTTTAAGAAAAAAAAAGTAAAAATACAAAATATATTAATTCAATAATGTAGCCTTAAGTAAGCAAGTATAAAAAAGTTATTAATGAAAAATGGAATTCTAAAACTGTAATGAAGGTAAAATTTATAATTTTCTTATAGTGATCTTAAATTTTAATTATTTTAATTTTATAAGAATTTTTAATAGGTGGTTATATTTTAGACATAAAGATTTGTACTGATCAATGTTTTATTATACGTTCTCTTGGGATGTAGAGTAACGCTATATTTTAGTTTAATAATTCCTTTTAATATTTTATTTTAATTTGATTTATATATCACTATTGAAATTTATATTTTATATTTTTTAGACGAATTTTAATTTCCTATGATTTTATAATTTTGAACACTATTAAACTATTCTATTATTAATTCTAAAGAGCTACATTTTATTGGATTATGTTTTAGTTCATACATCACTTCTCTTTATATATATCTATTGCGTGAAAAAATCTGACTTGTCGATTCAAACTTTTTTTCATTATGTTCAGATTATTTTTTAAATAATTTTCTACATTTATATTTCATTTGATAAAGGAATCTATTATTTTTTCAAAATATGATTTCTTTATAAAGTCACTTTCTGTTAAATAATAAGCTAGATTATAGTAACTTTTAGCATTTTTAAATTTAAAAAAGTTAATTATTTTCTTTATTCGTCTCTTAATGTTTCTTGATTTTGATTACATTTTTTAATTTTCTAACTTTATATAATTGATAAAGAGAAAAAATATTTTATTAATTTTTATTTCACAAGAAATATTTTATTTGTAATTGAGAATGAGAGAAAAGTATTTATCGCTGAATTTTATAAAGATTAGAAAACCCACATCAAAAATATTATTCTGTCAATTGTGAGAAATATTTTGGAAATATCAAATATTTTAATAGCTAAAAATTAACGAATAATACTTTATTTTTGACAATTGACTTTTTATTAAATACAAATTAATACATTTTGCCTATCACTAGGCTATAATATATGTATAAATTTTAATATTTTCAATTTAAAAATCATATATAATTTTTATTTCAGGAGTACTCATCTAAACATTTGATTGGGTTAATAACGTGCATGTATCCAAATAGAAAGGTTAAGCAAAGATTATTAACTTTTATAGACGATCAGCGACTTACTAGATAAAATAGTTATTAAATGTTTAATATAAATAAATTTAATAATAATATTTGTAACTCGAAAATTCTTTTATATATAAGATTATTGCAAGTTTAAGATAAATATAGTTTTTATAATACTATTGTTAAGATCAGAAAGTCAAGAGGGGGTAGGGCCAGGTAAGCGATGGTTTCCAGCTGCAACAAAATATGAAACATCTGTAATCAACACACGGACGACCGCCCAAACTTGAGCAAGGCAATGGACAGTGTGTTGCTTTCCTCCAGACCTAAAACACGTGGCGTGGGGAGGCTTGTAGCCCGAGAAAATATTGAAATCTTTGCGGGAAAACTCCGCGGCAGAACGCAATGCTAGCTTCGTGTGTGCCGCCGCGTGGTCTCTCAAGGATTATGTGTGCCTTCTACCATAGAAGTATCAAAAATGAAATGGAATATGGGAAACACTTCAGGGAAGGTGGCGAGTAACCCAAACATCGCATGTGGACATTTTCTGGCTTGTGGAAAGAAGTTGGGGCACAGGCAAGGAGGGCCGTGCTCCGATGATGAACCGAGGCTTTGAGAGAAAACACGTGGTCAGCAGACAAACGGAGAAGTCAGGGTACCGGTAAGAAAGCCCGTGGGCTGAGAAAGGTACAAATAAACCATAAAAGAACATAAACAAGAATAATACGGTAAGACAAATGGAGATCAAGGATATATATAGACGTGTGCATGCCGGGTCGGGCAGACTTCCTTGAGATACGATGCCGAATCGACGAGCATCACACCTCGTAACTAAATATCATTCCGTAGATGCGAGACGTGTTACGCTTCGATCGAACTGATTAACTATACTCGACCACTAAATATTGTACGTGTCGATGAACCTAGATACCCTTCTCCAGGTGTCGTCATTGTTATAATAAAATTTTGAAAGCAACAAAGAAAAGTGAAAATAAGGTAGACATCCGACTACTCATTTAACGTTCAATAACTGTACTTAAAAAAAGAAATAAATAATAATTCAAGGAAGTAAAACTGTTTTAAAATTATTAAAAATTCTATCAAAAAACTAAAGTCTAAATATGTAGCTTATCAATGATAAGAACTCAAACTATTTTTTCACCTTTCTGTTTACCTTTTTTCACGAAGTAACTTAGCTGCATTGTATGATTTTTCTATCAACTCTATGCTTAAATTTTCTTTTAACTTAATTTAATGAGTTATTTTTTCTATTAATCTTACCATGTTTTCTTTTTTGTACGTTCAATGTACATACGTAGCATGCGCTATTTTTAACTTACTTTTATGAAATAACTATTAACAGTGCTATCTTTTTTCATCTTCCGAACTACATAACTCGAATACACATATAAAATTCAGTGGAGCTTATTACTTTATCTCCTACATAAATTGTTTTATCTAATCCTTTTACTACTACTATAACTTTTTTAATATAGCATCTAAATTACAAGACTGATTTTGAATGGAGAAAAAATAATATACTTATCTGTTCATTTATAAAAAAAATAACGTAGCGAATTATTGCACTGTTTCTTATAATCTATCTGTATTACTATTATTCAAGCATTACTAGGTAAATATTAAAATATTTGTTACAGACTCTTTGTATACGATTATTTATAATTTATATTTTATTTTATTCTATTGTATCACTTATACGGTATCATTTTATTGTCTTAAACATGCCTTAATTTCATTGCACTCATGAATATGTATGAATTATTTGCAAAACATATTTTAAAAATACGTAATATTTCAAGCTTGATCCTTCTGATGGGCAATGACATTGAGTATTTTAATTTCATCTTATCTGAGTTACCCCTTGTTTGAACCATTCTACAGGTCTCGTTGGTAATTCCTAGAGACGGTGTTCTAAGTATTCCAATAACTTTGTAAACGTTGAGCAATTATATATTTACATTCCGTAATAAGTTTTAAATTGTGACAAATAATGTTTCTAAGATTTTATGTATCTATTTAGTGACTTACTATCGGTGACAAATGTGCCATGGACCTTAGTTAATTAAATAAATAGCTTATATTTTATGTAAAAAGTAAACAAACATACCATTCAATAATAGCCTCGTAAGATACCGAAGTAACAAAAAAATAAAGAGCAATCGTTACATCTCGAAATATGTAAGGTGAGAGAAAGATGAAGAATAAAAGAATGTGTCATTAATAATTTATAGCATTTGACTAAGCTTTGAGTAACTTTCAAATTAACGTACTGAACACAGGTCTTAATTTTATTTTGCCTTATACTCATCACTATATGGTATTTCCATTGAGTCAAAATTTTGAAAAGCATCTTTAAACAGTTATTACCTTCGTTGAACATACTTATAATCATCAATGAAGTAAAAATAACTCCTGGAATGCCGAATGACAATTGCATATTTTGTCACTATACCCCTCTTTCTTTGATTCGTGATATTCACTATTTGCGTATTTCTAATTATATTAATTTTCTAAATTTACATATTCTTTTTTCTCAATATTGAAATTTTAATGCATTTGTACAAAAACTATTTTAAATCATCAGCAAAGGTTTTGAGTGTATCAACTCCTAAAATTTTAAATAATACTGTTTTAAAATCAGACGCAAAAATAAAACTTATGTAAATTAATTAAATTATTTTGTATTATATTACTTTATTTAATATAAAAATATATAATTTAATATTTATTTCTTTTATTAATGAAATATTTAAAATAGGCTATTTTATTATTTATGTTTCTTTTGCTTTCAATAATATTTTAAATAAGCATTAAGATGTTAATATAATACTTAAAAGTTAAAAAGCAACAATATAATTACGTAAAAATTAAATTATATCATCTTAAAATTTAAACAATATAATACATAAAAAATTAAAAATTTATAATTGCTTTATAAAATATTTTTATTCTACTTTATAAATTAACATAAAATAAATTTGTTTTTTAATATTATTTCTATAAAGATAACAATACTAAATTTAACTGTTTGCTCATAAAGGTGTATTTTTTTTAGATATTGGCGGAAGAATTTTTCCTATTTTTTGTCGGAATTCTTCGAATGAAGTTGCTCCTGAAATTTTCCATATACTATAAAATAAAATACCGCAACTTATAGAAGAATAAAAAGTTCCCCATCTTAAAGCTCGTAAAGCTAATTCTGTCCCTGTATTATTATAATTTTCATGTATTATCGAAGGTTTGTTTGATAATTTAAGACTATTTTTTTTTAAAGTAAATAATGCACTGCTGAATCCACTAATTAAAAAAATCCCTGACATTCCAATAAGAAAAACTGCATCTAAAATAAAAAAAACTTGATAAGCATAGAATTAGTCAATATTAATAAAAAGAATCAATTTTTATTTATTATCCAATAAAAATTATTTTATAATCCCTTATCAACACATTCATGTATCTAATATAAACATATGTAAAAAGAAAGAAAAGCACGTAAAATCACTTCACGTAAATTTTAACCAATTAGATTAACAAACGAAAAAGTTTTAATTTGTGACGAAATTTTGTATACACGAGAAAAAAATGTGAGAATAAATAAAGAAAACAAGTTTTAAAATGACCGAATTATTTTAAGTAAGAAAAAAGGAGAAAAATAATTGTATGCAAGACTAGAATCTTATTTCTTAAATACTGTTGTATAGTTGCAACAAAATTATACAATTTAAAAATTTCAATTATATTAATATATTATATAAAAGTGTTATTAAAATTCTTCATTAATTATCTTAATAATTTGAAACAACAATAAATAGTTGAAAATATATAAAATATCATTGTTAAACTTCTTACACTCATGAATTATTGGTAAAATAAATGTAAAAAGAATAATTTGTTTAGCCTTTTACTATAAAAGGGGAAATATAAGTCCTTAATATAATTAATATATTTTTTATGAATTAAAAGTATAAAAAAAATAAAAAAAATATATAAATCCAAATTTCGTTAATATAAACTAACATTGGCAAGAAGGTAGTAAAATGATAGAAAACCGGTCAATCTTGAAAATTTTAATATATTAATATAATTGAATAAAGAGTTTAATTTAATTTTCTACTTTATTGTGACAGCTTACAATCAATAAAATAACCACGAACAGATGTATATTACGCATTTTTAGGATACTTTGCTTACATGCATTATGTGCTCTTTTTAATTCATTTTTTAATGTAATAGTATCTTATATTCTATGTCTCTTTTATATTATTTTTCTGCTTGTTTGAAAAGTACAATCTGTAACACTTCATTTGACTTGTAAATATTACAAATTACAGAAATTTATGCTTCACACTTTTTATCCTGTGTTCAATAATTTCAGTTATTGTATTTATTTTAAATATTTATTTATCTTTAAAACAATACTTTTTAAACATAATTTACATGTTTTGTTATAATTTCGTCATTTTTATTTATACTACACTGAAACATTCTCGTTGATTTCTTATTTTTTTAATAAAAACAATAAGAGAATATATAAATATAACACGAATGTATGTAAAATAAGCAAATTAAATCAAGTCTTCACAATAATCAATCATAATGATAATATCTGACTATCAGTAGAATCTTTATCCTTTTAATTATTTTCCAGATTATGAAATTTTTTATAACTATTTAAAACTAGACCAAGTAAATATTCAGTATTGAAGTAATTTTAAATATAATTAAATCAAGTAGATAAGTTTTTTCTGCTTACTGATTATATATTTATTAATTGCTATAATACTATATGATTCATCTAATTTTATTGGATAACTTTCTTAAAAATAATCAATGTAAATTATCACACATAAATAAAATAATTTTCATTTAGTATTAAGTAAATTGACTTTTCATTCATTATTTTAATTGTAATTTTATGAATGTAGCGATGATACTAAATATTTTTGAAAGCAGGAAATCAACTTAAAAATTTATTTGAATTAAAAATAATTCTTTAAAATATTTTTTTTAGTACTACTTTTAGCTATGCATACTAATTTTAAGTTATTTTTATAAAGTATAAAGAAATATTGATGTAAATATTCTATCAATTTGAATATTATATTTTCTATAATATTATCTACATTTAAATTATATGAGAAACAAATATATTATTAAAAAATTATTACATATTTATTTGAAGTTAGATGATATTACATTTTGAAAATAAATTATTATATACTTTATATATACAATTGTACATTGTATTAATAAAACTTAGTAAATAAAAATATGGAAGTTCTCAAAAATATTAAGCAAATTATGGATGGACTAAGAATTTCATTTCCTTTCATTTTAATCAGTTCCAATTAAACATATGTATTAAAATTATATTAAAAAGTTTTGAAACAGGCTTGCATAAAAAATTTCAATATTTGCAGAGTATTGATAAAACTTTGATAAATTCATCACAAAACTCTAACATGCCAATATAATAAACATAGTGACAAATTGCTTTTTTATTAAATTAAAATTTTATTAAATATAATAAATGACAAAAGTTATTGATACCTTTTTATTTCTAAAATGTTATCTGAAGAGTATAATATAAAATGTATTCTGTGTTTCATAAATGCTTTGAAAAATGCCATGTATCATAATAGGTTCAAAATATTTTATTTAAACTATTTCAATTTTAATTACCTATTTTCTCAATAATTTGCTAAAAGTAATAAATTTTTGAGTTCAAAATTATCAATAATATTTATTATATCAAGTCGAATATTAATCAAAAAAATTTTGAAGTTCAAATTATTGTTGTTTTCTTCACATACAATGAAATTTATTGATTTTTACAAAAGGTCAACTTAGATAATTAAAATAAATTGTAAATACTAATATTGATTATATGAGATTATGATATAATTGAAGCAGAGCAACAGTAAATTTTAATTCATTAATTTAATTAATGAATTAAAATGCTATCATGTTCCATTAAAACAATACAAAGTTCTTGACTATCCAACATAAACTTTTACAAATTGCAATTATTATTTTACAAATAATAATTAAGTCATTTTACTATACAGTCCTGATCTTGCACCCTCTTTCTATTATTTATTAAAATTTTTTTAACAAATTTGAACGATCAATTTTTTAGCAAAAAATATAAAATCCTAAATATACTTTTTTCTAAAATAAGTAACTAAATTAAAGATACAGACTCGTTAAGATAAAATTAATTTTAATGATTAACTACTAAATTTAATTATACAGATAATTTATTACAAATCGAAGAATATGATTTAATTTTCATTATTTACACATTAATTAATTTTATTGTTTGATTTATATATGGTAGTACTTTTCCATAATTATAAAACAATTATCCTCTAATCTAATAGATTAAGCTACTATTTTAATTTATATTAGTATTTTTTATTGATAAATGAAAATGATTTTACATTAAATATTATTTTATTCATTAGAAAAGTTTTTTTATATATTTATTTCAAATTATAGTTATCTTCTATACTTATATTAATAATAAAATTAATTAAACAAATTTTTATATGATTCAGACCCTTTAATCATTGCTATTCTATTTCTATAAAATTATAAATATTCATATTTCTAAGTTATACTTATCTCAATATTAAATTATATAAGTATTTTTAGAGCTACATAAATATATTACCAACATTTGTTTAGATTCAATATACATATATATTTTATATATTATTTTATATTCTTTTATATTACAGCTCAAGGTACTTTCAATAAATTATCTTAAATTAATTTTATTCTTAGTTATGATACTATATAAAGTACTATAGTATATATATTAAAAACATCAAATATTTTATTATATTTTTTAGTAAATTATTTTTATAATTCCTTAACAATGTTGAATAATAAAAATTTGAGAATAATTAAAATATAATAAACTAATTATATAATATAAGGTTAACAAAATCTGTGTATTTAAATGTTATAAAATTTTAATACATGTTTATATAAGATATTTATAATAGATCAAATTAAAAACTTATAATTTTCTTTAATATAATATTTAAATTAATTATTTATCCATATACCCTTTTATACATTTTAATCAATATTTTAATAAAGAAAACAAAATGATCAGCGCTTACAGTAATATATATTTATTATACATAAAAAAATAGATCATGTTTTTTTATTTTTTATTAACTTAAAAATTTGAACTATTATAAAAAACTATATATTCTAAAAACCTTATATTTTCTTACTAAACCACATAATAAAATTTTTCTTTAATCTTCCAAAAATCATGAAAATGTGTTGAATAATTTATATATCTAAATATATATTATTAAATTAAATACTTATACAATATCATTTTATTCAATGGATATTAAATATTTATTCAAGTGAATGTAAGAAATTTTTTAACCTTAAATTTAAAAAATTTTTTACTTTTTTTGAATTTTAAAAAAATTGAATGAATATAATATAAAATTCAGATACAAGTACAGTTGGTTATGTTAATTAAATAAGATTTGTGGAAAAAAATTTTTTTCTTTAAAAATGCAGTTTTAAATACAAATAGTGTGAATTTAAGAATTCCAAAAAATCGTAGGTTATAATATACGAAACGATACAATTAAATACTTTAAAAATCGTTTTAATATTCATAATTTCATTTTTTAATTCTCAAGTATCTTTGGTATACATTATATATGCATATATCTTGAATAATTTTATGAAAAATTTCATTGAATTAATTGTATTTCTAACATTTATATTTTTTAATTAACATTAAATTTGCATTAAAATTTATTATATCAAACCTTTTAATGATGCTTTTGCTTCTTTTTTGATTATACCATATTTTGTAATTTCATTTTTAGTTTCATTAAAATTATTAATCACCATTGCCAATATTTTATATTCCGATAAATTAACTATATTAATTTATTAATATATAAAATATTATATATATATATATATATATATACAAACTTAATTAAATATAAGGTATGCAGTACTTTAATGTAACAGCATCCTTGTCAGTTATGGAATATACGGCTTAGTACATTGGTGCTCGTTTTTAAGTTATATAAGGAACGTCCATGACTTAAATTTAACATATCAAACAGTTAATAGTCCTTCCACCTAATTTCTTTTCAGATGATTTTTTTATTCTTACAACGTTTGCTAGACCTTCTTGATTCTTTTTTCGTAATCCTTTGTCTTTGACATTGACTGTTACTTAGCAAACACATTATTGCGTGTCCACCTAAACGCTTCCTCTTTTTATACATATCGTTTTATTGATATACATAAGCGTAAACTTATGCTACTACATACTATTTACAAATGTAATAATATGAAAAATCAATATTATAATTTATATTATATATATATAATATTTTTTGAATTAATAAAACATTAAATTTTATAATTGCATTTATTAGTATGAAATAAAAAAACAAACATATGAATATACTATAAATAATCTAATATACCACAATAATTTATCATTTACATATGTTAAATTATAATTAATTAGATTAAGTAGATTAAAAAATTATTTATTGATAGTTTATTTTGAATAATTATATTTATTTATAATAAAAATAAATAAATATGTTACAGATATTATATTAATATTAAATAAAACATATTTTTAAAAAATTAATAAAAAAATTAATAAATACAATCAATTATATTGCATAATAACATTAATATAATATTAAAATTAGAAAAATATAGCATTATTATGCGTTAATATACTAATGTAGTATTATAATCAAACTTATCTTGGGTTGAATTTTATAAAATCTAAATACTATTATTATTCATCATCTAAATTCGAGTTACAAATATAACAAGAAAAAATAAATACATAAAATATTGAAGTAAATTAAGAGAAAGTAAAAAAAATTTTAAATGTAAATAGAGAAAAATTAAATATTCTACTTTATCATATTATATTCTGTTCTTATATTCTATTGTCTTCCGTTGTATACTTTCGGTTCAACATCGCTCCTAGCGAACCAGGGTCTTTTTTATTTTGTTGATGAGAAAGGGTGATACGCCACAGGGATATACAAACTAATTATTATAAGTGGATATTAAATTTATATTTACATTAATTTTTATATAGAAAACTTATAATTAATAAAAATATTTCATTATTATAATTTTATAAACTAAAAATCTTAATACATTAACAAAAATATATTTTGATGTTACAATTCTATCTTATAATTGAACTTTATTTGTATATAAATCATATGTTATATTTAATACAAAAACAACTATATATAAACATATATATTAAAAATATATAAATATATGCTTTAAAGCTAAACGGTTAGAGAGGTGAAAGTAAAAAAAGGTAAAACTTGTGTGAAGTAATGTACGAAAAAATACATGTCCCTAGAGCCTTATATAATTTGAATTTAATTCTTGCTAATATTATAGACATACTAATTTCAACTATAATATGTAATTGAAATAATATATATATATACATATATATAGGACTCTTACATTATTTAAACTAATTTCTTATGATAACATGCAAATACCATTTTCAAGTATAACTTATAACGTGAAAAACTTAAATGCACAGTATTCTGTTTTCATACTTTTCTGATAAAGTGATTACAGTCCATCTTGTAAATTGTCCATTGCACAACGATCTTTGACATTCATACTTTGTGCAAGACATAATTCGGTAACCTTTCATCCATGTAGCAAAATCGCATATGCCGTACGCAGTATATCAGGCTGTGTAACTTTACAAAAGCATTGACTTATTTTATAATTGTTTACAAGATTTGATACTTTAGACTTATTAGTGAATTTACGTAGACTTTTTTTCTTGTTTTTATTCATTTTCATTATTACTCCTCACTTTTCTTGTTTCAATTTTTTCCTGACTTATTTTTAATTTTTTAATTATTTATTCGTATTCGCTTCCTCTTTAATATCATTTGTTTTACTTCTCTCTATCTATTTTATTTTTCACTTAGTTTTCTTTGCATTAAACTCCATATTTTAACAGTTAGTTTAGCCAAGATAAAATTTTCTCAAATTTTTCTTCTTTCTCTCTTGTACTTGTAACCATTTTATAATATGCGTGGCATGTAAGAACAGTGCGGTATTTTAAAATAAATTGAAAAGTTCTCGTTTAATTACAATTGAATTTGAAAATATCACCTCTAATATATATTTATATATATATAGAATTAATCTAATTTTTTTATAATTTGAGAAACATGTTGCTAATATTATACAACTTAGTTTTTAAAACTTTGCTTTTTTCACTTACTACATTATTAGTAAAAATATTAATTATATTTTAATTCATTAAATCTTGGACATTAATTATTATAAATTTTACGAAATTATAATTTAATTTAATTTTAAAAAATTTATTTTTTAGATTATTTAGTACATTTATTACTTACTGATTATTTTTACGTATTAAAAATATTCTAACAATATTGATATTTTTACGTATTAAACATATTATAACAATATTTATTAATAAAATAGAAAATATTATTTTTGTCACTAAAATACTGATTTTATTTTAAAAAATAATTAGAATACTTGACTTATTTCGTATAAGCTTTTTTAAATAAATTCCATCATTATTTATTTATTTATTTATGAAACTAATTTCGAATCTTAAAATTAATTTAAAATGTAAAACTGATTTACAGGTAAAATTATAATTACAAGTAATACACTTTTATTTTAGTTATCATTAAATGACAAATTATTTATTATAATTTGTAATAAACTTATTTACATTTTTATTAGTCATTATTATATAATTATGTTGCACATTATACTATAAAATTTAATTTTATAAAAACTTAATAAAATTTATAAAAATATATATACATATTTTAAATTATTATTTAGAATATGTATGACAGTGACTGGATTATCATTTATATATTTACGAATATACAAAAAATATGTTGTTTGTAAATAAAAAAAATAGAATTTAAATTATATATTAAATTTATGAGGTTTCAAACTATACAATTAAATCTTGTAATATCATTTTATTGTAATATCAACTAATATTGGCTTTAAAAAAGAAACAAGATCAAACTATTCGAATTCAATTAAAATAATAATGTTTATAGTGCAAAATTATTCTAAATATTATATTCATAATACTTAATATTTATAATTCGGCTATAATTTATTGTTATAATAGGGAAAATTAATTACTTATATAAATTAGTGTATTAATAATAGAAATAAATATTTCGAAATTCTTGTTTGATTTGATACAATAGAAAATCAAAAGAATTGATGATTCACATATTTTCCTTTACTAAATTAAAGTAATTTCATCTATCGTACAGAACATGTATCTATATTTATTACAAAATAAAGAATTTTGTTATTTAAATGAGAACAAATCTTTATTTTGTTTACCAACGCTACCGATATAAATATATAAATGTAGCATAAACGTAAGGTATTTCTGTATATTATTTCGTCAACTTTTTAAAGTGTATCTTCATCTTAAAATTAGAAATTTTATACTAAGTAATTGAAAAAAATATGTCTACATCTTTCCTTTTTTCAGATAATTCTGCATTTTATATCATAAAATTAATATTATGTTAAATATCGTTAGTAGAGAAAAAATAAGTTTCACTATTTTTATTATCAGTTTTTTAATGTATATATATATAGGTCAAGAAAGTATTTATTGTCTAAAATATAATTTTTTTATTATTTATTTGAATAAGGTATTAAAATTAGTAAATTATTAGTAAAAATCTAATTTATCAAACAAATATTTTTCAAATTAAAAGGATTTGTATATTTTTTTTTCTTATAATAAGTAAAAATATTTTACTCAAAGAAAAAGCAAGGAAAAACTTCAAGAGTTGTTTTTCAAAGGAATAATGATATGTGGTTAATTAAGTTTAATCGATTCGTGCTTCTTCGACGTTGTCTCCTCATTAAGAGTTTTCTGTTGATTATCCCCGCTATTTTTAACTGTTGTGTACAATTCGGTAATTCCTCAGTTATTTTTGCAAGACGAAGAGATCTACAATGAGAACATATACGATTCTGATAATAAACTTCTTTATTTACTTTTAATATAATAATGAAAAATATCAAACAAATATATTTAGGCTTTATATGGCTTTATAAACATATTAACATTGCATGATTTCATGGCTTATCTCGACTATTTAAGTGAATACAATTTACTCACCTTAGGTCAATAGTTTTCTACACTGCATTGCTGTAGATCCTTCAAGTTCCTTCTTAAACATCATTACTCCTTCCTTTTAATTTGCAGCATTCTTATTTTGTGTATATGTACTACAATGAAAAAAGGCAATGAAACGAGTATAATAATAAAGTTCAAGATATATTGTACATTACAATATACGTAACATTGCTCTCTTCCATACCGGGAGATTGCTATGTCATGATTGGACGAGGTATTACAACTTCGAGTATACAATTCTCGAAATTTAAATGTAATATTTCTAATTATACCCTAATAACATAATGTATTACACATATTTATGTTTTGCTAACTGATATATTTATTATTAAATAGTTAAATCAATGATATTGTTTGTTATAAACTATTTGGTTGTTTCACACAGCCGCATCTAGATGTCGGAGTTAAGGTTGCGGTACTGATCAAGTTTCAGTTCATCACATAGGCGTCAATAAACTGAGACTTCCTATTGTGCATTTTTAAGTTTATAAATATAGTACTATTAGAGTGATGTGCTTGTTTTTTATTTAATACATATCGTGTAACCTTATCAATGATTTATTTATTACTTGCTTATTGTAATTTTACTTGTTCAACTGTATATTTTAATTATTACTTTTGAATATCATTTTCTTTAAAATACAAATTTGAAAGTTTAAAATTTTTAATAAGTATGACAACTTCAACCAATGGAAATGGAAATATAATTGATGAATTTGAAGAAGCATTTCAAGTACACAATCCATTTTAAACATGATACTTTCAATTTTTACTTTTAATATAGAATCGTTTTTAAGTTTAAATAAAGTATAAGAACTTAATTTTTCTCTAAAATAAATGTTATTCTTAAAATAATTAAATTCTGGTGTGTCAAAATGTATACATACTTAAAATTTTAAGTATGCAGTAGTATTATTGTATATTAAAAAAATTCTATATATCATTATGCCACATTCTAATTTTGAATCTAAATTTGCATTGATTTAAACTAAAAAATCTATTATATTTTTTAAATACAATAAAATCACTGATTATTTGAAAATATTTTATAACTGCATATAATAATATATTTCTATCTTATTTCAATTTAATTTGTATTTTTAAAAAAGACTAAAATGGAGATTTAAGGTATTTTAGTACCTAACTAATTAATATTGTTTTAATTTAGAAAAAATGTTATAAATATATATTAAATTTGAAACAAGAATATAATATTTAATTATAAAAATAAGTTAGTTATAATGAAAAAATCTAAAATTTATGAATTTATTAAGAATCTTTAGAATCTAATTTGAATTTATAAAAGTAAAAAAAATAATATAATGTTTAATATTAATAGCTTACTAACATTAATTTTTTCAGGTTTTTTTATAATTTTAAGTATTAAGTATAATTTTAGATTTCATTTAAATAAATAATTTATATAATTTATTATTGATTCATGTATTGTCTTAAAAATAAAATTTAGGTTGTATCAATTAGCAGTATAAATTTATCAAATTTATTTGAATCATAAATGTTAATTAGGTATTTTGTTATTTTTTAAAGTAAAATAGATAATTTAAATAATAAATTACTAATTTTTTTCTGAAATTACTTATGCCAAATAGTAGGTTGTTAAAATTAGAAATCACTGTTTAATAATTTTTATTAAATGTTTATTTCATTTATAAAATTTACTCATTATAATTAAAATAACATATTTTTTCTGAAATTTAATTTAACGAAATAAAATTGAAATAAAATAAAATTAAGTAAATATTCTATTTTTTATGATTTATGTTAATATTATTTATAAAATATTGATTGATAAAATTATTTGTAAATTTTAATATTCAATGATAGTAAATCCAAATTAAAGTTATATAAATATATGGCATAACAAAATTTAAAAAGTTATTTTAATTGTTTAATTCAATTAATCAAATATATATTAAGGGAGAGAGATATATTAATTGATATTATTAAAATTAAGGTTTTTATTTACATTATTAAATTTTTGTAAATCGATAAGTTGAACAAAATATATTTATAAAGTTTAATTTCTCAAGTCTTCGATTCTTCAAATATTTTATTATGCTTCTATCTAAGTACTTAAAACTATTTTTTTGATTGCATGCAATCACTAGCATACATTTTAATATAGTATTTTGAACATTTAAAATCTTTTTCTCAAAATATTTTTATGGTTATTTCTTTACTTTTTTCATTTACATGATTAATTTTCTTCTAATACTTATAATAATTGTAGTTCTGGATTATAAAGTTTTATCAAAGTTTTTCAGATTATAGTAACCTATAGTTTTTTTCAATATATAATATGTTTTGCTCACTCTCAGGAATTATAGTATTGTCATTGAGAAATTTTTTAATTTTTATCTAATATAATAAAAGTCCATTATAAAAAATATAATCATTATGCTTTTTCATCATATTCATTTCATACATGTTTTCTGATATTTATTTTAACTTTGAAAATTCATATATTTATTTAAGTTCTGATAGGTATAATTTTACTTACAGTCAAAAACTTTGTGGTTATATATTTCATTAAATTAAAAAGAAAATAATAAATCACTTTATGAACACAAATACAAACCAATGTATAAGATCTTCAGATTTTATAAATTTATATTTCATGAATTTTATGTCTGGAAAAATATTATAATGTTATTATTTCAAGTATTAGTATTTAAATTTTACTATTTTATAATAAGTTTTTATTGATTATGTTTCTTACTTCAAATAAAATGATTAGAATTGTTTTCCTAAAATATTTTTTAACACAAATAAATTATTCTATACATACACAGCAAAGTATTATAAAATAATTTAAAAAATTATTGACAAATCAATATATAGATGTTTAATATCAGAGGAACATACAGAAAAAATGCATTTAATGTATTTGAAAAGTAAAATAAGATACACATTACCATTGAATTATTAAATAAAATTTTAAATATTGATAATTATATTCAATTTGGTGATTAATTATTCAAAAACTAAAATTTATGATATTTGTTGTACATATTATAATGTGTAAATTTCAAGTTTAAATATACAGGATCATGAATTAGATTTCTCGAGACCTAACTGGCTATAAATCTGAATGTCATGATCTCAAAAAAAATTGAGTTGGTCCAGGTCAATATCACGAGTACTGAAGCTGTACTATCATGGTTCCAATGATAGGGAGTAACAAAGCAAATGACGAAACTGGATGCATCTAAGTTTGACCATCGAAGACAGTTTAAAGGAGATTTTAAGAATGGTATAAATGAAGTAACAAAAAAGTCAATGTTACATTTGTTTATATTTTTTCGAAATCTCTTATTACTACCTTTTTTTAAAAGTAATTTACAAACGAGTAATTACCTCTATGAGGAATTCTTATGTTGAAGTGCCTTATAAAGAAGGTGATATATATGAAAATGAAAATTATTCATTCCATTTTATATAAAAAAAGAAGGAAAAACGGAAAACAGACTACAAAAAATAATCTGGTGTGATTTATAATATAAAGTTTAATTTAAATTCAGCTTCAATTCACATACAAATGATGATTATCGATAATTAACTGTATTCATATGCTGATGATCATTATATTGAAAATCAAATTGGCAAACAATATGATCTTTCACATTCTTTTAATATGATTACAAATATATCACTCAGACGAACTAATAAGTTAAAAATCTATCTATAATCTTTCGTTTCTCTTCTTCTTTATTATAAATTGTTAATTTTCACGACTCAAATTTTTATCCACATAGTAAAATAAATGTGGTAAAACTCTAGATTATAATAAGACGAGATGTGCACGAATCTTATTACAAAATATATATAATTAATAAGATAATTTCAAATTTAAAATAAATTTCAGAATATGTGTTATGTATAAATATTAGAAAATTGATATTTATCAATTCTTTTCTGAATTTAGTCTTTATGAGCATAATTTTTCTTTAAATAAATATATATAAGACTTCCGTGTATTCTTCAATTTTTATTTTGGCAAGTGGCTATGATGCCTGATGCATTTGTTAATATCTTAATAATTAATATTCTTCTTTTTAAAAATGTAAAAGATTATGAAAAGTATAAAAATATACAATATTTTTTATTGTAAAAATATTAATCTAGAATTTTAAAAATGCTGATGTCTTATATTTGTTATTAGAATTATTTTTAAATAATTTTATTTTTTTTTGCTTTATCAATAATATTTATTTGTATGGTCATAATGACAAACTATAAATAAACAATTTATAAGTCAGAAATTTTTCTATATCTTTTTTAGATATTAAAATTGATTTAATAGAATATAGATTAGTAAAATTAAAATACTATAAATTTTGTATTTCATACGAACAGTTAATCTTATGGTCTATACTTTAAAAATAAATTTAAGATTCGTTTTCAGTTATAAATTATATTATATAACAGAGGCTATAAATATTATTTACAAGAGAAAATGTATGTAATTCATTAGAAATAAAAACATATTTTATTTAAAATAAAGTATAATAAATCCATACAATACTTTTATATATGAAATATGTGATTGGTTATTTTATGTATGAAACACTGTAATTTTACCTTTTTTTAACAATTAATTTTAAGATATTAATAGTGAACTGCAATTTTTCAGCAATGTTTAAATTTATTTACAAAAGATGATGGATTGGATAATAATAGTATTGGATTAATAGTTGACAAAGATGAAACTAAATTAGAAGTTGACCAAGTAACTTTAAGATTTATAGATTTAGCACGTCAAGTCGAAGCATTTTTTTTACAAAAAAGATTTCTTTTATCAGCATTAAAACCCGAGCTTGTAATGAAAGAAGATATTACCGATTTAAAAGTTGAATTATTACGTAAAGAAGAACTTATTAAACGTCATTATGAAAAAATATTAATTTGGCAAAATTTACTTGCTGAAATGCATGGTTGGGTACAACCTAATGGTATAAATTAATTTTGTTTTAATGTGCTTAGTTTTTGGTCTTTTTAATATATCTTTTTGATTTATATTTTGTACTTAGGCCTTGCAAATTCTAGTCAAAGTATTCAAACTCCAGGTGCAAGTAATAATTCATCAGTGCAACATATTTTGCAACATCAGCATAATATACAACAACAACAAATACACTTGCAACAACATCAAATTCAGCAACAGTTACATCAACAACAGGTAGTATATCATTTGTTTTAATTATATTTTATTTACTAATATTAATTTATAATGCATTCTGATACGGAAGATATTGAAAATTTACATGTTGAATAATATATTAACTTCATCTTTAATAAAAAAAATTCAATGTTCGCTATTTTAAACTGGTTTTTATTCTAAATATTTATTTAATGTATTTAGTATTTTTAATTAGTTATTAATATTGAGATATAAATATCTAAATCTTAGACAACTTAATTATTTAGGTAGGTTAATATAAATAAAAATAGTTGCTTCTAAACAAACAAGTCATCTTTTTTTAAAATAGATACTGCAAGTATCTTGGTATTATAAACAATCTGGTATAGGTTATAATAAATTAATATTTCTTTATATGTAAGCATAAATGAAAGTTAATAGTAAATTTGAACTGTAATGTATCTGATTTACACACGCACACACACATATATTGATATATTTATATTAATATAATTTTATACACTAATGATGAATATCATATTCAATATAAACAAGCTTTTACATGTATTATATTAATAATTTCCTTGAAAAATTAACTTCTGGCCTAAATATCAATGACCAATAATACTACAATTCATATTCTGAACATAATTTGGGATTATAATTTAGTCTTTATTCGATATAGACTAACAAAAATATGACTGGAACACTGAATTCAACGTGTTATAAAAATTAATGTTTTTATTAAGTTTGTCTCAAAATATTTTAACTTAAATTAAGTATACTGACATTGTAATTTTTCAGTGAAAAACTAATAATACTACTATAAGAAACATATCAAAGAATACAGGTTATATCAATCCATTATATCAAATAATGTTTATAATATATTAATACTTAATATAATATCAAGTATTGAATATTGGAATTGAATTTAGAAGAATAAATTTGAAAAAATTAAGTAAATAATAAAATAAATAAATCAGTACTGTGAAGTTTAAGTCTAAAAGTTCGTATTTTATTTTAATATATTTATATAAGTAATAATATTTATTATCATTATTTAAATTGTATAATTACGTTATAATTACTAATAAATAAGAATAAGGTAATTAATAATAATTAAAATAACATTAATTAAATATAATCTTTATATGTAAAATAATACATAATTCAATAATTCAATAAAATTGTTAATGACAAATAACAAAAAATTTTAAATAAATATTATATTTAAATAATCATTAAATATTATAATGAATTATTGTAGTTATTAATATTAATATCAAAAACAAGTAAGCCTAATTGCAATTATATTTAAAAAAAACCTGGAAAAAAATTTTAGAGAAACTATATTAAAAGAGACCTTTGTTCATCAAGAAAATGAACTTCAAGGCTAGAGCTCCGGGAAAATTATAAACAACTACATATCGCTTGCCATAATAAAGGTAAATTTTGCGTAGTTCCAAAAAGGAACGGATTTCAATCTTAACATTATAAGACCTACAAATATGATGGTACAAGATTGGCTAAGGACGGTAGCTAGTGCCGAAATATACGTCGTAAGGCACCGAAGTTATAAATTAACTTAGATACTTGGCTTGAAATAATTGTTCGTCGGTGCAAGAGTATTTATATTTATTTCCTCGGGAGAAGTTTTCTTCCTTGGAACTAGTATCTTTTGGTAAAAGCAACATCGCGTCAACTTTTTCTGCTGCTCTCTCCTTTCTTTGTTTCGATCATAAACGGCCAACTATACAACCAACTGGGACGCCTAGCGCATATCAGTGTGCAATACCGATTCTTCACCATAACTTAACAATTTAACATAACAAATAAGTAAAAAAAAACATCGTGAATATAAGGATAATGTTATAAACAGTTAATACATATAATATCTATAATGAATATAATAAACGACATTAGATATTATAAATTTAAATATTCTTTTTGAATCTTTAAATACGAAATCGATTTTTTAATTTTAGCTAACAAAACAACATTGGACTACACTACATGCACTGTAAATTCTATAAATCAAAAGTATTAAAACTTGTCAAATATTTTGTAATGTTTTTTTACTCAGTCTCGTCTATTTATGATAAGAATACTGTTGTTAGATCATAAACATAAAATTCTAAAACTATCATGCGTAAGGCAAGAATTAGACTTAAAAAAACTACGATTTTTATACATGTCGCAATAAAATAGAAATGTAGACACGTATATCTTAGTAAAAACAAAAAATATTAAGGAATAACCTTATTTTTTAAAATATATGTAAGCTAAGAAATAAACTAAAAAACAAACTAATTTCCAGATTAATTAATACTAAAAACTAATAGATACTTCAAATTTATAAATATTTTCGATAGAAATCCGGTAGAGAATTTTTGAATTAGAGATACAATTTCAAGTAAAGTGTGAACACAAATCATTTTTCAACATTCTTATTCAAAATTGAAACTAAATTCTATGTACAGTGATTCAATATGTACTACAATTATAAACTATTAACAAAATATATAAATGCAATAGACATGCAGGTTCCAGCGATAATTTATTATCAGAGAATATTTCAATATATTGAGAGATAAATTTTAGAATTTTTTCTTAATAAATTGTGTATGTTTCTGTTGTAGACGTTAGAATGTTATCTGTATTATAATTTATTTTTAATTAAAATTGAATTTCAATAAAATAATAAAAAAAATTTAATTCTAATATGTCTAGTTGAAACATTGAATTGAACACGAAAATTGTTTTAAATTTATTTGTTACTCTTTTTAATTATATGGGATGCGAACAATTAATTATTAATCGTTACTATTGAATTTGCTTTTTCTTAAAAATAAAGTATAATAATATTAATAAAACTTAATCTTTTTCAAGTTTGTAAAATGTTACAAATATTCATTGATTATAATATAACGATATCTTGTCGATGCCACTTTTAAAACTGAATTGTCCAAAAAAACTATTCGCTCTTTGATTAATTCTTTTACATCATAATTTAAATTTCTTTTGTTTTATTTATTACTGTATAATTCTACATTTCTTTTTAACAAAAATAAATGAACATTTATTACTAAAACATTAATTTTTTATTTTTTTAAAATGGTTAAAATATTTCTTTTATCTAAATTAATTTTTTCGTATTAATCTTATTGCTATAAAAGAGTTAGAAAAATTTAAAAACAAAATTTTCTTTAAATCAATTGTTTTGTATTTATGGGAACCTTCACTCTAATTGCTGAGTCTAAATCATATAACGCCTCACTAGACTCAATTATCATTTGGTTTTTTTTTAGAAAACTGATTCTCAACTTGCTGCAATATTTTGTATTTTACAAATATAAAATCATATAATCAATGAATACTTCTTTGAACGGGAAATAATTAATTTTTTGTATGTTACGGATGTTCTTATTAACCTTATTTCATTAATAAGTTCTTAACAAATTCCTGATTACTAATTTTTTTTTTTGCTTATATCCATTTGATTTATATTTTTTTCTTATTTGTAAATCATAATACTTACCGAAATAATTATTAATATAAATATAATCCAACTCTCGTTTATATATTTTACTCAACATCAGATTCTTTCCTTATTTTCTTCCCGCTACTAGTTTGCTTATACAGTAAAAATGTATGCCCTTCATTATCATCCGTTTATGTCAACACTAATAAGTAAATTAAGTGAAATCATTTGAGAAATTAAATTCATTTTGTAAATAATTAAAATATCTTTTTAAATAAGCTTTTAAATAAACATATATATAGTTAGTTACTGGATTGTAAATAGAAAAAAAGAAATAAAATTAAAAATGCTAAATGAATTATAACCATGAGAATTAAACTACAATAATAATATTAAAAAATGTTTAAATAACCAAATAAATCTTACAAAGAATTAAGATTTAAAGAATAATAACATTTATGTTGCAGAAGTTTATCAATAAAAAAAAACACTAAAGAGAGTGAAACTATTAGAGTGACAATAAATCAGCAATATGTGTGAATAACTTTAGAGCTAGTAACATATTTAAAAAAAACAAATAAAATTAAAAAGTTATAATGATAAAAAATTTAAGTTTGTAAAAAATAAATAAAAGTTCGAATAATTTTCTACTAAAGTTGAAAGATAAATATGAATAAAAACGAAAAAGATGTGTTAAGTAATTAAGTCTGGATAACATGAACTGACTTCAGAGACTTCAACAGACATTTATAGTTTGATATTTGATTTTGTATTTAAAAAATAAAAATAAAAGAAAGTATATCCTAAGTTTAGATTTGAAGAATTATGTATAAACTCTTTCAATATATAATAAATTGAAAAAATTTTATTTTAGTAATTTTATGTTGGCACATATTATTATAACTATTTTATCAAATTCATAATTCTATTAAATAAATATAATAATTTTACATACTTTATTAACATTATATATATATATATATATATATATATATATATATATTCCAAAATTAATATAAACTTTGATCTTTACAATAGAAACACAACTAAAGATATATATCGCAATCAAGCCAACTACAAGTAAGGTATCTTAATAAAATGTCATATTTTTTTATAATAGGTTTTTTAATATCATATCTTATATGTATTTAAATAAAATTGTTTCATGAAGCGATTATTTATTAAAAAATACATATTAATATAATATATTCAAATATAATATTGGAAAGAATAAAAATATTTTTTAATAATTCTACAGTATATATTCACGTATCACATATATATTTCATGTATCATTTTCGCGAAACCATTAAGTGAAGGAATTATTTCATCATTATTAGTCATAAAAAGCTATAAATAAACTAAAGTTGTAATATTATAGATTTCAATTACTTTCTCATAAAAAAAATGTTTCATTTAAAAAACTATACTTTGAGTTCATGTAAAGATTCATCTTGAATACTATTGTTTCAGCAAAATACAAACATTAATGAATAAATTCTGGTTTATCAAAGATTTTAAATTCATTAATTTTTTTATATATTACTTTTAAAACAAACTATTGATGTAGTAATTCCAACTTAATTTAATAAAAAAAATAAAATAAAATAATATTTATATGAATTCAAAATTTATAATCATAATTTATGAAGAATATTATTTTTAATTTTTTATGTTCTAAATTTTATAATAATTTTAAAAAATTCAAATCAAACGTTTTTTATTGCGAATTTTGTCTTACATTTTATAAATGAGATTGAATTGAATTAGCATCGAAGTATCTTAAATATTGTATAATTTATACAAAATTTTTAATTAAAATATTGAAATTATTTTATTTCAGGCTCAACAATCAACATCGGGTTCTGCTTCAATAAATTTACAAGGAACAGGTGTTTCTGTAGGTCCACAAAGTATATTTATAAATCAGGGGAATGTAACAACTACCCGATCTTCAACATTTCCAGTTGGTGGAGTTAATAATAGTTCATTACAAGGACCATTAGCTTTTCTTGAAAAAACTACGAGCAATATAGGAATGCCTGAAAGACGAAGTTGACGCGGAAGGGGGAGGGGGCGCGGTAGAGGACGAGGTAGAGGTAGAGGAAGAGGAAGAGGAAGTGGAAGCAATTTGCCACCTCCTCCACCTTTACTTGATCCATCAGATCCCTCATCTTATGCTGCTACTATTGTAGCTGCAGTAACGCCCCTTCCCTCTCAACAACAACAACCACCACCTCCGTGTACTTAATATAAATACATGTAATCCTAGAATTTTTTAAATTTCCTAAATACATAATTTATTAGTTACTATTTGACGTGAATAATATCAAAATTAAATATATTTTATACATGAAATTTATTAAACAGTTGTTAAAATTATGTAAAATATTTTTATTATAAAAGATACTATATCTTTAACAAATCAAAAAGAAATAAATTGAATAAATAAAAAGTGCTATCAAAATATCAATTAAAATAAATTATATATATAACTATTTATAATAAAAAAGTTAAATATTGTGCCCTGCACTTTTAATACTTTGGTTTGAACGTGCCAATATTATCAAAGATATACATTGATTTTTAATTAAAGTTTTTATTTATCTAGAAAATGAAAATGTATTTGAATATAATAGAAAAATTTCTTTTATGGTAAATTTAAGTTGAAAAAAGCAAAACAGTATTTTAAATATTTTATATATTTGAATGAAAGATCTTAGGTATTTTTCTATCAAGATATAAAATTACTATTAATAAGAATCTAAATACATTTAAAAAATACTAAGTCTCAATATTTTATTAAATATTAATTAATATTTAATAATCATAATGAATTATAATATAAAATTAAATTATTAAATTTAATAAAGACACTATCAGATTACCATTATTAAATGAATATTTTTACCCACTACTAATAATTCATGCGTACTGAGATGCCCCATATCTTCCAATTATAAAGATATGATTTTTAAATCGCATTAAAGACTCAAAATTAAAATTTTCTGAGTAGCCAAGACTATAACAGTACATTTGGTTGAAATAGATATTAAAATTAGACGAATCATTCTAATTTTTTATTTTTTTAGAAATAAAATGCTTTAATTTTAAATTAGTATCATTGAATAAAATAATATAAAAACCTGAGATAACAAATAAGAACTGAACTAAGTCAGACTTCATTATTTCAAAATCTGATTAATTGGATCAATATAAACATTACCAATTGAACAGATGTATTGTTTAGAAATTGAAAAATTCTCATACTTTTGTTCATCCATATACATTATTTTTAAATAAATATTAATAAAAAAAATAAAATAAAAATTATAATTTTAAGATAATAAGTAATTTTAGAAAATTGAATGGGAACATATTTATTTTATATTACTCAAGTTATTACATACTTATCTTGTAAAATTTATTTGCTTCATGTATCTGTTATTAATTTAGTTAGGCTTGGTTGAAGGTTTGAAATATTTCTTGTAAAAGAACTTTTTTAACCCTACTTCATTTAATTTTAAATTTATAATAATTTAATGATTTACAGTAAATTTTTCATTTTTTTTTTCAAATATCAATGATTTAAATTTAATATTTAAAGTATATGTTATATATATTATATGTCAATGAAATTGCAGTAGCTTAAAGGCACCTAAACTACTTAATACATCCATGAGGTGTGCATCTTAGTATTATTTATATAGATTTTTTCATTGTAGACTCATCAAAATCTTGACTGATTCTTAAATATAGTTTGGCTACATCTATTTATACACCCCATTATGTTTTACATGTATTATATTATTTACATTCTTTTGAAAATTTGACTATTTTTATGTAATATTATCCTTCATGTTTAACAACTGAATATTTTTGCGAGTCTTTCCATCTCTTTCTCGCTCTTTCTTCATAATGTTACGAAGATAAGGTTTTTAAATATGCAAATTGTGAAATATAATAGTATGTAGGAAACTTTATCAAAATTAATTTAACAAAATTACTTTAAAGGAAAGTGTTTCTTATTAAAATCAAATATAATAAAATCAACAATAATTTTAATATTTATACACTTAGTCTTAAATCTTAAGTCTTAACAGATTAAAAGAAGAATTTCTCACAGATAGTCATAAATAAAAGATATGAGTTCTTGTTATATTATTTTATATATTATTTATTTTAATTTAAATCGTAGCGAGAGATATATAAAAATCATTTATTAAAATAACACAGTTATAATACCACTTGTGAGAATTCTTTTATATGCTATTTTCAGTTTGTATTTGAAATTATTGTCAAGATAAGTGATCATAGGTAGCAATGCTTGCTCTCACAAAGATGGTCTTTTTCTTAACTCTTCGAGTTTATACTCAAAATATAGTATTTCTCACACGAGTACGATCACTGATGTTAACGTTGTTAATATCGGTTATCGATGTATGTACTCACAGAATATTGAAGTTATCTAGTGGCTTACTAAAATCTGTCAATTTCTCGTCTGGTTACCCAAACACTTTTTCCTATTAGTAAATCAAATTTTACATCGAGAGTTTGTTTAAATACTTATCGGTTCAAGTACGAAAACTTAATAATAATATTTTTCTAATTTATTTAATTATAATTGATATACTGTTTAAAAATTTTATAATTGTATATATTTTTTCTAATTTACATGGTTATAATAAAATTGTTAATGCAGTATTTTAATATAAATTTCTTTCCAAGATTGATGTAAGAATTTTTTAACCAAAAGTACAGTTATATTTTTTTAATGCATTTAACTATTGTTGGTATTTATGAGGTACTTACGTTCTACTATTGTTTACCTAAAAATAATAGTCTTTCTATTTGAAGTATTAATATTAATAATCCAGAGTTTTGAATTTGTAGAAGCACGGCGCTCTTTTTTACAAACTTTACAAAAAATTAATCTTATATCAACTTGAATACAGCCATACACTCGAGTGCATTTATAGGCATACTAACCATTTTTAGAATATGTTTAATATTAAAAAGTATATTATATACTCTGAATATTTAAAGACTGATTTGTTTCTATTATAAATTTTATTATAAATAAATATTGCTACGTTATTGTACCTATGTATACATAGATATACATTACTAAGTCTAATCGAGTATTATAATCGTTTCATTTTATTAAAAATATTATAGGTTTAATATTGATTTAAACTATAATTAATTTTCATTTTTAGTTATTATCTATATTAATTAAAGCAGTTTAATAATTTTAAGTTTATATACATAATCATCATTCTGTAGTTGCATTAAATTGCAGTCATTCGTTTGACTAATTTTAATTCGACTTTTTTATCGTAAATAATCAAACTAAAATAATTAACTTTTTCGTTATAAGTTTAGAAATAAACAATTCATTAATATATATTTTCCATATTTCTTGTATTTAGTTAAAAATTAATTGTAATATTTTATAAATCTTGATGCAATGAATTTAATAATTTTTTATTTTTAATACATTACTAGATTCATTTTTATTAAATATTTTTGAGAATAGTTTTTATTTCAATAATATTGTGATAATGGTGTGATTTCTTTTTAATTACATATATATTATTAGACTTTTCTCTAAAAAGTAATTTTGATAGTACTTCAGTTGCAAGATATTTGAATTTATAAAAGAAATCACTTTTAAATGTATGAGTAACCTTAATATTTTTAATTTTTAATTTTTTAAGAGCGGAGGAGCACGCTTTAACAATTATTATAGATATTACAGCAGAATTTACAACATATTGTATTTTTAAATTTAATGCTTATTGTTAGAAACTTCAAATTTGATACTTAGTACACCCACATTTTTAGATCTCTAAAAATTACAGTATATAAGTATAACTAAAACAATTTAACGAATAAATTCATCAAAGGTTCAAAGGTCACGTGATAGCTTCTTATTTTGATTTTCTTTTAATCGACAACTTGATGTTCTTAGTGTTAAGTTCATAGGGTTTGAAATGAAGGTTTAATTTAGTTAAAACAATATGGACGAGTGTAATATTTTAACAAGATTACGGTAAATGCAAAGACGTAAGTTTGGGTTGATACCTCTAGGTGATATAAGAGTCTTAAAAATATTCGTAATTAATCATTTTTTATTCAAATTAAAACGACCTGTTCTTTCTATTCTATTTTACAGTTGTAATAATCACTGAATCTCAATTTTCTAAATGGAAATTAATGAATTTATTAACAATTAATGTAGTATTATAATACAGAATAAGAAAGTACACCTGTTTGGGAAATAAATAGTGTGTTTATGTAGGAATCAATTACAGATCCATAATCATTAATTGCAATATAGAGTTTTTACAAAACTAATAAAATTAATTCTAACACGAACATAGTTGATTTCGCTATTTATATTATTAGACCAATTTATTAGTTTTTCTGAATATTTATTATATAAGTTTTAGTGTTTGAAAACAATCAGCTTTTACTTTCTTTATAACTATTGTTTGATTCATCCTAAATTTAATATTTTTTTGTATATATAGCAAACCTATTTAATTTTTGTATTATTCGACGTCATTTGCAAATATAGTTCCAAATAATAATTTGAATCCGCATCTATCAGATTAAGGAAACTTTTCTTCTTTCTATTATGTATTAAAAGAAGAAAATAAGAATTGGTCCTTACTTTTAGAAATAATTTTCAGCTTTTTACTGGTCAGGTCAAAATTAGAGTGTTTGGGATTTCGGTTGGATATAATTACTACATCTACGAATCTGATATATATTTCTTGTCCCTGTTTGAGTAAGTTTTTAAAATCTATTTCATAAATTGTGATTCATTTTTTGTTATTGTAGAAATGTATATACACATATATTTAAGTAAAAAGATTGATTTAAAATCGTTAAGATAGCACTTGAAGTGCTTTTTTTAAAAATGGTATAAATACTGTATTTTTTTTGGTAATAGAAGGTGATTATCCTAGGTTCAATTTAGGTTTTTCTATTATTTGTAAAAATGTAATAATTTGTTGTTTTAACTTTAGGCTACATTCTAGCAGATTACTCTCTTTTCTCTAATTGACGTTTTTTCTTGGCATCGAAATATATTTTCTGTTTCTTTTTGCACAAATTCACAATATAAATTTACGCTTTTCTCATAATTTTATGGAATTTTCTGAGAAAATTTTGATCTGTAATTTAGATTAAAGGCTTTTCTTCAAGATCACTTTATTACTCTACCAATTTATATTTCATTTGAGTAATTTCAATTTTTTATCTTTTTAATGGTTCTTTTAAAGCCAAAACTAATTAAAATAGTATCTATGACAATAATAAATGATAATTTTTAAAAAGTAACTTCTCCAATATTAAAGCATGTGTTCTCCAATATTTACTTATTTAAGTATAACAGGCGTTATAGTTGGTAATACTACTGATACATACAAAGTCAAATAACATCAGATAAACGTCACTTACAAGAAAAATAAAAATATACTAAATTGGTAAAAGATATTATTTTTGGAAAAGAACTTTACATAAAATCGTATAAAAATAGTTTAGGTTCTTTTAAAAAGTTTTTAAGATAAAGCTGTATAAAAGAGCATTAATTAATCTTGATTTACTTAAATAATAAAAGTCTTGAATGTATCATACTTTGAAGAAATTTTTATTTTGAAAGACTTCTTATCGAAATTAATAACTCAATATTCTTCAAAATCAATATGCTACTAGTGTGTTATTTTAACTTACTTTTAGAAAAATTATTACAGTAAAGACACTCAGCTACTATTATTGATATCTCAATTTATAAATAGCCTATTACTGTCTTGGCGATATTCATTTGAAAATTAAAAAAATGATCATTTAAGAACTAGAATATCTACATATTGTTTATTTACATTAATTCTTATCACTATAATGGAGTAGCAATATGTAGATGAGAATGGCAAAAAAGGGTATAGTTTCTCTTATCATAAATATTCATTTAGACTTCTGCATTGAACTGCGACAGAGAAAAATATTTTCTATATTATTATATAAGAACATTAAATAAAGGGTCTATACTTCAATTATTATGCACAATATAATTCATTATTCAGCGAAGATTATTATGAATAAATATAATTTGAAAGAATAGTGTCAAGCAGTGATTCATTATTTGTATTTATTTTACCGAAGATTCTAATATAGGGCAACACATTTGTATATTTACACATTTGTATGATAGCACACTTGTACATATGAATCTTGAAAATTCATATTAGTATGCTTTTCGTGTTATAATAGGCATACTCGAAATTCCATAAAATGAGACTTTTATTGACAAGTTTTCTGTAGATGTAGAAATGTATGCCAATCTATTGTTGCATATGTATTCTTCATATTTTAAAAAGAGTTTCATTCTTAAAATCGGAGTCCTCCAATATCAAATTAAGGTAGAATATCATGCTTTATATTTATATATATATTATACATATCATTAGTAGTAGTATTTCTCATCTTTTCATCAATTAGTTCTCATCGATTTTATTTCATTTGTTTTATATCTAAGTGTTGTATAATTTCTTTGATTATGAATCTTTATAATATTTTTAAATTGTACTCTTATAAATTGGTTCTTAATAATGTCATTATTCACTACATTATTAGAAAATGTTTATTATAAATTATATATTTAATTATTTAATAACTGATCTTGACGAAAGTGTATTTGCATATAAAATATAAATATATTATTAATTTTTTAAATAAAATAAATATTTATTTTAATTGAATTGAATTTAATGTTATTTATGCTAATGTGACAAAGAATATTTATAATACGAAATCCTTCATCTTGAATTATTAGTACAGTTACTGTTAAAATAACTGGATCTAATGTATTTAAATCTCAGCGGACTATATTTTATTTTTGGAATTGATTTATTTTGTGAAAATTCATTTTACATTTGTATAATTTTTTTTTTGCCAACATGTTTATGTTTTTTCTCCTTACGTGTTTATTTATATCAAGCGTAATAAATGTTTAAGTATCAACAGTGATATTAGAGTTAACCACAAAATTGAAGCTGAATAACTAACTAGTGCCAATAGTAATAATTAAATATTAAATAAATTTTTATGAGAAGGATATAATGTTAGAATGTTTTTGTATAATTTATAAAATATTTACTTTTTTGTAAAGAAATATTATGATTATAATATTTGAATCCAATAAAATTTGTTAATAATAACTTTCAATTTTTTATAATGTATCAAAAAAATTAATAAAATCGAGTAATATTATTACAAAGCTTATTAAAATATTTAACAAATTAAATTGTGATAAATACTTTATGTAACTTTATAAAGTTTTATTAGATTGAAAATCTTTACAAGATTATCTTAATCAATATAAATAATACCAGAATGTTCTCCTTGCTATTTTATTTACTATTCAATGATATCAAATGCAGCTTTCATTATATATTTATGTATGTTTCTTTTAAAAATACGAATTTCTGTGTTAAAGCTTTTACATTAATTTAAAAATTAAGATATATTCTTTTAAGAGGAAACTAAAACTGCATGTATACTACAGATATATTTATTTAAAATTTATTTTAGTTTTAAATTAAATTATACTTAAAAACATAAGTTTTTATATTATTTAATAAACAATAATTACAATATCCCATAGAGTTTATGATAAAAAATATAAATAAAATTTTTAAAAACAGTTTAATATAATGAGCGTTTGAAAGTTACATTTACAAAGCATAATTTTTTACATTGACTACCCAAAACATATTAGAAATTTTTTCTAATAAAATGTTGGATTATTTATTTATTATAATTCTTTACACATATATTAGGAAATTAAATAGTTTAAATATTCTAACTTTGTTCTAAAAACTGTGAGTATCACGTAAAGGGTAGTCGTAAAATAAAGTAGAGCAAAGGAAAATAAAGGAAAACCGTTAGCATTATGCAGAAAGAAATCGCGTATACATTACAAGAATATAGAAGTAAATATATTTGATAACTGATTATAATATTACAAAAACGATTATCTTTGTTTGTATAAATAAAGGAGAATTTTCACATATATTAGTAAAACCGATTATTTTGTATTCAGTTGACTCACATAGATTCGTATGTACACGAGCATAAATTTCATATGATACCTTGAATCAGAGAATAAATATTGAAAAAAGGATATAGGAAATCGTCCAAAAAAAATTTGACGTTATTTTATGAGATTGCTTTCCTTAAAAAAAGTTCAAGATTAAAAAGGGCATTAATTTTAGTTGTAACAATAAAAAATATATCATTCAGCCAAAGAGGACATACTAATCCTAGATATTTATCAAACTTTAAGCATACATGAGAAATATTAGCCTCACTGTCACCAATGTATTCTGTTTTCCAGGAAATAAATTCTATTATAACAATTTACTGTTCGGTATTCAATAAAATACACACAAAATTTTTATTTCAGGCCTACTTAGAATTAATGTCTATCGACGACCGTTTTATTAAAATGAATGTAGAACAATCTTTACAGATACTCTTTTTTATTAGAATGATTTTTAGAAAACAAGATGGATTCATAAATGGAAAACTTACAGTTCTTCGAACGATCTTATATTAAATGACTCATTAAACCCTTTAAGTTGTAAAATATGTCCATTGTCATAGTTTTCTACATTTTATATCTGTTTAGACTATAATTCTCCTAATCTGATTTTCAGATAAAGAATCTCTTTTTTCTGTTATCGTGTATCAATGCTTTGTTCAATGATTCCTTTATATACCTAGTTCTCTAATAAATATTATATAATATCTCTAATAAATATATACTCTAATAAATTTATTACGACTGTTTTGATTAAAAAATGTTTTGCTTCAAACGATAATATGTTACTGAGTATTAATATACATTTTTATCTTTTCTGACAAATTTAATTTATTTATTTTTCTCGTAAACAATATTTACGTCTTATATTTTTATGAAATCACAAATGTTCATAACTTCTTTCATTAAGTAAACTCTAATACATAATTATTTCATGTATGCATTAAATATATTTAAAAAATTAAATATTCCTATAAATCGATTTTATCAATACTTTTTAACAACAAACCTAACTTACCTAAATATATTATATTTATATTATGAAAGTAATATATATTTTTTCTGTTTAAATAAAAATACAATATTTCTAATAAAATAAATAAATTCATAATTTTAGGAAATCTTTAAAAATAAAAAATGTAATTTATTTTATCGGTGGTAGGAATATTTAGTACATTATTCTTTAGGAACAAAATAATTCAGTTGTCTAAATAGTTCAAATAGTACATATAATATTTACGTTACAGCATCTAAGATAGTATCTTCATCGTTATCATCAATATTATCTTCATAACTATTTAACTCTTTATTATAATCTATTTTCATATTATTGAAATAAACAGAAGAATTAGTTTTATTATTTTCTACTAATGATTGTATATTGTCAAAAGTGCCTGTACTAATTGATCTGCATCCAAACCACCAATATCCAGTAGCTCTGGGAAATGCTGGATTTGCAATGTCTACCTAGTGTTCATTATAATTATAATTACGTATATAATTAGTTATTTGAAAAGTAAATAAAAATAAAATATTTTATGAAAAATTTTTAATAATACTAACTGAAAATGTTTTATCATTAAATCGATAATATGCTTTATCTTTAAAAAAATAAGTATAGCCATGATAAGCCAATGAAGCATCTACATTATCTGGTATACCTTCCCAGTTTGAAATAAGTTTTGGATATGTACTTTTAACTGGAGGCCTTTGTGATGGATCAAATCTCCAAAATTTCGTTCCTTTATAAAAATAAATTTTACCATTTCCGGTCCATACAACCACAGCATCAATATTGTCAGGTATACCTGTAAATCCTTCGCTAATATCTTTTGGATAATCTCCATCTATCTTTTTATTAATATATCTCCAATATTTTGAACCCTATAAGATTTATTAAAATTTTTACTTAACAATATTAATAAAAAAAGTTTAAATTCATAATATGTTTATTGAATATACCTACTTTGAAAAAGTAAGTTTTACCATTTTTATAAGTGAATGCCGCATCAATATTTCCTGGTAAATTTTTCCAGGATGAGCTAATTAATTTTGGATATCCATTTTCCACTCCATCTGAAGTTAATTTCCAGTAGTATTCATCTATTAAATGAATTTTATACGCATTATATAAATACAATAATAATATTCTGGAAATAAGGTGTTCTTTTCTTTTATAAACTTTAAAATTAGTTAAAATAATTTAAAAAAATTTATACAACTAATACAAAAGTAAAAAAATTAAATTTCTAATTTTTACACTAAATTCAAAATTAATTCAATTTCAGGTTAAATTATAGAATAATTTAAAAATATTCCACTATAACATAAATGAGAACTTATTAATTTGATGGATATGAAAAAAATGGACGATTAACCATTTTGAAATTTAGTATCATGATCACAACACAAATTTAAGATATCTTTTTATATTTATATGTAATTATTATTATTACTATGAAATAAAAGAATTTTTATAGATAAATTAATTAACGAATTAACTTTTTTACACAAAATCAGAATTTAAATACATTATATATTTAAATTAATGATATTTTTACTATTTTCAACGTATATTGTACTTTAATATTTTATTTTTATTTTTTGTAAGTAATTCAAATACAAATAGTTATATACAATAGATTTTAGCATTATTTAAAAAACATTAATTGAAAACTTGATAAAAATAATAATATTAGGAATCGAGTTATTAGTCTCAATTATGTAGACTATTATATTCCGAAAAAAGGTACTATGTGTATTAATTTTACTATTAATTGGTTACTATTAATAAATATTACCATGCATTGTTTTGGTTAGGTACTGATTTAATACGTGCGAACCTGTAAATTGATATGTTTATTCTACAATATTTTTTTTTATAAATAATTTGAATAAAAATATATAGTTCTGAATCATAATCCAGAAAGCAAAGAATTTAAACATTACTGTGAACAGGCACGAGAAGACATAATTACCCCATAAGTCTAGTCTGTAAAGTGAGATGTTACTTAGATCTTTGAAGCTTTTAAATGGAGGATTTGAACATAACTAACAATAAAAATTTTGATTCTTTATATACTTTATTAATTTGTCACATCCATTCGTTACTTATAACATGAATGAGTATGCTATAGAGTAGGGCTTAACTGTCTATTGAATCTAATAATCAAAAATTGTCATTGATGAAATATATATTTTATTTTAGTATTAAAATTGCATTGCTTAGATTTTGGATTGCTAATAAGTTACATTAGTTGTAAGGTGTAAATGGATTAGTAAGAAAATTTATCATTACGAATACGAAATTTATATTAAAATAGTTATGTATAACATTTAAAAATTTATATATATATATTTATTGTCATATTTTTTAAAATAAAATAATATGCATAAATTATTGAATACGTATACTTATTCATTAAAAAAAATAAGAATTTGCGAAGTTATACTATTGTTAAAAAAATGATTAAAATTTTTATATATTTTAATATTAAGTTGTTTTTATTAAATATTAAAAAGTTTAGCTTGTACAGAATAAAATGTTGACATCAAACATAACTTCTTCCTTATTAGTGTGTTAACTCTTTAAAATTCTATAATTGTAGAGCATCGTGATTAGAGCTTAAGATTACAGTTTAAGTATTTGAAATAAGTTAATTAACTTTTCAATTATTGTGTATTTTATTATCTTCATAAAAATATTTTATATATTATATATTAACCACTCAATTTGGTAGTCATTTCTTACACCATGACAGATATTATCACGTAAATTATTTCTTAAATACAAAAAAGATTTGTCGAAATAGACTTCTTTACGCTTATTATATATAATTTAGAAAGTTATTAAAATTCATTATTTCTAAATATCGTTTTTATTATTATATAACTTAGTAAAATATTTTCTTTCTCTTAGGAACTGTAATAATATGTCAAAAATTCAAGCCTCATAAATATTATTTACTGTTTAAAATTAAATATTTTTAATTTAGTATTGGAATAGTAGATTTAAAATATTTAATTTTAAATATTTTTACATGTGTATCATGTATAAATAAAAATATAAATATACTGAACTTTTATATAATTTAGTAAGTATAACTAAAATTACTTTGCGCAATAAAAATATAATTAGGTGATATTATTGGATCAGTATTATAATATAGTTTCTTTAGCATTGATAATTTTTTATCTCGACAGATTGTTTTTGACTGAGTTCTCATTTCCTGAAATCAAAAACTTAACTTGCAATTCAGAGAAATATATAGGGAGCTTATAATACATGCCATTTGATATTATCTAAAAGTAGAGCACACATTGTAATACATAATAGTAAAATATACTATATATAGATATACTTAATTACTTACTACGGGAATCATAACAAAACGATAAGAAAAAAGAAAGATTTTCAACAATGAGATAAGAATTTATGGATAGTCTTACTTAATCTTTACTAAAGTTAAGACCATTTGGAAAAAAGAAACACAAACTGAAAGTAAAATCAGGAAGTAGAAAGAAATAAGAGACAAGAAAGACAAGATTTAGAATCAAAACTAAGAGAAATTTAGATCACTAACATATAATAAAGTATTTTAAATCATTATAGTTGATACAAGTTTATTGTTTGTGTATATCTTGAAAATAGATTTCATTTGGCGTAATATATCATTATGTAAATAGTAATTTGATTCTATTAAATAATAAAATATTAAATTAAATTTGATTAATTATTAAAATTTTGACCTTTCGTTTGCATATCCTTCCTTCTTCTTTTGAATTTGTTCAATAGATTGCAAACATTAGATTACTGCATATTATAAGACATAAACACGTTAGATGAGGAATCGAAATTCAAAAATTGAGTAACTAATCAGTAGTGGTTTACTTTTCGCTAGTAAGTGCATTTAAATTATTGTATGAATTCTGTGTGTTTTTATTTAAACATATAAAAAATAATAACAATTATTTTGAAATGTAAAACATAGAAACATATACAAAGTATTATACTTTCTTTTAGCGATAAATAAACATTATAAATCGAATAATATTTTTCAGGAAAAATTGAAAAAATGTTTTATCTACATCTTTTAATAACGTAATACTTATTAATTTCTTTTAGGGTCACATAAATTTATTAATAATATTATAAAAATAAAATAGCCGTAATAAAATTTCAGTTTCATCTATTCTAATTTAGCTATAAGAAATGTAAAAAAATGTTATTGTAGCTTGTAGATATTTAAATAATGATCTGATAATTAAAGTAAACTTAATGAAAATTTTTAAATACGTTATGTTATTCTAAAATTCTTTTACCTTTAAAAATATATGTATGTCCATCTGCTGAATTAAACATAGTATCCACTTTAGAATTAACACAAAGTTGTAAGTTATCTTCACCTAATGAAGGAATACTAGATGTTGAGTAATGAATATTTATTCCGTCATTGTCTTCAATTTTTGAACCATAAAGAGCCTAAAAAAGTATTTCTTTACGTAATTCGCTTCTTTTTAATTATCAGTTGATAAAAAGTACATAATTGCCTGTATTCCTTGGATGTCATCGCTATCTAACATAAAATCTGGATCATATCCTCTGTAGAAGGGTGCCATAAGAGCCGATTTAACATCACTGTGGCTAAGCCCAAGAGAATGTCCAAACTCGTGGGCAGCAACTTGAAATAAATTTGTGCCTCGGAAACTATTTATTGTCCATTGCTCGGAGTCATCAAAATGTGCATCACCTCCGTATACAGGAAAATAGGCATGAGCTAGTGTACCCCCAGGTCCATCAAAAGGATCACCGTCTCCATGTTCTCCTCGTTCAAATCGGACTTCTATATGTACCTATTCAAGTAAAATATGATTTATAATAATATTAAAAATATCATTTGAAAAAAAATTTTTAAAGATATATTTTGCTGCAGCAACTATTTATACATCATTCGTCAGGGTTCATGTGAAATAAGAGATGACGAAGAACAAGATTAATTAAGAAAATGTGCTTAAGAAAAACAATTATTTCATTTTTAATTTAATATGAATGTTTGCACATGCATTCCTTTGATGTGCCGTTATAACATTCATTACGACAGTATTTTAAGTGTATTTAGGTAGTTTCAGAAGCATTTGATATACTGTGACTGTTTATGTTCATTCCCTTTATTTAATCTAATATTATTTCCCTAAGCCTGTATTTACAATTACAAATTAAAAAAAAAATAGTATTTTTTTTATAACAGATTGCATAATTTATCTCATATCAAATGAAAATCAGATAAAATATAAAATATTAGTTTGTAATTTATTTCCAGTAATTTATAATTTATAAATTAGTTTCAATTTATTTCAGGTGCCATTTTTTTATTTATAGCTTATAAAAAGCGAGAACTATTTTAGATTTAAAATAAAATTTTCAAATAATGAATAGGTACCTAACATTGCTAAATTTCTACAGCAAACAATAGACTCTAAAATATTAATTATTCCATGTTATATTATATATAAGTACTTACTAGTAAACTGTTTAATTACATGACTTTTACCATCTTAAAATTGTAATTATTAGAACACATAAAGAATAGCATAGCAGTATTATTAAATATGGATTTAATATTAAGTATGGTATTTTAAAAGTCACCTAACTAAATCAGATAAAAATTTAATTTTTAATTTTTTGTAGTTAGTTTAATGCTTATAAATAGTTAAATATGTTAATTATCAAACTATATGATAATATTTTCAAATATAATTAATATATTGAAATTTTATTTGAAATAAGTGTTAAAAAAATGAAGTTAAAACGTTAATTTACTTACTTGTCCTGATCTCTTAGACGTAAATGTTAAATCAGTATAATCAGACCAAATAGAAAATGCTTTAGAAATCTCCTTGTCTACAGCTGCTTTTTCTAAAGATCTTGGATACTTACTAATTCTATACGTCAGCTTCTTAACACGCCATCTCGAACCTTTTAATAAAATAAAATATGTACTATAAATTTTTTGTCAGAAAATAAATATAATGTTTAATATTTAATTAAAAAACTAAATAAAATTAGTTTATTAAAAATTATTGCTTTGATTAAAAAAAACATTTACTACACTATTTATTTTTCTATTAAATAATATATAACGGTGGAATTATAAAATTAAACATATGTTGTCTTAAGAATTTTTTTAGCAAACATATGTCGTTATCATAATATTAAAAAGCATAATTCGTCTATCAATGAAGTAAAAAAAGGAAAGGTCAACCCATTTGTAATATGACTTATTTAATTTTGAGTAAGATAAGTATGAATTCAATAAGCTGTCGATGAATACTTTTAAAATTTCAAAATAATTTAGAATAGAATTATCCTAACAAAATTTTGAAATTGAATATATAATACGAATTTGTACTATACGTCATTGTATCTGAACATTAGAAATGTTAACGATACCGTAAATTTGAATTTAAAATATAAATGCCCGCATATTAACAATTGTAACATTAGTATAAATTTGAATGAAGCTGCTTACCTATAAATACACTTACAAATATAGAAATATATTTTATTATAGTTGTTTCATACCATTAAAAATAATTAAATAAATTTAATAAAAATGTATTCGTTTTATATAATAACACGATTAAGCTGCACAGTTGCATACTTCAAAACTATTATTTGTTTGTAGTTCTCCTAGACAAACCAGATTAAAGCAGAGTAGCTTTTCTTAGAAAAGACAAATCCTTGTAAACAAAGACGGTGCACCATAGAGGTGCGGATAGATTTCCACAGGCAGATTTGAGGGGTTACACTAGGATATAGAATAGAATAGTATGTAGATTTTTCATTCCCCTTATTCTGGTTCTCTGCCCCTCTAAGAACAAATAAAACGTAGAGCAAGAAAAAGAGCTTGAAAAAATGGGGCCTTGACAGCGTTGACCAATTTTGAGATTAAACTTTTAGTTCAAGGGTAATAGCAATTCAATACTTTTTTGAATCGTTTTTACATTTTATTAAACTTTTATAATATCTTTTATATCATATTCCTTATATTATTAAGTATTGAATATTTAAAATACTAAATAAATCTAAATCGCTTACCTTGAAGAGAATATCTTTTAGATCGCCCGTCTGAACTAATACCTACTACGTCTTTAACTCCGCATCTCGGTATTGACATTAAAAAAGTTGTCTCATTATTCAATAGTCCTAAAACATTTTAAATAAAGTAATTAAAATAGAAAAAATATATTAATTCATATTGATATGATTTTTAAAAAAATTTTTTAATTGTAGTTACTCGGTATAATTTAGTGGATGATTTTTGAAGCACAATATATATTTTATTGTATTGTAGTTTAAAATACATTGATTGGTTTACAATTTACTAATTGATTTAGGTATATAGTATCTGATAAAACTAAAACAAGACAATTTTATCAGCTATGGATTATTAATAATAATATTATTTAAATCTCTTACAATCCTGATGTTATTATTATAATTTTAACTTCTTTTTATGAAAACTCAATGAATTTCTAACGTATATAGATTTCTAATAAGAAACATTTTGTGATAAGTTAAGAATTAAAATTGAAGTTTAGTGTTACCGAGGTATAGTACAGTTTAATTATAATCACTAATCACTTAAGTAAAGAGTTCTACGCGATAAATTCTAATTATAAATAATAAAACTGTATCGATTATATTAATAAATATTTTTAAAAGATAAAAGATATATATCTATAGGTACAAAACAAAATTGTAGTATATCAATCAAATTATTAAGTTGAAATGTATAGTGAATATGAATGTAAATGAAATGTTAGTATCTACAGTGAAGTTTGATAGGATTTAATTCAATTTCTTTCTAGAAAACTCGTGCAATATTAGATGATAAAAAATTTCTCTATACCTATGTTATAATGGACAGATAAACATGTCATAATACAATAAATTACTTAAATTTATTATAACGTGGTATTTTTTGTTGTTTTTATATTATGGCTATTTTAAAGATTATAACTTGGCTTACTCGGTAAAGCGCTGTTGCATTATCGAAATTAACTCCCAAAGTTTCTTGAGATCTATTGCAAACATATTTTCTGCTTAAATTTATTACTATGCCTTGTCTAATCGTAGTAAAAAAGTAGGAGCTTACGGTAACGTGGTTAGTATTTTTGAAATGTAACATATATTGTGCAATAGTAAAGTTGCCTTTATTTGAGTGTCTAGTTGGAATGTCCCTAGAAATTATTTGGAGATGTAAAGAGCATATTTTTATGTTATGTCAGTAATATTTTTCGTATTGTAAAATATTTTGAAGAATGTTTAAAATAAGTAAACCTGTGATGCCTGAACTGGCATTTGTTTTAATACAGTGACTTCATATCTTGTAACTAATTCAAGATTTCTCTATGTAGAATAAACAGAAATGATATCGAAAATTGATATTAATGATAACTTTATCATAAAAGTACACGAAAACCTTTTGTTTCAATCAGGGATTTTTTGGAAAATAGGGATAAAATGCAAACTGAAAGAATAAGATAAATTGTATTCAATCATAATTCAGAACGGTTAAATCGTAAACATTGTGAAGATTGATAATGGAAAGGTATCAAGTTCTTCGAAGTTTATAGAATTCAATTATAAATAAAATGAAAAATATAATAATAACTACGATTTATCATAAATTCTCAACCGAACATAATACGTAAATATTAAATGTACTGAAAAAGATTTGATAATTGTTTTATAAGGTAATAAGTCAAATTAGACAATAAATTAAAAATATATAAATATAAAATTATACTTTCATATGATATAAGAGATACTATTAAAAGACAATGGTTGATCAATTTATGAAGTACTATCAAATGAAAATTTAAGTGATATATTTCTTAAATATCTTAAAAAGAATATATTCTGGTGGAAAATGGTTCATTTTTTCAAATATTTTTTTGCTTTTGTCAAAAACAAGTCCTTATCTTTTTTAAAGACCCGATTTTTATTAGTATTCAATGTTTTAAAAATATTTTTATATGGAAGAATATATTCGATTGTATTGTATCTAGCAAAAGTAATTTGTATTAATACTGTTGATGAAGATATTTATCCAAAGTATTTTATAGAAAATAATTTATTTTACTTAAATAATTGAAACTTCTATAAAAAACAAGTACTGAGTTATTAGTATATTTAAATTTTTTATATTAGTTTGATGTATGATTTATATTTTTAAGGCTTTGTAAAATTAATATTATTTTTACATATAGAAGTATCTTCTATAATATAAGAATTTATATGGGAAATTTAAAATTAATTTTATTAAATATTTTAATATTTTTTAATAAAAATTCAAAATATATACCTTTTCTAAATTAAAATAAATTATTGATGATATTTTATCTTACAACTCCTATTATTATCTTTGAATAATTATTTTCAAATTAAATGTAAGTTGATTAACACTGTAATAAAATATGGAGATATAAATTTGTGTCGATAAAAATATATTTTTTTAGTAACAAATTTAAAATATTTCTAGTCTTTATCTTTATTTTCTATGAATTTTATAAATTAATATGAAGTTTTTTTCTAATTTTCACTTAGATTCATAAAAAAAACTTTTAAAGCTTATGTCTACTATAAAATTTATATTTCTAAAGCTTCATTATTTAGTTAGTTATATAATATTTTATATATGTAATCAATTTAAAATAAATTTTTACAAATATATTAATATTTATTATTATACAAATAAAGTAATATATTAATATAAATATATTAAGATATAATATACATTTTTTCAATATAATGAATATATTAACCAAAACATTGTTTGAAATAATTTAATATTTTATTGTTCATTTTATTATTTATAAATTTTTGTTGTAAAATCTCATATATTATAAAGTCAGTATATATATAATAAAATCTTTTAATAATAGTAAAGTACCTGTAATGTTAAGACCAGCAAATGATTGAAACTCTGCAATAGCTCGATGGATTGTTTGCTTAGAAATAATTCCACTGTTGATTGGATTTGAAGGTGGTAAATAACCATACTGAGATAGGTACCTCTAAAAAAATGTTATGATTAAAAATATGTTTTATTTATGTATATAGACACATACACAAATAAAACTAAAATTGAAAAGAAAATATAATATATTATAAGGTACTTGAATTATTTTTTAACATAATTAAACGCACATACAATTTTTCATATCAACATTTCTGATATTTTGATTAGTAAATTTGTATGAACATTTATATATATGTTTTAAATAAAACCAAACTTTTTTGTCTTTATAAAAATTTACTATAAATAGACCTCAACATTATAACAATTAATGTAAGAAAACTGTCGTTTGAAATTTATATTTAATAATTTATTTCTGAATATATATTAAATAAAATAGAAACAAAGTTAAAAACGATTAAAATTGTTATATTATTAGAAACAAGTAATTAAAATCAATGTTCTTGTTACATATACAGTTAATAATATCAAATTTATGTTAGAGTTTTATTTTATAGATGAAATTTTTTCTTATAAATATAAAATTAATATAAAAGAAATTTATATTTGTTGATGTTAAGCATATATCTTAATATATATATCTTAAATATATCTTAAATAAAGAAAAAGTTTTAAAAGGAAAAGTATAAAAAGATGTTTTATTAGAATTATTGTCCTATAGATTTCTGAAATTTAATTATTCATATAAGAACGATCATCTATAATTAAACTCAGATTATTTTAAAAATTTGATTAAAAAAATCAAAATAAATTTAAACAAATTAAAAAATATATAATATTTGGCCAAGCATAATATCAAGTTGTCGTTCACTTTATATAAATATTCTTTAAATTTAATATCCTCTGACAGTCTTTTTCTACTCTTATATTTACCGCGCTTTCTTTCTTATTTTCCTGACTTTTTATCGAAAACAGAAATCGAGTGTTATATGACCGTACGAAGATTCACAGAATACCAAAATGTACTGGGAGAAAAATATTAATATAGGATTACCATCTACAGGACGTAAATCGCCTAACACATTTAATATTTAAAAATCACTTGAAAATTCTAAATTATATATTAATAAAAGATTTGAAAGTAATTAAAATATCTACAAGCTCATTAAACAAAAATTATGAAATCATGTTTCGATTTAATGCAATATAACTACAAGGTATATATTTCTTAATAATATGATTTATCATTTATTTGAAATTTCATTAGAAATTTATTTGTATTATAAAAATACAGTATTCAAATATCTTCTCCCAAATAAATAGCAATATAGTTTATTAATTTTATTTATAAGAAAAAGTGCAATAAGAAATTTAAAAAAATAAAATAATATATTTATTTGGAACCATTTATCAACGTTTTCAAAAAATTTCAATTCGTAATTTATAAACACCACAATAATTAAATATGTATAAAATAATTGAGAATTCATTTCAATATATTCTGTTTGGTAATTATTAAACAAATCAACAATTTTAGAATATAAATATGTATAGAAGCTTTAAAGCAAATTTGTGTGATAGAGTAAAAATTATTAGTTCTATTTTGATGAATTTTTTATTTATGTATATTATTTATGTATATTAATATATCTTTTATTTATAGCTAGGTTTGAATCAATACATGTAATATAATTTTTAAGTAACAAGTAATCGAAAAATTGATTTTTATAATTGTATTTTTTTAAAACAAAGCTATTCTCGATTTCTAATCTTAATAAATAATTTTATTTACGTAGAAAAGAATTGTTTATTAATTATTATAATTATTAATCAAAGACTCAGATTAAATAGAAAAAAATTAAAATATAAAAAATATTTTTCATTCTTTTAGAAAACTATTATAAGAGTTTTTCATAAAAATTTATCATCAATTTTTATAAATTAAAAGTTTCTATAACTTAATCATTTTTAATAACAAATATCACAGTTTTGATACATATTGTTTCATGTTTCCTTATATTTTATAATGATATTTGCAGAAGAAAATACGGTGAAAGAATTTATATATCAATTTATGAATTCTAATAAATCTTAGAAACAATAAAAAATATTTAATCCCTTAACTCAACTTATACATATACAAACACATTAATAACTATTATTATAATTGTATTAATAACTTTAAAATTTTTTACAATGTAGATGAAATTAATAAATATAAGAGAAGAAAGATTCATATTTTTAATTGAATAAAAAAATTAATTTTATCGCTAAAAATAACTATTCGTCGAGTTTTAAACCAGTATTTTAAACTAGTATGTAAGTATTCCAATCAGCCTCTTTAAAATAAAAATGACATGTTATAAAATTTTTATTTTTATCTATAGACAATTATAATAATAAAGTATATATTTTCAATTATATTTAATATACAGACTTGTTACAATTAATATAACAAGCATTAAAATATTCATATTGTATAATTATCTGTAAGAAGCTTTTATATGTTAAACTTTTTTTTTAACTCAGATATTAAATAATTCTTAATTAAATGTATAAATATTTTAGTTTTTAAAAAGAATTTTGAATATAATTAGTCAATATTTTAATTCATTTGTTTCGTTTTAACGTAAGAGTAACTTTAAATATATTTTATATTTTCTTACTAGTTATAAAAACTTATATAGTTCTTTATAGCAATATTATAATAAAATAATAAATATACAATAAAAATTAACTAGTTAAAATTTTTTCTTCAAATTTAAAAATAGAATAAAATTGCTTAAAAAATGCATGAATATTTTTCGCCAATATACGATCATTTTATGAGAAGTATACCCGTCTAGAAAAAGGTTTCCAAAATCTAATTTTTCAGTTTTATTTTCTAATCATCATAATACGATGTAAATAAATATTGAAAAATGCTTAATGTTTAAATTTTTATTATTCACAAATTTTTTAATTTTTTTAATCTAATTTTGCATAAAAACATTTATTTTTTGTTTAATATATCTGATTTTTTAATTTATTATTAAACAAAGTTGCACTATGTTCGCCAACAATCAAATTCATAATTCTTACATTTTTATTATGTAGATTTCCTTGAATAAAAATATAAAAATTCTTTTTTGGAAATAATTTATGTAAGGGTAAGAATAATTTAGTATAAGGTAACAAAGTTTTGTAATTAGGGTATAAGTTATTGAACGCGATGAAAGAGAAATCTTCCATATTTGGGATTCCTATAAAAGTTATCACAAATTTAATTTTTCGTTTCAATATAATCTCCGTTCTACAATTTAAAATGTATCATAAATTATTATTAAAATGCTATATTAAATAAAATAATTTTTAAATGTTAAAAGTGTAAATTATTAAAAACATTAAATTAAAAAAATACTCATTTCATGCATTTTCCATAATTCATTACGAAAAAAGTATTTATATGAAAAAAATATTAAAAATTCTTTGAAAATTATTTATAATAAAATAGTTTTAACAATTTTTGTGGTAATATGGGAAAACTTATGTTTGATGAAAATAAATAGGACTTTAAAAACTGTTTGCAAATTTCATACAAGATATTTATAATTGGAAATTGTTGTATTATAATTAGTGCTATAATTATATATAGCAATAATTATATAATCTTTTATAATGAATTTATTATAATTAATTATAATTCTTGAAAATTATAATTAAATGCCTACTTATTAATAATCAAGATAAAATTATTATTAGTTAAAAAAATAATATTCATTAAAAAACTTCCATGATATTTACATTTAATAGATGAAATGCAAATAATTTATTATATTACTAATACTTTAATATTTAATATAGTTCTTTTAATATTTCTTAAATTATTTTAAAAATAATAAATGAGAATAATACAATTGGTAGAAATAAATCTATTCAATGAGTCAGTTATCATAGTTAATTTTTTATAGTGAAAAACTACAGATAAAACAATTAAAAAGTTCCATCAACCTAACTAAAAAATTTTTTTACAAAGAAATCATTCTAATAATGTATAATTTTAAAAAGTTAAAGAAATTTTGGAAAGAAAATTAAATATACTTAAAAAGGAAATTGAAATAAAAAGTTAATATCCTAATTCTTGCAAATATGAAAATTTATATAGTGATTATTTTTAATTAGTTAAAAAAAGAAGATAATTAATATTAATAATATATGATGAAGTAAAAATTATGCTGCTTCAGGATTTCTTACTAGCATTATGATGTCTTTTCAGTTAGAAGAACATAAAGCACTTTGATCATACACAGTTTTTACTGTAGTTGAACAAAACTCCTTGTAACTTTGAAAGCATCTGAACTGAGGATGATCAACCTGTAATGAAACGAATAAGTCTGCAATTAAAGTCTAATGTAAAAATTTTAGATTAAACAAGATGGAGGAAACAAGTTGAAATGTAAAAGTAAAATTATGAATCGAAGAGTTCTGCATATACTACCATCATCTTAAAATTTATATAATTATTTATAATAAGATAGAAACATTAGAATGCTACTAAATAAACAAATTTAATATAATGATTAGGAATTTAGAGGATTATATTTACGTGTTTCAAGATTCACTCACAAAATTATTGTGCAATGAAAAGGTTTTATTTAAATGTTATAGGTAGTGTATTTATTAAATAGATATGTAAATTAATTATATATACATAATTTTATTCTAATTTATTTAGTATACAATTGGAAGGATTATCTAAGTGCATAATTTTTAATTTATTTACTTAATGAATTTTTGTCTAAAAATATTAATAATTATTGAATTTATTATTCATACAATAAAATAATTATTTTTTTTACCTTTTTCAATATTAAACATAAATAATTAACTATTAATAAATGTTTTCGTATAAAGAATTAATAAAAATTTTTTAATTTATACTTGAAAATTATCAATAATTAAATATTAAAAAAAAGTGTTCGTATTTAAAAATAATAATAACTAATTTAAAACTTTAAAAGAAAACAATAATATTGAAGTAATAATTTATGTCTTAAAATAAATAAAATATTTTATATAGTGTATTTAAAAAATAATAAAAAGATTAAAAAATTGAAGTTACTGTATGATTATAATTAATATTAATCCATAAAACTTCAATGAAAGAATGTTATTAAAATTCCATGTATATAAATGATCTGCGGAGGTGTCAAAGCATGAGTACTAAGAGATACAATCAGAAAAGCAAAATTATGCTAGATAAAGATACTGTGCTTAAATTTCAATGATTTGACAAGATGAATCCCTCACACCAAAATAAGGATTGACAAATGTTCTTATGATTAAGCTTCAATTTCGATAAAAACATATTTCTACTTTAGTATAATTTAGTACCTCAATAGCAATTTTTTGAGACATATTTAGTTTTTTTGAACCTCGAATACATAAATCTATCAATGATGGATAATCATATAACATTTTTGGATTAAAAAAGAATTAATAAGAAATATTAAAAAATCTCGTTGCCTGAAATTTTTGGTACGACATCTATAGGACTACTGTCCTATCACAAGAGTACTTTGCGATTCTTATAATAAGAATAATTCTGAAATTCAATTTTTTAATTACAGTTTTTTAATAATTTTTTTATATCAATTAATCAGATTTAAAGAAACGTGTATTTTTATAATTTATAAAAAAAATTATTCAAAATCGTAATGAATGTTTTAATTTAGTAGATCTTATTATTTTAAAACATTTATATTTACAGTTTCACATTGCATAATATTGTTACTTATATATATTGAGGCATATTAATTGATATCTATGCTAGAATAAAATGATGATGAGTTTTAGAAATTAAATATACTTCAGGAATTTTTATTGATTTAAAGATGTTAATCAAAACCTATGAAAAACTTTCAAAAAATAGTACAAAAGATGACTCATATTTGAATAAATAACTGTAACAAAATAAACTGATATAAGTTTTGTTTAAATATTTGATAACTAAACAAAATTAAATAAAAATAAATGGATTATGATTCATATTAATTAAGATGTATGTTTATTTATTTATTTGAAATTATAGTGATGAATAATTACTAATAATTGGTTTTTTATTTAAAATTTGAAAACACATTTTTATTGGTAAGATAGTAATACTTACAGATATTTTGTATAACAACTATTTCCAATTCTAACGCTCTAAATCTCAAATAAAAAAATATGATTATATAAGATATCGATTAAATTACAATCTGTTTAATAAAAATTATACATGTTACTAAAGCTGAAACTATTATAACTACTAATATTGGATGTATGCTTTAATGGATCATGTTGTATAAATTAAAAATATAAATAATATTTTGTGATGAATATTTTTTACTTCGCACTATTTTTCAACTGTATTGTTATATTGACTAAAATTTTAACTTATCTCAGATCATGGTTATATTATTAGACCCATCGAATATTTAATTTTCTATTTCAAAGTAAATATATTATACAATACATCAAATTATTCTTAATCTTGGGTTGCCTTCTTTTCTTACTTTAAATAACAATCATCTTTTACTAAGATTAAAATTACTAATAATATAATAATATCGACTGTTTTTATATGTAACCATAACTATGTTTTTTATTCTTATATTGATTTCTTTATCATTGATATATTTTCTATGATTATACCATAAAATTGGTATTAAGATGTCTTTGAGCTATAATCTAATAGAGAGTGAATCGCCATTGCAAACGGAGCCATTAATTACCTAAAATTACACTACAAACAGGACAAACAATAATTAACAAACTGGAAGTAATTTTATGATAGTGACTCAGTTATACAATAACTGTTATTTTGTTATATTAAATGTATTAATTTCATATACTATTTCTCTCTAAATATTCTACAAAAAAATTCAAGGTCCATATAATAAATAGATAAGAATGTTTGTAGGTATTATATAATTGTTTTTTGTGCAAAATATTTTTAGTTATTAATTATATCTTACAACAAAAAATTATGCATAAGTCCCTGTATATCAAATGAGCAAAAATGGTTGGTATATACTGTATTATTTTATATAATTCCTAAGACTGCTAATATATATTAAATGAAGTACTCCAAGTATTGTCAAAGAACATATATTAGTATCTTGATTTAGTCTCGCTATTTCGTCGAATAAATATAATAAATCAAAATTTACGACAATAAAAATCAGAACCATAAATAAAACTTCATATGTAAAATTTCTTGAATAACAATATTTTGAGAAATTTACTGCGTTAAATATATTTTTATTTAAATGGTAATCTAGTATAGAAAAAAAATAAATAGATTTTGAAATTACTATAATATTATTGTATATTTAATATTATTAGTTTTTTAATAATAACTATATACTATTTATATATCTTCAATATAATGGAAAATAGTTTATAATAAATGAATAGTTTTAATAAAAATATTTATTTAATAATTTCAATTTATAAATTTTTATTCTAATTAATTTAAAAAATATTATAACATTTTTCTTATAATAATATTATTTAATTTGACAAATTTTACTGTAAAAGTTTTAAAATTACAATAAATATTAAATTATGTTTTAATATATTCTGATTTTAATGATAAAAATTAGACTTATTATAAAATATTTTTACGGTGTTTATACATCAGCATCATCGTGTTTAAAATTTTTATTCATTTCGAACTATATAATTGTTATTTTATTTTACATTTTTGTATACTTTATTCTTTTATATGAATTTCAACTATTTAACAAATTAATATATACATTAATTATATATTACTATTAGGCGCTCAGCTATATTACTATTTCTACCTTTTTTTGGATTTTGTTAAAATTTAAAAGTTATCATAATCTTCACAACCACAGTTAAGAATATAAATTTCATTGATATTATTAAATTTTTGTTTATTTCATCAACTTTTACAATTTATGCATAATTAAAAATCAATTTATGCATCAGATTATTCGACAAATTAGCGCAAACGTTAAAAATAATATTCAAAATAACAAAAGAGTATGAATATATATACGAGTGCCCTTACAATTACATCTATATAGTACACAAAAAGTTGAATCTGAAATTAAACGATTTGATTAAGTAGATACAGCATTCTATTCAAGACTGGTTGAAAAACAATTTGATTATTATGATTGATTTTGATTAGTTGCAACAGTAGATTTTAATAAGGTTTGAAATTAAGGCCATTCAATTTTTTTATAAAAAAATGGTATCGTCACATTTGCACGGATCGCATGAATGTATAAGCATATAAAAGTACACATATTTCATTATACTACTCAATGAGTTTTTTTTTCAACTTATAATATAATTAAAAAAGTGGTAATTAAATGAGAAAAAACAGTAATACTTTAAACATGTATATAAACTATCAATTAACGAAAAATTATAAATATAATAAAATAATAAATATAAATATAATAAAGCAATAAAAAAATTATATCACTACATTATAGTTTTTAAGAAAATATAACATAAGTCATAATTAACTAAATAGTACTAACATTAGCACAAAAGAAGTATAATTAAATTCCATTCAACAATTTAATTAGATATAATAAAAAATTTATAATAGATGTCAGTTATTAAAATGAAAATTTTAATTTAATTCAATGTTTCACTAACAATAAACTTACTCAAAATGGTTTTAACAGTTTCTACTTTTTTCAGTGGAATGACGGAAAAAAAGAAAAACTATTAAATACTGTTAGCAACAATAAAACTTACTTTTCAAAGAACATATTTTGTTATCCAATGCTTCATTAAACAATAATAAAAATGATGAAAATATCAGCAAATTAGACTTCACTTTAATCATATTAAAGATTAATATACTTTAACACAATTGTCATGCACATTTAATTTAAATTATTATAATAATAAATAACATTATAATAGATATATACACTTAAAAATAATGCAAATTAAATATTAGAAAGATTAACGGTAACTTGAACGAAAACGATTTATTTCTTTTTTATTTATTGTCTCAAAGGAATCTTAATTAACAAATATTAGTGAGCTTGTGTAACAAAAAATAGAAATTAATATTAAAATAAGAAGTTAGAAAGTGCAAGTACTAAAAAAATATTTATTGGAAATTAGAAATAAAACTAAACGGCATTGGAATATCTGATAAGAGAAAATTGCAAGATAATAATTTAAGTTTGATGAAATTATCACTGATGCTGTAACAAGAGTGAACTATGAAAAAAATACTATTTGTAATAAAAATGCGTAGAATATCATAATTTGTATTTTCAAAAGTATAAGAGATATTTATAGAAGAATAATTTTATCATTCAATATGAATCAAGATGCCAAAGATGAACTTATTTTTCGAACCTTGAGAGTGTATGCTCAGTAGTGATGTATCATATTCTATGTATCAGACGAAAAGAAATATTTTATATACGGTATTTATAAGCTTATAATATACTACTACTGATTCTAATTAACACAGACAATTGATTTTCTTCGATATATTGAGTGCACCTAAGGTTTAGAGAATAATAACAGAAAAATAAAAATCTTTGATAAAATCATTAATAAAATATCTTTGATAATAATGCTTTATTTTGAAATTAGCTATCGTTTTATTCTCCAATATGAGTAAATGTTTTGAGATCAAAATACGTTTAATATGAATGTGCAAGTAATATAGCAAAAAAATTATACGAGACATAAAAAATGCATAAATATACGAGTATTTAGAGAAGTGAATAAGTTGAATATTAACGAACAAAAATCAAAAATAAATAATTTATAATTTCTGTCTTGAATAAATATAATTAATAAAAGAAAAATAAATAAAAAGTGCGAAACAATAGAATATAAATTATATACTCGACTGATGTACTAAAATTCAAAGTTTGAAAGAAGACACGTCAGTGGAGGAGTTTTACGCAATTTGCGAGTATCCACCAATTTCCTGAGTTAACGTTACTATTATAGTTGAATTTTATATCTGCATTAAATAATATGGGAACAAGTTATAGAACATCACTGATCGATAAAAATTCATAATTTAACAATTGTATGTAGATTAGGACTTCCTGTAAATAAAAGGTGAAACATTAGTACCATATATATATGATTACTCCTTTGTTATTATAATTATAAATCACTTTAAAAATTATTCACAAATTTTTTATTAGTATAAATTTATTTGTATACGCTATTAAATAAATATAGAAAAAATGGAAAAAAAGATTAACAGACTGAACGAGGATACCATATATAATAATAATCAATAAATTATTGTTAAGAATGTCTATTAATATTTATTTATTAATACTTATTTCTTATACTACGGATACTCGATATTTTACTAGAATAAATATAATTCAACATCAGAAATAAACATATATTTCAGATTAAATATTTAATTAAAATTTTTATATTTATTATGAAAACTCATATGTATCAATATATAGTATTTGATTAAATTTTTTTATTAGATTTAAATTGTACCCACAAATCATTTTTCATATTCAAAAATAAAAACATAAAATAAATAAAGTATGTATAATGCAGTAAATGCTAATTCAAATAGTAAAATAATATAAATGATTTTTACATTACATTGCAATATAATATTGTATCTGATATATTATCCTTAGCAAAAAAACTTTACTAAATGTATTTCATTTGACTTAAATTTATAATTTAATTAAAACATTGTATTTATGAAAGCGAACTAAACTATTGTTAATATTGTTTAGAAGTAGATAACTTTTTATTATAAAAATTTAAAGAAATACATTTATCGCTCTAAAAGTTAATAATTTTATTTTTTATGAACAACAGTATTTGTTATTTATAAAATTTATAATTTAAATCTATATTTTACTTACGAACATTAAAGATAATATTTTTATAAAAAAATTTATGAAAATTTTAAATATTTTGAATAATTTGAATACAAGCGTGATACTGTTCACAATATTTTGAAACTGTTGACTTGTACCAAGGCACATTAGAATTAGGCGTTTGTTGAATGTTCTTGATCTTAGGACAATACGATCATTATTTCTTGTCAAATCAGGGAAGTTTAGCAGCTCTACCATTATTGGTACTTCGACGAGTAATTGTATATTTTTTCAGTATTTTTGTTAAATGGTGCCCAAAAATATTGGGCTATAGTATCCACTCACGACAAAAGAATCATACGTATACTCCGATGAATACTAATGGAACAAAATTCCAAAAATTCAGCTCCAAGTATAATGTACTTTTTGAAGTACAAAAACACCCAATATCGCATTTAGAATCAATCAAGGATAGCATTGTTCGCATCATATCCGTTATTACCACAACTACCATTCACATCGTAATTTCAGAAATAATTGATATTATCTGGTTTTCTCTCACTGTAGTCTGCTTTATTCAAATCATTCCCTTTGGACAAAATACTAATTTTTTAATAATAAAAAATCGTTATACTAATTTTATACTAATGCTTTTCTATAAAGGTATAAAAAAAGAAATCCTACCATGTATAATAAAGAATAGAAAAGTATAATAAAGAATAGAAAGAAATGCATTCATCTCAATGAAAATGAATATAAAAATAAACAATTTCAAGAGCTTATCATACGTTTAAAGTAATGTATATTAATTAAATTGAATTATCTATTTAAAACTTATTGCGGTCTTTTGAATATTTAAAAGTGAACATTATTTTTAATAAAAAAGAATAAACCTATCGTATTACAAAACGGGCTATTTATTGCTTATGATTAAAAATAAGATTTGATGAAAGGAAAATTTATAAATAAAATAATCAATAATATGTTGATTCAATGGAAGTTATAACAAATTAAATTTAGATAATATTCTACAGATTATCAAAAGCAAATTGTAAACATCAATATTACTCTAAATTATAAGAATAATAGTATTAGTAGCAGTGTACTTACATGGAGTTGTATAATAATATAAATATAGAATTTTCAAACATAAATAAACATACTTTGCTACTTATGTTATAAAGGCTATTTCAAATACGAAAATTTGAATAAAAAAGAGCTACTAAAGCTATATTTTTGCTTGTTTACATAATACAAATTATAATTGACTATTGTTCAATGTCAAAACAAATTTATATATGATATATTTTAAATATTTGATTGGTGATTCAAAAACTTTTTAAATATTAATTATATAGTTTGTTCAATACTACTTTTTCAAATAATGATAACATTTACATGCTAATGTAAATATAAAAATGATTATAAACAGTGGGTAACAATGTGAAGAATAGATTGTTTTGAAATATAAATGAAACAATTTAATAAATTTAAAATTAACCAATAAAAAGTAAATATAAAAATTATTAAAATCTAGTTTGCAGTTAGATTTGATACAAAAATAAATAAATTCATACAAAATAATAATTTATCAATAAATCAAAAAAGTTATTCTTTGTTTATTGAGATTTTTCAGTTTTGTATATTATAATATTATATTACAAAATAAAAAACAGATTTTTAATTTTAAAATATACATTTTTATAAAACTGTCATAGTTTCTAATTTTTAGAGCCCTTTTCAGGTGTTTCAAAAAAACCTAGAATTTTTTATTTAGAAAATTAAAAATTAAGAAAATATTGAACTTTTTACTCAAAGTTATATGTTTATTTAAAAAAATTATAATACCTATAATAAATTTAAAAAAGAAATGAATATTTTGCTTAAAAATTATTATGTAAAAAAATAAAAAACTCGACTAGATTGTATATTACGTATTTTGAAAGAATAATAATAAAAATAATTATAGTTTAAAATACTCTTATATTCATCAAAGATAAAGAAAAAAACAGCGACAACAAGAAAAATTTAAAAAATGAATAGCACAAAAAAAATATTAGGTGATGATAGCAGAAAGTATAATATCTATGAATAACAATAAAATATGAAAGAGAAGAATTACATTTCACAATTTGACTTGCACCATATATAAAATGAGTAGTTATTTACAATATGAAAAGATTAGTATCGACGACTTTTCTATCACGAGATACTTAGCTTCATCTTGGATTGATAATGACGAAAGAAAGATGATTTTATTGCGTATAATATACACCTGTTATATTACACAACTATCTTTTGCAAATAGATGTGATTTTTTGAAAATAAATTGATTAAAATAGTTAATCATTTAGATATTACCGGTAATCGTATTTAATATATATTTATATTAATATTCCTAATTAAAGGAAAGTCGTAAAATCGTGTAAAAGAATTAGCAAGTCTAAATTTAAGACTGTTTTAAATGTTACTTAAAACTTCAACAATATATTATGAATATTAAAAAGTTTAAAAACAATATTCTTATCATTAATAAGATTTTTATTTTCAAAAGTATTCTCACTGTTTACCTTATTTTATTTTCATACGTTATAAAGAGTATTTAATATTACTTAAAATTGTAAATATTCCAAATATTTCTAATTAAAGCATGGAATAAAATACAAAACAAAAGTGGATTACATTCCAAAGCGGTAAAAAACGCTTTGTTACAAATTTTTATAAGAATCTGCTATGTTAATAAATATTTATTTTACGTTTATTGTAAATATTTGTAAGTAGGATTTTTATTAAAAAAATTTAATTAAAAAAAAATAATTTGCCTTAAAAATAGTGTACGTTATGTTTATACAATCAAACATTCCAGTTTAGATAATTTATACGATCATATAGTTACTAATAATAAAAATTTGATGACTTCTATAAACCGCAGATTAAACATCTTATTATTTCAAATTATATTATTTATAATAAATTAAACACGATTTCTTTGTCGTTAGTTTTGATTATTATAAAAAATTTATGTATTATGAAATAAATAAATTAATTTAAAAAAAATAATTTTTCTTTTTAAACGATCATTACTTATAAATGGAAAAATGGTATATATAAATATATATATATTTATATAACAATTATATAATAATACTAACTGTATCTAAAATAATAAATACTATCCATGATGCTTAATGATGCATATTTATTAGAATTATTTTTAAAAATACCTTCAATTCTATTTCTTACTCGATGTTTATTATAAGTACATTGCAGGGCTATAATTATATAACTTAAAAATGAAGACGATATTAAATTAAAATATTTATTTTTAACTGTTTTATTTATTAAATTTATATCATTAATATCTATTCTTAAAATATAAGATTGAAATATGTTTTGCATTGCATTATATTTCGAAATTCAATTTAATGATTAAATAATTATATTATATCTTCAAAAATATATTCGTATAAATGTATTTTCTTTTATAAAAGAATATTATAAGTTTTTTATAAGTTTATAAATCTTTTTATAAAACAAAAAAAATACTACCAATATTACAAAAAAATAATGTTTATAAAACAAATGACATCTTATATTTTTTAAATAATATTATTATTAATTTTCAGTATTCATAAAAGTACACAAATAAATATATTTCTTTTTTGTATAAAATAATAAATAAACAAAAACTATTAATTACATTCCTTTTTTAGTTTTACATTAGATGCATGAATCAACATAATTAATTCAAATTAATTTTTTAATTTTTTTTAATTTCTAAAACTTTTATTTAATGTTTTAAATTATTACAAAAAATTAATATTATAATACTACTGTTTAAATAAACAATTTTTCTCGTTACTTAAAATTATAATTTCATGTATTTTATTAATTAAATGCAGCGATCTTATGTGAAAATTTACATGATATTAACTAGATATTTAAATTTGAAATTTATTAAAAATACAAAATTTTTGTTTATATTTTTAAGATGTTCATAAAATTAATTGGTGGGTAATATTTAAATTATAGGAAAAATTTTATATAATGTTTGAAAGCTGTTATAGGTACTTAAAAATTGTAATAATTTTACTTAGTGATACAGTTTTTAAATAATAAAATAAAACAAAAATATATTTGTCTAGAGTACCTAGAATTTATTTAACATTAATAATTATTATATGTAATTTTTATAATATTATATTGATTAGAAATATATTTACAGAATATACAAAGTTTCTTTGTAAAAATCATTTTTGTTTATTAATCAAATACTGAAACATCTTAAAAATATATTTACTTTTGAATATTTGGTTTAATATTTCAAAGTATTATTACATTTTCAAATTAGACTTTTACAACATTTTTATAATAATTCATCTTAATGTGTTTGTATATAGTCATGAAATTTTTCTCTTTTATAAAATTTAATTAAAAAAAATAATTATAAACCGAATATTATATTTGATTAAAGATTTGTATAAGCCATGAAACATTGATATTTCTCTATATAATAGTATATGAAATTTTTTCTAATGTAACATTCGTTTTCCAGATTTTCATGAACTCATGCGCAACCAGTTTCTCTCAATTGTTTCAAAATTTCAAGGTATAGTGAGTAATTATTTCCAAATCTGTAAAAATAAAAAAGTGACGATTATTACACGCTTTCTTTGTTCTTAATGAACTAAAAAGTTTTATCTATAAGATTGATTAATTGTATTAAATTAATAAATAACAAATAATTTTTTGTTTTTTCATTATTAATAAGGCTTTATATGAATTAATTGTCGATTTCAAGTGGATAACTTAGTCTTCTTGTATTTATTGTTATAAATTCAAAAATTATAAATCAAATGAAACAATTTAGTGTATGTAATAGAATATTCATAAAATCTAAAATTTTATATTTAAAAATTAATAAAAATTCTATAATTATTGTTTAATTTTAAATATATGATTAGTTATTATTTGCAAAAGTAATATTTATTTAGAAAACTAATTTTTAATTTTATAAAATTCTATATAACATTATAATTTTTAATGGTCAGTTTTATGAGGACTAATTTACTCGTAGAGTTATATTTTATCACACATTATTTAATATACTTTACTTATATTACATTCCAGTAATATGTTATTAATATTTGTATTCATTTAAAAAATGTTAATTTGATCCTTTGAAAAAAAGTTTTATTTTTATATATATCTATATTTTGTCATTAGTAGACTATTAATAGTGTGAGATTGATTAAAAAAAATATATTCAAATCTTATATCTTTATTATTAAACTTAGAAAAAAGTATTATACCATTTTCGTAATAATAACTATATTCTAGGTTTGGATAAAATGAGCAACTGACTCATTTTAATATTATTAAACCATTGAAGAACTTATGAAATATTACATACTACAAAATTTAATACATTAAACGACTATTTTCTAATAGTACATTTATGATTTTTATTTATATTGTTTCATTTTTAATATTTTTATTTACTAATAATAGCTTACACATAATTCATATTTTTAAATGTTTGATATTTAATTTTAACAGTTAAATAATATAGTAATTAAATAAAAAAAAATTTAATTTAATTTTTAATAACATATAAAATTTAATTAAAAATACGTCTTTTATTGCATTGAATAACTATATTTACGTAACTAATTTAAAAAAATATTTTATTATTGGTATTTTACAAAAAAATTCAATTTTTGTATAAACATGTATTTTATCAACTTTCGCCAAAAATTATTGAAATCAAAATCTTAAAATGAATAAAGTAAATTAAGTTTCAAGATTAAATAAAGTCTTATAAATTTCTGAATTAAATATTTGTATGAATCTGTTGTGAGTTATGAATTTATTCAGTATGCGGAAAATTTTTTAATCAAGTCATTATATTAATATGCATATTTTAGATTTTGTAAAATTTTATATAAAATATAAAGTAAATTTCACTAATGGATAAAATGCCAAATTTTTTAAAAATTATATAAAAATTCTTTAAATATAATTTTATCTTAAAATTTAAAAAAGGAAAAATCTTAACAAATAAATATTGTTAGACAAAGATTATTACGTTATATTTCCATACTTCGTCATTAAATTCATATTTCATACAAAACTTTATTTTCAAACAAACTAAGTGGAATATAATGAAAGTTTTTGTTATAAAAATAATTTTAAATATTGCAATGAAAATATATAAGTAAAATTAATTTCCGATAGTTTACAACTATAAGTAATGTGCCCACCCAAATTTACATTAGCTTTTCTTGCGAGATAATGTAGATATTTTCAAATTAAGAAGTAATAAATATATGTCATAAAATGATTCAAAACCTTGGTTAAAAGCAAGAAATACGATTTTATATTCGAAGCGTACCTCACAGAAGTTGCGAGGGCGTAGAATACCGATGTGCCAGTATTATAAAAACTTATTCAAGGTTAACTTGAATAATTATTCTTTTTGATTTGTTAGTGCGCTGGCCCCGAATGAAAATGACCAAGTAAAAATTTAAATATTACTAATATTAATAATATCTTAATAATAAATTTTGTTCTCATTATAATTATTCGTTAGTAACAGAGAAGAAAAGACTAAATAATAACCTTTACAAAATTAATGTAATTATTATAATTACTACGTAAGCTCAAACTTAAATTAATATTAAAAACAAAAATATTTTTTAACCAAACGTAATATTTAAAAATGAAGAAAATTTATGCATAAATATATTTATAATGTTGCATTGTGAGTTATTATTCAAAATATAAAGAGCAACTATTATAGTATTTATCATCTTTATCTTTTTTCTAAAGTCTTAAAAAAGAAAAATTTTGACTACAGTATATTGTATGAATCATGCATACAGGAAAGATAGTTGCTTCAGTTAGTGCGGAAATAACGTAAGGCATGTACTTAGATGAAAAGTGAAGCCTGACTATAGTCAGCAAAATATGAATCACTCTTTTACTTTTATTAGTCTTTCATGCATCAAATAATTAAATTACAGATTGTTTCCATAAACTGATGAATTTTAAATAAAGTTTTTAATGTTTTATCTTTGTTTAAAAAGAGGTTAAGTTTAAATTTTTTTAATATATGAATTTATATCATAATACCGTAAATATAATAAAATAATTTTCTACAATTTTAAAAACAATAATAATTAAACTACTATTTTTATTAATAACTATAAATTACAGTTTAAAATATTTGCGAAAAAAGAAATAGAAGTTAAAATAAAATATTAAAATTTTATATAATTCTTCTGAATAATATATTACATGCACTAAAACTCTAAATTATAACATATTACACAAATCAGAAAATAACCACTTAGAACTATACGGAAAAAACCGAAGGCCGCAGTAGTGCAATCTCGCGAATATTTCTATGACCTCGTCAACGAAGATACATTATATTATTTTTCGTACTAGAATTAAAGTTAAGTAGATTCAAAATGCTACGAAATTATGTGCAAATTTTTATTCTTTGTTTATGTATAAGTATAAATATTTTATAATTCAGAATTTTTTGAACTATGAATTCTGTATAAAAAAAATAGTCTTTTGTTTGAATCAAAGCATATCCTTTATCTAAATTCTGTTATAAAATATGAATTTTTTTATACATAAATAGTCAATAACACATTTTATAAATAAACTAGTTTTTAATATATATGAAATAAATGTGTAATTAGAATTATTTGAAAGTTAAGCAATGAATAAGTAATAAGACTTATTAATAATTTTAAAACTATTTATTAACAAGTTATTAAAAATATAAGAACAATATATATATATATATATATATATTAAAGAATTTATTATTTCGGTCATGTTTCCTTTTTACCAATAATTGAAAAACCGGTTTTTCAGCTTTATTTTGAGAAAAATACATAAAGGTGAGCATTTTTAATGATTATAAGGTTCTCATTAAAATGAAAATACATCTCATTATTGTAACAATAAAATATATAAATTAAAAGAATTAGGAATTTATTATTATATTTATATAATAATAATTATATATTAAGCTTATTAATAAATGAAAAATGAAATCAAAATTTCAATTAAAATTAAAATTTAATATGCTTAATAATAATTATTATTAAATCTAATTTTTATTACTTATTTAACATATATCAAACATATATATAGTGTAAACATGAATTTATTCAAAGAATTACATTATTCAGTTATTAATTATATTTTTTTTATTAACATAAATTAATAATTAATTTGTTCAAAATTTTTATGGAAATATAAGGATGTAATAAAGATCATTTGAGACTCCAATCAAGCGTGTTACCACAGGTGTATTACGTAAATCAGTTTTACAATAATAATAATTAGAATAATACCGTAAACACTAAAGAGAAAAAAACATTATTTAAGAAAAATTAACAAGAAAAAAATGTATATACTTACCATAGCTCCAATAGTAGAAAAATTTGATGAAACTGTTAAAATCATCTCGAAACAGACGATTATTAAAATAAGTCTGAGTGATTCATTTGTAGCTCTGTAAATATTATTTCCAACGAAATTTAAAATCGATAACATTTTGATTCTGAAATTTTATTTCTTCTAAATATTTCACTCTACGATTATTAAATCTTATCACGGAAATCATAAATTTATGAATCAAATCGTTTTTTCATCTACTAATACATTTGTAAAATTTTTACTATGATGAAAACTTAGAATTTGAATTGTATGTCTACATTAGGAATAATTATCACAATATTTTTTTATAATTTCATAATTTTATTATTTACCAATCGCGTACTAGGAAAAAATGCAACTAAGTGTAATGCTTGCAAAAAAGCTCAGTTTTCTAATATTGAAAACGACAGAGCAATTCTCTGTTTTATTTCACTGAAAGGGAAATTTAGATAAAAAGAAATAAGAGTATGCCATTGCATACTAGCTGGCAGACCACTGACTCTGTGACTCACAATCACGTTGGAACTGAGTTTTATTAAAATCTCCCACCATTGTAACTACACTGTCTATGCCACGGAAACCACTTTAGCATTTTATGTTGATTATTAAATGATTATATTTTTTATTTATATTCAATAATTAATCATAAATCTTATATACAATTGTTTGTCATTTTACACATATGATTTATTTGTTTACTGATCTATTATTAATGATTATTTTGTTTAGTTGAAATAAATGAATTTCATTTTTATTCAAGATATCTTTTATCAATACATCTTTTCGATATTACTGTTGTATAAATTTAATAAAATTTATTAATTTTCAAGTGGTCATCTTTTAATAAAATTTATTTTATAAAAGAGAAATTCATTTTCGATTAAAGATAAATTTGAAATTTAACAATTATGAAATATAATTTATATATAATTTTAATAGAATGTATTCAAAAACTTTTAAATATAAACTAAAAAATACAAATAAAAAATATTGGTATTTTTTTTAAAATATTACATTCGTTTAAGAGTAAATAAAATTGAAAATTAAAATACAAAATTTAGACTTTAAAAATATCTTTTGTATTTAACTATTAATTTATTTAAATAAATATATTAATTATAATGCATTACTTTAAAAATTATAAAAATTAATTTATTAATTTTAATTATTATTTACAAATATAAATTATTTTTTTTATATCATATATATTTTTGTTTATATCAGAGGCGAAAAGCATGTATTTACTTATATTTTTTAAAACCTTCTGAAAACTTTTTAATCCTTTTTATTCAAATTTTAGTTGAATTAAAAAGAAAAATAATATTTTTTTAAATATTAAATATATATTAAAAGGTAATAAAAAATTTTTTATTATTAAATATTCATAAAATTACGAATTCATTAGTCATTAAATTAGTTATCAATGTCTAGCTATTATAATTTAAAAAATATTTCTCAAAAAGGTAAAATCTATAAAATTTTAACAAAAATTATATATTTCTATCATCAATGAATTTAAAATTTCAAATTTTAAAAAATTGAATGAACTTTGACATAAAGTTTTTTAAATAACATAAAACTTTCAATTTAAATAGAATAATTTTTAATACTTAGAAAATTGATTATTATTTAAATCATTATATCATTTGATTTAACTAAAACATTAACTAAAAGAATTATTTAAATTTTGCTATTAATTCAGGATATTTAAATGCACAACAAAAGAATATTTAAAATATTCCTGTTTTAATTGCGTTTAAATAATATAAATAAGATTTATAAAGGATATTAGATAATTCCATTTGGAATATGTATAATATCCCTACAAAACATTTAAAAATAAACGGCTAATTAGCGAAAAATTTATATTAATACTACTTTAACATTTAATTTTTTCAAAAAATGATGCAGTATTTATGATACACAAGTCAAGAAATGGAGATCGATTGATCTTTAACTGAAAAAATAAGTGTACCAATAAAACTGTTCATTGACATCTAAAAGTGTTTTTGTAAAAACAAAATCAATTGTTTATAAGATGAAATTTTAATTATATTAATTATATAAGATTGTATAACTTTGAAATATTTAAACTTTAAATTAATTTATCAACCAATTTTAGTAAAATAGGTATATTTCTTTACTTTAAATCATGTGTTAACATCAATTGTTTTTAAATTAATGTATAAATATATTATATTATTTGAACAAATTTTACTCTCGTGTAATATTAAATATATTTCATACTAGTTTTAAATAATTTTATAAGTAAAATAATATAATAAGTTTAAACATTATATTTTATTTTATTAGTTAAACTAAATGCCAAAAATACAAATTTTATCTTAACAAAAGTAGAGAAAAGTTTGAAATTGTATTGATTAATTGAATAGTAATATGAATAATAATTATTTTTAAATTAATATTAGTGGCTGAAAATACAAAAATTCAAAATTTAGAACATTTATAAATTGATGCATAAATCTAAAAAATCATAAGCTTTTTTTCTGAGATTTAGATAAAAACATTCTTGGTTACAAATTTCACAATTAACAATAACAATCTTTTAAAGTTTTAAAAACGTTTTTTATTTATTTTTTTATTCTTTCTTCTATTATAGATAGTTTTATTTAAATTACATTTTTTTCGGTGGTTTTGAAAATCCCTCATGCAAAGCAATCAGTTTAGAATATTTGTATAAAATAGTAATATATTAAATTGAATGTTTTTCTAAATAAATTTTATTAGATAATTTCTTTCTCAATTTACGTAAATATATGATATACCTATAGATTATATATTATTATGTTATTAATTATTATGTTTAGAATATTTATATAATATTTTCAAAGTAATATTACATAAAATCAATTAAAAATTAATGACAATTTATCAATATCTTCTGTAGAACTAAAAAGTGATAATATCGTTAATATATTTGATTAATCTAATAATATATTAAGATACTAAAATATTAATTTCTATTTTTATAATTAATATCGTAAAACACTTATTTTTTATAATAGCATAAAACTATCCAGTGCTAGTTCCAATTATGTTTTTACTTTAATAAGGCAAAATTAGAATTGTTTTTTTAAATTTTAAAAAAGTTACTATTATATATAATTATATTAATAGACGTATATTTTGAAATTAAATTGTTGTTATAACTGCAAGTAAAATTTCTATCCTTGGTTACAGTGCTTGGTAAAATAATCATTTAATTTAGAAGTAATGCTTTCAGTAAAAAAATTATTAATATATATTTATTCAAATAATTATCAAATAGTATATTTTGTTAAATTTAGCAATTTTAACGATTTTAGCTGTTAAATAAAGTTAATTATGCATTTTATTTATTTTGGTTTAAATCATTTTAAATTCATATTTTTAAATTATTGTTCATTTGCGAGGGTTTGATTTTAATTATTTGCGTCGTTCCTATCATTAGAATAATCCGTAAATTTGACTAACAATTGATTCGATTTATGATATTTATAATAATAGAAAAATAGTACTGATAAATATTATTAAAAATCATTTTTAATTTTACTATAAATTATATACAATTTTTATTCATAATTCTAGTTGATATTATTTTACAATAATTGTTAACAATTTCTATTAAACTTAGGATACTTGTTTGATAATAGATGGTTTCTAAATATTATAAATTTTCTAGAAGAAAAATACAAAAAGTTTTGGAACTACAAAGAATTAAATAAGAAAAATAAATTATTTTTAATTATTTATATAAAAATTTTTTAGTATTAATAATAAATATATAATTAACTTTTTATTTTTACTAATCAATTGATTAGTCGTTAAGATAACTATTGTGTACAGGAGTTAGAAAATGCACTTTAAAAATTATTTTAGAGATATTTTATACAAAATTAATTTGTTATTTATTACAAAATATTGTTAGAAGATTATTCTTTAAATTACTATATCATACAATTAGATATCATAAAATTTGTATCAATTTATATCAATATTAAATTCAATAAATTTTCCTCGTGATATAATCGTTATATTATTATACATTACTTTTTAAAATAAATTAATGATTTAGGAATAATAATAAATTTAAATTAATCAGTACTGTTCATAATTTATCTTATTAAATGTTTATACAAGAATTTATTGATAGTTTAAACATTGATCAAACTATTTGATTTTGAAAAATTTTATTTAATACTTTCAAAAAATAACAATGAGGGAAATTAAGTATTCTACCATTTAATTTTTATTTAAATATAATTATATTTAAAATATCTATATTATAATATTAAAAAAATAATTTATTATTCTGATTATAAATTGAATAGATGAAGGATTCATTATTTTATTTCTATAATCTTCGTACATATTGAATAAACACTGTTTATATTTTGTTTTTCTCAAGAATCATAGAAAAGCAAATAATTCATCAGAAACATATTATGAAGGTAATCATTGAAAAAATTACAATAATATTATAAGGCTATAAATGTTAAAAAATTAAAAATATATAATAATTATTTTTGAAAATTACTGTTTTAATAAGAATGTTTTGATACATATGAATTTAGAAAATTTTTTAGTCATTATTAATGTAGAACATTTTTACTTGCTAAATATTTATGCAAAAGTATTTAAATAAACTAAGTAGTTATTATGTTTTTTTCATTTTTCTAAAAAAATATTAAAAATTGTTAATAGTACCATTAAAAATTTGAATCATATGGACAAGTTTGCTTTGTTATAGATAATTTACACGTTGGAGTAAATTTTTTAATAAAAACAAATGACCTGTAATAAATAATAAAGTTAATTTAATAAAAGTAAAGGTTCTCTATAAACATAAAAGTTATTACTTTAAGATTAAAAATAAATGTATATTATTACATTCATTCATTTTAATCGTTTGTTTAAAAAGTATTATAGTAAATTATATTTTATTAGCAGCATATATGGGACAATTAAATAAAAAATAACTTCTAATTCTGATTATTTTGCTTGTAGCAATTAAGCTGTATGCATTAATTATTATAAATATTATACAATAGTCACACAACAGTCATACAACCTATTCATGATTAATGTGACTTTTAATGTAAAAATAGCTTTAAATAAACTTTAAATAAGCTTTTTTAAAAACATTTTTTTCATTCATTTTAATTAAAAAGTATTTAGAATAATTTTATTTTAAAAACTGATAATGTACATGTAATTATGTCATGAACCTCAAGATATTCACATGCATATTTTTTCATAAGATATTTTTAGTTTTACATGATGAAAATTTCATTTTTAAAATCTCCATATTTTGGTACAAAAATTAACATTTAACTTTTCTTATTTTGTTATTCACGATATTAATATAGATTCAAGGAAGAAAATTTCGACAAAAATATTATATTTTAAGTAGTTGCATCAACTAAATTAAAGGAACTAAAAGATCTATTGTTTAATAATAAATAACTTTGTAAATATTATAAATGATTTAGGTCAAAAATTAATTAAACATATAATAAATAAAATTTTTTAAAAAACTTTATTAAATCTCTTTGCTTCACAGCAGCCCTTGAATTAATTACACAACTATAATTAATCTTTAAATTTCACTACTTCTATGTTTTTTCATTTTCTCCTTGCAGTTTAATTTTTATAATTTAATACTCTCTATGCTAACTTACATCTATACTTTTATTGTTTCAATACTCCTTTTCCTTATTAACATATTCGATACAAAAATTTTGAAAAAAATTCATAATTTACTGATTACAAAGAGAGTATATAAAGTTACAATTTTGTTTCAAGTATAATTTTTTCCAAATGAATATATTATATTTATGAATAAAAGAATATAATATTATTTAATTTCATAAAAATAGATTCAGAAAATATCATTAGATTCATATAGTTAGTTTTCCATAAATGTGTATTTTATTTGATGTTTTTAATTTCATTATTTATATTTTAATCAAATAATAGTATAATTGTAATGTAACATTAAAATAATGGACTAATGTATAAATTTGCATCTTTGGTAATGTTTTTATTTTGCATATTTGATTGCGATATTTTCAATTTATTTTTTATATTATTAATATTTATAATAAAAATTAAACTTACTTTTTAATACATTTTTGAATGTTCAAAATATCTAGATTATCAAAAAAAAATTTCTACATATGCATTTGTTAATACATTTACAAAATTAATTAATACATTTTGCTGTTTTTTGGGGTAAATATTATTAACCTAACAATATATATATGTTTTAAAATATTGTTAAAATTATGTAACAATCTCACAAGAATTTATCTATCATATCTATATACACACATATATATACATGTGTACAATTATAAAGGCGCGTGTCACTGCAAACTTCACCTCCTTCACAAGCACAACACTATATCATAATATTTTAACATCTAAGTAAAAGAGAGACAAATTGGGGAAATTCAATTGAGAATTTCAATAGCAATAACAATCTTAAAATTAAAACTTTTCAAAATTTCCTTGGAAAATTTGCTTCATCACAACCATTGTGGTTTATAGAACAATACTTTAAAATGTACTTGTACTAAAAGTTCTTATTATTTTACAATTAGTTTATATTATGCCTTGGCTAGTAATTATTTTATATGAATCAATCTCTCCCATAGCTCTGAATTCGTTGATTTTTTACAAGATATGTTGACTTTTAGAATAAATATATTTGTAATAAATGATGTGAGAAGTAAAAGTATAACAATGTAATAAACATGCCGATACATATATATGCATTTATATATTTTCTGTTTAAATTTATTGCAATTGGGTGCGATGAAGGCAAGCGTCCCCTATTGTGAGAAATACAAATTTTGCTTTAAAAAATAATTTCTATATTTTTAAATGTTGAGATTTTTGTTTTTATTATTTCTTTTAAATCGTTAAAATCTCGACAGTAATATCGAAATAATTAACTCAGTCGTTCAGCATTATATTGTAAGAAATATTTACAATTATGAATGGTTTTACATGGAATATTGTACTTACAATTGTAGAGTTACTTGAATATTGAAAACACCAGAGAACATCAGACAGTTGTTGGTTCGGGTTGCACATCTAGTAATGTATTGAATATATGATGCTCTGTGTTCATTATTTTACAATCAAAATGGTGAAGTATGTTAAACACTTGTTAAGTGCTGTAAATAATGTTTGAAACGTAGTAATTTGTTATAGTTTATTTTGGTGTAAAGGGTTATGGGTTGAAAAAATGAAGCAGTAATTAAGCCGTAAGGCACGGCAAATTTTCATTTTACAATATTTTCTAGCTATAAATTTTTATGAAAATATGGCCACAGATAAAATAAAAGTTGCTGTGAGGGTTCGACCCTTTAATCGTAGAGGTGAGTTTTTTTTGTAACGATATACTCTGATAAAATATTCTTGTGAATAAATAGTCTGTATATAAATACTTTTTATATAACAGATTCTTATATATCTTTTTTATATATGACACAAATAATTACTATATTCATTATCGATTTGTTAACTTGTCTGATTGTATTCGAGATCACGTGTTTAAATGTAGGCCAAGGATTTTAGGATATAGTTATTTGATTAGGTTCATATTTCTAGTTTCAAATTTCTTTTTAAATTATTGACCAACATTATTTTATTATTATTGTTTAATAATATGAAGTTTAATTTTTAAATTTAAAACAATTTATAAATATTAATATATTGATGTTATTGTGATTAAATAGGTTTTATATAAAATATAAATTTATTAATTGATAATGAATTAAAAAAAAATATAAAAATATTTTAATATGTAGGTTCTAAATATTTGATGAATTAGAAAAAATATATTCATTATCAAGTTAATGATTTAATAATTCATTGATAATAATTCTTAATAATAATTAGCAACAATAATTAAATATATGAATAAGTAATATTCTGATTAAATAAACACAAAATTTTATTTTTAAAATTAATAATAAATATTCTTTTTAGAAATCAGTTAAAATGTAAATTATAAATTTAGGTAATCTGTATAATGAATGTTCAACATTGAACTTCGAGATTTGCCTAATTAAATTTAGATATAAATTAATTATTAATATCTATAGAAATCTTCTACTGATATAATTAATTATATTATAAATAATATAATTTATTGTTAGATTAAAATAAATATTGATATATTATTTGGTTAATAGTATTAAATTAAATTTTAATTAAATTTTAATTTTAATTTAATTTAATTTAATTATTAAATTATATTTATAAATACTTATAAATTTAATCATGTTTTATATAAATTATTTATTCGTTATTTTGACTATTTTTTTAACACTAATAGAAGATAAAAATCTTTTACTTAAAGATAATACTTAAACAAGAAGTATAAATTATTTTAAATTATTTATATAAAAAAATTTAATATTAATAATAAATATATAATTAACTTTTATATTTAGTTTTTATAACTATTATTTATTTATTAAGTATTCAGTAATTGTAAAATGTATTGAATGAATATGCTTACAGAAATTGAAATATATATATACTATAATATTGTATTGCATTGTATTGTATTGTACTTTAATATATACTCTTATCTCAATTTTGAATTATAATATTATAATGTGTTATGTTTTGTCTAATTTTAGGAAAGTTATTTTAAAAATTACTTTTTTGAAAAAGTTCAAATTCTTATAGATGATTTTTAGAAATTGTTGAAATGATTAATATCAACATTTTTTGTAATGATTTTAAATATATGAGATCTGGTATTAAATTAAGAGAGAAAAATTGTATTATAAAAAATTTTGTTTTAAGTAGACAAAATTATAGTAAATAACAAAAAAGTAAATAACATTTTTATTTCTTTGTAAATTTATACCATTAATGATAATTTGATTTTTTCTTATAAATTATTCATTCTATATCGCGATTAAATATATACAAAATTGGTTTTTTACATGACCCTTTCTGAGAATATCAATTACATGTTTAAAAATCTTTAAAAATCATCTGTTATGGTACTATTTTATGTTATATTTAATAAAAAAATAAAAAAAATTTTTAATAATTATTTACTATTATTTAAAAGGGAAAATAAATAATTATAAATCAAAATAAACTAAATAAAAAGTAAATTCCTTTAAAAACAAAATTTTATAAAAAATCTGGATTACTATAATATTTTAAAAATATTTTAACATAATATAATTTAGTATGCTCTATCAAAATTGACCATTAATTTTGTTAATTTTATAATATAATTTAACAAATTCAAAACAGTTTAAATTAAAAAATTAATTTTTTAATTTATCTAATTAAAATTATTGAGTGATGGGAAAAATATTCTAAATCAAAATTTAATTGTTCCTAATAATATCTATTAGGTTGTAGTCAAAAGTATTTACATATACCTATAAGTAATCTATATTAGTTGACTAATTTCGCTCAATATTTTTTATTATACTAAAATTATTAATCAATGTTTAAATAAAATTGTATAATATAAATCAGAATAGATATCAAATTAAGTAATGAAGTTATTATTCATGTATATTTGTTAAAATGTGCTTATAAATGTTTGAAAGAATTTGCATTATTATATAGTGTATTTCACATTTTTTAATAATTTTGTTAAAACCTATTAATAATAATAAAGAAATTTATAAATCGTAGATAAATTATCGAAAGAATTATAATATTACAAAATTATTAACATAATTATATTATAATTTTATATTTTCTAATAACTAATTACTAAATTTTAGTAAAAATATTATAAAGAACAAAAATACAATGGTGTTGAGAATTTCCTGTGTAAGTGACGATTTATTTTTATTGATTGCTAGTTAATTAATCCAATTAATAAATATAAAAAATTATCTCCTTTAGTAATTTCATTATCAGTCATTATTTTTCTTTACAATACTTAAAGTTTTTTGATAACAGATATAAAATGGACTCATGACTATTGCTTAACTATTGAAGTTGACCAAATATCATGAAAATTTTACTAAAGTATGAAAATTAAGGAAAAATAACTGCTACTACAAGTTGAATATTATAGTTAATTATTTTATTTAAAGAAAATTATAATATTTTTAATATCCCAGAAAAAATAAAATAGAATGTTAAATATAATAAATAAAGCAGGTGTTAAGTGGTGTCAGCTTCTTAAAAGATTTATGTATTGTATCTTTACTTAAATCTGCAAAATCAAATTATTAATACATATATTAATTGTATACCTTAGGATATTTGTGCTTATTTAACAGAAAATTTCATGCTTTATTATTGCATGTATTTATTATTACTATTATTCACTAGTGGTTAGTAGTTCAAAATTTAATAATGATTTATTTCATGTTTAGTATTTCTAAAAATTTTACATTTATATTATAAGAAACATGGTAATATACCATTTTTGTATTAATTTCAAGTATAAAGTATATATTAATACGTTTTAATGAATATTTTAATAAATATTGATAAAAAATGTAATTGTACAAAACAGTAAAATCTTTTTTTTATACTTTCATTCAATAATATACATTAATAATATACTACTTAATGTATGATGTTGACATTAAGGAAAAATTTCAAAAGTACTAAATCAGCATTTAGAGTAAATAATAAAAATGAATGAAATGAAAAATAAGTAATAAGAATTAAGGAGGCAATGCAATGAAAAAGATAAATTTAATTGAAACTTAGAAAAGAGTATAATTCATAACCAATGAAAAAGAGAAAACGAGAGAGTGAATGACTGTGGTTATACAAATGAAATGAGCATCACTGAAACAAATAAGTTACTTAGAAAACACGAAATTTTTATAGGAATACTGCATTGATTTAATTATTAAATATTACAAATTTGAGAAATTTATAGAAAAAAATACAAGGTTATGCTAAAACACAGAAATCAGAGTGTTATGATTCTAAATATAATCTCCTTATAACTTGAGATTATTGATTACTATGTAATAAAAAGTACTGCGAAGAGGCACATTTCATGAGATTTTGGGTATATTATTTATAGGTTTGTTTATGTACCAATGAACTTTATAAATTTAGTTAGGTGAGAATTATAAATTCTATTTAAAATTTTCATTGAAACTGTTTGAACATCAACGTAATATATAATCTCACACATAAAGATGATTTTTCTATATTAATTTCAAAAATAAAATACATCAAGGTAATACTAATAGCAAACTGTGCTGATTCTAGAAAAAATGTAAAATAAATTTTAATATATCTTATTATTGCAGAAATTTTAGAAAGTTACCAAAACTTTAATACCGTATCAAATAAATTCAAGACTTCCGAACATCAATATAGAAACACCAATACCTTGTTGATATAAATAATGTTTTGTGTGTTTATGTATAGGTACACTCAAATGTTTGCATAAACGAATTTAGAAATTTATTTACAATAATCTAAAAAGTTTCTTTGTCTCTTACGAGGTATTTCTAACAGATAAATTTAAGTATTTACAAGAAAAAAGGTAGAAAAATTATGGTACGTATAATAAAGGTTAGAAAAAAGAAAATATATTTTGGTACATAATTTAATAAAAATAATTATATAATTAATGAATAATGAATATATAATATATATTTGAAAATTTTAATTTTTTATTTATATAATTTTTTAGATATACACTATAGATATTTTTGTATTAAATTAAAAATTTATATAACTTTCTTTTTCACTGTATTTAAAAAAAATAGTTTTTTTTCAAATTTTTTTTAAAAAGTATTCTTTTGAATGTTTTAATTTATAAATAGTAAACTATAACGTAAAAAAATATTCTTTTACTTCTGATGATTATGTTAATAATAATATTTATGGATAAAACTAAAAACAATATAATAAGAAATCTTATTAAATTAATTTAAAAATTTTTAAATCAGTTTAAAAAATTACTGAAACATGTTTTATATAAGTATATTTATATTTATTTATTATTAAAATATCTTGAAAGAATTTTTAACTTAAAAATCGTATTTTATATACAATAATTCTTTATGAATCTTATCAAATATTTATTTATATTTCTTTAAATTCTTATATACAATGTAAAAAAGCATTTGATTTTATAGATTTCTATAAAGAGTATTTTAAACTTAATCAAAATACTAATTTGAAAAAAATTTGTTAGCTTTTTATATTTTTTAAAATCATGAATAATGTAGATACATAAAAACTTATAAAAATGATATTTTGAAGATATTAAAATTTATTTTCTATCGTGAATAACAATATTTAATATTGTTTATTTTACAACTAAAATAGTTTCGTTTTTTCAAATACAGTCATGGTATTATTGTTGATTTACATATAAGCTTAAATGAGATAAAAATCAATATAAAAGGAAGTATTTTTGTTTATTATTATGCAGTATTTGCAAATTATAAAATAAAAATAATAAATTATTTTTACAAACATTTATTCCATAGGAATAAAAAATCGATGTAGTTTGAGATAGAAAAAGCCTAAAAAAGTTAATTAAATTGCATCATTATAATGAAATAGATAAATCTTCAGAAATACAATATTGTCAAAACCATGTCTCCCGTATATAAAAATGTGAATGTTCTCTTTCAATGTATTGGAAGGCATTATCATTTTAAAGTACCACACTAACTATCTGAAAATTGAATAATACTACCTCTTGGGTATATTAGAGTCCTGTCACAAACACAAAGATTTATTAAAATATTTTTTTGTGTTTCTACTTAAACTTTCATACTGAAATCCTAATTCATTTACAGAAAATGAAAAAATCAAGTAAAATTTTTATATATATGAAAATCAATAATGAAATATTCAAAATTTTTGTATTTTTCGTATTTATGAAAACAAAATTTTATTTGATGTTACAATTTTTTTTTGCTCCCGTTTTTAGTCTTATAAATTTATTACTAATTTTATAATTGCTTTAAATCTAAATTTTTATGTTTTTATATATTGAAATGTGTATTTTAATATTCTAGAGTTGGAACTGGGCACAGAATGTATTGTAGAAATGACAAAAAAGCAGACCCTTCTTTATCATCCAACAAGTTTAGAAAAAATTGAGAGGTAAATTTATTAAAAATTTAAAAAGTATAATTTGTTTTCTTGAAAAATCAGATAAAATAGATTGATTCTAATTGGCCTGATTTTCTTGAAGATAAAAATATTAATTAGAAGTAATTTTTATCAATAAGTACTATTTTGCAAAAAAAAAAAAATATTTTCATGTAAGTGCTCAATACTTATTCAATCATAATTCTAATATTAAGATTTGTAAATTATTAAAATTAAAGTAAATTTTTTAAATTAATTGAAAGTATATTATGATATAGTTTGCTAAATTTTGTTTTTTTTTATTATAAGAAAAATTTAGATTAATAAAATGTATATTGATTAGTTCACTGATATTTTTCTCACTAGACACTACACTTACCATTTCGTATTAGTAGAGTTGTAAATTATTTTTATGTTTAATAAAAGAATATATGCTAAATTTTTATTTCATCGTATTATATAGTTGTCATAGTAGTCATAATTTATAATATTGTAATAGGTAAGAAACTTTTTGATTGAAATTTTTCTAATATTTATGTTCCAGACAAATAAAATTTACTTTAAATTAAATAAAATTAAAAACATTATGCCTATTCTATTGTTTAAGTAATATTTAATACGTTTTATCAAATTATTTATATTCTTGACATTATTTTTGTTTTACACTATCGCATAAATTGTAAAACAAATTATTCATAAAAATGATATTTTTACTATTAAATTTTTTTTTATAATAATATATATACTCGAATTGGCCGTGTTTTCAAATGAATATTAATTTAATTGCTACGTAACAGTTAAACGTTATCACACAAAATGAACAAAAAATAAAAACAATAAAATATGTGAATGTGAATACTCATCTCTATTGGTTTGATACCCACACGTACGTGTTACTGCCAGTGAGATGCGTCCCATGAGCATTGTCTAAAATATATATGCCGAAAAATTCGCATACATGTGAACTATAAAACGTCCGTAAAATTATTGTTTTCAAGATTATCATAAAAATAAAAAATTTCTCTTAATCAACTACTTTTCCTAGAAATCCGACATTTACTATTTTTTGCAGGGAAGTTCCTGCCCAAAACCTTCTTTAAAGCTAAAGCTATAGTAGTAATAATTAATACTATTCAGATTCCATTAGCGAATGTGATTACTATTATGTATAATAGTAAAATAACGAGAAATTTTTTGTAAATTTGTGTTAATAATTGGCAATGACTTTGTATATAATATCATTATAACACTTCCGTATGTTAAATTCTTTTATAAAATTTTTTTGTTTTATATTTTTACAGTAATAAAATTGCATTTTTCAATCCAATAAAACAAAAATGAAATACTTGTTGGATTATAATCACAAACAAATTTTTTTAAATAAATTTTTTTAAATATTTAAATGTTTATTTAATCAACATATTATTTGAATCGTATTAGTGGTATAACTCTTTGTTTAATGGAAAGCAATAATCGAAGAAAACAAGAAGTACTTAAGTATATTTAGAACTATCGTAAATTTAAATGACAATAAAAAATAACCAATATTGTCGATTAATCGTATATTGTGAATAGTAATTTTATATGTCCCGGGATTGCTCATCCCGAAACTTAATATCTAAATATTGCTTTATATGCAATGTTAGTGTACAAATCAATAAAGAGAATAAGACTCGTCATTGATATTTTTAAACTTTGTTTAAGGAGATAATTCCAAAGTGTACTACTAACAAAATTACAGAAAAAAGAACATTCAATCGAGGAACATCACGGTAGCTTCAAGATACCGGTCATAAAATAACTCTTTAGATTAATTATACTTTCAAATGTAGACTTGAGCACTATTTTAAAAATCTCTAATTATTTTTGCAAAGAATCCTGAACTATACTTGCATCAACTTTATATGGCAAAAACTAATAAATTAAGGAAGGCAAAGAAAAGATGTCTACCATCTTAATTTTTGCCGACCACCTTACCTTTAATTTGAACAGATATATACCGAAGTTTTTAATTAATTTAAAAATTTCTCAAATCAAAGTTTAATTTTTATGTATTTAAATAAAAAGTAAATATCGAAATAATTTAATTGCTGCTGCTGTTTTTACATTAACATAAAATTTTATCTGAAAGTCGATAAATTTAATTAATTTTCATATATTTTAGATATTTTTATGATAAAACATTACCAAATAAAAAATTTAAGGAATTAAACAAGTTAGAAGAATAAAACGAGTAAATCCTCCATAACTTCATTTAATAAAAAAAGAATAAGTCCCTGTTTAAAAAGTTTTAATATAAGTTATAGTTGCATTTATAATGTATTTTAATACAAATTTATCTCTTAAAATACAAAAACGAAACTCTGTCTTGTTAATTTTAAATTTATACGCATTATGATTTCATTGATTGTCGATTATGATAAAAAAAATTCCTTTAGAATAATTTATATTTAAATAAATCGAACCGAGTTACAGTTTAGGGAAATATTTATTATTTTTTTAAGAAAGTTGTGCGATTCTACTGATTTTTTAATAAAAGTGTATAATTCAGGGGTGATTTTAGTGATGAGCGATAAATTTATAGTTCATAAATATATACTATAAATTAGAGGCTTATACTTCATATTGATATATTTTATATAATTGTTCAAATTATGATTTTTAAATTAATACTTAAAATCATTTATATTTTATATTTAGACTATTTGTTTTTATTAATTTATATAAAATTATATAATAATTGTTTTATCTTCTATTCTCTGTCGTATTTGGCACAACCTATCCATCTAACAATGGAGGACGTACACTTAGTCTATCTTTTAATTATTTTAAAAAATTTTAATATTTATATTTAAGCTTTTGTTTTTATAAAATATCAATAATATAATATAAATTATATCTAATGAAATACAGTAAAATCATAGAAAGTCTTCGTTATATGATCTGCGTATAATAATATCGTTATTTTTTCTGTACTTTATATGTTTTTTTCAGTACCGAAAAATTGCTTTTTTTACTAATGTATAAATTGTTACTTCCAATTCTTTTACAATTTATAATAATATTTGAAAACTAATACAAATTTAAACTATTTATTATCTATAAATGTTGTTTTTGGAATTATTTCCAAATCATGTTCGGAAACTATCGTTCTCATTTTGTGTGATATATCAACGCAAGCTGTATTGTTATAAATTGGTTAAATAATATTTTTTAAATCACTTGGAATTACAATTTTCAAATCTGTCGGTTATTATTAACTTAATATTCGTGATAAATTCGAGCTATTATTGTATCAATAAATTTATTGTTATTATTATTATTATTACGGATTGTCATGGCACATCTTTAACTGAAATTACTAATAAATTTATTTATACTTTTTGAAGGTGATAGATTTCTCCATACAAAATTATGGTTGCAGTAGAAATCACCCATTTTTTAATTATAGATCTTTATAATAATTAAAAATATTCGTTATTCTCAAATTTTTGTTTAAACATTCAAATTCTTGCCCAATGATTGATGTTTTATCATTAGTAACCTAGTGACACGAAACCAGCCATTTTCAATTATATATCGCTATAAAATATAAAAAAAAATAAATTTTCATCCGCTTAAGTTTCAAAATAAAAAAATTTTAATTTTTAAAGAAACTTAAATTTTTCTTTTTAATACAAATATGTGTTAATTATAAATTTATGTTTCTAACAAATTAGTGTTTATTAATCATGACTGTTTAATTATTAATCTATGTTTTATCGATTTATTTTAGTAAATTTTATAGTACAAATTTATGTTTTTTTTTAGAGAATGAATTTAATTTAAATATGTGATGTATAATTACTTTTCGGTCTCAGTTTTTCAAATTGACATTTCAGTTCTTAAATTTTAAAACAACGAAAATATATATTTTAATTACAATTACAATTCAAATACTTTTATAAAAATTTATATTTTTATACTAATTAAATAATAAATCAAAATATATAAGTAGAATTATAATATTTAAATTAATGCAATATAACAGTACATTATGAATATAATTATATTACAGAAATAAAGGAAAATCATTTGCGTTTGATCATTGCTTTTATTCTGTGAATCCTGATGCAGAATATTTCGCCAGTCAGGATGTAGTTTTTGATGCTTTAGGGCGAGATATTTTAGATAATGCATTTCAAGGATACAATGCATGTATTTTTGCATATGGACAAACAGGTCGAATATTGTCTTTTTGTCTAATAAATAGAAATTGATAAAATAGGCATATTTATGTAATAGAATTATTTTACAGGTTCAGGAAAATCTTATACAATGATGGGAAGTGGAGAAAATGTAGGTATAATACCACGATTATGTGATAATCTCTTTGATATGATTTCTAAACAGCAAAGTTTGGAACTCATGTATAAAGTAGAAGTTTCATATATGGAAATCTATAATGAAAAAGTTCATGATCTCCTTGATCCAAAATCTAATAAGCAATCTTTGAAAGTCAGAGAACATAACGTTCTTGGACCGTACGTTGATGGACTTAGTCAACTTGCAGTTACAGATTTTCAGGTCAGTTAAAACCTTCATAGAACACAGCCAACTTAATTTTATTATATTTTATTTTTAAAAATTTAGGATATAGACAACCTCATGGCTGAAGGAAATAAGTCTAGGACAGTGGCTGTGACTAATATGAATTCGGAAAGTTCAAGGTCTCATGCTGTATTTTCTGTTATACTTACACAAATACTTACTGATTCAAAAACTGGAGTCAGTGGTGAAAAAGTATCACGTATGAGTCTTGTTGATCTTGCTGGCAGTGAAAGAGCTGTGAAAACTGGAGCTGTAGGAGAAAGATTAAAGGAAGGAAGCAATATTAATAAGTACTGTCTAATATATTTTTTTCTCAATTTAGCTTCAAATAAAAATAACTATTAATATTTCATTTTTTGTCATTATATAAATATTTTTGTTAGATCATTAACAACTCTAGGTCTAGTAATTTCCAAACTAGCAGATCAAAATTCAAGTGGAAAGAACAGAGATAAATTTGTTCCGTACAGGGATTCTGTTCTTACTTGGTTGTTGAAGGTATTTACTAAATTATTAAAAATTAAAATAATTGTAATTGAAAAATCAAAGCATTTTAATGAAAATAAATATTTAACATAGTAATACATCGCTATTCAGATTACGAATATTAAAAAAAATATTAAAAATACTTATATGACGAATTAATGTTGCTTTAATAATTCATCATATGTGCTTAATATATAATATAACTAAATATATAATTTAATATATTATATAACTAAATTTAAATAATCTTAAACTATACTTATAATGACTTATATTGATTTTGATAATATAAATAATAGAATTATCAAATAAATTAATTGGAGAGTTAGAAGTATCTATAAAAGTACTAAAAACAATTATGCGTGCTAATCCCTTCTTTCTAAAATCAACAATACTGTTCTCTTACTTTTTTATATTCAGTTTACTATTGATAAGCGCAAACAAAATCATCCAAGATAAGCAAGAACAATTTTAGTATCACAAAATATATTAAATTGAAGAAAACACAAGTGCTTCTTTAACCTGCAATAATCTCACATATAAATATATCGAGGCCAATATAATAAAAAAATTAATTATTAATTTTTTATTTTATACCTTAAAATTGTTACAGTACAAAAAACAATAATGAATTAGAAAAATTAAAGTTTTTACTGTGTATAAAATAAGTTTATATATTTCGTTATAAAAAATATCTAAAAACTAAGTTCCTTTGTATTGTTAATCCACAATTTGTTATTGTAGCAGCGAATATGTTCATGTTAAAATTTCCTAGATGTTAATTGAATCATAGAATTAGCTTCGATTCTTCTTTTTAATTGCATAATGACTTATACAATTTGTGTAATGTATTTACATTTACATATCAGAACTTACATACTTTATTACATATTATGTTACTATTCATTAACTTACTGATTAGTGTTTTTAATGTAAATTTATTAACATCATATTAATATGACTTTCGATCAAAGTTATAAATAAGTTTTAATTTTGTTTTAAATTATATGGAACGTAAAATTAAATTAAGAAAATTTTAATAAGGCATAAATGTATAAATTTATAGCCAATTTCTACATGAAATATTTAAATTTACAAATAAAGGAAATATTTTTATTATAGCTAAATTGAAAATTTTTATATTAATTGTATTATTTTATGAATTACATATTTACATAATTTCAAACTAATTAAAATATTACGTTGAACTTTTTTTTACATTGTACAATATGTTTCGAACTGTTATGTAGAAGTATTAATTTAATTATGGATTGGTGTAATACTGTTATTTAATCAAATAGTAAAGATAAAACTTACTGGAACTTTATTTGAATTTAAGGAATGAAAAAGTTTTTTTACATAAAAGGTCATTTAATGGTTTTTTCTCACATTTTTATATCAAATTAGTATTTGAATAATAATTTTATAGAAATAGATTTTTAAAAACAGTCTTTTACTTATTTGCAATGGGCAATTATAATTAAGTACTTGTAATATAATATAAATTGAATATATTTACAGAATATTATTTATTGTGTTACTACATTCTTTTATTTTATTCAATCAAGACTTATAATCTATCAATTTCGCGTGCGTGTGTTTGTGTGTGTGTGTGATGATTCTAAGCTATGAGATGCACTTTTTTGAATTACACATGTTTTAACATGGTTTCTTCGACATCATTATTCAATTATTCATTAGTATAATAATTTTATTTACAAATAAAATAATAAAAGAAAACTATGTTGTGAATTTTTATGTATCATTCATTTTGCTTAATCGTAGTTTATAATTTTAAATAAAGAATTAATATCATTTAACAATGAATTGTACAAAGCGATAGAGCTTAGGGAGAGAGTTAAATATAATGTTTATACTACCATTCGTTATAACTGAAATATAACGCTGGTTGAGGATCGATATCGCAAGTATCTTCTAATGTTAGAAATTAGTTAATTTCTTAGAACTTGCATTGTCTTAATTATTAAATGGTGTTCGAACCAATTTCAGTTTTTGAAATTAAATTTGTTACCCAAGCAAATACAAAATTAATGATAATATTACAAGCTTTTTTTTGACAACTTATTTTATATTATTATCAATAGTTTTTGTGTTAACACATTTTCTGTCTTATATCTACAAGTCGCCTTAGTAAAAGAAATCGATATTTATTGACATTATTATTTAAGAGAGAAATTTTGTTATATAATGTTTAAAATATTTAATTTTATTAAATAAAAATCTTAACCACTTGTTTAAATACGTTCGAAATACTTAATAAAGTTTTATTGTATATAAATATGAAATAAACAATTTAAAGATATGAATAAAATAGAAAGAAGTAAAATAATAAATAAAAAATTTTAAATGATCAAAAAGGCTAATTATTAAATTTTTATAATATAATTATAAAATGTCGTTTGATCTTACACAATCTTTTGTTATTATGAAGGAAAACATATTATCAATGATGGTTAATCACAAATATAATGTATTTAACCAATAAAAATTCTAAAATAGAAATTATTTTTCTGTATCTTTAATACATTTTATAAAATATCTATTTATTTCATATGTCCAATAAAAAAATATGAAAAAATTACAATTCATCATTACAAGATTTGTATTAAACATATTTAGAAATTTTATCTTGAAAATGTATAAGTCTGTGATCACTGTTACTTCTTATGTTGTCACCGGATTGTATCTGCTGTAATACCAGGATTTCAGATGCAGGAACGATGATGAAATGAAGAGAATTATCTGACAAAAATAATACGTAATTCGGTTTTATTCTATGTAACTTATTGAAAATAAATCAAACATGGGGATGATCTCTTTTATGACGGCGATCAAGTTTCATGAACGTTAAACTTAACAGTTGTATAAAAACTTATACTTATAACTAACACGAACTTCTACTCAAAGGAATAAACTCACCATATAATAAGAAAGGCGTTCCAAATATAAATATTATTAAAAAGGGTGAAATTTGCGTAATATGTAGGGCAAAGAATGGAAAAGATACAAAATACTGATCAATATATATAAGATAATTATCCATTATACGAGAAATAATCAAAACTCAAATTTATATTTTCTTATAAGCTATTGTCTATTTTATTTTTATTTATATTTTTACTAAGAAGGGCGACAATTTTACTTTTTTTTGTATTTTTCTTATTTACATATATATAATTTATATTTTCTGAATCTAAACTTATTTAAATATTTATAAACTATTTGTTTTATTGCTACTATTAGATCTTGGATGGAATTCCTTGTTTCTGTTCAGTTTGGGAAAACCGAAAATTAATACTATATTTTACAATTTAATTTATTATATAATACTTTAAACTAGATTCAATTTTATATCTTAAAATTATAGCTTCAGCTTTGAAACCTGTATTTTTTATATATAAATAATTTGACGTAATCGTTTTTATTGTCATTTCTATTTTAATGAAAAAACTTTTCAAAGAAGATGATCGTGATTTATGACAACCTCGATAACTGATCCCCGTTAAACTCGACGACATTGTCGGAACCTTAAATCAAGATATTCTTGATGTTGGGCCAAGTGTATCAACCTAGTTGAAGAATAAAAGTAGGATTGGAGGAGTAGCTGAATGTACTGAGTAGATAGTCATTATTGTTATTCATGTTTTTATTTTAATTCTGTGCTAAGCTCTCCCGATTTCGTTAATAACTTTAATTATTATTATTTTAAATGATTACATACCAAATTATATATAATTATCTTTTATTTAATACAATATATAATATGATAGCTGATTCAATATTCTACTATTGTATAATACATTATGCATTTATATCAATAAATATAAAAATATAACTTTTAAGTACTAGTAGTACTTATACAATAATTAAATCATTACTTTTTTGCAGGATAATCTTGGTGGAAACAGTAAAACTGTTATGGTTGCTACAATATCACCTGCAGCTGATAACTATGAAGAAACTCTTTCAACACTACGATATGCAGATAGAGCAAAACGCATTGTCAATTATGCTGTTGTTAACGAGGATCCAAATGCAAGAATTATTAGAGAACTTCGCCAAGAAGTTGAAACACTCAAAGAAATGCTTCTTCATGCAACGGTAAATATATTAATTTAATTTCTCATTGTAAATTATGAGCGTTTAGTGCAAAATATTTTTTACGTATATTTAAATAATATACATAAATTAAAAAAAACAATATTCTAGTTTAGATTAAAAAATAATTCTTTAAGTAGTAATATAATTTAAGTATTTTTTATATTTACAGATTAATATTATGATATGTACATATAAATAGTAATTACGCGTCATTATGCAAATTAGTGCTTGTTTTATGTAAAAAATCTATTCTCTTATTAAAAGAAATTGAACATGTAACCAATAAGATATTTGAAAAGTGCCATTCTCTTTCTTTATTAGTATCAACTTGAAAGCATAATTATCATATTATTTTATAATAAATATTTAAACAATGATCGCAATTTATTATTGAATAATGACTATGGAAAGTCAAATATCATAATAGTTATCATTTTAATTCATTTGATTTATAAGATCATTTTGTCAAACATTTTTATGTGAAATGCATTTTAATTAGTATGAAATAAATATAATATTATTTAGTATAAAGCAAGTTAACTGAATTAATTTTTTATAATTAAATTAAATAATTAATAGGAAACTCTTTATTAGTAAAAAAGTTTTAATTATATTATATTGCAATGAGATTTAATTTACACAACAGTTAGTGGAAAATGATAAAGGAATTGTAGTATCAGCGTACCAACAATTAATTTAAGATATTTGTAAATCACAAGTATTGTGAATATGATTTTCTCTCGAAGATGATCTTTGTGGCTTGAATGTACACGTAACTTAACTGTTTGTTCATACTCCAACATTTTTAATTTATGTATTAGAAAACAAAATCACACACTTACGAGTATAGCGCGAGAAAAGCTTTAAATATGTACGTCCGTTTATCTTGTTAATGTCGATTCTTTTGATTTTTTCTTGGAATTATTTTTATAAAAAGAAAAAAATGTATATATTTGTTCTTGTACTATTATCATATAAATTTAATCCTTGCATCAATTATCGACTCTTGTTACAAAGTTGTTCAACATAGCTATTAGGATTATCACATAATATAATATATCGTTTTATATGTTATACAAAATGAGTACCTCATCTTTGTTAATCTCGTATTTATAACATTTACTTATTTTTATTATTTTCCCCTACAATTTCCACTTTCATCCTACCTGGCGATCCTTGCGAACTTTACTCAACTTTATGCATACATTTATATATTTTCAATTATTGAATAAATATTTTTATTATGATAAAAATTTTTCCTTCATTTTTTTACTTTTAATATTCAGTTATCCAGTGTAGAAAATTTATTTGGAAGCAGCAAAAATTGTTTCAATTAAGCTTAATTTCTCTAAATCTAAATAAAAATCAGTATGATATATTTTTACGCGCTTTCTTGATGTATCTCATGAATAAAATAATATAATATTTATAAATTTTATAGTTCAAGTATAGTCTAATTTACTATATAATGTGCTGTTTGAATATACTTTATCAAAAAATAATTTACATTCGGCATATAACTTTATATTCCTTATTCTCTAAAAGTCACTCCTATTCTACGTCTCTAAAGGACGAACATTGTACTTACTTGAACTGCTTGCATTAAATTTTCTAAATTATGATAGCTAGATAAATCTACAAATTAAGGGTTTATTTTAGCACAATGCAAAATATTTTAATTTATAAAAGTAATAATGTATAAAAATGCATTGTGAATAAAAAAATTTTGTTTGTTTAATTTTAAAATTTATTTAAATTTATTAACTATTGTTAGTTAAATACTTAATTTTTATTATAATTGTTCCTTTTTTTTTTGATCAATTTATAATGTCAAAGAAAGGCATAAATTTAGTGAAACTTAGATTATACAATTTGAGTTTTGACAGTTCACCACATAAACAATGCCTACTCCTTGGCAAATTATCAGTTTCAACTACTCTTTTTTACCATTCTCCTTGTTCTATCTACTACATATTCAGAATTATAGAAAAATGGTTTCATTTTTAAATGTACTTGCAAATAGATAATTGATTTTATCATCAAATTTTCATAATTTTATTTTAATGGAAATCAGATTATATAAGATAATGAAATGAGTTAGGGTCATTGTATCATTTGAATCACTAGAAATCTGCATTAACAATCGAAAATTTAAAAATCAACTCTATTTCATTAATTTGAAACTTGAATTAAGTTTATTAAAGTAGTCTAAAATCAATAATGTTACTTATGTAATATCAATACATATGAATTTTCTTCTGTTTTGAAATCCCTTTTATATAAAATAGACCTTAATAATTAAAATTAATATTACTGTAGGTATTACTGTAATATACTACAATCCAATCATTGTACTGGAAAGTAAAGGGACTTTGGATTCTTACATGATGCGATTTATCAATGCAAAAAGATTATATATAATTTTTAATTGATAATTATATTATTGACATAATTATTTACATAAAAAACTTTTTTCTAACAAAAATGTTTTTATGAACTCATTATAAGCTCTTATTTAAATTAAATAAATAAAATTTGTAATATTAATTATCTTTTATTATAAAATTGAATTGATTCAACGCAAATATTTAATTTAAACGTTTCTAACAAAGAAAAAATCCTCAATCATTTTTAGTTACTTAAATCAGCCATATAGGGCAGTTATAAAAAAAATATTAACAATCAAAGTTTTTATTAACTTAATGTTACATTATTTAGAAGACTTTATTCAAGGTGATCAATATTTAAATGTAATATGATATTAAAAATTTCATTTTTATTATTGAACTGAAATGGAATATGTAAAATTTTAGTTTCAACCTTTTATAATTATATATAAATTAAAAATGTTAATTCTTAAATGTCTTTATTATATAAAATTTTATAAAATATATTTCTGTACTATATTTTCTTTAGCATTTAATTTGAACTTTAGTGTTAATAATAATATTACAATAATTTTTAAAGAAATTTTTTTATTAAGGGCCAAGGTTCTGTATTGGGTCAGAAAAGAACAGATATTACAGAAAAAATTACTGAATCAGAAAAACTTATGAAAGAAATGTCACAAACTTGGGAAGAAAAACTTGTGAAAACTGAAAGATTACAGCACGAAAGACAACAGGCTTTAGAAAAAATGGGAATCAGCGTTCAAGCTTCTGGAATACAAGTTCAAAAAAATAAATATTATTTAGTTAATTTAAACGATGATCCCAGTTTAAACGAGCTTTTAGTATATTATTTAAAGGTATACATCATTATTTAATATAAAACTTTGATTTATTTAAATTTTTTTTTTTAGGAAAAAACATTGGTTGGAGGACGTTCATCAAAAACTGAGCAAGATATACAATTACATGGTCTTGGTATTTTACCAGAACACTGTATCATTACAATTGAAGAAAATGGACTCTATATGGTACCACGCTCGGGTGCTAGATGTTTTGTAAATGGTTCACAGGTTATCGAAAAATCTCTGTTGCAACATGGAGATAGAATTGTTTGGGGTAATCATCATTTTTTTCGAGTTAATTGCCCAAGAAGTTCTCAAACATATACCAGCGAACCTCAAACACCTGCTCAAAATATAGACTACAATTTTGCTCGAGAAGAGTTGATGCTAAATGAACTATCTAATGATCCTATACAAAGAGCTATTGCTAAATTAGAAAAACAACACGAAGAAGATAAGCAGGTTTGTAAATATAAATTTCTGAATAGATTAAAAAAAAAGAAATAAATGTATATAAATAAAGTTATAATATTAGGGGTTGTTATATTTTCGAAAATTCGTAAATCGTTCTTACTTCGAATTAACTTTATCTTGAACTTCAATATTTTGATTCTATTTCTCGTTTATATGTAGTCTGTAAATAACATAATAAAAAAATGAATCCAAACAGCGCGTAATAAATTCAAGAAAAGATTAGCAAGAAATTTTCAAAACTGGATTTCGCTCTTTTTCAGTTTTAATATTCAGAAAATATTAGAATATTATATTATAATTATCACACGAGAATAGTTTCTATTGTGATAAATTTTAATATATATAAATTCAAAATTAATTTAAAAAAATTTATATTTAAAGAGGAATCCTTGCAATATAATACGTAACGTCCGATGAACAATAATATTTTGGATATATTTATTACAAGTATTTTTCTAGAAAGTTATTTAAAGATTTATACGAATAAATATCATTATAAATGTAAATATTTTTTAAATTATTTTAATAGTCTCTAATATTTATGTTTTATAATTATCTGCGATTTCTTTTAGCAATTTTCTCAACAATGTATTTTATGTCTATATGAGTCATACATGTGTAGTATGGGTATCGAAAAAAAATTGGCCTGTGTCAGTATTATTTTAATAAATATTTAATTAAAAGTATGTGAAATAACTTTAATTAAACTGTATTTAAAAAATTAAGGATTAGATGTATAGCGTGAAAAATTACCAGATTTCAGATTTGATTAATTTTTGCAAGCAAAAAAAAATTAATTAGTAATTTGATAAAATATAGGTGGCTCTAGAAAAACAGAGACTGGAGTATGAACGTCAATTCCAACAACTTAAAAATATTCTTTCACCTTCAACGCCATTTACGTCATATGATCCTGTACGTGGAAATCAAGGAAATAAATTACCACCTTGTACTCCTACAACACAAATGAGAGTAGAGAAATGGGCACATGAACACGATGAAATGTTTAAACGCAGTCTAGGGCAATTAAAAGCAGATATTCTCAAGGCTAATTCTCTAGTACAAGAAGCAAATTTTTTAGCAGAAGAAATGACGAGGCAGACGAAATTCAGTGTTACACTACAAATTCCTCCTAATAATCTTAGTCCAAATCGAAAGGTAATATTCTTTTCATTTACATTTTATATGCACCATTCATTTCTTAAGTCATAATAACCAAGACTTACATATTTCATTTTTATACATTTTATAAAATTTCTTGAACCATTCACGATACAGTCTTATATATATAATTTCATTAAATAAGTGCCGTTTATCGATAATATTCAATATTCTATTCTATATTTTTTAATATTTTGTATATTGGAAAAAAATATCAAAACAATCTAGTTTATTGCTTTAAACTTATTAACTTAGTAAAAATTATTTTATTATGGTAATATAGTAGCTAAACTATTTGGATTTAACTAGGAAGAAGTAATTAAAAAGTGATTGAGTAAACTTATATATAATCTTTATTCATTTTTTATACTCTTATTATTTATGTCAATCCTTATGTAACCTTTTATAAGCGGATATTACTATGAAGAGTCTTTTCATAACAAAAGATATTAAAGAAGTAAAAGAACACTTTAGTAAAATTAGCTAATTGCTAATATTAATAATAATGATTTATTAACTATTATTTTTCTATATTATCTATATAAATTAATGTTTCAATCAATATATTCATGATTTTTTAAACAGACTATTTAATTAACATCTTTTAATGTACATTTTATATCTTGAATTATAACTATTTTTGTAACTATAATTTGTTATAAAAAAAATCCATAATCACACAAAAAAATCTTTACCGTGTCATTAAATACATCAGTTTTAGAATAACTTTCACATTTTAATACATATAAATATGAAAATATGTATATTTAAAATTTTTTAATTTACTTATTTTTGTTTGTGTATCAGCAATTTCAATTTTTCTAATACATTCTCTGTTCTTCTCTCACAAATTGAGCTGAGTTTATATACATTTTTTATTATATGTGCAAAATGTTTATATTAAAATATTTCTTTAGATTATTTGTTCTGATTTTAACACAAAAACTATGAATTTTAACTATGACTCTTAGCTGATTTTTTAAGGCTTTGTAGTGCATATTCAAATTTATTTTCATCTTTTTTATTCTATATTTACTATATATCATCTGTTTTAAATTATCTTTTATATAATTGGTTTAATTTATTTAAACTAATTAGTTTTCTTTATACATATTATTTATATTACATGTGTAAATTTAGTTTTTTTTCTTCTTTTTTTTTACTTAGATAATGTCAATTCTTTCTACGTGCTTTTAACTTTCAATTAATTTTTTGTAATTCAGAGAGAAATGCAAGACTTACATATTATTCGAATTTTGCCTTTAGAAAATAATTTGAAAATTTACTTTTCAAGCTAATTTTATATAATCTAAATCTTATAAATTACTATTTTTTATATGCAAGACTAATTTTCACTTTATCAAAAGCAATATCAACATTACAAAACTAGAAAGTAATGTATACTGTTTTTTTATTATTTTAATATACAGCAATTTAATTTTATGAAGTTGGTACTGGTAACTTACAATTTAAAAAAAAATCAATTTTTAATTTGTAATTTTCAAATACACATAAATCTTAAAAATACTCTTTGTTGAAAGTGATCTCTCATTTAAAACCAGCAAAGTTCATGTAAAACTATTTTATTAACTACATTTTTATAAATCTTTTTATATAAATTCATAGATATATATTTTTTCTATAGTTAATTATGAAATGAAGTTATTATTATTTTACAACCATTATAAGTTTTTTCTAAGTAATATTAATGATTTTTTAAATTTACTATGATAGATTTACATTTACATGCAGTTATTAATCTAAATATATAAGTAGAATATTTTCGTGTCATTCTTATTAAAATTCGATTATAAGTAATTCATTTACTTAATAATCGATTTCTATAAATCCATGAATAAATATAAAAAATTTTGTATGAATTAAAGAAGTATTATATATTATGATTATGTAAATCGTAGAGCAAGTATTCATTTTCAGAGTACATGATTGTTGAAATGAACATCGAGTCGTCACTTGTATGCCTAGTAAAATATTATTGTATCTTTTATACTAAATTAAATCTAAAACGCTATAGAATTTTATATTTACCAATTTCTATATATTTATAATATGTAACAATATAGATCTAAATTTTGTTTTTATTTATTTCTTAATTCTAGCCTTATATAATAGCAGTAATATTAATAAAATTATTGTCTACAACTTTATAATTTTTTCAATAATATTTCATTTAATTAAGTTTTACTAAACCTAGTATTCTTATATTAAAATAAATTATGTAATTTATTTTTCCTAGTATTAATTAAAATATTACTTTATAATTTTTAATTTTTTTAAATTAAATTTGTTATGGTCTTTTTACGGTTATACAAGACTATTGTATATGTATAAGAATATTAAAAACTGTATGCATATTTATTAGATATCTGAAAATTATATACGTAATAAATACACAGTAATTTCAGTTAATTATTTTAAATTTTCATACCAAGTAAATGTAGGACATTGATCTCCCTCCAAATAAAAGTAAGAAACTACTTACATATATTTGACAAATAATTTGATCTTAATATTCAGACTTTTTATTTATAAATATATAAAGTTAGAAAGTTTTTAAAAAATTAAATAATTCTTAAATTAGATATTTTATCAAAATACAAGCTCTGAACCAGAAAAACGTAATTCAAAAACGTTGATTAGTTGTTAGCAGTATTACGATTACTACGTGTAAACGTGCAATACAGAAAAGTAATTTTTATTGGGTAAAAAGTTATCTAAATTAGTTAATATTCTAGAAAATTTTTAAATTTATTCAATTTTATAAATAGGCACCGCAATAAATCAATTTGAGAATAATTATTTAATCTTTATATTTAACATATCCTTTATATATCTACATACACTCATTAATACTAGAACGAACAAGTAAAAACAAATCGATTCACCATTTTTTATTCATATATAATTAAATTGTAATTTGTCCTTTTCAAAGCGATATTCGAAAAAATATATATTTTTCGGAATGATTCATATTATAAATGACATTAACTTTAGTTTTTTCTTTTTGTTCTTAAAAAGATCAAAATATTTTTTTTATTATTTTTTATTCTTTCTCAATGATAATCATAAATTTTATATTATATTAAATGTTAAATACAAATTTTATTGTATTACTATTAGTTTTTAGTTTTTAACACATTTTTTTATACACTTAAGCATGTAGATTATATTTTTTTCAGCGTGGAGCTTTTGTTAGCGAGCCTGCAATTCTTGTAAAAAGATTAAATACAGGTAGCCAAGTTTGGTCAATGGAAAAACTTGAAAATAAACTAGTAGATATGCGTGATATGTATCAAGACCGGAAAGATCTTAATTATGCTCGTGTACCAATGATTAAGGTATACATATAATGCTTCAACATAAATAAAAGTATTAAATAAAATTTATTTAAAAAATTAAATAGATTATATAATATTTTATAGGATGAAGGATTTGCTAAAGTACAAGATCCCTTTTATGAATCTCAAGAAAGTCATAATTTAATAGGTGTGGCAAATATATTCTTAGAAATCCTTTTTCATGATGTTCGACTTGAATATCATACACCAATTATTAGTCAGCAAGGTGAAGTCGCTGGTCGACTACAAGTAGAAATAAGTCGTGTATCAGGACAATTTCCTCAAGATCATATATGTGAAGCTACCTCATCTTCTGGAGATTCAACTTGTTCAGAAATAGACGATTACTCAAATTCAAGTCATATTGTATGTCGTTTAACAATTAAACAAGCAAGTGGACTACCACTTTCTCTTAGTCATTTCGTTTTTTGTCAGTATATGTTTTGGGGACATCCTGAATCAATTGTGGTTCCTCCTATAATTAATACTGAACTACCTTTATACAATTCCATTACTAGTCAGAAGGATTCACTTGCATTCAAATTTAATCATACCAAGGATTTTACTGTACCAATAACTGAAGAATTTATGGAACATTGTTCTGGTAAATTAATATTTAACTTAATAATTATATTTTTATTGTTGAAAAAGTCAAAATTATAATTTTAAAAAATTGGATTTTTAGAAGGTGCATTAAGTATAGAAGTTTGGGGACATAGAAGTGCCGGTTTTTCTAAAAGTAAACCTGGTTGGGAAGTAGAACAAAAACAATTAGCAAAGGCACGATCACTTGCTGATCGTTGGTCAGAACTTACTAGAAAAATAGAACTTTGGGTAGAAATACAAGAACTTAACGAACAAGGAGAATATTCACCTGTGGAAGTACTTATGAAACCTGATATGTTAAGTGGTTAGTTAATAATTTCTTTTTAATATAAATGTTATCATCATAGTTTAACAAAATCAAAATTATTTTAGGTGGAATCTATCAGTTACGACAAGGCCAACAGAGGAGAATACAAGTACGAGTAAAGCCTGTACAAAATTCTGGAACATTACCAATTATTTGTCAATCAATAATAAGCCTAGCTGTTGGTAGTGTTGTTGGAAGAAGTCGACTTCAGAATCCTATGGACAGTTATCAAGATGAAGATCTTCATATTCTTAGAGAAAAGTGGAGCGATGCTTTAATGCGTAGAAGACAATATTTAGATGAACAAATACAGAAAATTATTAATAAAAAAGGTAAAATTTAAAAAAATTATGTACCTTATGTTATACTTAAACAAAGTTCAACTGTTTTTAAAGTTCGAAAAATTGTTATAGTATTAGTTATATAATTTATATTTATAATAATTAAAATTAAAATATTCATTTAAAATTACATTTTTAATTTTATAAACTTTAAAAATTATTTTACATATTTATAAAAAATATTTTTTTATTCAATTGAAGTAAATAATCATAACTAAAAATATTTTATATTATTGTACTGAAATATGTATAGTAAAATATCAATTTATAATAATTAATATACAGTAATTTTTTGTTAATTATGTTTCGCCAATGTTTAAATTTTTTTTAAAAAATATTTTTATACGCTAAAATATTTTATAATATTTTAAAATAAGTTAAAATAATTATAAATAATTATTTAATAAATGCGTAATTTTACTCTTATAACCAAATTCAATAAATCGAAATGAAATTTAAAAAATATTTTTTTAATAATTCATATTAAAATTATTCATAATTCCATTGATGCACTTACAAATGTGTTAAATTATTATTAAACTTTTGCGTAAATATTATTTAAAATTTTACTGTTATTCATTAGTGAAATTAATTTATTATTACCCTTCAGTAATAATTCATTTCTAAATGGTTGATTTCGTTGTTTGAAACTTGATAATTACAAAATGACTTCTATGGTAATTCAAGACTAATAATAGTTGCATTAATATTCTTTATTATATATTATAAACTATACTAGATCAACAAAATTAGAAGTATTTTAAAACATTACCTTATTTCGAAGATACAAAAGTACAATCATTTAGCATACTCTGATTATAGTACGCAAGTATAAGAATTCTTTAAATGACTTATCAAATCTAAACCGAAAAGGAGGAAATAGCTTATAAATAATTAACACGTGATTTCACAAACAAATAAATGATTTATTACAAAAATACGTTTCACACAATATAATTTCTGTAAGGTCTGTAATAATAATCTAGTACCACAAAACAATCTTATTAATGTTTTTCTATCGTTAAAAAGTATATTATAATTTAATAAAAAATATATTTTTTCAAAAAATTTAATTTAACAGATAAAACAGATCGAGATGTTGAGCGAGAACAAAGTTTAGTAGATCAATGGGTCTGTCTGACAGAAGAAAGAAATGCCGTTCTTGTTCCAGCTGCAGGTTCTGGAATCCCAGGGGCTCCTGCTGACTGGAATCCACCTTCTGGGATGGAACCGCATATTCCTGTAATATTTCTTGATCTTAATGCGGACGATTTATCTACACATCATTCAGGCGAAGAAGTTTCGATTACAGGTCTAAATTCCATTTTACCTAAAGAACATGGTCATAAATTCTATATCCTACCAATTATTAAACATTTGGAAAAAGATGTATGTGTTATTGCTGCTTGGGATTCAAGTATACATGACGATATAAATTTAAATAAAATTACTGATGGTAGCGTATCTATTATATTTATTTATTCATCAATATTTTATTTATTTTTATCCAGATCATAAATAATTTCATTGTTTTAGCGAATGAAAGAATTTATATGATACTTAAAACAACTGTTCGCTTGTCTCATCCTGTTACTATGGATTTAGTTTTAAGGAAGAGGCTAGCTATTAATGTTTATAAAAGACAAAGTATCACGGATAGAATTTTTAAAAAAATTGTCCGAATAGATTCGATTGCACAAACTGGAGTTACATATGAAGTAGTTTCCAACATACCAAAAGCTAGTGAAGAACTTGAAGATAGAGAAAGTCTTGCACAGATCGCAGCCAGTGGAGAAGACTGTAGTTTATACGATGGAGAAACGTACATTGGTTAGTGATTATTTATATTATATTTAATTACATGTTTATTATATATAACATTCTTTAAACAATATTTTATACATCCATGAACATATTACTATACAAGTATAAAAATATTTTTAATATCAAGTGTTACAATATTGTTTGCAGTTTCAAGATTTGTTAAGTTAAAAAATCTACTTTCTAAATATAACTAAAAATATAATCTTGGGTTTAATTTAATTGAAAATTATTGTGAAAACTTCATTTTTTAGTTGGCATGTATATGTATTTTATAGTTTGTTATTAATTTTAAAATTTAATTTCTTTTTTTTATATAAAAATTGTATGTTTTCTCTATACTATTTTTAAAATTTATGCAATAATATTCATTATATATTAAATTTAATTTATTTTGATTTTTCGAGTTAATTATTTAAATATTGATATCAAAAATATATTTATTTATAGTATATATGATTTCTTACCTAATTTAATAATATTTTGCTTAATTATAGTTATTATATATGTGTTTAGATTTCAAGAAATAAATTTTTATAAAATATCTTTTTTATTACAACGATTTTTTGTTGAAATATTGAAATTGACATTCTTTCAAGCATCAATACAATTATTATATAAAAATATATGTATATTGTAATAATTTTTTTTAATATTTGTTATCAATTTGACTTTTTACTTTACAATTATTAGATCAGTTATTAGTTTACACAAAAATCAAATTCACAAATATTTTTCATTCATTTTTCATCAATTTATCAATTACTTATTTATAAGCTATGTAAGAATTAAAAAAATTTTAAGTTTAGATAATATTTGTGTATGATATTATTGTTAAAAACTTTGTAACTATATCACAGAGTTAAAAAAACCTTAGTAAGTAATAATATATTTATAAAATTAATTAAATTGGTATTATAAACTTTATTTATTAATCTGTATAAATGCATTAATGTACTGACTAGTCATTTTATTTTTATTATCTTTATTATTTTTAATCATTTAGTTTTTTTAGTTTATTATGTATTCCTAGAATAGATTCAATTACTTTATAATTTTATCTAACACAGATTTGTTTACTAATATCCTTCATTTGTTTTTATCATTTATTATTTATTAAGTTTAACTTTTAGATGATTCTAATAAAAAGTTTAAAATAGAAACAAAAACTATTTAGAATCCTAAATAGTTATAAAATTTAAATATTTTTGAACTGAAAGATATACATTTGCTTGATATAAAAAGTAAAATAAAATTTCATATAATATGAGTATAAAAATAATATAAAAATTTTATATACTTTTGTATTTATACATTATAAATATAAAAAATTGACATTCTAAAAACTTAAAATATTCATATTTAATGTATTTTATTAATTAATTCCATCAATCCTTTAATATAAATTTTGAAATCTATATCATTGCATATTTAAATATAACCAATTCATAAATTTACAAGTCAAGCTGTGTTAAAGCTGTATTAATATTAAACAAAACATTGCATTTTTATAAATTTATTGATGCAAATACAAATTAGAATGTATGGAATTACATTAAGCCTTCAAAGATCGAGTTGCAGAGTTTGCTCAATGTAAGCTATCATATCATAGTTGATTATCTTTATATAAGTTTTTTCTAGTTTGTAAAGCTAAACTCAGGGACGATCTTCCATGGTAAGCTTATGAAAAATTACCTACCATTATTACAAATGCAACTTAATCTGTTTCTTCACTGTTTAAGCTTTTTATGTGAGTACTATTTAAATGTACTTAATTTCATTTTACTATTTTACTATACTTATATTTTACTCAGACTAAAAATCAATACAATGTTTTACTGTTGAAGTTTAATATATTTATATAAAACTTATGTTAAACTTAGATAAAAACAAAGAACTATCAAGTATTTTTAATTTCCTCATTAGTTTCTTTTTACATATGGAATGCATATTTATATTATTATTTAACTTCTTTTAAAATTTCACATAATTTCTCAATCTTCATTTTACTTAAGCAATTATAAATCGTGGTTTTAAAAAACCAAATTGTCATAAAACATTATATCTATTGTAAATACGATCTTCAAAGAATAGTTATTTTCTATTCATAAAATTAATGATTTACCTAAAGATGAAAAGTCATTGATAATAAGATTAGATTTGTGTGGTAGGCTTTAAAAATTGTTATCATTTACTTTAAAAGAACTATGTCAAGAAAAATAAGATTAAAAATTACGATTATTTTTATGATTTTATAAAAAAAAAGCTGGTGATAGTATTTAGAAGCTCGTTAAATAAATTTGTATACTTAAAATTTAATGAATAATTTTAACGATATATATATTTTGAGAAAGAAAAAATGTCAAGAGAAACTTTTTTTGAAACATCGATTATTTAAAATTTCTAAATGTATAGAACTTCTCAATTCAAATTGATAAGATGTATAAAAAATATATCAATACATAATAAATTCTATATAATATACTTAAATTAAAATGAAGTATATAGTTTTTAAAGGTTAACTTATATATTATAAAATTATTTATAAGAAAAAGAAAAAAAATTCTCATCATTCAGAGATATATAAAAAATACTTTTATTTTATTTTTAAATTTTAAATAATTTTCTTTGTACAACTAATTTCTTTTACTTTTTGATTTTTCAGATATATAAAATATTTATATCATAAATAATATATTGAAAGAGAATATATTTGAGCCATGGTATTAAATAGAAAGGTAAATAACTATTTAAGAAAAATTTGTTTTTACATATTTCATTAAAATAAGAAACAAAATTTGCATAAATATTGCATAAATAAAATGATTCATTTTACACTTAAAGTTTATTTCATTTTTTATAATTTTTATATACTTGTATTATATTGATATATAATATAAACGCGTAAGAAAATTTAATATTATTTATGAATGTTGATAAATTTAAATTTTAATTATGTGATTTATTTTAAACATTGTTTAATAATACTTATGTTACTTAACAGTCTTTTACAATCAACAAAATCAATTCATAAGAGAACCTGTGTGATCCTTTTGTTTAGTGTTTCATTTATCTAAAATTTATTAATTCTTAATAATTTTCTAAACTCTAACAATATTTTTGGGTATTAATACCAAGAAATTTAATATTTCTTCCACTATATAGTGTTACTTACGACTACTGTCTTCAAAATCGATGGTAATTTTCTCTGCTCTATTTCTTTATATCTTATTTTTAACTCTATACCAATCTTCAATGTATAGTTATTACTTTATGTTTCTTATGAACATTTTTTAACTTTTTACCCAAATTTACTATAATTTTTAATAAGATGTATCTTATTTAAAAACTATTGGATCCTCAATTATATTAAGTAGTTATTGATTGAACTGTTTATCCATTTGACCCATAGAACTTAAAGGCATTCCATTAAAGTAACTTAATTTCATTTTTAAAACAATTAAATTTTTATATTGTTTTAATTCCTAATCTCTTTAAATGTTCTACAACAAAATTTATATTGAATTCCATTATTTTCACTTTTATTTGCCTAGATTTAATCACTTCATGATCTTTCATATTAAATGTCTAATGAGTATATATTCTATTTTATTGATGATATTTTTAAGGTTGATTTGAATCTTAAATGTTGCATTACTAAACTTACTAGAATTTGATGTTTAGCTCTACATGATCACAAATTGTTTCTAAGAATATTTATATACCTTGAGCCCTGAGTTGAGTTGAATATGTTCCTTATCTCAATGCATGTTTTACTTTTTCTTTAAATAAATCTTTCAAAAATCTTTAAGTATAATGGTAATATATATAACCATCACTGCAATTTCATATATATTTTAAAAATTATAATATATATTCAAATTTGTTTTAAAAGTTTTTTAACTATTTAAATACAATTTTAACTAAGGTGTGATTGTTATCTATAGCTAAATTTTTAACTTTATTTGCTTAGAAACACTCATTCTATTTTTTCTATTTTCTTTTTCATTCATTACATTGTATTCTTTATATCTCTTTTTATATGAATATATAGAAATAAAATCTTTTATATTTTATATAGACTTTTATAATTATTTTTTAAACACTGCCTTGTATAACCTCATGGGCAATTTAAAAACTATTTTATAATATATCTTTAATATATTGAATATTCGAGGTGCTATACTAATTTCAATAGTCTATACAAAAAATAAAATAATCTAAAATTATAATATATTAAATAAGGTTATTTTAACTCATTTTATTGTTATTATTATTTGTAATGTTTTAACAAAATGTACTATTTTTACTTATACTAAAAAAAAATTTAATTTGTTCACTAAATATTTAAAATAATATAAAATCTATCTGATTATATTTCATTAATAATGACTTGCTTTAGAGCCAATATTTCGACTTACTATATTGATTAAATTTTAAATGGCTTATTATAAGTCATCTAATATTACATATTATATTTTTTTGTACCCTATCATAACAAAGATGCAAGAAATACTTTTAACGAAGTAGAAGTGTTTTGTATTTATAATGTATTAGTAGAAGTATGTATTACAAGAGTAAAACCATAACAGAATTTATAATTATCAGAAACACTTAACAATTTTATTTTATTCTATTATTTTACATAAAATTATTAATTATAAAATTTGATTGCTTTTTTATTGTTTAGCTAATTTTTTTAATATTATAACAAAAAGTGAAAAAATATTAATAAAATAAAATAATTGAATTAATTGTTGGTTTTTTTAAATAAATTTTTTATTTACAAAGATCAACTGATAAAATTAGAATCATAAGATTTATTTCATTTATTTGCATATTGTTCACTTAAGAACTATCTCTGAATAAATAAATATATGAAATTATTTTGCTCTTTCAAATCATTTTACAATCAGATATACAAAAATGTGACTGTTTAGAGTATAGATTTTCTAAATAAAAATTATATATATTTTCTCGCAATATCAATTGTTAATAATACTAATTGAATTATAGATAATACTATCCCTGTATGTTAATAATTACTTTTAATTTATTCGATTTTCAACTATAATTATTATAAAATTTTATTATATTAGTACTTAATATATTGATTAAGTATTAGATCCTTCAATTAACCCATGTATTATATATATATATATTATAAATAAAGTTTCAAGATGTTTTAAAATTATTACATGAAGAACAATAAAAAAATTGGTTAACATCGACTAAGAATATTACTTTATCAAGTAAAAGTTATTGAGTGCTTAAAAAAATTTAAAAAAATAAATATTTTGTGAATGTTTTCATTAACGCAGTTTATAATCATTTACATTTATGCTTTTATGAAAACTTAAGATATGAAAAATTATGTTAATAATGTTATTCGTTTTTTTTTAATCCTATTTTTATATAATTTTAAAATTTACTTTATACTTAATTTTAAAAAGGTAACATTAGTATTATTCACTATGTTCATAAAACAAAACATCAGCTAGATCATAATAGTAATGATTAAGCTTTATTGTAGATATGTACAGTTTTTATTTGTTTTATTATTTGCAATTATATTTATTACAACTTAAAAACTAAATTTAAAAATATTAATATGTGACCTGTCATTTAATAATCAATGAATTTATATCTTCTAAAAAGTTCTATATATATGATTATTTAAAATTTAAACTAAAATTTATTATGAAATCAACTTATGCATATGATATTATTACATTTAAAAAATAAAATACAACTGAGTGAATTTGGAGTACTCTATATAGAATCTAACATTATATAAAATACGTTTATTGTCTATAAACTCAAGTTTTATTTATAAACTTAAGATATTGTAAATAGTTTATTATATTATTATTTTTACCAGAGAAATATACACGCAGTGTTTCTGCAGTAGATAATATTTTAACTTTGGATCGATTAAGACAAAGCGTTGCAGTAAAAGAATTATTACAAGCACAGGGTCAGCCTTTAATACGTAAGACTGCTAGTGTTCCAAATTTTTCACAGGTATGACCACGTTTTCAAAATTTATAAAATTTTATGTAATCTTATTAAATCTCATAGTAAATAAAACATAGAAATTTGTTTAATAATTTATATATATTAACTGATTTAAATAAAATAAGAATTGTTTTCTAAATGTTATTAAAATCGATTATTTTATATTCTGTAAAAATCATAAAAAATCTTATAATTCTTTTTAGATAATGCGATTCGATAGTTCAATAGATACAGTCAAAGTTACTCGTTCAGAAAGTGTTACTAATCTCAATTCTGAATTGAATAATTTGCCGCATCATATTCATAAATCAACAATTGTTCATTTAAGAAGTGAGGACAATTTTCTTACTTGTCAACCAAAATCGTTTGGAATAGGTAAATATGACTTTTTATAAATAATTGTCTGTTATTAAATAATGACAAAATTTTCCACTAGAAAATTTTGTTTGTATTTATATTATGATTGCAACTATTTTAATTCATTTGAAAGTAAAGGAAAATTGCAACATAAGCATTATCTTATTATAATTTTTTCCTATGAAATTAAAAAATAAATAAGTTATTTAAATCAAACAATACCAATTTCTAAAAAAAAATATCTTGCAAAGTATCTTTGTCACATTTATATTTAAACAGTTTGAATTTGTTTTAAAAATGTATAAAAAGCTTGTAATCAATCATAAATTTTGTGATGCAATTTGTGAACTGTATATTTTAAAAATGTTATAAAATGCATATCATTAAATCTAAAGTATAAAATTAGTAAAAATTAAAAAACCTCAGAATTTATATATCATTTATTAATAATTTTATTGTTATTCAATTTATCAAAATATCCATCGTTCTCTTTTTATTCTTTGTACTTTTAAATTATTTATTATCCTGGTAACTTTGAAATGTTTGAAAAGTAGTAAACATCATAAGGTTACATATAAAGATAATTGTTTAGTAATAAAATAGTAAATATTAAAAAAAAAGAGTTAAACAACACGTATAAAAACTTAAAGAAATATTTTTATTAATAAAAATCTGAAGAATAATAATAAATAAAATATGACGTCATGTGTACATATATATTTACATTCTCACTCATAATACCATAGCATTATGTGACATTAACAAATAAAAAATAATGACGTGAATTCATCATTCATATATTGTACATACTTTTTTTTCTAATATTAGTGATTAACAATCAAAATGAAAAACAATTACAAAAAAAGAAAAAGTATCCGAGATAGGATTTCTATCATTCTTTTTTTGTCTAATAAATAATTAAAAATAACAAAGATTGATCAATTCATTTAAATGCTTGCATTAGCTTAGTTAACACTAATTTACTATTATAAGCTCTTACTTTTTAATTTATCCAATATTTTTATGTACAATATTAGGGTTTAACTTTCCAATGTGAACAATTCATAAGTAGAGTGAGTTCATTAATCAGAAGGATGAGCAGATGACAAACAGTTTTTAGTTTAATTTAATTAAAAATTATAGCAATTTATTTGATTCGTATATAAATTAACATTTAGTTATTATTTATGATAAAATTTGTATTATTAGATTATTTTTATTACAATTTTAACATTATTTATAATAGTACCAATGTTCACGAGTCAGCTTGTACAAACTGATTCTACTAGTTTAATTTAGGCTATAGAAGGCAACTGCTTTCCCTAATCTGTTTTATAAGAGACGACGGATCAGTGCATTAACACTCATTTTTCATACGTAAGTTTTCTTTCACACTTATGCACCAAAGTTAATTGGCTGTGTCATCTTTACATCTATACAGTGTTAATAGTAACTTTAAGCACTTGTATTGTGTTCACTGTACATATGTGTACTGCAGATAGCGTATCTTAAACCTCATAATAAACTTACTATCAGTAACAATTTTTATTTGGCAAGGGGCCAAATTTGAGTTTATAGGAATAACTAACTAAGTATACGTTCTTAAAGTTCTAGAAAAAGCTGAATTTTTAAAATCACAACTGCTATATATTATGGTTTATTATAATATTTACATTATATAACATTATCTTCAATCTCCTGTGTTGATACATCGATAGAATCTAATGAAGTTTATACTGTAATATACTTTAATAGTTTTTTCTCTCTTTATCTCCTTCCATTTATATCACTAGTGTCATAAACTCATCGTTTTTGTTATCTCAATAATACTCAATTCAATCAAGCATTTTTTTATTTTTAGCTTAGAGTGAACTCCTTTTTTACATTAACAAAATTATTGCTCTCTGTAATCCTTTTTTCTTCAACAATTTTTTACTTTAAAAAAATATTTTTAATTTATTTTTAAATATATTTAAATATTTCTATTTTGCCTAAACTAATTGGTAATAAATCCTTTCTTAAAAATTTTTTTTACAAAGAAATAAGTACAGAATTCCATCAGCATTGGTTAAAATGGTCTCACTGTAATAAAAATTTTAATGCATTATTTTTATTTTTTATCTGTTTCAGCAAGACCAACTTTTCTTAATCTTAATCTTAATCTAAATTCATTGACTCGACTACAACAATCTTCAGCTGCGAAGTGTAAGTAAATAACTAAATATATTACTTGTTTTAAAGAAATTATATGAATTTTAATATAAGTATTTATATTGTTTTAATTGCTTCTTTTAATTTTAGAAGAATAGAAATATTTTAAAGAAAAATATTTGTTAAATATATGAATAAAATTAAATAAAATTAATATAATGTTATACTATATGTAATGCATATATTTAAAAATTGTATAATAATTGTAATTACTTCATGTATGTATTAAATTCAATATAAATTATCTGTTATCAAGTATAAAATATATTTTATTTTTATATTTATAAATTTAAATTATATAACGTGTTTAAAATGAAAGAAATTAATTATTAAATCAAAAAATTTTAAAAGCTTAAAGATTTAATTTTAATTGTTAATTTATAATATTAAAATATTTGACTTAGGTTGTTTATGAAATAATGATGATTTTATAGGATGAGGTCAAAAATATAGACATAGTTAATGAATAAAATGACGGATATCTAACATATTTATGCTTTTCTTATCATGACAATTCATCTTATTATACATAGATCACTGTCAATTTTACTAAACTAGTATTTTTGTTATATATTATAAAGATATAAAGAAAATACAACTGTAATAAATATATATTTGGACGATTAACAGTAAACAAATAAAAAATGGATGTCGATAATGAGAGAGAATAATTTTATCGGCATATATATTATACTTACATTCCCGTTTAGTAGTAATACAAAAATTTTATCCTAGTTTTTAGAAATCGTATAGGAAACGAAACTAAAATTAATAATAATAATAATTCCTTTTAAATTAAGATTAAAAATTCTATATAAATACCATATTACTGAAATCGTTTAAGTTGCTTTACTCTCTTTAATTATAATTTTTTTCATAAATGGTTTTAATCTTATTTTGAAAATTTTTTTCAAAAATAAATAAATGTATATTTAAATATATAATTAGAGCATTTTAAATTAGGTATTTTAATATTATTAATTTGGTTAAAGCTATCTAGTCTTGTCTATTATTTATACTAATTTTATTTATAAATTAAAAAAGGAAATAATATTTTTTGTATATATATTACATAAATAATAAAAATATTTACAAACATAAAAATAAAAAAAAGAACCTTTTTTTATTAATATCAATAAAATATTTTTTATTCGAAATTGGCGAATATGTTTGTTTTCCGTAAAACTTATAAAATGTATTTCATAATAATATGGTCATCTTAATGTATCCATTTGATTATTAAGTATCAAAGAAAATAACAACCTGGTTAAGTTGGTATAGTGTACGAATATTTAGTTTGATATATAGAAAATATAGTGAATTGCACGAAAGTCAAGATGTAGTTAAATCAATCTAGACAGTCTTAGGAACAAAACGAAATTATTAGTACGTAATACATGTAATTAATATACATAATGACTATTGAGTCTATCTATATCTAAAACATACTATAATTCACAAACAGTAACATGGGAACTAAAAGTTTATCGATAGAAGCAAATCGATTCTCGTGATTGATAAATATATGTATTTATGTAAAAAAAAGGATGCAATACAAATAATTGTAAAATACCATATAAAATTTTTAATTTGTGTAAAAAAATGAACATTTTTTCAAAAATAATAGTTTTAAAATAAAAGATACACATAAGAAGCATTTAAAATCATGATAATACAAATTCAGAAAGTGAATAAATACACACAAATCTTAATTTTTATCTGACTTTTGAAAAGTATAATATATATAATTGTAATCAAATTATAGTCATGCTGTTATTTGAATAGAAGTTGATAAATAACATGTAACTGTAATGTCAGAAACAGATAAATAAATATTTTCCAGATTTTGCGTTTAAAATGTGTTAATTCTAATTTATTACGGATAATAGTATATCGTATTAAACTAGAAGAAATGCTTTGAAACCTTAAAGTAAAATTTGTAAACAAAGAAAGATTTTTTAAACCATATATTATTAGGTAGCCGGAAGTTAAAAGCTTTTGAATTATAGTTATTAAAACTGATGCCAAACATACAAGCAAGAAATTTTGAAAATTGATAATCATAAAATTAGACAACTATAAATTTCCTAGACTTTTTTCAGTACATTTATACATAAAATAGGATAATATATTTAATATTTAAAAAAGATGCTGCACCCGTACATATAAAACTTCATTATGCTCGTTTCATATTACAACAAAAAATTTTTAACGAAATACTACATCAAGTTAAACTAAAAATTATACAGCCAGTATTATTTGGCCGTTGAATAATTCATAATTAACAATAACTAAAAGAGAAACATCAAATTCTGGTTTTGAAAAAGGCAAAATTAGAATTTGCAGAAATTTTAAACTTACAATCAATTCGCAATTAATTATAAAATGTTATCTATAAGAAAAAATGTTTAACATATTGAGAATCAAAAACATGCTTCAAGTCGATCTCGAACATGCATTCATACAATTTAAATTACGTGACGTAATCAAAGACGCTTTTGGAAAAAATTAAAAATTTCATATAATGAAGTTAATATATTGAAAGGTTTATAATTTTATATTTTGATACACCTATATAAATAAAAATATCTATACCAATAAAAAATTTCTACTAAATTATATTCTTGATTTATTTTATATTAATATTATAAAAACTAGGATTTATATAAAATCTTGGTTTGGAATCGATTTGTAAGTAATTATGTGCATAATTAAATGCAAATTAGTTAAGTATATGTGGATGTAATAGTAAAATATAATAGGGAGTACTTATTTATATTTATTTTTTTTGCAACTATGCTATTACATGAATGAGGTAATTTACTTTTTCACAATTTTTGTTTTATATTCTGTTTAGTTGTACTATTTATTATGTTTTTTACGTTCTTGAACTCAGTTCATTTCATTTTTTGTAGAAACAAGAATTTAGAATTTTACTATTAAAATACTAATTCTAAACTTTATTAACTTATGTTGAAATAAGGAAAATTTAAAATTATACTTCTGTCACTATAATTTTTAATTAGTTTTATCTGTATACAATATTATACTATAATTTCTAGTTCTTAATATATAAAAATCATTGATTATAATACTATATTTGTATTTCAGCTTCACCTAATGTATTATCTGGAAAAATCAATTTAAGAATGACTACATTACACGAAGAAACATCCAATACATCAAACAATATTTCATCACCCAGTTGTAGTAATGATGAAGATGAAAATGAAATTGAATATTGTAATTACGAATCTTATCAGGTAAAATTAGTTTCAAACTTATAGAATTCATTATTTTTTAATAATTAAAAAAATTATTTTAATTTTTTTTATTTATATAAGAAATTTCAATAATGTATTACCGAAAATGAAATTATTTAAATGAATTTAACTGTAAAGTTCTAAAAATTTTGTACATGTACTACTATAAAAATATAAATAGTGTATATTTTATTGTTAATTTCAATAAATTAATTTTAAGTACAAAAAGTTTTTTAACAAAAAATAAAATAAAGATAATATAAAAAAATATTGTTAGACAAAGCAAAACTTTTCAGCTTTAGTAATTACTTCTAGGTATATAAAAATGAATGTTTTATTATAACTTATCAGAAATATTAACATAATTAATTAAATGCATAAATTTTATTTTATTCTTTTAAATCAACCAAATTCTTAATTATCTGAATAGGTCTTTCACACGTGATAAAATGAGTTAAATACTTCATTAAGAATACTTTATATTTTATTTGTTATTTTTCCTTCAAAATATTATTTAAATATATATAATATATAATACAATAACTAGTATGATAAAATAATATCCGTTTATGCAATTAGTATAATCCCAAAAATTTTATGTTTAAACTCACATTGTATCTATTCACACAATAAATCAATCTGTCTCACTTTTTCAACAATTATGAATATCATAGGTATTTACAAAATATTTTAAAATAATAAGCTATCATAATATTTAAAATCCGCTTTGATAATTATTATTCATATTTTAGGTACATCAAAAGCATCTTATGATTATTAACAAAATTAAGTCACAGCACAAAAAAATACTGCTGCAGATGACTATCATTTTGGTATTACTATTATAATACGAAGTAAATTACTAGAAAAGCAATTATTTTTTATTTCATATTGATTTGAAATTTTTTAATATAACCTCAAATATATATAAATTAAAAAAAAAAATTACAAATATTACAAATAATTTCATTTATAAAAAATATAAAGTTTTTACTTTCTTTTTCTAGTAATTGCAGAAAATAATATTTTTAAATTATTCAATGATAATAAACCTCTGTTAATAATTTAATTATATAATAATTATTTGTATAAAATATAATATTCACAATACTAATTCTTGTACTATATTTCTTGAATTAGTCATACACTCAGGTTCACATGAAATAATTGAAAATATAGTATTTCATTTAACTAATATGATATCATATTTTTACAAGGTATTTTTTTTAACAGATTATATTAATTACAAAGCCTTATTTGATTCATTTGACGTATATATCTATATTTAAAATCTAATCCGATAAATTTCTTTAAATACAATGTTACGTCCGATTTCACGTATTTAATTATGCTAAAATAAAGGAACATAATTCTAAAGAAAATCTTTATTAGCTTCATAAAAATGATGATTAGTTGTATTTGAACATCTAAGTTACGTACTGATATAATAGTAATTATAGTATGTAAATTCATTTTACCTTATGTTTTATCTTAAAGTATAGTTATTAGTATTTATTGAACAGAATGATCTGTATCAAGAAATCACCATGAAACTTGCTCTTAAATAAAAATTCGATGATTATCGAATTGTTTTACTGAGTCAACTTTTTTATATACAGAACGAAAGTATGCTAGTATAAAAATTATTTGTAAAAAATCAATACATTAAGTATAAGTGAAATAACTTTATTATAATATATATATCATAACAAAAAATATAAATTATTAATAATTTCATATGTGCATTAGCGATTAAGACAAATATCGATTGGTAAAACTCGATCAAAATATCTGTTGTTAATCACGGTAGCATAATTTGTAAGAAATTGATAAATATTTAACAGCTAATTTGAGAATGATAGGTAGTAGTATTATCGCACAAATCTTAGAAGATTGTTATTGATTTCAAGAAATATAAAACTAAGTTTAGTGAGCCAAGTTGAAGTAGTAGTCAATAATATTAACAAAATTTGCATATTATAAAATTGAAGTTTCTCAAAACTAAGCATTACTGTATATTTGAACGCATTAACTAATGTTTCTCAAATAACAAGAAACAAATTATATATTAATACCATCATCTTCCTTTATTACCGTTTTTCAATTCAGGCCTATTAGTCCTGTCGATTTCAAGTCTAACAATGATAGAAAATTGATTCAATATAATCGAGTATATAACATGTTGATTCATTTATATGATATTATATACTGCACGAATGTCTTGATTAGGTAATAAGTTGAGATTACAATTTAGCATGTTTGGAGTTAGTATACAGTCAATACTAGTTTTCAGAAAACGGTCATTATACGATATTTTATATGATTATTATCTTTTATTATACGATATATTACAAGTTATGTTTTATTAATATATCAGACGATCTTTTAATTAATTTGTAGAACAAGTGTAAAAAAAATGATTTTGATAGAAAACTATAAATCCATAGAATATTAAATAAATACAAAAACAAGATATTTCATTATATTTGAAAAAAAATAATAAAAATTTTTTAATTCAATAGAATAATATAAGAATAAATAGTAATACTACAAAATAAATAATTTAGTAGTTTACGTTAATTCGTAATAATACAATAAAAATTAATTCTGTTCAAGTTGAAATTTTGCAAAATAAATTCTCAGATATACTAATTTGAGATTTAAACTTAAACTGAATTACATTATATTATAGGATTTTATAATTGCCCTATAATTACATTTTAAATAGCATATCTTTGAAAACTAACAGAAAAATAAATTATTGAAAAAAAAAGAAAAAAGATAAAAGAATGATCTTGGAAATTAATACTAGATGTTATAAAAAATAAAAGCTAATTGATATAAAATTTATGTTAAAATATATTTTATAGTAGAACAGTTTCAGAAATTAAAAAACTTACATTTATATTATTGATTATTTAGTACGAATTTTTTGCAGTGTAGTTTCAATTTTAACCCCAACAATACAAAAAATAGTCGATGATTTACTTTATTCATACTATAATCATATTTAAAAATTTTAATGATCCCACTGTTTTGAAAATTTAATTATGAAACTTAATTAAAATATAGCTAAAAGAAAGAAGAAAATACTTGTTAAAAATAACCCGTGATAATGAATTGGCACCATTGTTAATTATCAAAGTAGTGACAAACCCTCACGTACAAAAAAATATATACTAGTGGTTTCATATCGGTGAGTGAGACATAAAAATTTGTGAACTAAGATAAGCCTCAAGCGGTCGTTTAGTACAATAGCTGTACAAAAATTTCATTAACACACATGTACGGCTGCAAAAAACTTCTATTAATCTCGTCCTATTGCCTTTCAAAAAATTGATATTTTTTACTATTATCTTTTAGCATACAAGAAAATTTATAGAATATAAAATATAAAATAAAATAAACATCGAATTTAATTCAATTTATTAGTGGTATTTGATTTGTAAAAGAAAATGCCATATATAGAAAAACTATAATTTTCTAAATAATTTAATGATTTAAACATAAATCACAACAAATTTCTGATATATAAATTATAGCATATATAATGCTATTATTTTGTATTGTTTTGATGCGATATACATTCTTTAATATTATAAGCATTATGGATATTAAATATTGTACGGACGGATGTATATATTCAATTTTTATAAAATTTCTTTTACTAATATTAATAAATGCTATTAATAAATATTATTTCTTTTTTTCGTATTACCAACATTTTATCTACATTATTTACATACAAAAATTATAATAAATATCTGTTAATTGCAGATTAAATAATCATAAATTATATTAAGCGCAATAAGTCTATAGTATAATCAATAAAATATCAAAAATGTAGTTCGTGTCTTAAAATAGAAAAAACAAATAAATATATTAATATTTTTGAAGTAAAAATTGACTATTATTAAATATAATTTTATTCAACTATGATTAAATATATTTGCAAAATATTTAGAAGTATGTATATATTACAGTTTATTATATTTGTAATTAAATTTTAGCCTTAGGTGAAAAAAAGAGTATATAAAAGATTTGAGATAATATTGATTCTTATTAATGTCATTCATTATTGTATATATTCAAAGAAGGGAAAAGATTCGAAAGAAATATCACTATAATCAACGGTGGATATAAGATTACATTGAAAAAGTATTTATCGTGTTCATTTTCGGTTAAAAATGTAATTGTTTACGAAAAATTTAGTTGCATGTATCCTTTTTTCATTGCATGCATATGATATATGCTTTTGCAAGCTTCCCATTTCTATATACAGCAGTTGAACTATCGTATAGTCTCGATTTAATAAGTTTTATAAGGCCTTTTTCATCTATTGTATTAAGATTAGTAATAAAATAAAATATTTTTCGAAAATTTCTCTAGATAATGATGTACTCATCTTTTGATTTATATTTCTATAAATCTTGGATTTTTAATTTATCAGAAAAATTATCGATACTGTTTATTCAAATGTTATTATCTTTCATTTAAATCCAAAGAATATTATGACTATGTATTAATATTTAAAAATATTACATAATTTATGTAAATATAATTTAAATAATATTTTAAAAATTAGAAAAAATTGTCTTTATATGTTTTTACTAACAATACATTTATTATAATAATAGAGTACTCAATTTATATAAATTTTTATTAAAAAAAATTTGGAAAATAGTTTTTCTTATAAATTTCTATCTACTCTAATATTAAAAAATAACTCTAATTTTTATTAAAATACAATTTTTAATTCTGAAAAGATGGAGTTTCTTTATATTATAATTAGAAAAAAATCTTAATTATAAAATTCTCATATCAATTAATATTAATAATAAATGTTTATTCATTGTTGATATTTCTGTTGATATATATATATATAGAAAAAATCGGAACAATAATCCGATAAATAATATTTTAAATATAAAATTGTTTTTAACTTTTTTACTATAATAAATTTTATAACCTAATGAAATAACATGATATTCTTTTATTAACATGTTTTGTTTATCTGCTACATAATTTAATCGTATAACTGAATTTTTGTTCCTACATTAAATAATTAATTTCTAAGAAATTTTATATACTGCAAAGTGAAAAAAATTTTTATAAAATTGTACTTATTTAAATTTATTGAATTAAATATTTATCAATAAATATTTGAATATAATTAATAAAATAAAAAATATTTTCAGATTAAATATATACAAGTCATTAAATCTCTGAATTTTTTCTATCTAAAATTAAAAGTAAAAGTTTAAAATATATTTTTAGGTTACGTCTGTACCGGTTAAGCCATTAACCTCTTCACGAACATTGGATTCACTAATTGATTTGCAATCAATAAAAATTAATACCCCAAGTATGAGCAGCAGTGGTTATGGTTCTCAAGCAGTATCCACAACCAACTTAAGTTCAGATGATTCTATTTCGCTTAAATCGAGTAGCATAGACGAAACTCCAGATTTTGAATATAAATATTTATTAGACAGTAGAAGATATGAAAAAATAAACAGTACTTTAGTTGAAGAAACTCTCGAAGATTATTTGAGCAATGAGAATTCAAGAGTTGAAGATATGCTTATGACCCAAAATTCGTGTTTGAAAAAAAATAATAAAGAAATTAACGTAATATCAGACCTTATAGAATATAATCAAATTAATATTCCAAAAGCTGAAACTTTTAAGGAAACTCAAAATTTAGAGTTGAATATACATGATAGACAATTTGAACCAAGCAATTTTAGAAAATATACAACGGAATTTTGTCCAGAATCTAAATCCTGCGATGATAATGCACTTGATACATCTGCATTTATTGTAACTAAAAAGTCTCTTGAAAAGGTATTAACATTTATGTTTCTTACATCTATAAATTGTTAGTCATTTCGTTTACATAATAAATTATTGTTTCAGATTATACGAAGAAAACAGTCATTGCCGGGTACAATATGTAGGAATTCTAACTCTCAGTATAGAGTATCCTTTCCCATTATATATCCTCAAGTATCAAACCGTATAGATACTAATAATCTGGAATCATCGATACTGCCTTCTCTATCTTTTGCAAAAAGTGAAAAAAATTCTTTAGAAAAATTTAGTGGTAATGTACAAATTAAAAAATTCTTTAAACAATTAAAATTATTATTTTAAAATAGTGTTTAAAGAAATTAAAATAGTTACGATTAAAAATTTTTATTCTTTGATTTCACGTGGAATTGTTGAGTTTACTAGTGATTATCACTAATGCCAACTATATCCAAAAATTTTTTATTGTCAGTCTCTTCTTAGTTCCTTTTTTGATTTAGAAATTTATAAAATATTCTAAATCAATTCTCTCTTGAAATGAAGAATATTTACGAAATCGAAATTACGACAATATATAACTACAGTTTAGTCATAATTCTTTTCACGCATTAATTTCGGGTTTAAAACATTTTATTTCAGTTTTCACATATTATTAAGTGCATGTTAATGGCTCTCATTTTTATTTCTAATTTTTTGTTAATTCATATATTTATAAATGCTTTTAAATATAAATTTTTTTTAATATAATTTTTATTACTAAAATCTAAAAACATACAAATAGAAAACATTAAAAATTTATAAAAGAAATAATAAGAAATTGTAAATAAATTAAATAAATTTTCATATTTTACATAGTATTCATAATAAATGATAATAAAAAAGTAAATGTTTAAAAAAATTTATTTATGAATATTTACCTAATTCGATAAATTACATTTACTTGTAATAAAAAATTGTTAAATTAAAATTTATATTTTAATGTATTTTCAATTTATCTATAATTATAATGAAAATAATTCCTATTTTAATCATAAGAATATATAATTGTTATCTACAAAAGTTTTTATTTACTTCTATATAATAATAATTTTAACGGTTTTTTAACTTTAGTTAACTGTATGTGTATTAATCTATTTAAATACAAAGTAAGATATCAATCTACATTTATCGCAATTATAAATAAATTTTACTGTGTCATTCAATTCATGATTCATGGATAAAATTGAATTTCCTACAATTAACTTAAGTATTTATAAAATTTGTTTTTAATTTATAAACATTATTATTAATTATTTACGAGGATTCCTTTGGAAGTATAATTTGTTTTAAGTTAGCTTGTTTTGATGTCGATGAAAAATTCCTTGACTCTGTTAATGCATTCCAATTTATCTTCTTGACATCGTTAAAAAGCATTTACGTACGTAACCCTATATGTATATAGATTATTAATTTTTCTTATAATGTAAAAAACTAAATATATAATTTAATTGAAATGAATTTCCTTATTAAAAAATAAATTATAAACTTATTATTGTTAATATTTTAATACAAAAAAATAAATGTATAGTATCATTCTTAGAATATAAAATTCCTATCCTTATAATAAAGATTTTTTAGTTGGAACTTCTTTGTCTAATGTTATAAATTTTTCATATTAAATTTTTCATATTAAATGATCTCCAATAGTTGCTGTTTGTGTATTATATCATCTTTCAATGGTGATCACGTCTATTTCCATTGAAAATTGAATCGACTCGTTATAGCATTGTACTCTAATTGTATTCATTCATATTTTTCTTGTTTATTACGGCTATGCTTCCTTAAATTGATTTTTTAGTCCTACCAGTGACTACTTAAAATCAGGTTGTATCGACGTTTACAGTTATTTTTTTTTACATTTCTTATCAAGTTATTAGCATACGTAATTTGATTACCCATTCAATATAAAAATTGCTTCGTTACACTATTACAAAGTTCGAGAAGTTATAGGCATCTACGTATTCTGGTTCAAATTTAATTTTATATAGTTCATTGGAGATTTATCAAATTATCAAAAAATTAAATGGATTCATATTTCAACCTTTATAATATTTTGTATTTTTTTTAATCGTATAATGCATTAACTATTCCCACAGTTCATGTACATTACCTGGAGACGGATCGCTTTGTATCTTGTATCCTTATACTTTGATATCCATTTATCATTGCTCAAGATGTTACTATTTATGTTTCTTCCGAAGGCACTCGAATGACATTAACTTACTAGCTTCATGGATACTGTTTTGTAACTGTTTATATTAAATCATTAGGTTAAATATTTTGCTATTTAAATTCATTTATTGCTAATTTTTATGTACCTGGTCAAACATTTCCATTCTACAATTATATCCATTACTGATGATTCAAATACGTCATGAAAACTATTAGTTATAATCCTAATTATAAAAAGTACAATAAAATTCCGATACAAAATGATCTCAGTTTCATAATCCTTAAAAAAATTTAGCGATATTGATAATTTTGTCCTGTCAAAACTATTAAGAAATAGATATAAAAAAAAAAAATTGATGACTTTCTCATAATAATAATTAATAGTAATCAACGCAAATTAAACCATACAACTTTGATTCTTTATACAGTAAATCTGTATTTATGATTTTTTAAACAATTTTCAAAGTTTCTGTATATAAAGTCGATAATAGCTTCTTGTACTAAAACTTTTACTTATATAATCTGATACCGCTTCCTTCGACATTGTATCTTTAATAAATAAAACAAGATTCCAGTATTCTGTTAACTTGTATATTGGATTATACGTTTAATTGCAATTATAAAGTATTAAAGATTTTCACAAGTGTGAAAAATTCCTTGATTTTTTCCTATGCTATTTATTGGATTTTTATTATAAATGTAGAAGCAATAAAAATTTTCATTTGAATAGTATTATTTTTTGTCATTCAGAAGTTTTCTGTATACTTGGTTTACTATCCAGGAGTCAATGCACTCTCCATACATTCTTGAATAAGAAATTTTTATCATTACGCTAATAAATGGGTGAATAAGCAAGTGATTTCCAGGAACAATTAATTTATTATGTTATACTATTACCAGACTTATATATTGTAATCCTTCATATTACATGTTAGTACACAATTTTAACCTTGTATTTTGTTCATTTTACAATATTTTATTTCTTTCATATTTTTAAGATCTGATAGTTATAAATATCTTATATCAAATTATAATTTTTACATCTTCCGTGACTTTTTAATAAAAGAATATAAGCTGTAGTATGATTAAATAATAATAGATATCGGATACAGTTTTAGACTAAGTAATAAGTCATATCAACCTCATTTGTTTTGCAAATGAGTACAGATTGTTATGTTAATTCTATTCTGACTCGCAATTTTTCATATTTCATTCAAATTAACTTCAATACTTTAGATTATCCACTCAGGAAGATTGTCACCTTGTTGATTATTTCAAACACTTGATCAACGCTCTCTTATGCTAATTGCGAAACTGATAAAGTTAATATTTCAACAGATAATTATGATATAAAATTATTTTAAACAATAAATAATATAGGTATTTATAATACATTATATGCGAAAAAGTCTACATTACCAAAAATAATACACAATAGTAATTTGCTACGGTTCTACTAACCTTATTGCTGTTAAAAATTATTGTAAAAGAATAAAAACTAAAAAAAATTTGTTATATGCAAGAACTTCATAAATATTGATTTTAATTAAATATAAATTATATCGAAGTATATTGATATACATCTATATAAGCTCGTTTAGTTTGTATTAATGAGATGAACATCAAGAGTATATAAAAAATGTACCATGAAAGAATAACGTTTTTAAAAATCAATCAAACTTGAAAGATAGAGAGGTATGATAAAAATACTAATTATAAAATAAATTGATGTTAATTATAATAATATTATAATAATATTAAGCCGTAATATAAATCAAGGGTCCTAATTGTAACTATGAGCCTCTTCTTATTATCTGAAAAGGTATGTCTAATATTATAGTGGCATATGTCGTCTATTGAATAAAAGTTAGTATTATGAAAAAACTTCAAGTGTGTGATTCGGAGATGGATGATCTGCGTATTTAAAGGTGTACTACCAATTAGGTATGGAAGTGCATCATGTCGTAGTTTTATATAGGTGTGAATGTAGATCAACAAAGCTTACTTTATTATAAAAATAAAAACTAAAATTATCTATTAAGATGGTTAATTTTACTTACTTTAACATTAAAAAAATAAACTCGATTACAAATAATCATCTCAATATTGTGATAGAAAGATATATTTTTTAAGTTGTAACTACGGAAAATATAAAGTATTCAATTTAATATTATTTTAATATATCACCTAGAAAATATTTTTGTGGGTATTATAAAAAAAAACAAAGAAGGTATGCCTCGTTGTATTCAAAATTTTTAGCTTTGCAAAAAAGCTATCAACCTGATTTTGTAATATTTTATATACTTTTTTATTTAGTTTTATTTTGAGTTTCAATATAAAAAATTTACATCAAGAAATGTAAAGGAAAGGTAAAGTTAATTATACTTAATACATCTGTGACCTTTTAACCTAATTTGTCTATTTTTGAAATACTAACTTATGAGGATAATATATTTCGCCATGTTAAATCGTCAGCTAACCAATGTAGTGAAATTATACTAGTAGTACAAATGTGTATTACAAAGTTATCAACACGCGAATACTGTGATTGATAAATAGATAAAATGACGTAAAAAAATGACTGAGCACCACTGAATACGAGTGATTAGACAAATTATTCAAGAGTGTATCGATAATTATCGACTATCGTAAATATAATGGTTTATATACGTGTAATAATGTAAATTATATTAATTTAATATTTCCTAATGTATGATATATTTAAAAAAAATAGCATTAGGACAAGCCGTAATAGAATTGAAAGGTTCTATGAAACTCCTCCAAGTATGAAACTCCTCTTGGTACTTATGCCTAGAAATAAATTGCATATGTTATCTACTGAATAAAGGGAGAAAATTTGTTTATATAATTTATATAATTCGTGTAATATTTTATTATTAATGTTAATAGTGATGATTTTTCCCATATATAAGTAAATAATGCGGGATGTTATAGGATATTAATTAAAACATTTTTAAAAAATTTTAAATATTTGATACATTTTTTCAAGCACTATTAGAAGTAACAGAATGAGAGTATGAACTGAACTTTTCCTTTATTTAAGTTAAAAATTATTTTAAATTTTATTAATATTTTATTAAATGATTTGTTGAATACAGGCCTTTGGATTCTTTATAATGTATTTTTAATTTATAATAATATATATATTTGTAGTTATTAAAAATAACCAAAATTTAAATTAAATAAATTAACCAATTTTTATTTTACAGATGATAAAATCAATAAATATTCAAATTTTGTCGTAAAATCTGACTTAAATAGAAATGACACCCCCCTTCCAGATTGGGTAGTAGTGGGTGAATCAGTTTTAGTGCGACCTTACAGTTACTCTGGTATTATTGCATATGTTGGTCCTACAGAATTTGCTACAGGAATTTGGATAGGAGTGGAACTTAATGCACCAACTGGTAATTAAATTTCTTTTGACTCATTAAACATCTCTAATTATAAGATTTTTATTTATTGAAAAATTACATTTCAAAAAAATAAATATTATAGGAAAAAATGATGGAATGGTTAATGGTCATCGATATTTTTCCTGTCCTGTTAAATGTGGAATATTTGTTAAAATTGATAAATTGATTCAGGATAGACGTGGTCGTACACTTAAAAATTACTCTAAGCATGAAGTATTAACCTTACCGTCTCCAACAGTCCGCAGAGGTACCAACAGAGGTAATTTTAAATATAGCGAGATTGATAAATAAAAAGCAATTTATTCACATTTATTTTTTAATTTAGGAGAAGATCTTCATTTATTACACCGCAACCGAAATCGTGGAGAAGGTCTTCCAATAAGTGGAATACAATATGCATCAAAAATAAATAAAAATTGAAGGATATAGTTTATCCTAATTTAGTTATAAAATTATTAAAATACATGTACCAGCAGTGTAACAGTCCTTTAGCGTTTAGGACCGCTGTTGATTGTTAATATTTATAAATACAATCACAATAATAGAACATTAATATATTACTTATATATCTCCTTAGCGTGATATATCTCGTGCAACCTTTAAACGATGTACTTACATATTGATAAAATGTGAAAAAGATAATTTTATGTGCATTCCGTAATTTTTTGTAGTATTATTGTCATTTTATTTAATGGCAAAAAGTGATCATTTCACATATAAAATAGTAAAGGAATTATTTCCTTGACTTTGTAATTTTATTGTATATCTTGAGATAATCAAAAATTGATTTCTTATAGTAGGTATTGGCAAGATTTAATAAGGCACAATTTTCAAAATACTGTAACTTACATTTAACATAAATGTTTATCAACTAATTATGTAAACATATTTTATAATATATTATCTTTTTAGTATACTATTATATACACATTTTTCTGAGTATTATTTTTTATTAGCTATATAAGTATGCAATAATAATATCATTCTAACTTTATAATTCAAATTGGTTATACACCATATTATTATATTGTTTACACAACTACTATCATACATGACAAGTCTACAATATTAAGTAAATTTCAAATGTTGATTTAAGCTAGATATATTTTAATGAATATTTAATTGTGTTACTGTATTTAAAATTATTTTATATACATTGTGCTCACTAACTTGTACAAAATGAATGTATGAATTACTATCTCTAGTTTTACCATTTCCTGTATTCCCTATAAATATCACAATATATAACAGTAAATTTTGAAAAGGCTAACAGTACAGTAATTTTATCATAAAAATGACTTATAAATACATCATTTCTGTATTCTAATAATTTGGTAAAATATATTTTTTATTTTTTATTTGAATCTATTTTCTATACAACAACTTCCTTTAAGAATTATCAAAAAAATTTTACAGCCTCCTTATAATTTAAGTCTAAATTTAATATAAGACTTATTTGAAAATTGCTTAAATTTTAATTAAAATATTTAGTTTAAATATACATGTTTTCAATATAAAAACTTTTAAAACTGAATTATCCATTCTACTAATTACTTTTTTGATGGGTATATTGAAAATTTTTAATATCTGTTACATTTTAAAATATATAGTACAAATTATATATTTAAATATTAATTTAAAATAGTCTTTCTACAATTTTAAAAAACAATCATACAAAATTAATTTATCAGTCAGAATTTTTATGAAAATTAATGTACGATACAGAAAATAAATTAAATTATTCAGATTTATAAGTATATATGAATGTATTTATGATTATTTTAAAGTATAATAATTATTGATTATATTTAAAGATAAAAATATAGATTAAAAATTTGAAACTAGTTTTATAAAATTCTAAAATTTACTTTCTGTAAGTAAATCAATCACATGAATTTTACGTAATAAGTAAAATTTTAATAAATAAACTTTTATTTTTGGTTAAAAGATTTTTTTTAATTTTATATTGATATACTAATTACAGATATACAATAAGTTAAAAACAAAATTTTATTTTACTTTTCTTACTATTTTAAATTTTTCCATTTGTATTCACTTCTTGTTTTTGCATTAAAAAATTATGTATACGGTATTACTATATACAAAAAGTATGAACAATTTTTTAGTTTTAAATTATCTATACAAATAAAAATATTTGAAAGAAAAACAATGTTTTTTTGAGATTTTGTTTACTTAAATAAAATTATCAGTTTTTTACAAAATGTATATTACTCTAATTAGTTATAAATTTATTAATGCGAATTCAATAATATGATTAATATTAAGATTATTATAATTGATTCTTATTTTTACAATCTTAACTATAATTATATTTTTACTTTTATAAATTACGACTTTCTGTTATTAAAAGAGTAATAATTCTTTTAATATAAAATTTTTAATTTTACTAACTAGACTATAAAACTTAGAATTATGTAATCAATAATTCATTTAAATTATTCAAATTATACTTTCAAATTGAAAATAATAATTATTATACATCCATAGTAGTAAATTATCATTCTTTATTATCAAATTTTATTCTTTTTTACAAAATATATATGTGCACACAAATTCTACTGTTTTACAACATTTACATTTTTTCAATTAAAATATTTTGTTTATTTTCTACAAATAACTTATAATTAATGTTCCTCTCAATTTTTTTAATAAATATGAAAAGTTAGATAGTTTGAAATGTTACTTTTACTAATAGGCAATATATTGGGTTATAAATTTTTAATTAATTAGTTTACATGTCATTGTTAAACGGCAATTACGACATGCTTTACTTTACGAAGCGTAGCCAGTGAGAATATATAACGTAAAAGGCGATATTTAGAATTGTGTTTATAAGGTACTATGTATTACGGAAACAATAAATCCTTTACGTACAAAAAATAATAGTTATAGTTCATAAGTATTTATATATAATTTTTTTAATTGTGATATTTGATTATGAGTTTTTTTTATATTTCAAAAAGGGTTTATACAATATGAATTAAAATTTTTGGATTTAGAAAATTGCTTTAGTTTTGTATATCCTATATTTAAAGATACTAGTAATTTTTTTCTTGTTTAATTTTTGTATTGAATTGATTGAATAGCCTTTAAAAGTATAACAGTTGGATATTCTGGTAAAATAAAATAGTTTTACCCAATATGTTCATTTTTAATGAGTAATTGTTCGATTATAAGTTGCATTAATAAACAATAAAGAAAATTCAAGTACTCGTCTCAATTATTTAATTGATATTTGCAAAATATTTTAAACATTAAAAATTAATAAATGTATTTTTCAATAACTAATCGTGTGTTATTTATACTAATTGTTAACGAGAAATGAGATTGGGATTTTTCCAGAAAATATGCTTGTGCAGAAGCTCTCTACGACTATAGATTTATAATAATTAAATATTATATTAATATTAGACTATATCCGATAAAACTCTTTACTCTATTTTATACATTTTCAATCAATCGTACAGTTTTTAGAATTTGATTATAGTTCCAGAATTTGAAAGTATCACACAGAAAAACAGAGTAAAAATGATATTCCATACACACAAATTTACGAAATCAAAAATCATTTATAAGGAAAAAGAACCTACATATTTAGATAAGTAATTATTATGTTTTCTATTCTAGTTTTGTCCTGATCGCTTAGTAATATGCCTTACGATGTCAAGAAATAAAATGCCACAAAACGACCACAATAAAAATAAAAGTATAATAATTATTTATTTTTATTATTATAAAAGCTTAGAAAATTTGTAAAACAAAAACATAATGTATTTTTTAAATATATCGATAATACTCTAACAACTTCTTAAGCTAATGATAATTAATTGAATAAATGACATTTTGATTATTATACTCTTGACATGAACTGCATTATATTTTTCATTATTATATTGCGTATTTATGAACTTTTATTTTTTATATTTTTGTTAAGCTTTTTTTAAATACTAAATTTTTCAATTCAACTTTCCGTAAACACAACCCTATAATAAAAAAAATCAAAAAACGAAGAAATGTTATAAAAATAAAATTATGTTGAAAAAATCTGATGTCATCTTAATTAATTAAAATTTTGATAAATTTAAATGACGATATGTTCATATATTAAAAATGTCTTGCACGAGTATTTCAATATGAAACGATGATGCATACGCATTAAAACCCCAACGAGCTAAGCAACGCCTACTATGTCGTTCTAATGAGTTGAGCGAAAAATACGCATACAATAGTTATCGATTCACCATGTTATACTCAGGCTATAAAAATGTGAAATTTGTTGAAAAATCGACTTTTGACAAATTGTGCAATTAAAAGGATTAAAAACGAATTTTAAAAAGGTCTGCAAATGAAATAAATAATATTTAGCCTTGAAAGTATACGCATTATATATTCGTTAATTTTTAGGGTCAATATTAAAATTATCTAATAAATTATATACATATATACTTCAACAATTATTAATAATAATGATGATGATAATGATAATGATAATGGAATTTACATAAAAATATTATGATGTTTACGACTTGAATGTTTAACCGTCAATAACAAAAACTCATCTTCAATATGTAGATAAAAATTGTACTTTTAAATTATATAAGATATATTTTGATCAATTTATAAAATAGTATAAAATAAAACCCTGTAAATATATAGTGGATATACACGACAGGGAAATAATTTTTAAATTAAATAATTTAAAAAATAGCTTAAAATAGTATGTGGTAAGAATAATAATAATTAATATATTTTTTCTGGAATTTTTTTAATATTATTTTTAAAGTAATATTATATGATGCGAAAGGAACAAATAAATCCCGAAAATTGCTAATGCCTATATGTACTACAAAAAAAATATTTATTTAACTCCAAAGTAACTAGAAAAATACATAGAAAAAAATAGTAAATTCTAAAAAAGTTTAATGAAGATTGATAATAATGATAATAAAGAATGCAGATGATGAAATTGAAAGACTTTATTGGGAAAGTTAATTCACAATTAATTTTTACATTAAAAAAATATAAATGAATTTGTTTCGAGATTTTTTTTTATTTTTATCTAAAAATGTTTTTAAAAAGGTTTTATATTAACAAAATATTTATATAATATTTATTTCATTCGGTTGTATACCTCAACAATTTCTATGATAATTCTTATTTTTTATAAATATTTATGAAATGAAATTCAATTTTAAATGAAAAATTAATCGCTTTTCGTTCATAAAGTTAACAATTTTAAACTTTTTCTTATTTTTTTAGTCTCATAAAATTGCACCTGAATTTATACACTATTATTAAATAATAGACAACTTTATAAACATATATAGCAATTTTTTAAATATATAATGTTAATAATAATTTTATAGAAAACATTTAAATTTAGTATATTACTATTAAATGCTTCAATTATTATAAATAATATCTGAAATAAATAAAGTTACTAATACTATAAAAAATATAAATTACAGAACAAAATATATTTAAATAAAATAATCATTTATTAAACTATAAAATACTATATATTAACTAATACATAAATTAATTATGTGTTATTATTAATTATTATGTGCGATTATGTTTGATTTATTATTGTTAGATGAAGGATATAGTATCATATGCAAAATGTGTAATAATATTCATTTTCTTATAAATTGATCTTGATTTTCAATATCAAATCTATAGATTTTAAATAGGTGTAAAAAATACTTATACAATTTTTATAGAAGTTATTTATTAACATTTCTAATGTTATATAAAAAAGAAATCGGATATTTCAAACTTGCTTTATTATTTTGTTATTGTCTGAAATGAAACAAAATAATATTTAATTCATAAAATAAAATAAAATTTCGAAAATTTGTTAAATATTTAATTTAAATATATACAATTTTTATATTATATTTTCTCATTAATCATCTGTAGAAAAAACTTACTCGATTACAGTATCACGTAAGAGAATCAGTTTTTATGAAAGTAGCGAGAATAAATGAATAGTTACAGAGTAAGAGAAATCCCCATCAAGGTGAAGCCTTTGATAATCCTTTAGACTTACCTATGCGAGTCACTGTTATTTATTCGGATCTCAGTTACGTAATAACTTATATATATACATCAATTTCATACTTAATTAAAATTTATTTAATCTTATGTAATCAACATTATGAGTATTTACATTTTTTATTTATCTTGAATGTGTTTCAATCTATTCTTTGGTCTCATTCTTTTGTAACTGACTTTAATACATTAACGCTATTTTCTTAATGATGGTATTTTTTTGCGATAATCAAGTGAGTAATTTAACTTATTTGATAACAAATTTTTGAATCTTTTAAATTATATTATAAAATCTTTTGTCATATAATAATAATTATCATAATTAAAAAAATATATTTAATGTTATCTTAATTTTAAAATATCTTATTCTAAATTAATCTTATATAACTAAAAATACTTAATACATAATTATATTATTTATATAATATAAAATTCCATTAATATTTCAAATACTGTACTAATATTACATATATAAGATAAATTTTTTTTTTGTTATTCTATATACAAAATATATAATTCAGAAATTTTTTAATTTAATAATATTTTTGAAAATTTTTTCATAATACAAACAAGTTTTACATCTATGTATACAATTTTGGTTATAAAGAAAAATTAATGTTTTTAAATAATGTATAATGGATTTTAAACAGTAAAGAAATTATTTTCAATATATTTTAGTTTCATAAAACTATATTTGTAATATACAAAGAAAAAATTCTTTTAATTTACGCGTTTATTTGAAAATCATAATTATTCAATATAAAAAGATATTATTTATATATATTATTTTTTTAAATAAATTAAAAAATTTAACACAAAAATTGTATTTTATAATTATAATATATAGCACAATAAAATTAATTAGTCTCAAATAATTATTAAAATTTATTAAAATTAGTAAAATATTAAAATTTTTACATATATTAATTACAAACATCACTTGAAAAAAATTTAAGTAGATATTATGTAAATGGGTTGATAGTTATACATTAAAAGAATAAAAAAATTTACGCAATATGAAAAAATAAAAAAAATTTTTTAACTTTTAAAAAATGAACGAAAGTTGCTTATTTGATACTAAAGTAAGTACATAAATGTGTACAGAAAATAACTAAATCTAGTGAAGTACAAGTAAAATCAACGAAAAACTGTCAGCTAATGCAAAGTAAAAATATATTTCTACTCCTAGCACATATTATGATTTATATTAATAAATTTACAATAATATTTTAAATTACATATTAATAATTAAAATTCTAAAGTAAAAAAACATTCATTATGTTTTCTTGAATTTTTTTACTTATTACTATTATTATAATACAGAATATATTAAATGTGTGCTTCTATCATTATCTCTAGAATTTTTTAAAATATAGCTTTTTATAAAAAATTATAAGTGAAAAATTAATATAATTATTAAAAAAAATTGTATTTTAATACCTTTTAAATTTTTTTAATTTCAAAATCTACATGTAAATTAATGGAAAATTATGTTTTAAAGAATATCTATTATTTAATTTATTTATATAATTCGAGAAGTTAAAAATATACTATTATTAAATAATAATAATTTTAATGAATAATACTTAAAAAATTTTATTTGTATCTATTATTGTTTTATTAAGGTGAAGTTAAAGTTATCAGATTTCAATTTTTTTCGTTTAAAACAATTGCCCAGATCTTTAATTAAAAGGTTGAAATTATTCTTGATATTATGCTTTATATTTTTATATTTTCTCTATGCTTCTTATAATTAAAAGTAATAAAAAGTAAATTTTGTAAGTTTTTAAATTTTATTATTTATTAAAAGTTAATTCACATTCTATATTTGGTTATTTTTTATTCATATTACATAATATTATTATAATATTATGTATAATACTAAATTATAGTAATGATGCTAGTAATAGAAATAATTTTATTTTTAATTATTTTACATCATATTATGCAATTAATTATAACAAATATGTACTATTCTAATAATTTGATTGGAAATATCAAGATATATGTATTCACAAATTCATATAAAAATAAAAAAATTTTTAATTATTTGAAAAAATTTGAATTATATAGTATTTTTTATATTATTTATTAATTCCTTAGTTTATTTTAGTACCCAACCATCGTTAAATCCTTTTAATTCATGTTGGAGTATGTAAATAAAAATTTATTAAATTATTCTAATACAAATAAAAATTAAAAAAGAAAATAAGAAAAAGAAAATTATTTTATTTCATAATATAAGATTTTGAAAATAAGCTAAGACTACATGTATCTTTTACTGTTTTTCTCTTATAGTAATTCATAAAAGTTTTAAAAATAAGTGTAAAACTTATATAATCGAATACCTTCTACGCAATTTTGACTACTTTATTTACAAATAATTTATAAAATTATTGCATCATTTCTATAGTAATTTTTTAAACTTATTATTATAATTCCTTAATATTTCTAAATATAATTTATTTTCCAAATTCCAAATATAATTATATAAATTATATTGGAATTTCATATTTATTTAAATATCAAAATAAAATTGGAATCATAAACTTATAGTATCATATCTATATTATATGAAAACAAATCGTATTGAATAATTGCATCGCTAGATACAAGTAACAAACTAAGATTTTAAATATTTATAAAATTTTAATTCCTTATCATAATTTTTAGAATAAAAATGATGTTTGTGTATCTCCATCAACCCATTATTTATCAAAAGAATTAATTTTATCATGGCGAAATATATCTTATAAAGTAGAAAAAAAAAATGATGGAAATTATTTACGAGGTTTTTTCATTGGAAGACAAGTGAAATGCTTACAATTATTAAACGAAGGTAATTTTAATATAAAAGTATTTATAACACAAATAAATTTTATAATGTTTATTTTCTATTATTTAATTTGATTTATGCATATATTAATTACTTATTTTTTCAGTTTATGGTATTGTAAAATCTGGAACTTTAATGGCTATTATGGGTCCAAGGTATCTATACTTTTTATAATTTTTGAAACATTTAAATGAAAGAGAATTTATAAATAATAACAAATTTTGTTATTTAGTGGTGCTGGAAAAACAAGTCTTCTGGCAGCAGTAAGCTTAAGAATTAAAGGTAGTAAAAATTAAATATTTATTTAACTTAAGTTGTAAATAGATTAATTATATATACAGGAAATTTTTTTAATATAAATTCAATTATAATATTATATTCACATCAGTTTATGATTCTTTTTAATAAAATAAAATTGGTATAAAATTATTCATTTTATACATTAGCATAAATTTAATAAATAAGAATCAAATTTTTTTAAGAAGGCTTCAAGGCTGTAAAATAGTTGAATTTATTGAAATATTAAATGTTTTTATAAGTATTGATATTTTTTCCTTGGTGATAAAAAGGAGTGGAATGATAAATGTAAATAATAAAGAGAATTAGCAAGTCACGGTGATCTTTGTCGAGAATACATATACTGTAGGAACTTCTTCCTGGATAGTCTTCTTCAGGGCTTGAAAGTCAACATTTTTTTTAGATCCATGTCTTTGTGCTTGTCTTCTCTCTATTTCTCTCTAGTCTAGGAAAGCCCAAAACATGGAGCGGTTCGGCAATGTCGTTTTTCTTTTCGAAAGTGGCTTGATCTATGGTGGGAACTTTCCCTTCCATACTCCATTATTCCAACAGATGCGAGCAGCCGCTTACCTCCACACGCGTCAATTGTTTATTAGTTGTTCATTTAAAACAAGGTCATGACAAGAATTTTTCATTTTTGGCTAACTTGAGTAACAAAATTCAAGAGTGGTACATTAATCCGATGAAACCAATAAGTGACATACCCAAAATTGTTATAATGAGTCTCATCTTGGGTTTTTTCAATTTTTTGATGGTGTATACTCATATACAATGAAATATATAAACTTGTGGTTCTAATAAGATGCTAATACTTGGAATTAAGGTTCTTTAATATTTTATTTGGTATATCTATAGTTTTATATTTTATGTGGTTTATCTTACATTCTCATTATCACTTCATATTAAAGGCGTTTTTTTCATTCTCAATAAACTATTTAATTATAGTTGTCGAAGGTTAGTCTATTTTATTCACGCTTCTCTGTCATTTTACTCACTGTAAAGACAGTAAATCCCACCCTTTTCATAAACTCATTTTAGTATTATTTTTTATTCATTTTATTTATAGTTTTTATTTCTCATTTTTTATGTATTTAATTTTAATTGTTAATCTTTGAATGATAACTTAATATTTTCGAGATTTTTTTAGTAACTCGAGTTTTATAAATTCTTCTATTATATTAATTTTATTATTATTATATATTTTTCCTATAAATAAATTTTTTTTAGTTATAATTATTATTTATCTATCATAATTATGCATGAGTTTAATAATTTAACTTATACTTAATTTTTTTTAAGTTTGAAAACAAAAGAAAATTTCATAAGACATATTTTTAGAATTTAAACAGTTTTTTGTGGAAAAAAATTATTTTTAGTAGTTAAACAAGACAGTGTTACATCAGAATCCATTTCTTTAATAATCAAATCAAATAGTGTTATACGACTATTTTTTATCTATGTGCATTAAATATCATTTGTTTTATTTATGGCTTATACCTCTAGTAAATTTGTGTCCTTATAATACATTTTTATGGCACAACTTTCAAATAATAAAAATTGTATATTTAAACTACATTTTTAATTTAATTAACTCTCAAGAAAATGCATGTTTTACTATTATTTGTGAAAGAATTTTTGGAAAGTGTACATTTGTTATAAATAAAGTATTCAATAAATTTTATTTTTTCACATAGAAATTATATGTGAGTAAAGTGATACCTCAATATTATCATCTAAAATACTATTATACCTTTACAAGTAAAGGCCTAATAGTTAAATTGCCATAAAAATGATATGTATATATGTGTGTAATATTTTCTTCTGAATTTTTCGAATAACTGTTTTTTCCTGTGTTTTTACATAACTTAAGTTTAATAACAATCATTGAAAAAATTAATAATAAAAAATTCAAATTAATTATAAATACACTTTCATAAATATCTACAGATATTTATATTTTCATAACTGATTTTTAAAGCTTTTTAGTTTTTATTATATGCTAAATAGTAATATTTTATATCTGTACTGATTATTGTATTTAAATCGACTAATTTTTACATATTACTATCGTTATTGGTATCATCGACATTTACACGCTTTGCTAATATTCTATAAATTTTTCAAAAAATGCGTTATTAGTGTAAGGTCAGAGTTTCATTTTTTATATTATAGTAATAAAATGTGATATTATTCATTTATTTCATACTTTTTGTTAGGGATTAAATAACTGTTCAGACGTTTACCTTTTTTATCACCTTTTATTCTCACAATAATTTTATTTTAACAATACTGATACCTGGAGGAGAGCATCCAGGCTCGCCGACGCGTACAATATTTTGTATATCGTGATTGATTAACAGTAGGTTTGTTCGATGCGTGACAAGTCTTACATCCAGGGAATGATAGTTAATGATAGAATGGTTATGAGGTGCGATGATCGTTGACTTGGTGTCGTTGATCGTGTCTAAAGAAAGTCTGGCACGACCTGGTGCACACACGTATATATATTCTTGTTTCCTCCTTGTCCATCTTCTTCAGAGCACGTGCCTCTCTTTCATTATTGTTTACGTTTTTCGATGGTTCGTTTTACGGTCTTTCATCAGAACACGGACCTCTTTGCCGGTTCCCTAACTTCTCCGTTCAATCCTTGGTCATTAACGTTGAGTTTCTTGTTACATTAGGTGTCATGAATTGGACATGTTATGAATTTCTTCCCTCCTTTGTAGAAGGCATGCACATTCCTTGAGAGACCATGCGGTGACGCGCACAAGGTTAGCATTGTGCCCCACCGCTGGGGACCCCACAAGGAATTCTTAACACTCTACCTCGCCTCTCTGAGCTCCAAGAAGCGAGATTTGTTTATACGATATCGCACGGGATACGGGCGTCCCCGTGTCACATATTCGAGGTCTGGAGGTGAGTAACCCATTGGGTTTTCTAATCGCAACACCTTACTGATTTTATAAGCTTTTTTATATACTTTTTAAACACGTTATATCTATATTCAATGCTGACAAGATTGTTTTTGACCTATGTCAAGGTGGTTTATTTTTATTTAATTTATTACAATTTTTCATTAAAATGGAGATAAAATTTAATGCACCCGTTAATATTTAAGTAGATTTAAATAAATCTAAAGCTATTTGGCGAATCAACGTTTCTTAAAAGGATTAAAGGAACCATGGGACTTAAATATATCGAATGCTCATCAAAGTAAATTGGTCGATATTATAATTGTTTTGTTTTCTAAATTATCATTAATTTTATTGAATATCTTTCATTAATATTAGACAATATTAAAATTGTTTGATAGGAAGATACATTACTGCTTTATGGTTATTTACTTATGATTCAAGTTTTTATTTGATTAGATTGTCCCTTTCTTTTAAAATAATAATTATATTTTAAATTAGATAAATATAAGAGTGTGTTTACTATAATCTTAGTTTTCAATGTCCGCGGTGTTATTTTGTTGCTAGTTTTATATTTTTTCATGAGTAATATCTTAAAAATTCTTGATATTCGAATATCTTTCAATCTTAATATTTGAATTTATCTTGATTTTTTAAATTATATTTCCAAGTTTAGTATACGTAACTTATATGGTTCAGTTATATTTATTATTTTTATTAATAAATCGTTATTAATTTAAGATTAACGTAGAAATTTAAAATATAAGTAATAATAGTTGATTTTATTGCTAATTTTATAGTATTCATTTAATATATAAAGAGATGGTGCGTCAATTTGTATGTGTGATAAGTGCAAGGGAGATCCAACTAATAGTATTGTGAAAAATATACCTAGAGCTTCCTTTCTTTGAATTCGAAAACCTTTTCAATATCCTAATGAGCTATGTAGATTGTTTAGAATACTAAAAAATTAAAAATGTCACTTTGTGAATACCTCTCAAAGAACATCAGAGCTTCACCGAGTTCCTTACTTGACTAGCCTACGCACATTTAATAGAATCGGTAAGTTAACATTATATACATGCTTACGGAACAGAAAAAATATAAGCACAACTTCATTTAACTCGTAACTATTACGAACTAAAATATGATGATCATTTGTAGTGTTATATGACATATAATGGTGAACTGAATCAAGGTCAATACAAAATAGTGAAAAATTCTCCCTTATCTGTCTTAATGTAATTGTAAAAGCTCAGTTGTGATTAATTTATTAATGTCTTCTTTATCTGTAGTTCATTGACTGGTACACGAGGAGGCTCGTTCCTTCAATTAATATAATATATTATATTATCCAATAAAGTCAAAACATTATCTCATATTTACATTATATCTTTTTTTATTCTTACGACTTAGCAAATTTTAATATATTTATTTTAAAAATATACTGATTATGATTACTATCTTTTTAATATTTTTAATATTTTTAATACTTTTTAATATGTTTCATCATATTATAACCTTGCAATAAATTATTTCTTTGTGACGAGAATTGGGTAACAAAATAACAACAATGTAATTGGCTTCTCCTCTTTTTATAAATAATCACTCATTGAACTTAGTGTAATTTTAAAATATTATCTTTCTCATATAAAATTGTCATATCTTTTGTATTATAAATTCAAAAAAAGTTTTATGATCAGTTATAAATATTATATCCATTTGAATAAAATATTTTTTATTATTAAGCCCGAACGAAATCTTATTAATATGATAACAAAGTTAAAGTGGAAAAGATGTTTTTTTAATTTATTGCATTCATTTTTTATTATCAAATATGAATCTCTTTTTTAAAATTTAAAACTCATAATTCTACAGTTTTAATTTATTTTTTCGCTGAATATATTTTTCCTGGCGGTATATGGTGGAATATTTTATGAAGTATGATAAAATTCAATATTCTTTTTTCAATTAGTATATAATAAAGAGAATTATATATACATTAATTAGTTTAACATACAATATATTAGATTCGTCATATTTTCATGAATTTGTCAATAATTGATACTGCTGGTACTTACAAACAAGACAGCAAATATAAAAACTTGTTTCTTAATATCCCGTTCCTTTTTTGAATATTTTTTTGAATACTAGTTGAAGTAGTTAATATTTTTGAGGAGAAATAGAAATCAATGTATGTTAAGATTCTAAAACTTTAACTATATTCAATTTATCATATTTTATTTTGTAATTTTACAAATTTATTACAATATTTTTTTATAAATTTTATTTATATAGGAAAACTATCAGGTGAAGTGTTTCTGAACGGTGAAACAGTGAATACTGAAATTATGTCGCAAATGTCTGGTTTCGTTCCTCAACAAGATCTTGCAGTAGAGTCCTTAACGGTGGAAGAACATATGGAATTTATGGTAAGTATAAGTAACATATTAAATTAGTATAAATATTATATATATGCAGTATATTTAAAAGTTTTAGAAATACTATTTTTAAAATTTATGCAAAAATATAAATTTAATGTTTTAACATGTGTGGGAAATCAAGATCGACACCTGTAAGAGTAAAGCGAATACATAATCTAGAAGAAACAAAACTAAAATCCTTTCTTAGTTAGCGCAGCAAAGCTTCATTGTAAAAAATTCGAGCACTGCAAGGAAGGCTGCCGCATCTGTTGGTACGGTACTACTTTTCCAATCTGATGATAAAAAAGAGTATTTTAGCTAAAAAAACTGTAAAGTGCATAAACACTTCAGAGATAATAACCTCTAAAAAAGCGAAGGAGAAGAATCCTAATGAAAAAATGAACCTTGAAGAAAAGAAAAACCTCTAAGAGGCCCTTTCATCGGTTTATAAAATGTATTTAAAACTGACAATTAATACATAAATAACACGTTGCATGTTTTTCTACCTTTTCTATACTAACAACTCGGCATGAGACAAAAAAAATTTTATTAAGTACTACACCGTGGAACGGTTCAAGGCCTTCATTGATGTAATTAAGAGACGAAGAGAAATATCGAATAAAAGAGAATCATCTTCCTTGGCATTTTTGAAATAAAAATAATATATTATACCAATCCATTTTCTTCACAGTGTTAGAGTTTTTTTAACGTTGGAATTAAGCTTCATATAAAGGACCTCAAACGCCCTATTAATGGCGATAGTAATATATAGAATATATATAATATTATTATATCATATTCCCTTTGACACATAGGTAGTCGGGTAATCAGAACTAGAAGAAGCTTGAATCGTTAAAGGAGTTTTATTTATCTTATTGTTTTAATGAAAACTTAATATATATATTTATTTTTCTTGATTATAGTAATTTCAAAATTTATTTTTTACAATATCAGATATATTAAGGGTTTCTTTAGTCCTGAAATTAATTTTTTTAACATTTTATATAAATAAATTTTTATGAAAAATTTTTTATAAAGAAATTAAAATATTAATTTTGATGAAATAGATAATAAAGAATCCTATATTCGTAAATAATATAAAAAATATTTTTTACGTGATATACTTTATTCAATTTTATTACAAAATAAATTTTTTTATAGTTATTTGGTTGTTCCCATATGAATTTAAATTTATTATTTTTTCTTATAAAATAAAATATAAAATTTAAATTTATAAATAGCGTGTAATAAATTTTTAGAAAATTTTTGTTTTACAAAAAATAAAACATAATAAAATTCTTATGAAAAGTGGTTCATTTATTAAAATATTAGATTTGACCCTATGTATAGTCGAAAGTTTTTTTAGATTATTCAATTAGATATTTTCACTCTATTTTAAAATAAAACAAGTTTGTTTAATTCTCTATTTTTTTTTATAAATCCAAGATAAAACAAAAGGTTGCTAAAAAATAGAGAATTTATCTGATTTCAAAATACATGAACAATCCTTTCAATTAATTTTGGACAATAAATCAGCTTTAATATCTTAATCTAGGATTTTTACATTAAGTTACGTTTTAAAACTTATAAATTTAATAAACTGAATTTTTAAAAAAATTTTTTTTTAATTTTATTTTATCTTAAAATATAAATAATCTTTACATATGATTTAATCACTATATTTTAAATTTATTTTATGTATTTTTGTCCTTTTGAACTTACTAATCTGAATTTTTATGCGAATCTTAATATATATAATATTTAAATAAAGAAAATTTTTTTCTAAAGAAAAAAATCGCATTTAAAACAAAAGATACTTGATACATTCTATATTGTTTACGTTGTTTATAGAGTCTATAATGATATTACACCAGGAATTTACAATTCTCTGTACCAATACGAATTACAAATTTAATAGATGATATACAAAAAATCTCCTGTAATAAATCTTTTCTTAATTTTTTATTTCAACATAAATCGTATGAATCAACGAGTAAACAGTATGTTTGTTTATTTTATTATATTTTATTACATCATAGTTTAAATTTTTGAAACTTTTTTATAGTAATATGAATTCAATTGTATTCACTAAGTTAATATAATAAATATGAATCAAGCAATGTTTGCCTAGATATAAGTTTTTAAATTATGACTCCTTGTTTTAATAATATACTTGCAATTAATTTTAAAGTGAGACTTTTTCATTAATAATTAATTATTGTATATCTATCTACAAACATCTTGTAAAATTAATATTCGATTATTTATATAGCTTTAAATAAATCATCAATTTATACATCATTTTAGCCATCAATTCACATAATTACAAGATATCTTACTGTTTTTTTTAACTATCTCTCTTTTACTTTTTAAATAAAATATTCACTTTACCTATAATCACATTATAAAATCTTTTCTGTTTCATTTTTGCAATATTTTATTAATGTTACTACTATTATAAATAATATTAAAGGTTGCAAGATTACTAGTAATTTTAGATAATTCTGTTTAAGTTAATAATTTTTTCTTTTTTATTTTTATCTCTCACAAATTCTTATCTCTTTTTTCCTCATTTATATTTTTTTTATACATTCCTCTCTTTGAAAAAAAAATGATAATGCAATTACATAGTAAATTTAAATAAAGCTCTTTCGTTAGTTTTCTTTTTGTTTAGCCTATTTGAAAAACTGTTTTTTCCCAGCTTTTAATATTTTCAATATATTTGTCTTATGACAAAAATACTGCTAGTTGATTATAACATTAACGATAAACAAATACTTATTATATTCATTTGTCACAAAATAAGTCGCAGATAAATTAAGTTAGTATATTGTAAATCATATTTTCCTCTCAAAAATGCTAAATTTTCTTTCATGAAAATAGATTTATTTACTTTAAAAATAAAATTATGTTTTTGAGGTAATATGAATGAGATAGTAATTATTGTATAATATAATTGACATGTGAATCACGGAAATGAATATCTATAAGATGAAACTTTATATATATATATCGATACCTTGTAAACCATAATAACTGACATTTCAAAAACGAAATAGATATTTAAAGAGAAGCATAAAACTATGCTTTGATAATGTAGAAAATTAAAATTCGAGAAATAGGCATCTTTTTATAAGCTCGAGAACGTATATCTTACAGTGAATTAATATCCTTTTGAGTGAAAAAAGGTACTAAGAACTTTTTATTTACATTTTATTTTTCCATGATAAGAACTTTAATTCTTTAAACAATAAATTTTTTAATTGATAAATATAATTTATATTTCAAAATTTTTTAATTCTATAATGTTTAGGCTAGAATGAAAATGGATCGAGAATATCAATCATCATTAAGGAAGCAACGTATTTTAATTCTACTTACAGAATTAGGTTTAGTGAAATGCTGTATAACTAAGCTTTCACAATTATCTTGTGGAGAAAGAAAAAGAGTATCTTTAGCAGTTCAGGTAAGAAAATTTAAAAATAAAAGTTCATATCAAAATTACGTATTTTAATAAATCATATAATAAAATTAATATATAAACTAAATTATTTGATGAAAAATTTTATATCAGATGTATAAAAAAAATTATATGATAATAGTTAATATTTTCAAACATAAAATTATATTATAGAACAAAACATACGGATAAAGAAATCTTTATATTTTATTAACTTATAATTTTCTATAAAATTCAATCTTATTAAAGTATATTGAAATTTTAATAATATAGTAATAAGTTATGTATACGTGCTGTTTGACTCTCGCCAACGCCCGTTAACTTCAATATATCCCGTGTACACCATTGTACAACATTGTGAATAAGTATGCGTAGCAGTGTATATATACATATCTATATGTATGTTCATGTCACGTATGTGAAAGATAAAGAAATAAATAGTCTTGAAAGCCGCTCGACAAGCTGATAAGAAATTATCACCGATTAGGATGACTTAATTTGCCTTGAGCCATAATTTATATAAGCAGTCAGGTTAAATAATTTGTTTAAATATGAACAAGAAAAACTCCAACCGAGGAACCAAATATAAATTTGTTGAAGCCCTTAACTTTACGAAAACGGATCAATAATGATCGTATCAAAATACCTTATCACCTTTCTTTTGGAAATAAAAAAATACATTCTTTCTCTATCATCTCCTTATATTTTCATATAGGCACTCATGGAGTAGACTTAGGTATATGTGAATAAATCTCCCACAACTGACTTTTCTGAAAAAAAAAATAATATAGATTTCAACCTCATATCTACTTTTTTCATAGTAATGGAACGTTCTTTTTTATAATTTTTCACAATGTTATGATTAATCTTCAGGATCAGTAAGTCATCGATCACGAAATATAGATTTTGCACCATGTCAATTCAAAAAACAAAATCGCATAGAAATACAAATAGAAATTAAAAAATATATTTAAATAATAATTACGATGAAAATAATTATATTCATACCAAATTTTATGATAAAACCAAAAATTTGCAAAGAAAAATGAAACAAGAATTATATTATATTATATTAATTCTCGATATTATTTCACTCAATTTTTTATCTAATAAGACGATTTATAATTTATATAAGTATTATGTATAACTCTTGTTGAGATTAGCCTTGTTAAATTAGCTAAGATCAAGAAATTTATTTCTAACTAAATTACATAATTTAGAAAGGCTCTTAATATAAAAATTTATAATTTTTATGTTGATTTACTTTCTCTCTAATTGAACAATCAATATTCATTTTGAACCTTATTTTATACTTTTACAAGTCGAAAATACGCAGTTATTAATGGAATTCTTTGAATATTGTGTAGTCTATATTTTTTCTACACAGTTTATATTTGACATAGTTTTCAACAAATGTTTTATAATTTTACTATATTTTACAATATTATTATTATTATTATTATTATTTGTCTTAACAATATTTACATCATACAGTTTTGATACTTTTTTTTACATATATAATTTTCATTAAAAAGTCTTGAATTTTTTATAGATTTCTATTGGAATTATTTAATTCAACTTCTTTCATTATCTTTTTAATGTTTATAATTAAAGATATCATTTTTTAAATATCTAAATACAATTAAAATATTATTTTAATAGTGCTAATATAATTTATTCGCTATGTTAGCATAATATCTTATTATTAAGGTAAAGATTAAAATAGGCAAATAATTATTCATAAATAATTTCTTTTTTTACCTCTATTTTATTGAATAAATATGAATATAAAATTATAAATTAATATTTGTTACTGAAACAGTATTATAAAGTTAATAATATTGTTTTATCCGAAGAGTAAGAATACATATTTTTCTTTTATTAGTTTAGAAATAATCCATAGATTTATATAAGCTTATTATTATAAAATCCCAAATATTATAATAATTCGAATACTATTTATGAAACTTAATATGTAGTTGTTTATTAAAAAAAGTTCAAAATAATAAGATTTGATTAATTTGATTTTTCTTAATTTTCTTATCCTTTTAGATATATTATTATTAAAATTAATAAAACAATTTAGTTTATTAAAGCTGATATGGATATTAAAAATCATAAGTTCTTAACTTCTTAAATGTCGATATTTCTACTGACTCTAAAAATTCACTTTCAGAAGATGAATTTTTACAACCGATTTTGTATATCTACGTATAAAATTGTTAATATGTAAAATGAATTAGGATATTTTTCATGAAAAAATGTTCTTTAAATTCCTTGAATAAAATTAATACAAATAATTATAAATAAAGACTTATTATTGCTTAATTTTTTTATAAATCATTCAAAAGTAATAAATGTTAATTTTAAAAAAATTTTTAAGCCATTTTATTTTTTAACTTTTATATTTATTCTTAATATGTTACAATATATTAAAATTATATTTAATAAAAATTTAATGTAGAAAGATTTATGCAAAGGATTAAAAGACCTCTTTAAAAAGACATATGTCTATGATCGGTTAAGAGAATAAATTAGATTTGGACATTGGTGATTACTGCTAGTAAAATTTTCAAATACATATTTTCTTGACCTAAGACAAATTATAAACTAATAAGTAATTAGAAGTTGTCAATAGTCTTTACATAAGTAGTCATTATTTTTAACCCTAGAGTAGAGTTCTCTCTCTTTCTCTCTCATCAGTTTCCAAAAGCTTCAATGTTAGTAAGTATTGGAGAAAAGCAAAAAAAGGACATGATTATATATTTTTAGTATGCTAGAAAATTCCTATAATAAGATAATATATTTTAAGTATGCTAGAAAATTCTTGTAAAACACAAGAATAGATACTTTACACAAGTGACTTGTACGACACTACATCAATGATCTTCATATTATCAGCAAAGAAAATAACGTTGGACATGATCAATATTAAAATGGGTGACCATATTTTTTATTCTCATCATGTTACTTCGTTGATTTACTAATATAATATACAAAATTTTAAATTCTAATTGAGCACTTGTATTTTCTAGTATAATTAAATCAATAATATCAGTATATCACAAAATTGCTCCATTTAATTGGTTGAGGTTTTTATTTACTCAATAAAGAGCTTATTTTTTAATGTTTAGCGTTAAAAATACATATTAATAGTAATGAATAATATATATAGACTTATATTACTTATGTTATCCTTATTTTATGCTGATTTTCTTCTATATAACAAACAATAATAAAATAAAATAACAATATGTTAACATATATCTATTGTAGTTGTGCTAACATAATTCATATTACCGATTATCTCTACATCAAATTAAATGCCGATAATCGGTTTTTCTACTAAGCAATTCTTCATATGTATCTGATACAATAGAACTTTAAGCTTATAAACTGATTTACTGTAGTAAAATTACTCTAAATATTTTTATTGATGATGTACTTGATAAAATAACTTTTAAAAATATTTTTAAAACATTGTACTTGATATAAATTTTTAAAATAACTTTTATAAATACGAATTTACAGTAATAATTATATATTATTTATAGTAAATAAAATTTGCATGCAAACATTGATTTGAAAGAATCTCATACAATAATTAATATTGAAAATAAATTAAATATTAGCAATATGAATATTTGAATTAAAAATTTTAAATATATATATATACTTATCCACTTTATATAAAATTTCTTTTTTTAATTTATAGAATTTCTATGTTTTATACACTTTTATATATTGAGATTTATATTTATTACAAATAAGTTCATTATGCTACTGGGAACTCATTATTATTTTACTTTTCTCATGCTATAGTAAAACTAAATTATTTCTATCAAAATAAGGTTTCTATTATTATATTTAAAAATATATGAAAAATATGTTTATTTAGACATATATGTATAGTAACATACTTATATATATATATATATATATATTAGCTTCTAACTGAACCAAGAGTATTATTCTGTGATGAGCCAACAACAGGTTTAGATAGTTTTGCAGCAATGACAGTAATTAAAACATTGAGAGATCTTGCTGGTCGAGGATGTATAGTGATTTGTTCACTACATCAGCCTGCATCAGGTCTTTTAGAGCTATTTCATGAGATTATTTTACTCTCTAGTGGAAGATTAGCATTCCAAGGAAATCTAGCAGGAGCATTACAATTTTTTAACAGGTTAGTTTAGAGCTTTAATTTTAAATATAAATTAATAATGCAGTAAATCATAGATTAATTACAGCATAAACATGCAGTGTCCTACAACATTTAATAGCGCTGAATTCTTCGTAAAACAACTTTCAATTGATCGAGAGAAAGAATCCGAAAGTAAAAAAAAAGTAAAATTCTACTATTAATGTTGTTATCAAAATCTTCTATTATTTTCTGAAATAAATTTTACATTTGTTGCATTAGGTAAAATGGATTTGCGATGAGTTTGAAAAGTCAATTTACGGTCAAAGAGTTATACAAACGATTGACGAATCATTTATGAAAATACCACTGGTTAATATTCCGCATCCAATCTTTTCTGCAGAATTACTATCAACAAATGAATTTAAAAAAGTACGATCTATAACTCAACTTCATTGGCTTACATGGAGAATATATCTTGAATATAAAAGAAACATATCATCTATATGCTTAAAATTTTGTTTGTATATGGTAAGTTTTATTAGATAAATTAATTATATTTATTTTTATTATTTATTTTACTATTTTTAAATATAAAAAACTGTTTATAAATTTTTATTTCAGTTTATTAGTATTTTATTAAGCATACCATATATTGGAATTACAAAAAATATTGATCAAAATGGTATACAAAACATGCAAGGTCTCTTATATCTCATAATAACTGAAACAATATTTACGTTTAATTATTCAGTATTTTATACATTTTCACATGAATTACCTCTCTTATTAAGAGATATTTCTAGTGGTCTTTATAATCCAGCTCCCTATTATTTGAGTAAAATTGTAATAACGGTATGTAATATATTTGGTTGAAAATTCTTTGATTAAAAACATATATATATATATAATTTGTACTGAATTAAATAAAATTATAATTTAATAAGTGTATGTAAGAAAATTTAAATAAATGTTTCCTTTTAAGTTAAATAAAATTTAAGTAGAACTATTAGTGACATATTTATGTTAACTTTATTTTTTTTTTTTAAAAAAAAAATATCTTATTAAAATTGAATTTTTAAATTATACTTATAATTATAATCTTTTAAGGGTAATTTTATCATTTTAATCAATTTTTTATATCGACAATTGTATCTAAATTTATATTTTCTGATTGTTCATACCTTTCTATATGCCTTAGTATTAATCTTTCATTATTTCAAGTTTTTTTATTTATGTATATTTACATTAATATTATATTAATATTTATATTTGTACATAAATAATTTTAAAAACAATTATTTACAAAACATTGATTACAATAATTCATGTAACTAAGATTTTCATTAGATTTACTGAATGTAATGTATCGAACTAGGTAAAACTATTTGGTATTTTAATCTACTTGAAAGGTTTAAAAAAAGTGATTATTTTAAAGAAAAAAAGAGAATTTAATAAACATATCTGATAAATATTTTAATTATGCCAAGTCATTTTTATACAAATTTTCGTTAAGCTGTTTTTATTCTTTAAATTAATTTTAATTTTTTTTTATTATATTATATAACTATTATAGATAATTGGTGAATTTCTTAAATATAAATATTAATAAATAATTAAGATGACACGGACTGAACTTTCCCGTCCGCACAAACGTTAAGCTATGACAGGGTTCGCCTTGTCCACACAGATCCTTTTTCACGTCTTCTAAGGAAAGGAGAAACGAGAAAGGAGGTGTGCATGAGAAAAACTCAAAATCGTGGAGGGAGATTTACCCGATTTGATCAGCACGCTAATCCTGGGCCTACGCGAAAGTGGGGAATCTTTTAACAGGAACGAAGGAGGTACACCAGAAACTACTCAGTGTTCCATAATTATAATTAACTCCAGGAGAACGATGGATCATCACATACGGGCCCTCTTGCCACACCAATACTGCTATAACATGTCTTATTTTATTTTCTTTCCCTTCCATCCCGCATCTTCATTGACCTCATAGTTCATCTGTGTTTTATTCTCTCCACAAGAAAATTTAATAATTCCCTTTTCTTCCTACTCATTTTTCGTTAAATATTTGATGGTTTTTATTTTAAATGTTTTGTCGTATTTACAAATTATATATATAAAAATTGGATCATTTAAAAATTAATTTTTTTAAAAGATATTAATTTTAAAAATAAAACATGTTTTTAAAATCAAAGTATTTATTTTTTGTTTTGTTCAGTGATGAAGATTATATAATTATATAAGTATAGGAAATATTCTGTAAATTAGCTGTAATGGATAGTAATTTCCTTAAAATTTAAATTACCAATTTAAATATATTTAAAATTTTCAGTTTAACTAATCACACTGAATAACATATATATAAATTTTTCTTAGTTTTGATGAAACTTTAACAAAATATCCTTCAAATAGAAAAACAAAATTATGTAATCCAATAACCGACTTAATTATCCCTATTGATTATATTACAGCACAACCGACTTATAATATGCAAAAACTAGAATTATTAATATTATATTTTTAACGAACTATTAGTTAAAAGAACATCTAATGTATAACAAAATATTATAAAATATTAAGCACAATTCAAGTGCAATTTCCTCTACTAGAAAAATTGATCTCTAAAACGATCACCGCGATGAAGATCGCATGTATATGTTCTCATGAACCTTCGCTCTACGTTTTATTCGTCTTTATAAGAACGGATTAAATAGATTTGCTGAAGAAAAAGTGAGAGGTTAAATATAATTACTACTGCTGTTTATGGGCTCTTTTCGCCATAAACTTCTCCATCTATCTATTTTCTGGCCCCCAATAAATCTCTTTACACAATTTCCTGATAAGAGCTAACGCGTACGAATTACTATGAACTCTCTCATTTGGATCTAGCTAACTCATCATCGGAGTATATTAGAGGCCTGCGCCGTCAATTTTGAGACACAACTCAATACGTAAAAGTTATTTAATCCCACGCAACATAAAATATGTATATTATTTAAATTAAATTTTAATATATGATAAAATATAAAATAATAAACAAAATTTACAAACAAATAAAATTATTTTTGATGGTTTATAATAGACTATTCAAGTTGAATACATACGTTGGTACAGAATATGTATATTTTTAACTTTTATATTAAAAGATGTAAACGGTTGATGTCAGAAAAATGAGTTACTCGTTTTATGTATATTTTAATAATAGTAATTTATTTAATTTTATAAGTTATATATTAAAGATACAGTGACTTGGTATTGAAATAGTAACGTTCATGACGGAGATTTAGTATGGTCTGACTCGATATCTGTTTCTGCTCTGCTTTTATTTTCTAGTTGTGCTAGCTCTGTTCTTTGCTCTTTGTTCTGTTAGCTGTATTCTTTAAATACAACGTTGATCTCAGACTCGATTATAAATATTGAAATAGTATAGAATGAGACTTTAGAATTTAAGAGTAGTGAAGGATAGACTTCTGATTATTTATAACTAAGGGATGGCAATTGTAGCTGTGCTACGATCATTGTGCATCATTTCCAAAAGCGCAACGTGGTGCACATTCAAATATTGTGTAGTACAGCGGGCTGAGTCATAAATTAAGAGAGATATAATGTATATATTACAAGAGTAATAAATATTAAATTGTTAGTTTTAGTTGTATAATGGAAAAAGTAATAAATTTTTGTAATTATTTGTACCCTTTAATCTATCAGATCTTGTAAAATAATATCATTAGTGTTATTCTATAATGTTTAGAAATAAAAATTATTAATGATGGAGATAGTCATAAATGTTCTATCTTAGTTTTTTATATTTGTCTCAACTTTTATTAATCTTGGAACTCTAATGAGTTTATTTAGTTCAAATATTATTATAAAAATTTTTGCATTTAAATTCTTTGTTGGTTTGAAATATTCAAAGTATTTGAATTGCATATATATGTATATGTATGTGTATAAAATAATGAGTATTATTGAAATATTTTAACAATAAATAAGTAAAAATACATATCATTACATTTTAATGCTTATAATTTGATAATATAACTGTTGCTTATCTGTATGTAATAACTTGTGCTTGAAAAAACAAACTTAAGGACAATGTTCTCTGTTAAACTAACCACGCAATTTACTTCCTTTTTCTAATAATAATCATTTAATAATATAGAAAAAACTTAATTTATTTCCAGTGTTATTTATCTACTTGTTTTATATCGAAATATTTTTGCATAATTGTACTCCATAGTTTTGTTGCACATTATAGATTAAAATTATATCCCTATGTAAACGATAGTATTGAGAGTAATTAATAAATAGATAAACATTAAAAAAATTTTTAATATTTTCAAGAACAGGTTATGCAAAATAAATTTAATTTTAGATTTTTAACGTTTTATATTATAAAATAGTACTTAATTTTTAAAAAAGAGGTTGAATATAGTAAATGCTTATTTAAAATATGAATTTCAGATTCCAGGAGCAATCATACAACCATTTATATTTGCAAGTTTTATATACATAGTTGTAGGTTTGAATGGAAACTATTACAATTTTCTTTTATTTGTTATACCTATTATTCTTAGTGCATTCTCGGCATCAGCAGTCGGTAAGCTAAATATCCTGTTTTAAGATAAATTAAAAATATTATTATAAAAAAATTTAATATATTTATTATAGGTTATCTTATGTCAGCAACATTTAAATCAATCAATACAGCATCTCTACTTTCTGTACCAATCGACTTCTTAACTTTAATTTTTAGTGGTCTATTTCTTCAATTAGGGTAATTAAATAATCAAAATATTATTTCTGTAAAAATTAACAATATTTGATCAATATTTTTTTTATATAAATTTCTAACTGAATTTTAACTCTGTTTTAAAAATTATGATGACACCAATGAAATTAAAATCATATATTCAACTTTATAATTAATACCACCACACAAAGCAAAAATAACAAAAATTATTTATAAGAATCAAATAATCATACAAATTTATATTAAATATTAGTTATTTTAGAGAATTTAAAAAACAAAAAAAATTTTTTTTTAATATTAACTGAATTTTAATAAAGCAAATCATAGAAAACTTTAATTTCATAATAAATTTATTTAACGTGTACTTATAAAAATAATTCTTGAATAATACAGTGTAAATTTACAATTTAAAATATCAGTATGTAAATGAGATGACAATAAAAAATAAATAAATATACAATACTGTATGTGAATTTAGACACTAAATAAAAATTTATAATGAACTCTTACCAAATAAATATATAAAAATAGATTCTGAAATTATAATGTAATTTTCGATTACTTATCAGGTGTATATTAAATACATATTTTTACATACTTATAAGAATTATTAAACTTTTTACTTAGTGATTATTTAATAATAATTTTATATTAACTTACTTCAATTATCATATATTTTTTAATTTTTATGAATTATGAAAATTATTAGAATACTATCTTAGAATATGAGAGTTATTATTAACTAATTCAAAAAAACTTTCATTGTGTTAGAATACATTTTAGCTTTAGATTTTATATGTGTAATTATATTAATATTCTATGTAAATTTAATTTTTGTTCCTGCAGTTTTTAAATTTATTCGTTAATAGTATACTATTTTTATTTACTTTTTTAAAATAAATCGTTATCTTTTCTTAAATACGATTTACAATACCAATAATATTATGATTCTTTTCTACTCATACAAATTTTAAATTCCAAAGTCAAGCCATCTTGGTGCGTTAAACTTCGTACTGTACGTTGAGTATCTTGGTAAAAACAATATTTGATGTGAGACTTTCTTGCTTATACTAGGATATCCATAATAAAAGTGGCATATATCAATTCGGTACAGTACTTTTCTCCTGACTCTCAGGGTTTCTTTTCAAATTATTATTTGGATAGTTAGGGTTTAGAAGGCGCTAGCATTTTTCTGTTGATCAGATGCATGCTACCACCTATTTTCTTTGTATGGAGCATCTTTGTGTTTTCACTGGATTAAACCCATACCTGTACCCGTACTGTATATTTACAGTAAACATACGCAAAACAAGTTCTACATATTCCAAATCATAATTATACACGCATATATACTATTATATTATATTCATTTGAATATATAAAACTCAAAAAAAATTATTTAAAAATTATTATATTTAATATAGACATTTCAAAAGTTAAAGAAAATTTGATTAAAGAATTTTAAATTAAAAAAAGAATAATAATTTAAAAATAATAATAATAATTAGTTATGTCAATCTTGTAATTATTATTAAAAATGTATAATCTACTGTTTTAGAAACTTTAAAAATAAATATCTGATTGTTCATACGTATAATATATTTCAATTCATTTTCAGTAATATATTAGTTATCTACTTTATTCAAAAGCAATTTAACATTTATTTCCAAGTATAATTTATTAATATAAATACTAAGCATAAAATATAAGATTTAAAAGTTTTTTCCTTTTAAACTGTAATCGATATTTCCAATTTGAAACATGAATTTAAATATATTAATTAAAGTAAATTACGTAATTTTTCTTTTTTCATAGTCTTTAATAAGTCTTTTTTTAGGGTTATTATATATTTTGTTTGTAAAAAATAAAAGTGACTAACATTTATCCAACTTATCTATAATAAAATTGAAAAAGAATTCATTTTTTTATTTTTTGCAAATCATCTCAACATATTTCTTATCTTATCTGATTATAAATTAAATTTGTTATTAAAGTTCTAACACAGTCTATAATATTTTTACCTTCTTTAAAATTATAATAAACTCTTAAATGAAAAAACTAGTTTTTCATTAAAATTTATTAAAATTTATTGAAAGCATTACTATCTAAATAATAAAAATATTCAAAATTTTTGTTAATTCTCAATTTTGTTTCCTTTTATAAATGATTTAAAGTATTTCTTTTTCATAATTTTTTCTTTGTTATTGAAAAAACTTTATTCTGAAATATGCCCAACTGATCTTGTTATGAATTTCTTGTAAACATTTTGTCTATTCTGTTCATCGTTTGTTACATATATAACTCGTAATTTGTACGTATACATATAATTTTATCCTATCATCAATATAATATCATATAATAGGTAAATAAAAACTAAAGTGTAAAGTATTAACGTACCAAAAAAATAAATAGTGAGTAATAATCATGTATCTAAAAGAATAGAAAATTCTAAACTAAATGTCTGAAAATCTTGAAAAAGATCTGAAGAAAACCCAAAAAATTTAGTCTTTGAACTAATGATAATATTTTTCCTTCTATCTGTCGAATTACTTTCTTAAATTCTTTTTGTATTCAATCTTTATTAGACACTTGTATTTGTTGTATATAATACTTGACAATGTAAAATACAGAACAAAGGTTCTTCTTTACTTTTATAATTTGTAATAAAATATCTTTTCTTCTCTCACTTACATTCACTTTTTATTCGTGCGCTTACTCTAATCAACAAGACTACTCAAGTTTCAAAGAAATAAAAAAATTACCCGCTCTTATCCAACTCATTCTATATCTGACTTTTATTTATTAAATTAAAAAATGTTTTCTCTTTTGCACAATTCAATTATATTCCTATTTCGCTTATATTGAAGTATAATACTGTCTAAATACTTACTATCTGGGAGATCTATTAATTATTTCTACAATATAAGTTGTATAATAAAACTCAGACGTGTAATATATCCCGTCAAAATATCTTCATGGGTAATTTATATATATAATCTTAATATTAAAATTATCCTACATAAAATATACTTAGAGCTCAATAAGTTAAAATAATATTTATTATAGGCATATAATTATATTAGATTTAATTAAAAATGAATTCTACATATGAAACACAATTATGTATAAAAATAGAATTGATTTTTTTTGTTAAATATTAATTCCTAAAATAATGTTTTTCATATGCATAATAGACCGGTTATTCTTCACCTGCTAATAATATATAAATGAGTTTTATATATACTTTTTGCTATTGTAAAATTCAAGATTTTAATATATATATATATATATTCTAGTATACGTACAAAAAATAGTAAATATGTTCTGCATAAAATAAATATTCATGCTTTCTTGTAATTTTCTTAATTAAGTAAAATCATAATCTTCAAGATTTCCAATATTTTAAATTATTATTTTTTCTAACCCTTGATCTTCTTTCCTTTTTTTAATGAAAATTGTACAATTTCCTTACAAACTATTGTATATAGTTCATAAAATTTTATTGAATAATATATTTTATCAGTTTTAATATATACATTAATAATTTAATTTTAATTAAAAGCTTGAATGTTCCTAAAAAAATTCAAATTGTGTAAAATCTTATAGAAATTGTAAACAGAACTATTAAATATTTACCTGAGTTAAACAAAACAAATAATGAAAGGGCAACTAGTAGGTTCACCTGGTTAGATGTAATAAAATGGATGCTTAGAGCTTACATGTTATTAATCAATTCCAAACTATCTTATTAAGTATAAAAAAGGTTACAATTAATAAAATTATAAAAATATACAAATATATTCCTTCAATTCAGAAAAATTAAACTGATATTATACGATCTAATTTTCAACTTTTGCAAATGAAATACAATAATAAAATAATAAAATCTGATAAAACCTTGACGATTAAATATATAAAACAAAATATATAATTTGCTAATTATAATCAATTTAAAAGTAAATTAGTTCACCTTAAAAGTATATATAAGGACATTATCTCTATTACTGAAGAACGCGAATAATTGTTAATTAAATAAAATTTGCAATAATAATTGAAGAATAAATAAAGATTGCGTAAATAGTAAAAACAAATTTAATATATATATTTACAGTGGTTTATTTATACTTTAAATATATATGAATTCTACCATTAAAATATAAGACAGAAAATAATTTTAACTTAGTTTAGCTTCCAAGAAAATTAAAAATATTATAGATATTAAAAGACTTAATAAATATAAGAAATTAATGAAGGAGTTAATTGTGACATATAATATGAGAAACATGAAACTGATGGTCTAAAATTTAAAGCTATTATATCTGATAATAGAAATTTAATACTGAAAAGGTTTGTAAAATAAGGTAGGCTGTTTAAAAAATCCAAATTTAAATTAATTTTTAGATTAAGTACAAGCAAATAAAATTAAACAAACAATTAAGAAAACGTACACTATTAATTAATTAACATTTTCACAATACTTCAAATGACAATCAAACCCAGTGACTTAGCATAAAAGACTATAAAAATTGTTAAAAATTTTCTTATACTTTTACATTAATAAAAAAGAGAAAATCCCACAGCAAATTATGAAAGAATGAAATAAATATTATCTATGAATGAACGTATATAAATAATAAAATAATAATGACATAATTAAATTATAATAATAAAAAAATTATTAGATATCACAAGTAAAATTTATAATAATTTGTGTAAATTATATGTTTAAATCTAAAATTAAATCAATAACATAATAATTTATAACATATACTTTACTTATTTTTTATTACTCCTTAAATAAAACTAATAGAAAAAGATTGATATATTCATACACACCTGTAATGCATGTGTAAAATATGTTGCTTAGTGTATTCTATTATATATGGTGTATTAATCAACTCTTTCAATTATAACTGAAATAAATGCTGGATAAGTTATGGTTAATCATAACATAGTACTTTAAAATTTTAATTGTATTATCAAACTAATAATACAAAACAAAAATTTCACCCATAATCTTCTCATTCATGAATTGTGTAAATGGTTTCTACAGTGTATATCTATATTTTCTTGTATAATTAATTAAAAAATATAAATATGAATAAATAAATAAATAAAAATGCATAAAATTATTTTAAATATTGTATAAATATATAGATTTATCTAACTAGGATATAAATATGTTATGACTTCATTGAGAACAAAATTTTTATACGAATAAAACAAATAATCATATTTCTACAATTACTATAAATATTCAGTAAATTAATTTTCAGGAATTTACCTCCTCACGTAACATGGATGAAATATATATCACATTTTTATTTTGGTGTGGAGGCTATATCTTTGACACAATGGCGAGAAATTGATAGTATAGGTAAAAAGAAATTAACAATACAAGTCAATTTTCTATATAAATAAAAAAATATTTAATATTTTTGTATTATTTAAATAGACTGCTCTACAAATCCTGAAAAACCATGTATTTCAACAGGCCATATGGTTCTTGAAAAATATGGCTATAATGCTGACAACTATTTTATTGACTGCTTTGGCCTAGTGGCTATATTTTCTATTAGTCATCTGATTGGATTTCTTGCAATTAAGAATAGAAGTCTTAAGCAGCCTATCTATTAATTATTATGAATAAATTAAAAACTCTTGATAAATTATTATTTTCAGATTCTATTCATAATAAATTTTGTAATCTTCTTGTAATCATTTTATTATATTCATTATTTTTCAACAAAGTCTAATCTGTTTAAGTATAATTTTTTATATACATGTTAATTCTATTTAATAATTTTCTCGTATATCAACGTGGTGACAAGTTAATAATAATATTCTGTCATAGAAACCGTAATATAATCTATATTATTATTACATAATAATTAATATATTAACTGTAATTGTATATATAATTTTTTAAATATATTTATTTATAAAATTATCAATTTTACATACTTTATAACATTTAAAAATTAGAAATTCCTAAAAATTTTTCTTATGAAAATTATATTAATCACACAATCAGATGATACAATAATACAATATTTCATATAAATAGAAGTTTTATAGTTCTATAATCAATATAAAATATGAATTTATAGATCTGATATGATTACAAATGTGTTTTTAAAAAGATATTATAATAATTTATTACAAAAAATAGCCAGTATATGCTTAAACAAAATACTTTATTTTAATAGAAATATTTTTTAAATATTTTTAAATACTGTTATAAAAATTGATACGTAAAATATCATAAAATTTAGATTAAAGAGTCAATTTTAAGAAAGAAAACCAATTATTGTACCATCAAATACATTAATTTAATGTATATAATTATAATAATATATCTTTCATAGGAGTATGCTTCAAAGACAATATATATGTAAATGTGACAATTGAAATATTTTATAATAAATTATCAAAATGATGTCTTTGCAGATTAATTTTATGTTTTACATATTTATTTATCTATAATAATGTAGAAATAATTTTAATAATTATTTTTATTAAATGTTCCATATAACTAGAATTAATATCATACAATAACAGAATATTAAACGCGGTTATATCACTGCAAACAAACGTAAATATACGTATCAAAATATACATAAAAAAATGAAATAGCAATATGAAAGAGCACATTATAAAAATTAATATTTAATTTATTATTTAATGAAATTATATTTACGATGAATGTAATTAAAATTTTCGCTTTATTAATTGAAACTTCACTTAATATCTATTGATTATGATTTAATATTCATTATTTACATGGACCTACATTTGCATGAATTAACTAATAAAAATTTAATTTAGATTTATAATACTTTGAAGACATGTAGATTCTTCAACTATTAATGCAATGTAATGAAAATTAATTAAATCTTTACGTTGACTAAATGTTTAATTTCTTGTATGATTATGAATGCTGTTAATATTTCGGCAAGGGCTGTACCAAAAATAATGAAGTTTTCCAAATTTTAACCTATTTATAGATAATAATTTTTTAAAATTAGTTTTTTGAATCTTGGAAATATTTGTTTTTGTATTCCCTTAACTCTCTGACAATTTATTATACAAAGCGATTCTTTCAATTGAAAACATAATATTATTTTTAAGTTCATCAAGATGTATTGTATATAAATTAGAGTTAAATTAATATATTTTCTATCTATTTTATCAAGTTTAATAGTTATGAGCAATTTTTAATTTAGGAGTTTTATGTGTCTTGTACAATTCATTCCTTATCTAAAAATTAATATGTGGGTACCTTAGAGTTGTGTGCTTCGGATTTATTAACAAGTACATATATATATATATCTCAGATATACTTAAAATTCTAAAAAGCATATATTTTGGTATTTAATCTTTATTTTAATAAGTCTACATTTAATTATGTCTATTACATCATCCACTGTAACTCATGAAACATAGCCATGCATCCTGATCCTTTGTTTAAATTAAATGATAACTGGCTTCGTATATATATTGAAATGGCTATTTGATATATACAATGTTTATATATGTAAATAAGCTTTGAATTTATATGTCAGCAAATTGAGATACCGTGTATTAAAATTTTATGCATGTTCAATTTGCAATACCCTATAACTCTATATGAATTCAGTCAATGTAGTTACTAAGATTGTAAATGTTTATTCCTTTTAGTTATAATATAAGGTTTAATCAGTTATTTTTTATCGTTGATACTTCAATGTGAATACTTAAATGTGCAATCTTGAATTAGAATTGGCTTACACATTATGCCACAAGTAAATTAGTATTATTAAACCAGATTGTTGCGCTCGAAAGCAATAATTATTTCCAGATATTACACCACTATCAGACTGTAATGAAGCTAAAGAAAGTAATAATTAAAAATTAAAAGAAACATATACGAACTGTAAATACAGGGACGCTCATAGTCTGTGTAATCAAGCAAATAAACTCGCTTCTTGGAGCTTACAGAAGCGAGATAGAGAGAACGGACGCATGCGGAGTTTTCCCTTACAACGACGTGCACTGTTAGCCTCGTGTGTTTTGTTGTGGGGAGAAGTTTTAAACAACACGTGTAAACGAAAGTAGAGTTAAAATGAGGTGATGTGGAAATAATGTGAGGAGAAGTTTATGAATCGTGCAAAGAGGAGGTGATGCATATAACTCGATGTTAAATCAATGGAGTCTGGTAAGACGTCGTGCGATCCAGACTCCAATTCCGCAACAAGCTAAAGTACTGCCAGATCTAGTTGGTGACGTACAAGCTATGTTGTGAGGGCAGATATCAAATAAATAGGTGCCGTTGAGTCTAGGGAGTCGTCAGGCTGCAAGACATTAAAAAAAAAACTGTCGAGCGTAGGGAGGCTTCAGGTCGCAAGACAATAAGAGATCGCAACGGTTTGCAGTATTAATCGTGAAAAATAACAAATGCACTGTTTACAGTTGGGTGATCCTCGGGAGGGTAATACAGCCCCGATCAAGTACCAAGGCGACTGGCCTGCACGTGCCATCAGATTTGTTTATGTAATGATGAGATTATCAGGTGATTAGAAAATAGGTCAGTTTTATGGCATGAAGAAAACAATAAGAAATTACTAAGAAATCGGTAAACTACATAATAAATAAATTGATTAAAGAAAAAAATGTGTATTTTATTTCCAACATAAACCATAGTGATAAATTCATTTAACTGAAGAGGTTCACTATATTTTGAATTCAGAATTAAGTTTTTATTATTTTATTGCATGTATCTATATCCAGTCTCTACTCTATTAATTGATTATAATTAGTAAACGTGTTTTAAAATTGTATCATCCTAGTACAGTAGAAAAATAGATTTGTTCTAACAGAATAAGTATTTTCTACGATAATGTTATTTCGGAATTAATTTTAAATATTTCTAATTTAATAACACAAATCGTATGTATATTCTTATAAAACTAAATATATCACCGTTTTTTATTATTTTTAATACTTCGCATCAAAATATTAGTTTCAAAATTTTTCTGACTTTACCCTCTGTCATAATAATATAAACATAACTATAATTAAATATTTTCATTTTATTTTTAAATTAATGTTCTTAACTTCGTTAAAACTTGACTAGTTCCGTATATAGCTTTGATATATCGGTAATAAATATGATCGTAAAGTGAGTAGTTTAATAAAGATACGGATTCACTTCATATGGCATGAGTGTCGAACATTCTTAAATAAAAATATTATAATTTGACATTCCGATGTTAATCCAATCATCCAATTTATTTATTATTTGTTCATATAATATTAAAAAACTCAGATAGACTCTAATGTCAGCATTTAAATAATCTACGAAATTATGGTTGATATATAATAGTTCTATCTGATTTTTAATTTTTTTGTTGCTCTCTTATTAATTTTCTTATTGAGTTTTATATTAAGCTTTTTGTTGAAATAATTTTTATCTGTGGAAAAAGTTGAAGTCAAAGAAAATAAGATTATGTACGAATCATGTTCTTATTATTTCAAAAAATTATTGTTGTTTAAATCTCCATTTTCATTTCTATAGTAATTCATTAGACAGTTTATCAATTGTAGTCAGATTTGGTAAAAACCTTTTGTACTAGGAAAAGACGCATTGTAAAATCTGCTATTGTTTTTCAAAGTTGTATGTTAATGCAGCTGTAATTTTTTTAGTTCGGATGCAACTTTTCTTCATATAATGATTCTAAAATTTTATAAATGATTTATGTGTATCTTCCAGACATCTAATTCATACAACAAAAATTAATAAAATTTATTATATGTTTTCATTCAGTGATCTCTAAAAGGTGATGAACTGTTTAATAACACTTTTTTTGCATCATTAACATTAACATAAATAAAATTTTTAATAAATGATGCTAATAATTATATTTAAATTTGTACATATTTACAAATGTGTGTCGTAAAATATATTATCTTTTCAAATAACGATTGCGATCGATGTTGGTTAACTTTCATCATTATATGAGGCTTAATGACTATATTATCATATGATCATAAATTATTTTCATAAAACGTTTCATTTTTTACTTATGGATTATTTTTGGTATGAACCTAACTCTTCATTTTTCACATAATATTTGGAGTGTATATTAATTATATAATATTTATATGATTAAGTCATAAATATTTTGCAATAAAAAGCTATCTAGTTAAATTAAATTTTAACAGCAAATAATAAGTAAGAACTTATAATATTATTTGCTTTTTATTTTTATATCAATCATTATTTTAACTATTAAATTGAAATTTATGATATTTTTTAATAACAATGTACTGATTGAGATTATTTCTTATATGCTATGATATACGTTATATACGTTTGCAATGTAAATACAAAGTATGTAAATGCACTTAAATAATTGTAAAGGCGTGGAATCTGGAAAGTTCCACGCGTATACTTTTCCTATTAAAATGTAACGGGTATATTAATGCGTAATTTAATGCGTTATTTTTTAAAAATAAAATATTATTATTATTATATAAGTTACTAATTGATGTAAATAACTAATATTCTTAAATAATTACTACTTTTATACATAGTTTACTATTACCTAAATGCAGTAATTTCAAATATATACTAATAAAGGTTTATTGATTATTATTTATATTTATTACTTTCCCAACAACAAATTTATACTTATATATTCATAATGCTTACTGATCAATTAATTAATATTTACAAAATTTTATTCAAATTATAAAAAAATCACAAATTGATTAAAACTGATAACTATGAGAAAATCCATATTTATAATTATAATCATTATAAACTTATTCATTATATTAGTATCAAATATTTAAAAAATAAAGATATGAATATTTAATATAAAATAAAAATATAAATATGAAAAGATGTACCTAATATTACTTATAAAAATAGGTCAAGTATTTAAAATAAGGTATACAAACTATTCCTTATATTTTATAAAAACAGTCTTATCTTTTTATATTCATCTGCTTTTAAGGTTTTTGTAAATTACTAAATTATATTATTATTCTTTTCTCTATTTATCCCTTATCCACACCCATTCAAATATTAAAGTTTTAAATTTTGATTTAACTAGTAAATATTTCAATTTTTTAATTAATTTTTATTACATTCACGGCTTCTTGTTACTGAATAATTGAAGAGATAATTAGTTTTTTAGTTATATAAACAGTATCAAATGTCGACTATGCAACACCAATTTCATACATACATACGTGATACTTTTTATATGTACATATAATCTATACATATAATTTCAATATTTTAAAGAATAGTCAAATCAATGTTATTATGACAACTGCCTTAATTTGAATGCCACATTATTTTATGATATTGCTTTCAATCGAATAATTCTTATTGCAATATTTTATACAATACATATTAATACAAAAAGAACAAAATATTTTTATTGTATTGTGACATCAAATTAATCTTTGATGATTCATATTTTTATACTTATATTAATAGTAAAATACATTGAAATTATTTTTTTTTAAATATTCATTGTCTTGATGCAATTCTCTTTCTTTTAACATAATGCTGGAAGTTTTAAATCGATTTAAATGATCTAAGGTATTTTTTTTTATTTATTCTTTTTTTGATTAGCATACAAAATACTAGAGTAAAAGATAAATGTGTCAATGATTATACGCACAAGTAATAGATATTTGGACATCATTTAGATTTTTTTACATGTGGTTCTTAGTACAGTATTCATTCTAGAAATTAAATGCAGTTGTTTCTTTATGAAATAGAATTTTCTTCATTTAGGGAATATTATCAAAACAACCATAATCACAGATCAAAATTACTACATAACTATAAGTAAAAAATAATAATAAAGATTAAGAAAAAAGAATTTGAAAGTAGTATAACAAATACTTTCACATTAAATCCAATTTATCGACTCATTTAAATTTCGTGATTTCTCTTAAAAATGCATTACAAATACCTCTTTCTCTCATCTAATTTTCAAGTTCATTCTTCATTCTTAAGCTTTCATAATGCTGTAAAACTACATGTACAATAATAATACAGTAATAATATAAAATGCGACGATAATAATACAGAAAATAATATATAGTTGTACAAAATATTTATGATGCATTATAAGAATTTGAGAAGATATGTAATAGGGAATTGTTACAAAATATATTTAAAAAAGCTATTTATTCAATTAATGTTCAATATAATATATACTTAACGAGTACAAGAATTTATAATATAAATGCATACAAATATTTTAGATAAAATAAACATTTGTTGATGTCCAAGAGTATTTACAATAGTTAATATTTATGTATATTAATAGGTAAACGCTCGTTTTTTAATTTATAGATGTCAACATATACAGTACTTTTTAGTGTTCATAGGTGATTCGTTCAAAACTAATTTATCATTATTTAGCTGTTCATGATAACTATTACCTTTTATTATTTGATCATTCTGAAGTATCTAGAGAGAAAAAACATCATTAGATATACATAATATAATAATATACATAATATAATAATACACAATATATAAAAGAAAGATTATTAAATTTTTTATTTAAATAAAAGAAATTATTTTATATTATATTATTTTTATTTATAAGATTGGGAAATGTTTAAGAATATCTAATTTACTTTTAAGGTTTATAATAATTTACAAATAAAATTTTAATTCTACACATGTAATTTTTAATTTTAAAGCAAAATACAAAAAATATATAAACATATTAAAGTTAAATTCAATAATGTTTTTTAAATTAAAATAATTTTTTTTACAAATCCACTTGTGCAACTAGTAAATACTAATTATTTGTTTTAATTAGTTACTTTTTTTCACGGAATGATATTTGTTCATAAAAAAAGTTTGCATTTCATTTTAATATCATTCATATTGTACTGGATATTATAAAAACCCAATTTCATTAATCAAATTAATATAATGATTTAAATGTTTTGTTCTCAGTCTTTATATTTCAACATCTCCGAGTTTAAAAAAAAGGTAACAGTAAACCGCTATTGATACACTGAAAAAATTTCAAATAAAAAATATGGAGACATTAAAACTATCATCATACATTACGAAACAAATTGTTTTGTCCCCAAAAATCCATTTTTGCAGTTTGTGACTTAAATTTTTCTAGATTATAGAATAAATTTCAGTTTATTTCAGTCATTTAAAGTTTTAATTATAAATTAAAAGTAAATACAGTCACTTTACTTCCAAATGTGTTAAATAAAATTTTTTTATTTAATCATCAATTAATGTCAATTTTTCTAAATAATTTAAAAATTTTAGTATTAAAATTTTTTTTAAAAACAATAAAACCAACTATATTTGATGATATTTAATAGTAAAAACATAAGAAAAAGCACGAAGCTAAGTTAGAATATAAATATTAAAATTACATATATCAGTTTTTTCTAAGAATCTTAAGATTTTATACTTAGTAGTAGATTGGTACTAATACAGACCAAGTTTGGATTGATTAAATACTAAAAATATTTTATTAATAAACACAAAAAATATTAAATTAAATAATCTAAAACACAGATTTATTGATTAATTTGAAATATTAATTTTCCCTAAAAAACAATGGGAGTAAATTAAAATTCTAATCTATTATGACATAATACATAATAATCTTTATAATTTTTTTATTTCACAAACAAATGGCACAATTACAAAGATTATTGTTAAAAATAGACATTTTTTTTATAAATAAAAATTAATTTAATAGGACATCCGAGTTTTTATTAAACAATGGGTGTGTAGATATAAATAAATGAATGAATCATAAATCACTTACGACTTAAAATAAGTCCTATCCAATTTGAATAATATTCAATTAACACAAGTTCATATCAAAATGCCATATAATTTGTGATTGCTAAATTATATTTTTATTATATTATCGAAGTAATTTAAGAATCACGAGGCATAATAGATGATATTATCTATACATACATTTACATATTTAAATTTAATTTTATAGTACTCTAAATTATTTCTAACAATATTATTATAAGAATTTTGGGTAGATACTTCTGATGATTATTAATGATAAATTATTGAAAAATGAATAAAAAGTATTTAATTAAAATTATTTCGAAATCTAGTTATAATTATTAATATGAATTTACTCCAACTGAGATTTTGAAAAGGAAATGTAAATTTAATAAAAAATAGAGCTTAAAAATAAAACTATCATAATTGACAAAGAGATAAAATAATGAACAATTATAAAATATTAATAAAAAACTGGTTATATATTAGAACTTTTTGTTATGAAGTGAATGGCCAACAAATTTCACAAAACTTGTAATATATTGAATATACGAGTGTTTTATATATTGACTTTATATTTTTTTTAGATGATATATAAGATACATTTTGTATAAAATATACATAAGTAAATTAACTAATAATGCTGTACAATATAAAACAAGTGAATATGCTTAGTTTGTTTATGAACATATGGTATCAAGGATAATTTTAAAGAAACAAATAATCAGACATAAAATATAGTGAAATACAAATATTTATGAAACTTTGAGGTTTCAATATTTGTGAAATTTATTCAGTGTAAATTCAGCTATCTTGAAGAATAATAGAGAAATTGTTGACTGTAAGAAGCATATAATGTAAGTTTAATGAACTACAAAAAAAGTAAAGAACATTTCAAATATGACTAATGTGTCTTAAAATATAATGTTTATTTTGAATACCAAGAAAAAGAACTTTTTAAAAAAATATTAATTCATTACCTAAAGTGGATGAGAAAGTATTAATAAATTAAAATATTTAGATAAAGTAACTTACGATAGAAGAAAACACAAAATACTGTGAAATCTTTCAAGAAATTACATTGATAATATACATATTAAGAATAGTAATAACACTGATAAAGAAACTTTACTGAGTTATATAATTTTATAAATACATACTGACCTTAAGTGAATGAATTGAAGAAAAAAATAAATATGAATAAATTTATTGCTGAGACATTTTAAAACAATATTATATTTACTAATAAGATACCTTCACTTTAATAATATAAGAAACTGTTATTAATTAATCAAATATATTTTTTTATACTTGCAACATAATTAATATATACTTTATACATAACTATATATTTCATGTATATATATCTTAAATAAAGTACTAAAGCTGTATATGGAAAACACTGAATTAATCATAACATTTTCATTTATCAATATTAAATTACTTTATACATTCATATTCTTTTCATAAAATTATTCTATATACATCATATAGAATATTTTCTATTCCATTAATTAATTATGAATTATTCACAAGAATATCTTTAATTTTAGATAAGAATGCACATATGTAGAAAAGCAAGATTGATGGTTGTATGATATTTGAAATAGTATTTTCTCTCTTTTGAAATTCTAGAATATAGTCATCGATAAAAATAAATGATAGGATTTATTCTCTTGTCTACCCCTTAAAATAAATGCTATATTAACATGTGTTTCATTTTAACTCAAAATTCGAGGTTCTTCACACTGCTATAGGGATTTTTTTCTCAAATTTGTATTATTTCAATAACATTTCCTCTTTTTGAACCTTTTTTATTTATTTATAGTGTATATTTCTTTACTTGGTCTCAGTAATAAATAATATAATTATTGATAACAAAAGTTAGCTTACACCATATTAAAACCAATATAGTGAATGTCAAAATTTATAACTAAATATGATATATAGATAAAGTATGACTACATAAAAAGACATGCAAACATGTATATATATTTTATTATCTAAATGAAAATTCACTTTGATATACATGTTTTTAGATACCTGTATTCATGATATCCAAAACATCAAAATAATCCAAATCTATCAATAATTAAAAAATGTATATACAGAGTAAATATAAATAGATAAAATACTCAACATAGAATATAATTACATATGTGTACAATATAAAAATATATTGTAATTAAAATTATTATGCTATGAATATTAAAAAATTTATATTTCAAATAAATACATTAATAAGTTGTACATATAAATTTGTAGAAATTTTTAGAATAATTTAAAACTTACTTATATATTTAGGTAAACTTTTTGCAAAAAATATAAGTAATTTGAATTTGATTTAATTCAAATTTTTTAGATTTTTTTCATTTTTTACACTAACCAATTATTTACATAATGTAATAATTTATTTTATTTTCTTGAAGTTCCTTGAATATCACTATAATACATTTTTAAAAGAATATATATGTAACTGCGAAAGAATATATACATTAATTATTGATACAGAAAGAAGAGTAAAGGATTTAAGTACCTGGACAAACACAATATCCAATCATAAAAATTTTGCTTCAAATATATAGATTTGCATTTCTATTTATTAATGAGTAAATAAAGCTTTGTAAAGAAATTATCCATTAGTAGAATGATAATAATTACAAATGTATAAGTACACATTTATGCGTGTGTTTACAAATTATGCATGCACATGTTTATGAATGTGTATATATTTATGAGTAAAACAAAGATGGAAACAGCATGTATAGTATATAAATTTATATATAACATACACTGTCATATATAAGGCAGCTTTCTTATTTTGCTTATTTGCGTCACAGAATGTCGACGGTAGTTCCTGTATCAATTTACTATTTCTCACATACTGAACTCTAATTCTGACCTCAAAAACACTTAGTAATCAAGAACAAATCGACTAAGGTTAACCATGCAGCTTTATTTGAATATAATTTTTATAATTAGAATTATAATAAAGGTTTATAAAAACATACTTTATTGACGAGATATCTAGTCGATTCCTCAATATTGATATTTTCTTTAGCAGATGTTTCGAACCAACCAACAAAATTCTTCTCTTTGCAGTATTCATCCATTTTCACGACAGAATTTACAAAACCTTCTTTTGGTTGGTCACACTTATTAGCCAATAAAACACAAGGAATTGGTGACCCATCAGGCAACTGTACTTTTGAATCTAAGTCTTGTTTCCATTTTACTACTGCATCTAGCGTGGCACTTCTCGTTACGTCAAAAACAATAAACGCTCCCACTGCTTCTTTGTAATAAACTCGTGTCATGTTACCAAATCTTTCCTGACCTGTAACAAAAGTTCACTTTTATTTGATTGTAAAAAAACATATATTTTCTTTTAAATATGTTAATATCAATTTTTGCAGTAAAATATAAAATAGAACAAATGTATAATTTAGTTTAAAACACAAAATCTCAGAAAGTTTTTTAATGAAAATATTTTTTATCAAAACAAGAAATAGTTTAATAAATTCAAATAAATTTTGTTTAGATTGAAATTATAAAAATTAAAACAAAATAAAAAATTAAGTTTACAAATTCTTGAATATTTAATTTCATTATTTAATAAAAATGAATTTTTTACTATTTTCGACACACACACATTCATAAGGGAATGAATCTTTTATCATAATTGATGTAATTTTTTATTATTAAAAAAAACTTACAGTATCGTATTCTGCTGTAAATTCATTCTTGAAATAGCTTATAAATAAAAACTTATAAGATTACTATTATAAATCATAACAATAATACTATTTAAAAAAAATATTTGATCAATTCTAAATTAAAAAATTCAATGATTTTCTTATTGATTTATTTATTTAAATGATTTTAATTTCTTTAAACTTAAACATAATTTAGAATACTTTCATAAATAATATTCTTATAAATATGAGGTTACAATATAAATTCTTAAGCAATTTTGTAGTTAACTATTACAATATAATATTGTAATTTTTAAAAACTAATTTATTAATTGATTTGTTATATAACAATCTATCAATATATCGATTGGTGTTATTTATTTATACTTTCTTTCACACAAATATATGACTAAATTAAAAAAATATACTGATTTATAGAGTCAAAACAAACAATTATATAGATATTTATTATATTCAATTATAAAGCACATTAAATTAATACCTATATAAAAAGCAAGTATATGTTGAAGTGTATGATGAATTTTTGAATCTATGATCATTTACGATGACATTATACTTTGTTTTTCTCTCTTTTTCACTTTTAGACTCGAGACAGTTATATAAACAATTTGAGGTACTCTGAAATTAATAACAACGTTACTGTATTTTTGAGTTATATTAAAATATTAGGTATGTTAAAATATTGGCAGCTACAAATTTTTTCTAAACTAAAAAAGTGCGATAAGATCAAATTGTATTAAGGATATTCCAAAATATTATTGAACTATTCAAATTTTCTTTTATAAGATTTGATGTTTGCAATACAAGGCAGATTTCTTAATATCTCATTAACAAAATATTGAATGTACTATATGTTTTAATTCTAACATTCATAATATTTTAGTTGCATTTAAAAACTAAAAATCCATGGAACCTTACCCTAAATTTTAAAGTTCATTAAAAAATACATCATTCCACTCATTCCAGCAAATCAACATTTATTAAAATATAAATACCTGTTATAAGTTACATTATTTTTTTAAATTGCATTAAACTTTTATCAAATAAATTATAAATATATAATTATAATTATAATTATAAATATGTATTATATATTAATGTATATAAGATTTGCTTCTGTTAAGTATCTTCAAATATCAATAGTTCTAATAGACAAAATCCAAGTCTTATATTCATCTTGAACAAAAACCAATATATCACTTCACCAATTAAATTGCTACCAGTCAATATTTATTCTTCTAAAAATTAATGTATTATAAGGTTATATTTTTTATGTAGCAGCATGATAATAAACGGTATTACATGTATAATAAATGTTATTAAATATTATGTAAACATATATGGAAGCCTAAAAACTTATTTTATTGGTATCGAACTTCACAATTGTCCACGTAAGATAGAATTTAGGTGCCGTGTTTTACACTCGTATAATTGTAAGGTTCGTTCTCTCTGCAAAAAGATGCTAACTTCAACTGATGCCAAACGTTTGTGCTAAGGTGTTATACGACATAGAAGAACCACAATAGCCAAGATCACAAGAGCAGTACCTAATACCTCGCTACTAACAAGAATGATGAGTTCGCACTATCTGCAGGAACAATGTACTTCTGGGGTATTAAAACACCTAGTGGTTTCAACCAATCCCTCCCGAGGTGTACAAGTCTTCTTTTCTTATCATATTCTTCTCCTTGGATATCGAATCACTTGCATCCCCTTTCTCTACATAACTGTGGGTTTTATGCATTCTATCATACATAGGTAGTTTTAATGCTTAGCGTATATCATATCTTTTAAATCATTTATTTAAAAATCGCAATGCATAGCTATAAACAGGTTATAACTAGTCAGTAGTTAAAAAAATAGTATTTTTTAAATAATATTATATAACTACTAAAAATGATTTTCTACTATTTTAAATAAAATGTATTAAAAACTAAGTTTAAGTTATTTTAAATTACAGAGACAATATATTTTTGCTTCCACAGTGATCATAAAATTTCAGAATTAAATTATCTAAAATAATAACAAAAGTTTTTTACTTTGATCAAAGCTATTCCTGATAATAAACAAAAGAAGTTAAACAAAATTAATTTGTTACTAGATGACATGGATTTTACAATTAAAATGAAGATTTTAATAAAAAAAAAGTGTAATAAAATTATTATTTTTCCATTCAAATATAAATAAAATAAGGATGTATCAAATAAAAGTTAATTCAAGTTAGTTCCATAGCTTTTTTAAAATTAGTATCAATTTTAAATTTTTAAAAACTTGTTTTAAGAAATGGGATTAATATTTTGTGTACATTTTAAATCACGATAAAAAAAATACTTCTTACCTTAAACCAAATGATTGATTTCTAATCAATATAGTATTCTGCTTGCCACATAACTTCTAAATCATATACTTCATATTGTATATGTTGATTTCTGTTATCTATTATGTTATACTTATGTGATATTATGTATCTCTTAATGTTTGATAAAAATTTATTGTTCGTTCTCTCCAACCACCTAAATAGTTATTTAACATTTACCACCTTCATTTATTATTTGAACACTACACTTATTATTTAAAATAATGTTATTGAATCTTTACTAAATGTGCAACTTTGTATATCGCATACTATTTCAACCACCTTGACCAAAATAAATTAAATTAATTTTTGGAATTATTTTTTATTATTTAGTTATAATTTTCATTTTGTTTCACAAATTTTCCAAATAATGATTGTATTAATATTCATTACTTAAATTCTTAACAATTAATAAAGTATTGGACAAGATTTTTCATTCATGTGAAAATGCAATCTTATCTTAATTAAATAACTATTATAAGCACACTATTATTCACATTAAATTTTCCTTTCGAGTAATGTTAATTTTATAATAATTGATTTATTTATAATTTTATTTTCAATTTTCATTTATACATAAATAAGATAATTTATCTTTTAATTGTTTTTAACTACCTTTGTTATTCATTTACTAACTGAATAGTCTTCATTTAATATCATATAATACATAGTATATAATTATTTATGTTTTAATTACTAAATTATATTTTGTGTTGAACTTACATATTTCATATATTTTTTCAAACAACTCATTTCACCCACTTCTATTGTTGTGAGTTGATGACGATTGGTTAAAACAAATTAAATATTATTATTTTCCAGAAAAAACCAAAACATAAAATTGACACACTTTAGAAAACTCTTGATATATAAGCTCAAGAACTCGATAGAATAATTAAAATAACTTACATGTGGTTTAAAAATGGCAATTGAGAGTAGTGCATGATGTCATGTGTCATTCTAAACTACTGTTGCAAATATTTCTTCTACTACATAGTCACAATATGAAGAATGATTTAATATTTTTTTAGTATTTGACATGTTCAAAAATTTAATTTAGACCATACTCAGCAGTGTACTGCTGCAATCGGATTTTGGAAACACGAAAAATGCCAGAAACTGACGTATACTAAATTTGTAAATACCACTATACTAGCTAAAATATATTGCTTTAGACGAGTAATAATCTTTACCTTTCTCGTATTTTTTATCACTGCAAAGAATGAGCAATAATACTACCAAGCATAACTATGAAACAAACTTAGCATTGAAATTCCTTATTAAATTTATTTTTTAATTTTTTTATATTGCCTAAAATTTTTCTGAATACTGCAGCATCCTCAGACTTGATTTTTTAATATATTTTCAATATAATGAAATTAAATTTCCTGTTATATTTTAATTTTAGAATTATTAAATAATCTGTTTTATATTTTCTATTAGATGTTTTTTTTATAAAACATAGTCATTTATTATAATTGTCTGAAATGCGAAAAAAAAATCAATGTAGATATGAGATATTAAATGTCACTCTTATCTTGTCAATAAAAAATAATTCAAAACACAATGATGAATTTCATTGTGTTTCATTCAAATACTTTTTCACATTGAAAAAATAATTTTTTAAATTAAAATTAAAATTGAAAGGATTATTTTTATTGAATTTTTTTTCATAATAGAAAAAACAATTAAAAATCAATAACTTTTAAGTTAAATAAGTTAATGTTTTTTGCATCTACCAATAAATATGTTAAGAAAAAAATTTTTTTTTACAATTTTAGTTTTTTTTTGTTCTTTTTAAGTAAATTTATTGGAATTTCTATTTTCATTATTTTATATAGAATCATCCATAAAACCAAAAATTGGACAGTTATAATCTTTGTTACAATATTTACATGAAATTAAATTACCTGAATAAATTACATGTAACTTGTGTAAGTTTAACCAATACTGATCATATGATAAATTTTTTATTTAGCTACAGAATATTACTTATTATATGAATAATGATACATATATATGTGAATTCATCATTAATAATAGAATAAGTAGATACTAATAAAAGTGTACATGCCTTCAAATATTTTAATTTTTAAGAAAAACATGATATGTATTATATGTAAAATTACTATAATTTTATGTCTGAATTTAATTTTATACATAAAATATTTTTTCTTACAATAGTTTGATAATTCTCATTTCATAAAAAAATTTCTATAACAATATTTGAACAAGACTTTGTAGGTTTTATGTACATAATATATATACATAAAACTACAAAGATAAAATGTATTAATTATTTTCATAAAGAGTATCTCAAATCATAAGTATTTACATTATTTAAATTTCTAACATTTATATATAATTAAAATTTTTAGTTTTAAAATTATTTATTAATAAATCATTTGGATAATTTAGTTTAAATTTTATCGACTAGTCTTTAATTATATTACAATAGCTTAAAATTTCTTGCTGATAATTAAAATATATATATTATTTATTATTTTGTAACATTATATTGCACTCATTCTTATAATTAGTACCTTGCCTTTTTATTTCTTGTATTTATTTTATATCTAGTTCAATATAAATGTTATATAATTTCTAATATTAAAAAATAATATAAAATAAAATAAAATATAAAATAAAACATTTAATACAAAATTTAATTTCTATTCTATTATCAGATATAACTAACCTGCAATATCCCATAACTGTAAACGAATGATAGTTTGAGGATCCCAATTCAATACTTTAAGTGCAAAATCAACACCAATAGTAGCACGATAGTGTTGTGAAAAGAACTGGTGAACGTAACGTTTGATAATGGAAGTCTTACCAGCTCCAAGTTCACCGATTACAAGAATTTTATATAGATGTTCTCTTTTCTCATTCACAATTGCATTCATAAAATTGTTCTGGGAAGCCTACAATATAAATTAAAAATATTAAATAATACCAAAAAAATAATTTTTTCTACACTAATTTAAATAATAATTTTAATAAAAGAAGTTTCAAACTTTGTTTCACTTTAAAGTATTTTATAATATATTAGTTATTATGTTTCAAATATTACAAAAAATGACTACAAGGGAATGTTAACTCTTAATGTTTTGTAATCTTCTATTTATTGTTACGCATTATCAATTTACTTGATATGTGTTCCATGGCCATGATTAAGTTATTGTTTCAAGTTAAGTAAGTATATTGTGGAATAGTTTGTTGTATTATATAATAACTATAATATATTATACACCTATATTATTATATCTTTCAAAAAGTAAATATCTTTAAAACTTATATCATAACTAATTCTTTTAATTTAAGACTTGCAATTAATTTCTTATATATAATTGCAGCATATTTGAATTAATAATTATATACATACAAAACAATTACACTTGATATATAATAAAAAAATTTTGTACTTTATTTTTCTAATTAAAAATAAATATATACATTTAATATAATTTCATTGATAAATCAGAAAAAAATTATGTATTACTTCGTAAGTATATAATGAAAGAAAATATAAATTAATATTTGATATTTTAAAATAAAAGGATAGCTTTACATCTTAACATACATGCACATGCTCCATTTTCAATGCATAAACTCAGTGCATCGATAATTCGAAATAGCACTTTAATTTTATTTTGTATATTAAGTATAAAATGATAATTAATAAACGGATGCGTTATAAATAATATGTTTAAGAATATTGTTATAATATGTACATATATTGAAACAAGAAAAATTGGAAAGGTTATACATTTCATGCATAAACACACACGGATACATATATATATATGCACACACACTCATATAAAACAGACAACACCTTAAAAGCAAAATAGATATTACGTATTATTACTTTTAGTTTTGGGCGATATGAGACAACTAATATATAAGCTAATGCAAAAAAAAATTAGAAGAATTATTACATTTCAATATGCATATTTTTTAATATTATGCATAAATCAATACATATATCAATTGTATAATAAATTGAGGGAAATATATACAATATTAATACGTATATCAAAAGTTCATAATCTAAATATTTCTTGAATGTTTTCTTAAACCTTCATAACCAGTTTTTTCAATTTTCTCTTTATATAATTTAGTTTGTAATGATCTGGTTCTACAAAATATATGTATTTTTAAATGTACTATTTTTAATTACAGCTTGTAAGGGCTTTTAATTGAGAAAAATATATAATTTAGACCTTTTTTTATTTCTTTATATATATTCTTTTTATATATTCTTTTTATATATTCTTTATATATATTCTTTATATATATTCCTTAGACGGCAAAAAAGTTTTCTTATTAATCTATTAAATATTGTAAAATTAAATTTTGTTTATAACGTGACTTCATCATAAATTAATTGATTAATAATTCAAAATTTAGTCATTTCTTTCTAATTTCTAAAATAGCCTTAAATTTTTCATATTGAATTTTAATTTGTTATTTAATTATAATGTTATTATTATAAATTATTATTACTTTCATTTAATCCTATTTTTCTTAAATATTTACTAATAATTATAATAATTTTTAATTTAATATTTAATTATTTGTTAAAATTGATTTATTATTAAACTATTTTTTATATATTTTAATAACTTATAAAAGGTTAAAACTATATAATTTATTATTTATATTTTTACTAATAAGAATTTTGCTTTTATAATTTTTTTTATGTACATTATTAAATACTATTTAATATATATATATATATATAAATATTTTTGTTAGTTTTAATTATTGAAACTAACATAAATTCAAATTTTAATTATATAAATAATATAATGTTACGAATAAAATTTTTTTAATCAAATAACCGAGTATAAACGCGTTTATTACGATTTGTCCATTATATCGTTCGGAAAGTATGCGTAAACATACATCATGGACACCAAAGCGGTGGTATATGATACTGTGATATCAGTAACAACAATATCTTAAATTGTTAACATAAATGTAAACGTGAATGAAATAAGAATAAAAATATTATAAATTATATAAATTATAAATTGAAGTAATCGCATAATTATACAACTTTAACAGATTAAAGAAATAAGACAAATAAAAACAAACATAATTCTTCAACGACTTAAAAGATTACAATACTTTAAAATATGACTTAAAAATATCAACACAGAAAAATATTATATAAATATAAATATCTAATAAACTACGTAAAAAATAATTTACGAGGGTAAATTAAGTATATATTTAACTATAAAATGACTGACGTATTCGATAATAATCTAAGATATCAGAATTAAAAGTAATAAATATAAAAAAAGATTGCTCGGAAGTACCAATACAAATCGAAATTACAAAACATAATTTAAATATAGGTGACCGTGCAACTCCGGATTTAATAGATATGCAAAAATTTAATATGCAAATATCATTAATGAAAAAATATACAAGAAAGTTATAGCCATGCTTGACATAATTATAATCATTAATATTTACAATAAGTTTTTTTTAAATAGTATACGATATTTCTATTTAAATATTTAGAATATTTTAAAGTTAATAACATTCTAATTAATAATTATTAAGAAACTAAATAATAACTAAATTTTTATTTATAATAATATTAAAAATATAAATTGAAGTTATAAATTAAAATTAGCGTATGATTTATAAAGTGAATTTGATTGTAAAAATTATCCAAAAAATAATATTAAAATATTATAGCAATGATTAACAGTATGGTTGTATAATTTCTATTGTATCTTATATTCGAATGACACAATCATCAAGAAAGAAATGTAATGCTAGGTACTTTTATAGAGTACTTGAAGTCAGGCTATATTTCTTCACAATTTAACGTATAATTATATAATTAGCCTTTTAATTTTGTCTGTTCCTTATTTTAAGTATTAAAATTTCTCATATAGCTAGATAAAGATCATTTATAAGTAATATTCTCACGTGTTTTTTCTATAAATAACTTGCGACTATCTGATGCATGTCAGGTGAGAATCTTGATTTTGCCTTATTTTCGTTTAGTTAAAGCGTTTAAATGTTTTACTGCATTAATACAACTTTGCACACATCTGAATTGTTAATTTTTTATAAGTTGATCATTTATAAGATTTAAAATTAAATGTAGAAGCAATAAAAAATTACAAGTCAATTTTTATAATTTAATATAATGTTAGTTTTTATTAAAACGTTTATGCATAATAAAACTTTTTTTATTAAAAAATATTTTAAATTGAACCGTAATTGGATAATCTATATATTTTCAAGTATAAACACATTTTATTTTAGTAATAAATAATTCATATATTGTTTTCTAATAAAACTAATGACAATTTCAAAGAATTTTATACAACAAATTAATTAGAACATTAGTTACAAACGTTATAATTATGAATATATACATATACTACTATAGACATATATAAGCTGCAGTTTTGCGATTTTAGTTGAAAAAAATGTTATTTTTGTTATCAGTAATAGATAACTTAAAATATACTATTTTAATTTATCAAATAAAAATTAAAAAATTAAATTAGCAATGCTTTGTTCAAATATAAATTTTTTTAAATGTTTTTCTAAGCACTTAATTAAAAAAATATATATATTTTAAATTTATTTAAAAAAAAATATATTTATTATAAATTAAATTAAATTGAATAAATAAATATGTATTATACAAAAATTTGTTTATATAAAAATTTATTGATAATTACTGATTTAAATTCTACATTGATACTCTATATTAATTAAAAAAGATTATTATAATAATATAGTCTAAATTATAAAATTATAAACTATTTTAATCCATATTTAAATATTAGTAAATTTTAATTGTTTTTATTTTGTTCAAAAAAAGAATTTTTGTTTTATAAATTTTTATTAATAACTTGCTCAAAATATATAAATATGCTTATTAAGAAAGTTATCCAATTTCATTATATTTGATTAATATTTAACGTATATGAAAATCAAAATTTTTCTTAGTGTATATTAAATAAACGTTAATAAACCGTGTATTTTTTATTTTAATATTTTAATTCTAGTAACACAGTAAATATTTAAAATTAATATAAATAATACTATTATAAACATATAATTATTACTGTATTATCTAGAAAGAATATTAGAAACCTTTCTAATAATTTTTTAGTAATCAAAAATATTCTCATTTCCATGAAAATAATTAAATGTGAAATCAATACATATTTTTTAGTTCTAAAAATAATCTATTAAAAATTATAATATAAATAGAAAATACATTATTTTTTCTAAAATTATTATTACTATTAAATTCATTTTTTATTGATACGTAGATAATTATATTATATAATCATGCAAGATATTTTATATAATTTTATATTTTAATGTAAAAAATAATTAATAATGTTTTATTTATTCAAATATATAAATATATATTTTTTAAGTTGAAGTATATTATTAAAAGAAAGGTGCTTATTCGAAATCTGCTGTTGTACATTGTAAATTGAGACTCACGAAGGTCATTTGATCTTATTTGATTATAGCGTAACCACATGAAATTATAGAACGGTGATGATGAAAATAAAACCGCAAAATCCTTTTATTTAATACGAGTATTTATTATCTAATTTTATATTTTAAACTTGTAATTGAAAGAATTTCATACCTTTTAAAAGATTTTTTTATTTGATCAATATTCATATGAATAGAAAAGAATAATCTTTTAAATCTTGTTATTAAAAATATATTTATTTTTAATTTATTTGTAAGATCTAAAATTTTATTAAAATTTTAAATCATAAAATGTAATAATAAGCATAAGTATTATTTTAGATTTTTTTTACATATCTTTAATAAATATAATACCATTCCATTAACAAAAATTATTATTTTTGTAATTATAAAATATATAAAATTAAAAACATCTAATTATTTAATAAAATAAGTAATTAATTTAGAATTTTATAACTTTAAGTATTTTATTCTTACAATTTGATCATTTTATTCTTACATCTTTGATTTTTAATATTATTTAATGTATTTTGTGTAACAAATAAATCTGTTTTTTTTATTATAATGATTAATTTAAATTATTTGTATCATCACCATGTTGTCTTGATTATCATCTGCTGCTGACATACCAGTGTCCTTAGAATATTTTAATCAATTTTCTTTAATACCAAAAAATGATCGAGGCCAATATCTTCATTAAAAATTCCTTTAAAAGTAGGAAAAGTAACAAGTTTACAGTTACTGATTTGCTTTTCTAATCGATCGACTTTATGTTATTGGATCCTTATAATGAATTTTACAACGAATATAGTTTCAGCGGAATAATTAAGACTCACGTTAAAATCAAAAGTAGTAAGACTACGTTTTTTGGTAAAAATGCACGTCACTATCTAAACAGTTGAAAATTCAAGTATAAACTTATGTATAGATTTAGTTTTAGTTGTATTAATCGAATCGTTAATTAATCGAATGTAAAGAAATTGCTTCTGCCTATGTTATTTCTGGAAACTACGACGATAGTTAATAATGGTAATTTGCATCGAACTACCGTAACAGTGATATATGGCTGATGCATGGACACGATCCCCTTCTCCATTCGCACATGTAACTTGCCGTCCCCCAACTGATTGAATGACTCCTATTATGAGGATTGGCTCTGCAGGTGAAAAGTATTATTGCTTTTATATCTATAATACTTTATTAAGTTATATACTTCAAGAAGCCTCTTAAAATAAAACGTAGGTATGAATAACTTCTTATTTTTTTAATTGTTAATTATAATAATACCTAGTATAATCTTTGTGAAATATAAATATTAATTCTATATTTATGATATGTTGAATAATAATACATTTATTTACATATGCTGTACGATGACATAAAAAAGTGATACATAATATACCTAAACTGTTATACTGCTGTTCATTTATAATTAACCTACATCGGTCAATTTCGAACAATTTTGGCTATATGCTTGAAGCTTGATCCAACAAAGAACGGTCTGGCTTCCATCAGAAAAAAAAGAAGCCCCATAAATATAATAGTTTCGAATAAGCTGGTCAATGACTTTATGTTTATTGAGTTTTACATAGTTGAAATATAAAAACTTTTTAATTTATTTTTAAATAACGATATTTATAAAAAAATAAAAGAAAAAACTCATAAAATTAATAGTAATTATATAATTTTTAACTAATTTATTCATTAATTATAAATGTCATAATAAAGATATTAAATAAGCTATAATGATACTAATTGTTATAAAATATTTAAGGTAAAAATTATTATGTAAGAATTTGTTAATATGAATATAAAATGTAATATTAAATGACAATGTTTGTAATACTTTATCTAAAAACATATCAACTTGTTAATACTTTTTTTTATAAAAGACCTTGTTTTTCGGTTTATATAACAATATATCTTCTATTGTTATTATATAAAAATAAAAATTTTAATAGTATAATCATTTGCAATATAAATCAATAAGTAATATTGTAGATAAATAATATTATCTTTGTTTTATAATGAGTTTTTTTACGAAATTTTAAAAACTATCAAATCAATATAATACATTAATTCTCTGAATTGTAATACCAAAATATAAATTTAAGATATTTAACGACTATAATAAATCAATCATATTACATGTTTCAATCAATTTTTTTTTATATTTAGTATAAGTATAATAATTTTTTAATTATATTTTAAATTGATAAAAAACAATTTTTTTCTTGGTATTTATTCTTTTTATTATTTATATATGAATATTCCTTTCTTGATAGTAGATTAAAAGTATGATGACTTATTTTAGAATATACAAATTTTTATATATATGTACATAATATTAGTTGGTTTGCTTGTGTGTGCGTGTGTATATATAAATGGCTTTTCGTATAAAATTCGATTAATTGGTGAAATTAAAAATAAAATTATGAATACATAAAATAAATTTTATTTTCTAATAAAAAATATAGAGCTAATTTCATATTTGATAATTAATAAATTGCATTTTTATACCTAAAAGATATAAAAAATACATGTAAGTTGCAATAAGATTTTTAAAAATTAGTTCAAATGTTTTAAAATGGAGGTTTTATTTATTTCTTTATTAAGATTTTGAATCTTTAATTTTAAAAGTAGTTATAAGTAACATGATTGAAAACTTATATAGTTCTTTTATATTTATATTCTTAAATCAGGAAACAAATTGAACAGGAAATAATATAATGTAGAAATAAAATTTAATACAAATATAATTTAAATAAACAATTATATGTATTATAAATATCTGTTCAAAAAAGTACAAAAATATATTTTTAATCACTAATTCAATTTGCAATATTTTAGATTATGCATGGAAAGATTCTTACATAATAAAAGAATTTCATTCAGCAATCTCAAAATTGCTTATTATATTATGTATGTGAAAATGTTATTTTGTATTTTAGTTATATATAAATTGATTTACATTATAATATTGTATATTATTTTATTGATATTTATTTAAAATTATATTCGCTATTTAATAATATTTTATTATATAAAATAAAAAACTTTTTTTTAGTTAGTAATAACTTTAACATACAAATATTAATATGAATATATATCCTAAAAAGTAATCATTTTTATTTTAATTAAGTTATATATAAACTGCAATATAATAGCCATCGAGGTTATAGTATTTTCTTCAAAAATAAATTACCATTTATAAAACCTAATGTAAAATGTTTAAATAAACATGTAAGCTTGTCATTTATTTTCATACATTAACAAATGTTAATAAAATCAAACCCTTATTTATTTTTTATGTAATTACTTAATACGTAACTTAATTTACATATTATTATATAATATTTATAATAAAGTTTATGTTATTAATTTTCTTACATTTATTCATAAAAAATGTGCTTGTATAAAGTGCATCTTAATTTTTATTATGAAGATTATTCATAACTTATAAAAAATTAATTTTAATATTTTACAATTAAGCCTTTCCAAAGCATTCAATTATAAATATTAATTCAATTTGAGCAATTATAATCTAATTCTTCATTAGTAAATTTCATAGGTTTATTCAAATAAAAGTGAAAATATTTTCATTACTTAAAATTTATTTATAGTTAATATAGTTTATTCAATATGAACATTTATTAGAAACAATTTTATGTAATATAATCAAACACAATATAATTAAAATCATATATATATCATCAATTATCCATTTTAATTATATATTTTTAAATTAAATTTTTTTCTCACATATAACAGTTTTTCTTAAGCCTATAATATCTTTCATTCCATAACAGGTTAGAAAGAAATACAAATTTTTATTAAAAACATATTTTTACAAATTTAAAAACATATGAGGATTCTTGGTATTTTCAATCTTTTATCACATTACATTATGGAAATATCTTGTACATGTACACGTAACTTATCACGCTGATTTGATAAAAATGTTACTAGTCGAATATATCAAATGAATTGATACAGAAAAGTAACATGTTTCAAAATACACAATCCTTGAAATAAAATAATTATCCACGAAATAATTAACTGTTTTTAAAAAAATAAAAATACTAAAAAAAATAAAACCTTACACACTATATACATATTCTTACATATATTAATAATACAAGTAGTTAGCAATTATTATAAATATAAAAAATATAATTAAGTAATAATAATATTTAAAACTATTCCACAATAAATTATCTATAAACTGTTATTACAATACTATTAAAATAAAACCTAAAAATATTACTAATATTAGAACTTAAATATGTTTATATTAATGTATAAATATATACTCTGATTATAATACTTAAACGTAGATTTAAATTTTTAATCATTGTACTCATTTTTATTTTCGTTATTTACAAACTGTAGATTTTACGCTTTTGAATTTTTGAAAGTGTAATTTGAATCACATTAAATTAAAAATAATATAAAGAACTATTGTTTAACCTTACTTAGTACATGGTAACAGAATAAGTTAAATTGAATTATGACATTTTTCTATAATACTAATTAAATATTTATTAACCGTCAGTGGACTATGTAAATTTGTTGTATGCACTAAATGTTAAAGTGTTCTACAAATAATAGTTTACAAAGTTACCTGTGATTATTAAGCATATTATTATAATTTTTAATAATTATTATTATATTAATAGATATGTTGAATACAAAATCCTCTGTAAAAACGATAATAATTTAGTAAGCCTAAGTGAGCAAATTAATTACTAAAAAATCAATTCGACATATATGAACGAAAATAATTATATTAATAACTATTTTTATGGATAGGGTGAAATTGATGGTTTTCATAAGTAATTTCTTTATTATATTTTAATTAAAAGTGCTATTACAAGTCACACATACATTTATAAAGTTTTTTTCTTATAATAATGTCAGTATAACTTAAAATATTTTTAATTATGTATGTAAAATATTTATTACTAAATTATAAAGAAATGACATATCTATATAATTTTTTCTTTTCACATTTATTGTATTAACAATATTAATAAGAAATTTAAAAAATTTAAATTTATATATACAAATGAGAATAAAATTTGCATCTTATAATACTTTTATCATATATACATTTTTTTTTATTCATATTTTTAAATATCCAAAATTTTTCCCACAAGTAATGTAAATATAATTTTATTTCTTATATGATAAAATATGAAATTAATGAAAAAAAACGTTGAAAATATGCACGATATCATTCTAAAATTTGAAATCACTTGTATTTAAGCAACTAAAGCACATATAATGCTTTATTACCATGATAAATCGTAAATTGTCTATCGAATCCTATATAGAATTAAATAAAACATAAAAAGTTAGATGTTATATCCAGTTTTACTCGATGCGATACGTTTTATTTTATTTTACTGCTACGATACGTGGTATAATTATTGTAAGAAAAATATTTCTGTTTATTGTCAATCAAATTGAAATTTGAAAAAGTGTCGTGTTAACTGATTCTAGTAACTGTATTAAAAAAGTAAAGAACCACACAAAAGATGAGAGAATTAAAAGTTTGATATTACACGTATAGGACAAAATAAAAAGGAGAATTCTGTTATTCATCCAAGCAGAATTTTTAAATTAAGCAAATTTTCATATGTTCAATAATCAATTTATTTGAGTCATTTGAGATACTTTCTTTAATTACCTAAGAAAAAAACAGGTAAGAAAATGGTACAAAAAAGGATTGACAGTATTTTATTTAAAGGTTCACGAGTACAATAAAAATATTTTAACCAACATAATAATATAAATAATAGCAATAGAAAATTATAATTATTATATCAACATAAATATACTATATTTTTCTGTAGTAAATTTTAGGCATTTGTAATGTTACACTACTGTTCTTTGTGAATAAATTTAATTAAATAAATAAAATATTAATTTACATGAAAAAATGTATTCAATAAAATATCACATTAATTCTATTTATTTGATTTTTTCTGGGGCAACTTAAAAACTTTTACTGAAACTAATCGAAATTTCCATAAGTATAAAATTGAAATGTTGGTAATTTTGTCGCGAGAATTATTCTGTACCTTCGTTTATTTAATAAATCACATTACTTGTTGCAAAAAATTGAGACTTTAATTTGAGTCTGTATGTAATATGGTATAAATATTATTGTATTGAAGCCTATATTTTTTTGTAAACGGATTCACAAATTAACTTGTAAGACTCTTGTAATGTACTCGTACTCACAATAAGCAAATAATTCATCAAACGAATATACGCCAATATGTATTATAAAATTAAGATGCAATTTCATACGTTTTTTAATTTTCATTTAATATCGATTGATGATTATCTTTTTACATATATATTTAATTTTTCCTTTATTGTCTCGTTTAGATTTTTATTTAGTTATTCGGTTTCATGTCGACACCGTTATTAGTTTAGGTATATTTTATTTTATAGCAGTGCCCTCCTCGTAGCCTGACCTACAAACATGGTGATATATAATCTGTATATACAGCCATAAAAATAATTTTAACGAATAAATAAATCTGAGAATAAGTTATTTTATAGTTAATATATAAATTTATTTAGTAATATTTTTTAATTAATTCATCAATATATAAATTTTTAAAAATTAATTAAGTTAATTTATTTATTTGTAATAAATACTTTTTTTAGAACTAATTTGATTTCAAATCCTATTGATACGAATGATATTTGTCCAATTACAGTAAAAGAACTCTGAAAGTAATAAATATTGATACTATTTTTCGATTTTTCGTTATTGTGGATAGTGCAACTAAATAAAAGAATAAACTGTATAACATTATATATAGCTAAGAAATTGCATAGTTTTAAAATTTAAAAGATTTTTATGTTAAGAAAGAATACAGTACTATATATAGCAATATGTATGAAATTTTTCACTACTGATTCAGTATATCTTAAAACACCTAATATAATTAATTATGTTTATTTTTATACTTCTAATTCATTATTAAGTATTATCATTTTTTCTATGGAATAATTTTTTATATTTTAAATATTATTTTATATATAACTAATAAGATTATTAAAAGCTTATTTAAAATGACTAATTAAAAATTTTTGCAAATTGATTTTGTCTAATAATCATATTGAATTATTTTACTAATGTGCTCTTAAAACATACAAGTCAATGTCAATTTCATTTCATAAATAATTAAATAAGATTTTATACGTAGCAGTATAAAATAAATATATTATTGCTCATGAGCATTAATAATAAATATTATATATTTAAATTGAATACAATTTTCGAGAATTAAATAATTTATATTTAGTAAGAGAATTTGCTAAATCATGGATTATAAATTAAAGAACAAATTTTCCATTATTTGTTACATTTGAATTCAATTAATATTATAATATACAAAATAACACATTCATAAAATAAAAGTTATTGTATGGTACAAAAATACATATATATAAACAAGTTACATAACTTTATTTAACTTAGATAAAACTTGAATAATTTTTATTTGCATGTTTTCTTTAATTTAAAATTTATTTAAAATAATAATAATAACTTAATTAATTATATGTAATTACTTTATAATTAAAAAATAATATATTCAATAAAATATTAAGTTTTTAAATATTTTATTATTTTAAAGTATTAATCTATAATTTACATTCATGAAGCTAATATTATGTAATTGAATAAATAATATCAATTTCATTAATGATTCCATTAAAATATTTTCAAATGTATTTAGCTATTTTGGTATGAGTAATTTTTATATTTTATTAACATATTTATTTTTATAATTTAAATATTATTGAGAGAAAAAATCACTTTATACTTAAATTAGATTTTTATTTCATTAATTTATCCAATATTGTTGATATAAATGTATCATTTTAATATGTACATTAAATTCGAAATATCTTTAAAAAGTTAAAACTTAGTCATTTTTACACAAACAAATGTTTAATACCAAAGTAAATTATTAAAAAATTACTTTATATAACAAAATATGTTAAATAATTAATTGCTAGAATAACATTAATTTATTTGATTAAATATACATATATATAGTACATGTTTTGATATACATAAAATTTTCATATAAATTTAATATTATAAAAATACATATTAAATTTTTAATTTATAATATTGTTTATCACATTATTAATTTATAGAAAGTAAGTATAATAAAACCATTATTAAAATATTATATAACTGTAGAAATAATTTTTTCTTAATATTATCAAAATTAATATAATATAAATTAATTTAAATTAAAATTTAATATCAGTATTGTATCTTTTATAAGAATTATCTTAAGTTTTTCAAAAAATTTTTTAACAAAAAAGCTAATTTTAAACTACTTTTTATTTTTTATATTCTTTATATTCTTATTATTATTAGATTACCTAATTGGATCATTATTGATGAGGTACTTTATTATTTATAATTTCTATCAGATAAATTATAATAATATTTAGATAAAATAAAAATTTTAATTATAATTTAATTAACTAAATTTTTATTTCATTAAACATTAATTAAATTAACAAGTTTAATAAAAATAAGTATATTTCATAAAAAATGTAACAGTAAAAAAACAATAGAATATTACTTTTGTCATTATATAAAATTATATAATAAAAAAAAAAATTTTTTTTCGATATTTCCCGAAACATCTTTAATTGTTGAGGGTCTATAACATTCCTCTAGTCATTTATACAATATTTTATTTTAATAAAATTGTACTTCACAAACATATATAACTATATACTTAATTATATTGAGTAAAAAAAATCAGCTATTATTATCAACATTTATATCTTGTTACATTCAGGTTAGAACAATCTGTAACTGATTAAGTAATGTTAAGATATAAAATCTTGTACATCAATCACTTATCTCAGTTATCACACTTCTCCACAGTACATGCAATTCATTAATTTATCAGCCAAAATCAGAATTTATACCTACAATTAATCAATTGAAATGAATGTAATAAAAACTATTTTTCCAAATTAGAAAAATATTATACGTAAAAATGAATGTACATATAAATAAATACTATCGCCATTGTTATAAAGCGCGCGAAAAATTCAAAAATACTATGTAAAAAATAATATATATTCACTTACCATTTGCTTATTAGAAATATACCTCAATGTGAAAATTAAAATCTTGATCCTTTTTCTTGTCTAAGTTAATTGTTTTATTTTTATAATAGTTATATCAATGTAATATTAAATATTTAAAACTATTTTATGTAAAGTTGATACTTATAATGGCTTTTTAATTAGTTAACACAACCTCGTGTTTCTTAAATTTCAGCCATTTTGCTCACGCAATCATTATTCAGTCCCTCTACTTCTTTCGTTGTATCGCTCTATCTTTCTCTCACGTATTTGAGTTTTTATTAATCTATCTTTCTTCAATTAATAAAAACAGATTTGCTATAAAATATTTTTTACTTTACCTACAATCCTCACCTACATTCGAATTCAATGATATGATTTTACTTGCGCATCGATACTATTAAACTATTAATTTGGATATTAAATTCAAATGTTTAAAAAAGTAAGATAATATTTGTATAATATCAAACTTTGTACAGTACACATGTTCAGAAATTATTTAAATTAATATTTATGTTTTTAAATTATAAAATAAAGTAATTATGTATAAAAACAGTAAATTTTAATTTTAAAAAATGTATAATTTTTTTAAATATATTATAGTCAAAATACATATAATTCTGAAATTTAGTAATAATTTTCAAAATATAATAAAATAATATTAATTCATTGAAATCTGTATTCTGTAAGATGCTTTGATTCGTATATAAAAAAAATTATACAATATTTACATACAGGCTATTATTATTTTTTAGTTTTCATTATTCATTTCATTATTTTTTAATCTTGAAATATAAAAATTAAATTATATAAAAGATTTCAAACTTAGATTTTTGTACAATTTAAAAATTAAATTTATAAATATTTTAATAAATTCATTCATTTTCTTTTAATAAAGTCATTCCTGTCAAAATGCTTTGTTAACTTATAATATTTTATACTTAGAACTAATTATAAAATAGTAGATTCAAAATGCAAAAATTATTAAAAATAAATAATGATATTAAATATTCAAATTTATATTTAAATATATTTTAAAAATATTTCTTAGATAAAATAAATAATACTATTTGTCTTTGAAGAGTTTTATTTTTTCAAAATATTATATATTTCTAAATCTATTAAATATAAATTTAAATTACTGTATTATGGTAATATCAACTATATTTAATATTTAAACTTTTAAAGTATCATAATAAAATATTGTATACTATGAAGTTTTAAATAAGCAAATTTTTTATCAAAGAAAGCAAAATAAAAATTAATCTATTACAAACATAATATAAATAAAAAAAAAATAGTATAAATAAAAAGAGATTGTAAATAATTATTAAATTTATATTATAAAATTACAAGTTAAAAATATATTATTTAATTTATGAAAAAAAAATTTATGGAAGTAAAATAAAAATAAAATCCAAACTACAACTTTTATATTATACCATACAATATTGTTTATAATAATTGCAATATTTACTATAATTACTAATTAAAAAATTATGAAAAATTAATAATTCATATACAACTTGTTACCGAAAAATTTATCTTTACATTTTAGATTCACAAAAAACCATTATTTATAATAACTTTTTTCATTTCTAATCTGGAAATTTTTTATGAATAATTTCAATAACAAATTCTAATTATCATAAATTATAATAATATCTGAATTGTTATTTTGTTCACTTACAATTTTGCAAAACAATATACACCCATAACTCAACATACAAAAGTAAGCTGAAAAAGGACTCAAGGAGACATTAATTTTGCCCACATAATAATTGTGCTAAAAATCTGCCCATTATTTATTGTTAACAATAATAATTATTTATTTTAATTTATTTGTATAGTATGACAATTATAATAAAAACAGTATAATTACCCATAGATATTATAAAAAATGTTTATAAATATAATTTGCTCTAATGTTGCTTAAAATTTTTGTCACAGTGCTTATATGTACTTATAAAATAGCAGTTTTGGTATTATTTTCCTGAACAAAAATTTACAACAAATTACGATTTTTAAGTTATACATTAAATATAAATATACATATGTGTATATATGTATAAATAAAAGATTGGGAATACTGTTAAATCAATATATAGAACATCTTAGAAAAAAAAATAATTAACAAAAAGGAAACAGTTACAGGTGTTATAATAAATTAAAATTTGAAAATTACAAAAATTCTTGGAAGAGAAAAGATTGTGATAAACTAAAATAGTTATGCAAATAATTATTTTTTTCCTGATGTGATTATCCAGCATTAAAAAAAAATATAAAAAAAGCATCATAAAAAGGAATTTAAAGCAAACTTTTCTAAAAAATTATTAGATTAAATAATTTTTAGTCATAAAATAAAAAAAAATTAGTTTAACTGAAATTAGTTAATCAATTTAAAATTATCCATACATAATATTTATATTTATTTGTTAGTTTAATGTATATTATTAGCCTTGCATAGATGTTCATATAATTATTGTCTTGCATGAAACAAATTAAGTAAAATATAAAAAAATGGAATGTTTAGATTGATTCATCTGATCAAATTTGATTGCTTACACAATAATAATTTTAATAAGTCTAGAGTTATTCAATACATGTCATAATTATTGGAACCTAATACAGAATAAATATTTAAATTAATATAATTTTTATCATTTAGAAAGAGGAAAAAAGCAAAAATATCTGTTTATTATATGAAATCTTAATAAGTCATGATTTAGAATTCTACAAATCTAATCAAAAGCTGTAAATTATGTTCACATTTAAATGCTTTGTAATAATGTAAAATGTAATATACATAATGTATAATCAGAATTCTATTCGTCTGTCATTCAAATTTCCCTTTATCTAAATATAAAATATAAGTAGTGTAAAGTTAAATGTGAATATAATTATTCTGATTTAAAATACAATTTAAAGATTAAAACTCAAGCGTAACTCGGTTATATAACTGGAAAAGTGTTTATATATGGTGGGACAGATATATATTTATACTTTGCAATTAAATTCACATTTTACGGTATCATTTTCAACATATATAATTTAAATAATTTTTTTAATTCTTTCTTTTTCTAATTCTTTCTCTATCTGATTTTATATCTTTTCTGATTACATCTTATTCCACGTTCCATCAATTAAAAACATGGAACATTACAGTTAGTTTGTCTCATCGCACTCACTTGTCACAATACAGGTATTTACAGTTTTTGTTTCTATTCGCGGTAAATTTACGAAATATTATACATAAGTTGCTCGTTATATACATAAAAAAAGTTTCAGCATACTGATCTTTGCAAATTATGTTAAGTAAAGATTGTGTATTATTTATAAATGAATATTCGTATTGCAGGCTTAGTTGCCAATCAGATGAGACTTTTTACCACGTTTAATTTATTTCCGTATTTTATCTAATGGTAATAATGTTTAGAATGTTGTGACTTGCACGTGCATGCTTTTCTAAATAAAATAAATTTTTTTATTGATATCTTATTAAATTATTGTTTAAATTTTTATTTAATAATTGCTCAAAAATATTTAAAAAATTTCATAATAGTTTTGTACATAATCATTGAAAATATTTTGTTTACTGACTTGAATATTCTGTCTATAAATATTAAGTTTATAATGAGGTTTGATGACTTATTGTATAAAGTATTATTATTTAAAATTTATTTATATGATTCAAGTGTAATTAATTATAATATAAATATGCATATATTTATATATTGATACAATGTAACTTAATTTATAGCATATTCTTTTTTCAAGAAAAAACTTAATATAGATATCGTTTTATATAACTGAAGTGAAAAATCATAAATATAGACTATTAATAAACAGAATTTAAATAATGTTAAAATAATATTAAAATATGTGATTATAAATTTTTATGAAAGTAAATTAATTTTTTTAAATAAGTAACTAAATTATATAAAGTGTCTTATAAATTATTCTTTTACAAATTTAATACTCAATACATGAATTAAATTTTAAATATATTAAAAATAATAATAAATACTGTATAGGTTGCTTAATTTTCTTTTAAATCATATTTTATAAGTATTTACTGTATTCATGTTTTTATATAAACATTTAGTATAAATAAATTTATTTATTTAATTATATTAGCTTTTAGAAATGTCAGCTCCATGTAGTGAAATTATTCAAGATATTGAAGATTTAATATCCTCCCAAGATCTTGAACCTAAAGAACGATACAGTTTTAAAAGAAATGTAGTATATACAAAAAGAAAAAAAAAAGAAGAACTGATCCTTCCAGATTTACAAATCTATTCAAGTATAATTCCTGGTACTCAAATAATTTATATTAAGACTTGGGGATGTACTCATAATAGTTCAGATAGTGAATATATGGCTGGACAACTTGCTGCTCAAGGTTATAATTTAACTGAAGACAAATATGTAGCAGACTTATGGCTTTTAAATTCATGTACTGTGAAAAATCCATCTGAAGATCATTTTAAAAATGAAATAGAAACAGGAAAAAAATTAGGCAAACATATTGTCCTTGCTGGGTATTTTAGATATTATATAATAAATTGCCAAAATATTATCTAAAATTAGTAAATTATTTATAATAAATTTATTTTTTAAGGTGTGTACCACAAGGAGCTCCAAAATCAAATTTTGTACAAGGCTTAAGTATTATTGGAGTTCATCAAATTGACAGAGTAGTTGAAGTTGTTGAAGAAACATTAAAAGGTAATACTGTCAAATTATTAAGCCAAAAAAAATTTGCTGGTAAAAAAATTGGTGGAGTATCACTTTTTTTACCAAAAGTTAGAAGAAATCCACTTATTGAAATTATTGCTATCAATACTGGCTGTCTTAATCAGTGTACGTATTGTAAAACAAAACATGCAAGAGGTGAACTCGGAAGCTATAAATCTATAGAAATTATAGAACGTGCTAAACAAGCTTTCGAAGAGGGAGTAAGTGAACTTTGGTTAACATCTGAAGATACAGGAACTTATGGTAGAGATATTGGAACAAGTTTACCAGAATTACTTTGGAAATTAGTGAAAATTATACCAGATGGATGTAGAATGAGAATTGGAATGACTAATCCGCCATATATTATGGAATATTTAGAAGATATATGTAAAATCTTGCAGCATCCAAAAGTTTACAGTTTCTTACATATACCTGTACAGTCTGGTAGTAATAAAATTCTTTCGTATATGAAAAGAGAATATACAAGAAATGAGTTTGAATATATCATTGATTTTCTCAAAGAACGAATTCCAAGAATAACTATTGCAACGGATATTATATGTGGTTTTCCCATGGAGACTGAAGAAGATTTTCAAGATACTTTGAATTTATGTAAAAAATACAAATTTCCTAGTTTATTTATAAATCAGTTTTTCTGTAGACCAGGAACTCCAGCTGCTCTAATGACACAAGTTTCATCAAATGTTATAAAAAAGCGAACAAAAATATTATCTGAACTTTTTCAATCATATGAACCTTATAGTCATCAAATTGGTGAAGTACAGGATGTTCTCGTAACAGAAGTAGCTTATGACAAAAAGCATTATGTTGCTCATAATTGTTATTATGAACAAGTTCTACTTCCAATGAAAAAAGAATATATGGGGAAGATTGTAAAAGTAAAAATTATATCAGCATCAAAATATTGTATGAAAGGAGAACCTTTAAATAAAGGTATTTCACCAGCTTTAAAACCACCCTTAAAACAGGGAGTAGTTTCTGGAGTACAAAAAAATATGAAGCCACACACAATGCCTATATTTACTATAATAATTATTTTTTTTGCTATTGTTGGAAGATTAATATGGAAATTTTTAGTTATGTAAATATTTATGTTCAACACAATATTTTTAATATTAATATTGTAAACAATTGAAATAATAATTAATAGTAATAAATTAATTTAATGACTTATTGAAAAATTTTGATTATAATTAATGTAAAAAGCTTAAATAATATTAATCTGAAAAGTGATAATTTCTTATAAACATATTCTTAAGACAATCTTTATATATAAAATTATGATTGTCGCGGTTCTTATCCTTACAATTTTTAAAGCGATATTGAAATCTAGAAGCTGTTGCATCCATCTCTCGCATGTTCCTTATCCGACATCTTTTTGATCCCGATTCTAATGTCAACTAAATCACCGCCATTTCTAATAACTTTCCTAAGGTCAATATAAATTATTAGCAGAAGCCCGACGTCTTACTTTGGCCAATTAGGGCGTCTTGGGAATTATTGCATGCATCCATTATTCTATATACAATCCATATAATTTATATTTAAAATTAAAAATATAATAATAATGTTACTGTCAGCTAATATCAGTATTCTTAAAACAATATATCATGGTGTGGAACATGTATGGTTTACTGTGGAATCTTCACATTGTATTCGTAATTTTTTTAATTACATATCCTCTTGTTTCAATAATTTATCGAGAGCTCTTGAAGCATGGAAGAAATGCACTTTATATCTTTTCATTTTAATTTTTGAATTTATAAAGTTTACTGTTAAAATCTAAACCACAGCAGCAAATAGTGTGATTTAATGAATCCAGTATACTAAGGTGGTTACCTTCACAAGTTTTCCTTCGTAACATCTTTTGAGATGTAAAATATAGTTTTTTATTTCTTACTTACTAATTTAATTAGTTTTTTTACTTATTCGTTAGGACCTTGTAGAGAATGAAAGATGACTCGGAAGAATGAATAATATGTCAGAAAATGCACATACAGTACGTTATTAATGTCTGATATAGGGGTTTCAACTCTTTGTCATCTAAACGGGCTTTAGAAAGAAAACTACTAATACCTCATAATTGTATTAGTGTCATTTTTTTCGAAAGCAATAGATGCCAATGTCATTTTATCGTTTTTTTTTTTGTTTACTCAAAAAGGAACAAATATGAGCATATAAAAATCTCTCGATAATAGAAATGATCCAAAGAATGAAGGAGTCAGAGTTACAAATCACGATATTTAACAAAAAGCCTCTCGTGGTCTTAGCTGGAAAATCTATTAATTAGATTAGAAAAATTAGTTTGATACAATTTCTTTGTGTTTTTAAATTATAAAAAAAGTGGTTTAGAACTGGACATTTTTTAATATGTTATGATTATTTTAATGCAATAATAAATTTATTGCCATATCATAATAACATCAGCATATTGATTTTCGTTTATCTCTTTTCTATGCAGAAATATTTTGTTTCATGAATGACGCAAACTTTTACAAATAATAGGATTAGTGAACAGTTTTGAACATAATAAATTCCGCACATCTATTCACTGAGTATAGAGAATATCGATATAGTAATCGCATAAAATACACGAAGCAAAGATGGGTACTCTAAGATGGTAACTAAAGTACTTTCATGGTGGAGGTCATTTCTCGTTTTTTATTATGCAAAATTTTTTTATATAAAATATGAGAAATCTGGACCAGTCAATACTAAAATTTTCTTTTTGAGTCTTTCATAAAGGGAAAAATGAATTATGTAAATTAAGGCCACCGATTTCTAAAAAATGTTTAAAGTTTCAAAAAATCTGGGTTTGGAAGGCGATTATTTAAATAAAATTTGTTATAAAATGATCATTTATAAAGTTGAACAACTACATAATCTTATTAATTTTAATATACTTGATTAAAATTTCAATTTTGTATAATTTTAGTTATACATAGTATTGGTTAAATGTAGTTAAATATGGTATCTAATCTTATTCATATTTTTTCTGTAGATTAAAGTGAAATAATTAACTTTAATTGTTAATATCATATCTGAAGAATTTAATATCAAGAAAATTTTAATAAAAATTTTATAATCTCATTAAAGTACTAATATTTAAAGAAACAAAAATTTCATAAACTAATCAAAGTATAGTCAAATAATTTGTTTATTTATATTTATTACTACTAGAAGTATCGATTAATTTTATTTATTATTCTACTACTCGAATTTTTTTAAATTATTTCATTGTTAAAAGACACAAAAACTATATTTATCATATATAGTGACGTGTACCGAGGCGGGATATTTGCGTGAGCAGAACACAATCGGACATATTTCATCTAAAGTCATTCAGACGAATAACTGGGTATGACCGATAACGTGGATCCCTAAAGAACACTAGGACCTGACAGACAAGGCTCTTTCCTACAGAGGAAGAATTTGCATTGTAAGCCTGGAAAACAATCGTCTTCGGGGAGGAAAATAGCAGTGTAGCTGATTTTCCTGAGAGCAGAAAAACGATTTGAAAAATTAGTCAAGAAGGTAAGGACTGAGAAGAAGAAACAGAAAAGGAAGTCGAAAAGGAATTTTGATCACCAATGATACAGGCATAGTTCTATCTGCGACTTCAACTTTCGATTCTGATTCAATAAAAGCAACTATCAGTCGCCATTACTGCTACTGTTACTCCTAGAAATCTTGTTTTCTTCTATTTTATCTTTTCTTTATGATCCCCATTACTATCTCACGACAACGATCCGTCCTTGCAAAGGCAAAACCAACGTAGAAAAGAAAACTGATCTGACAAGCATAAATAATATTCAAAAACACAAAAAAATTATATTTTATACCATCTTCGAATTATATTTTTAAGCTAATACTTCTGGTATGTTCTTTATTTTTTAACACAATAACTTATAAAAAAAATCTAACCTAAAAATTTAAGTACATATCTTCTTATCAATTATTAATATTAAATTAATTTTATCAATATTAAATTTATCTTAAAAAATATAGAAAATAAAAAACTAATGTCAAATATTTGTAAGAATGAAATTATCACATGCAAGGTGGTCTATATAATTCATAAAAAAAGAGTAAAATCGAAAAATATTAAACAATTTTTAAACATAGATCTACTACAGCAGCTGAATCTTGTAATAAGTTAATACATAACACGAATGATATACTTTCATTACCTTAATGTCAAATGATGTAAGTGATTTCTTAAAAAATGGAAATGTATAATTGAATATCCAAGATCATAGAAAAAAGTTGGTAATTACCCAAAAAATGACAGAAGACTTATTAAGTACAAGTACACCATGGTTTTATTGAATTGTCTTTTTTTTAATAACATTTTACAATTTAAAATTTTTTTGTATTATTGCTAGAATATATTTAAATATTTAATTTAATTTTTTATTTTTATTTTTTATCTTGTAAACTGAGTACTACTATATCTTTCAAGAAACTTTTTATATATTTCTCAATAGCATTCTTTAGAATAATTTTCACAAAAACAATAATAAATTTAAAATATCAACAACAAATTTAGATAACAATCTCTAGTACGGTAGCAATAATACACTAACCATATTGACTTGTAACTATTTCCCAACAGATCTGTAAAAGTAACTATTGAGATAAATTCATTTTTGCATGATTTATTTCTATATTTAAAATCTCATACCATCCATTTTTATTCTTTAGAATACTGTATGTATCGTGACTTAGCTTAAATATATTACAAATAAATATAATTTAAAATGTATTAAATCACTGTTATAATTATTTTTCAATATATTTAATCCATGAAACTGGGATTTTGATAATATCTTTACACATTATATGCTGACATATTAAAAAATTGATTTATTAATTTTTCTTAATTATAAATATAATATTCTCATTTATTTACAAAATATATTTAAATGATTAACTTATTACCAAACTTTATAAAAAATATAAAGTAGGTATAAAATTTATACATTTCACTTAACTATGCTAAATAAAACTAATTTATATAGCTATCAAATTTAGAGTTACTATACTATTACTATACTATTTTATTTCAAAATAGAATATAGAAATATTGGAATATTTTCATTTACATAGAACAAATGTATTTAATCTTTTTTATATATGCTTTATAAGTAGCTAATATTCATATTTCCAACAATTTAAATAGATTTTAACAAACAATTCATTTATATATCATTAGAACATATAAAAATTTAAAATTATAAATACTGTAATGATTTAATACTTTACTAAATTTAAAAATATTTAGTTTTAAATAAATAAAATATATATATATATATATATATATATATATATGAAAGTAAAGATAAATTATTTAAGTATATTTAACAAATGGACTTTTAAAATGCATAAATTTGTTATCAGATATCTTTTAGGATTTATAATATAGAACTACTGTTTGATTTATGTAAATGTAAGCTTTATTTATAAATAAACAAGTTTAAAGATTAAAATGATTTTCTGAATATAAAACTTAATTTCATATGAATATATATTTGGCTAAGGTGAACATTCATAATTTTACTTTTTTGAGTAATTTAAAAACAATAAATATTTCAAATATCAAGTTTTGAATTAAAAAGCGTAAAGACAATATTATTAAAAATTAAGTATTAAGAAAAAAGATGAAATAAATAGAATAAATAAATAAAATACAAGATAAATTAATGATTGTTTTAATCATGGCACAACAAATGGAATGACGCAACATCAGATAAGACGTGATATCCGACGTAAATTTCTTTTACACTGTCTGGTACCAACAACAGGATTCTGTTGTTTTCCTCGTTTTGTAGGCGTTGCAAGAAGTGGCATTTTACAGGATTCGCCGACATGCAGTTTCGACGAACAAAACACACAGAATTCCTGCATTGGACATCCTTGCCGTGAACATGTACCAACATTCTTCTTATTTTCAACACGACAAGCAAATTTACATTGTGGGCATGGTACCAGATGATCACGTGGAGCCAAGCTTCGTCCAGCCTAAAATACATAGCCATGTTAATAAGTATATCAATTTTAAAATAACTTAATTTAATATCATATTATAAAAATTTTTTTTATGTAATTTTGTTATTATATTAATTATTTTGTACACAAATTTTAATTTTAATTTTTAAGTTGTAACGATACATTTTACAAGGAGCGAAATTTTGGTTTTAGTAGTTTTTTACATAAAATAATATATAATAAAAAAAACGTTCAATTTTATATTTATAGAACAATAATTTTTTTATCAATGTTTATAATTATATAGTTACACAGTTAGTCACTAATTTATTAAAAAAAAATACGTATATTTATAAAAGATATCGAACTGTATATATCAAAGTCGAAAATAACTAAGATTGATTGTTATTTGAATGAATTTATATTTAGCTTTTATAATCTTCTTTATGGATCTTTAAGCATTCGTTATCTGTTTTCGCTTTCAGTAGTGCAAAAATATGCACATTCGTTAACAAATGTGAGAATGTTTGCATATCGAAAGTATAATTTGAAGGCCCATTACAATCTTTAATTAGGCAAGATACGTTGGGTTCTTTGAACGTATATTGTCAACGTATTTATTGTAAATGAAAAAATTTGTTTTTAATTTTAAATTATATGTGTTATATTTACAAGAACAAAGTGGATCATTACAATATATTTACTATATTCTGAATCTTTATTTAAAAATAATTGAATATTATTAAAATTAATGCAAGATAAAAATGAGTTTGAAGTCAGTGACATTAAAATTCGATAAAATTCAAATGTAATATGCAATGATAACAATTTAAGTTTCATCCTAAATTTTTATACATGTATCAATATATAAACTTTATTAATCGTGATTATTTACACATTAAATTATATATTAAATAATCATAAAAAATATGCAAGAAAATCAATTAAAAATATTCTGTTTCGTAACTTTTTAGAACATTTATTTATAGTATGAAAGTGCTTTAATTCTAGCAAAGTTAATATTTCTTTTAATAGAATCAACAAATTTTTACATAAGCACAACGCTTAAAATGTACAGTTAATATATTCCATAAAATTGTAAGAACGTATACCGAAATTATAAAAATTGTTGGTATTGGAGCCGAAAATATAAAGTGAGATGTCTTGATTTTTCACGCGTAGCAAAACGTCATATATCGAATAAAAGTTTTAAATAAAATAAAACAATAATAAAATTAAAATTAATATATTTGTTTGTGTTGAAAATTACAGTAAATTTGATTTTTGACAAATATAAAGACAGACAATAAATTAGAAAAAGATAAATACAAAATTCTACTTTAAAATAATATATAAGATATGATTTTACTAATCTATGAAGAGTTGTTTCAAAAATTTTAATAAGATGTGTCAGTGGATATAACATTTTGAAAAATAGCTTACAAAAATATAATGGTTATGAAACAGTTAAAATGGGCTTATTTTAATAAACAATTATTATTTATGTTAGTTTTAAAATAATATTATATATTAAATATTTTATACTGAATAAGAATAAAAATCAATAGAATTAAAACTTTTGTGTATTTATGAACAAAAGTTACTTATAAGTCACTGATATAAGCGTACAAAAATATGCATAAATGTCCTAATTTAAAAAAAATCAATCAGAAACAGTGAATTTTTGTAGACAAAGAAATATAAATAATCTAATATTTTGCTGAAGTTCATTAGACTTACTGTTTAATTAGAATTCTAAAAATTATAGAATATATAAAACTTGTGAATTCGTTAATTGTGAACGTTATTATTTAATAACAAAATAATTTATATCTTATATATAAGTTTTTAATAAGTAATATATAAATTATTGCTTTTATATGTATTACTTTTATATCGTGAATTTAAAATAAAAAACACTTATCAAGAATAACTGCTTATTTCCGTTAAAAAACTACGTATAAACTATTTTTTCAAAAATTGGGACAATATTTACCAACCCACAATATTAAGATTTTTATACAAGTACATACTTCAAGTAACCTGAAGTCTCAAACGATTTAAATAAATATATTACTTAAATTTATTTATTGTTTTATATAAATTACTTTATTTTCCATACTTATCTTTAGTTCTCATATTTTATTTATTATTTTCGTATACATATTGTAACATTTGAGTATTCACAACAATTTCTATAGCAAGCTCTTTATTCATATGTGTATCATTTATCAACATAATTGTAATTACTAAAATATCCTTGGTTTAAGTCTGTATATGCATAATTGAATTTACCTACTCATAATAATTATACAACCACGTTTCGATTTCATGTATAAATTATTTACTACTCGTTTTCGAATTCAAGGATACAGTCAAATTATATACTCTATCTGTTTTTTATCTGAATTTGCAATCACTGTTTTGTTCTATTGTATTCTTTTTTCATATGATAATCATTTGTTTATTTTAATAGCAACATTTTTTCTATTTGCTCGTCTCTTTCTTTAACGTTATTCCTATATACAAATATATAATTCTTTGACAAATGATGTTCCATCTTTAATTTATCTACATTTTAACTATATGTTGAACTTAAAAAAATATAAATATTATATCTTGAAATTTTAATGTAATCAATTTTTTAAACAGTTTGTTATTATAATATGTATTGGATTAAAACTAAATTTTAAATAAATTATAGATTACTTGTAGATTATGAATTTTATAATTTTTATTTCAATTTTCCTTTAACGAAAAAATTTACAGTGATGTATCAAAAATAATAATCATGCATGAGCTTATTTTAACGCTTTATTAAAAAATTTGTGTATTTATATAATATATTTTGTTGATATAAAATTATTAAAATACTAAAAGTTTAATTATTATTATTATTATTTTTAGGGATATAATTTAAAGTATATTAGTTATTGTTATTAAGTTAAACTGAGTTTTTGATCTAGGTTCTATTCGTAATTTTTTAAAAAAATGCTTCAATTTTATAAATTTTAATACTGATTTAAATCCAAATATAAAGATTATTTTAAATTTATAAAAAATAATTAAATTTTAAATGAGCAGATGGCTAGAAATTTTTTAAATTACTGAGTATCAAATTTAAATTAATGCAAAAGTAGAATACATAAATATCTTTTAATTTTAATTACCAGTAAGTGATCAATAAAAACCTTTTTATTACTTTTAGAATTCTTGCTTACTAAATATCAATTTTATCCCAGATTAGATGAAAGCCAAGCAAGCCAAAACTAGCTCTTTTTATGATTGAACTTAAAAAAATTTTATAGATATAAGAGTATTGTTTATATATAAATATATAAAAATACATTAAGGAGGATAGTTGAAGTTATAACCATGTTTTCGTGATCTCATGTAATTTTTCAAATTTTATATTTTGTGTTAGAAAACATGATTATTTTATATTATATATCTTGTCACAATACAATTTTCAGAAAAGAAATCCATAGTGAAACGTTTAAACGTTTATTTTATGATTCTAAAATTATTATTATAGATTATCATATTTCTTTGCAAAATATTTTTCTTAAATAAATTTCATAATTATAAAAATAATTTATTATAATTTAAAAAAAAGAAATATTACAATAATTTTTTTTTCTGAGATAATTAATATTGAATATGATAGGAAAAATAATATAAAAATTGTTATAAATTTCATTTTTCGCGTGGACATTATATCTTTCTTGAAATTTAGATTACATATGTATATATCGAATCATAAATAAAATTTTCATGCTTTTAGGATAATTTTTTTAAAAATAAATATTGCTATCCAAAAACAATTTTAAAAACTCTGAAGAAAAATACTAAATTTAAAGTTTGATAACTTTACAATATTTACTATATTTTTAAATTAAATAAATAGAATATTATATCCCAATGCCTCTAAATTATAAAAGTAAAAGAATCAATTTTTGAAAACCTTTTTTATGAGATTACAGTTGATATAAATGACTCATAACTGAAGAAGGATTTATTTCATATACTAATTATTAATTATTCTTATTAAATGATTCTTAAATGAAAGAAATATGACATTTCCATATCTGAAATATAATATGATAATATTATTAATAAAAATTTGTTTGGTTAAAAAGATTAAATTTTTTATGCTTAATAAATACAAAAATATTACACATATTTAGATATCTAATAATAAATCTGTATTTCTTAAAAAAAATTTTATTGTAAATTTTATGTATCTAATATTCTACATTTCTTGTCAAATTCTAAAATTGAATTTTTAATGATTTATAAAAAAAGTCAGTCAATATCTTACATTTTTATTACAGGATGTATATTATAAATACTTTTTTTGTTTGTTTCAAATGGGATAATACATCAGATTCCTTGTTTTTGTATGTTGTATATTTTTTATATTAATTATAAATTATAATCTATATTTTAGTAACTTATTTTAAATACATAAAATTTTATAAAACTTGCTTTGCCTAGAATTTAAACATGCTTTTAGGTATTTACTTTATGATGATGGTGGTAAGAGTTTCCTATTTAATACTATTTAGTCTTAATTATTAATTAATTTCATTTTTGATAATTAAGCGATTCTTATACATCGGTTAGCATGCAAGGGTAAGAGAATGGTATTTTATTACTATGTAGAATTTAAGAGAGTAAGCGAAATCTTTTGACTATTTTTTAGGCTTTTGTAACACAAAACACATCAAAACAAGAAAGAAAGAGAAATGATTTGTATGTATACTTTGCAGATCCTATGAAAAAAGCAAAATATATTATTGGACACCTTTTTAATTTTGTTGCATAAAAATATTATTTTAGTCTAAATAAAACGCTATAAAACTATAAAAATTTCTATAAAAAAGTTTAAAAATATAAATTAATTTTTTGTGATTAAACATAATATCATAGAAATATTCAATATTTTCTAATAGTTTTATGTGAATTTACTTACACAATTTCAAAAAAATGTATTGAGTACCCTTTTTGTGAAGAAACTCTTAAAAAAATCAAATGATCCTTGTTTATTATGAATATTATAAATTTGTATAAAGAAAATATAAATTTTAAGAAATGTAATTATATAAAGCTGTATATAATGCAGTTTTCTATTTTCTTTCTCAAGTAAAGATTCCTAACAATTTGAAACCTTTTTTTTTTTGAGTTAAAGAAACAATTCAAAAAGATTTTATGGTATTTAATTAATTCAGTTTCAATGAACATAAATCATAATAAAAACTTTTAATAAATGTAATATTAAAATAAAAGGATACAGACAAAAATACATAATGCTAGATATTGAAATTATTGTTTTATTTATGAAATTTATAAGAAATATATATTGATAAGATAAATTAACAAAATAGATCTTCTCTTGAATTATAAATGATTAAAATTATAAAACTATTTTGAGAAATATGATGTTCAAACACAAACTAGCATTTTGAGTAATAATGTGATTGGAATGATGTTTTATCTATTACTAAATATTACGAAGGAAAAATTTATTTGTAATATTATATTATTTAAATGTTTATTTAAATGGAACATGATACAATGACAAGTTTTCTCTTTTAATAAATGAGAATTTAAAAACTAAAAATAAACGCAATTAATATTATTTACTTTTTTATTAATATTAGGAATAAAGAAAAAATTTACAAGGTATTCTGAAAGTTTCTAAATCATATCAATTCATTCACAAAACTTTTAAAGATAAAATTATATTAACATGCAAAAGCAAAAGAGTACCAATGTATCTTTATATTATAAATCTTATAGATTTCTCAACAGAATTAAAATTTACAGATTTTTTAGGATATGCTAATTATTAATAGTATCAGTTTTTTAACAATTAAAAAAATTCAATTCAAATGTATGTAAAAGACAATAATATAATATAAAAAATTATACAAAATATAGTCACTATTAATACTTTTATTTAACAACAAATTTCATTACAAAAATGAGATTATAACGAGCAAAAATTCTTTATTTAATCAAAAAAATTATTCTAACCATTAAACTTCATAATTCGAAAATTAAAATAATATTAAAATTGGTAATTAAATCAAGTAAACAATTACACCTTTGTATGACTATGTGTCTGATTGAAAATAGATTAGACTAAACTCAAAGTGTTACCCCATAGCTACATGTCAAATTAAATGCAAATTGAATTAAACTCACAAGATGAATAATTTGAACTAATGACTACATATATGGATCTAAGAAAAGGTTTTAAAAAATATATATTTAAATGTATATATAGTCATGAAGATTTGTAATATAAAAATGTATAAATTTCATTTAAAAACAGTAAATATTGATAAAATTGTTCGTTATATTTAAATTTATACTATTGCAACTCAATAAATTATATTGAAAAGTATCCAGGTTAATGATAAATACAATACCATAACACGATATGGTAACTTTTTAATTATATTTATTAATTATATATATTAATATCTATAATAAATAAAACTAATGAGCTACTGAAGCAAGATACAATATAATTAAAAATAATTTAATTAAAATATATTTACATATTATATTATATATTTTAATAATTAACACATTTATATTGTATAACCTTATCTTATCCTATTTCTCTTTTAATTCTTGATAAACAATTCAATTATATTTTTAAAAATTGGTAAATATTTTAATATAGTGAGTCAAATATATATTTATATCAGAAATTTTCATTTATATATTAAAAATATAACATACAAATATAAAATATTGTATATACAGTTTCATGAATGTGTAAAATGCTGGATTTTAATCAATTATTTTTAAATTATAAATAAATATATAAAAAACAAACAAATTATAATTATAAATGTTTTACCTTAATAAATGAATGAAATATAACCTTGCTTGGTGAAACTGGAGGACTGCTTGGTGTTAAATGAATTTTTGGAGGTTGTAACATATTAGTTGGCACAGTAGTTAAAAAGCCTCTTCTTGGGTATCTAGTCTTAGGGCTTAACTGAACATCTTCTTCTAGTTTATATTTACTTATCGATATAAGATTTTCCTTAGAACATTGTCTGAGTATTACGTATTTCAGTCTTCTTTCTTGAGCTTTTACATCACTACTACAAATTTTATGCCATGACTTAGAAACCATAGTTATAGAACAAAGATCTTGTGGACTTAAATAACTTAATATTTTAGCTACTATCCTTGGATGATTACTTTTTTCACCAAGAAGCCTAAAAATATCTACAGTTTCCTTGCCAGTATAATCATTGGTTATTCTTTGCTTTTGAAAACTCTCAAAAATGGCACGTTTACTAAAATCTAATTTTTTAGGCCTACTTTTTTTATTTATATTAACATGTTCTGAAATTGTCAAATTATTAAAATTGTTACTGCTTACAGGATCTATAAATGGACTAGTTTTATAACTTATAGGAGAAAATGTAATGTTATGTAATGGAGTAGGTAATTTTGGCGATCTAACAAAATATGGTGTGCTTTGAGGTATGACTAGTTTTATCTCTGTGTTTTTTTTTGTAGACTCATAAAAAAAAGATGATGAAGGTATTGTAGTTATAGGTGAAGAAGGTATAACATCACGAAAACTATGATTACAGGCTGTTACTGCAACAAAGGAAGTTAGAGATTCAAATTGTTTTTTACTGTGACTTCTTAATTCCATTCTTAAAGAGCATTTTGAACTTTTCACTTTTAAGTCATTAATAGATAATTGAGTTTTTGGAAAATGAATAGATGAATTATTTGGAATATTCTCCAAGGAATCTTGAAAAATAGAATTACAAACATTGGATTCAATACTATTAAATTTTCTATTAAGATTAGATGGATAAGGTTCAATTCTAGAACTTTGTAATTTTCTTGTAGAAAAGAGTAATGATTTAGATCGACTACTTAATCCATATTTGTTAGAATGAGAAGTAAAGCTAAAATAGCCACTGTCTAGACTGTCAAAGGAATTAAAATTATAACTGCTATTATTTGTTGCAGAATGAGGAGTTTCTCCAATTTTTTCTGTATTTTGCGGCATTATTCTTTAACTTTGTTCTTTTTTTCAATTTAAACTTTCATTACCTTATTCGTTAGTTGATATTGTCTTTTTAACCTCAACATTTTTACGATGTTACTTTGCAAAAACTATCTAAACACCTTAAATATACACACTAAGTGATTCCATAATTGTATAAAAATACTGCATTTTAAATCTTACTATCAGATCAGACATAATATCATAATAAATTTTTGTGTAAAAAGAATTATTTTTTCAAAAGATAAATTAAATAAACTCAAAATAGAAGACTGTAAAAAATTAAAATCATCAAAATATCGCGGTATAAATAGGCGCGAGAAGTCCGCGCACGCGGGAAACAGTAAAACCTATTTGGTCAATTTCAGGGTAACAACCGTCGAAATATTAAAATCACTCTTATCATACTGAGTTCAATCATTCATTTGCTTACTTACTTATTCTCTCTCTCTCTCTCTCTCTCTCTCTCTCTCTCTCTCTCTCTCTCTCTCTCTCTCTCTCTCTCTCTCTCTCTCTCTCTCTCTCTCTCTCTCTCTCTCTCTCTCTCTCTCTCTCTCTCTCTCTCTCTCTCTCTCTCTCTCACACACACACACACACACACACACACACTCTCTCTCTCTATATATATATCTCACTTTCACCTCCTCTTTTATTCAAACTATATTTTCTGTAATACATCTATAGTCTGCGTATGACAATAAAATTTCATTATAAAATTTTTTTATTTATGAGCTATATTTATCTTCTAAAGGATATATTTAGCTTATTTGTATGGATTATAAAATAAGCGCTGTTTATTTATGTTTATTATTTATATAACCAATTTTAGTTATTTTGTAAAAAAATTTGTTCATATTATATATAAAACATAGATAATTCTTATAATTCTATATATTTTTTAATTTTATTTATTATTGAAAAATTGTTAATTATATTTGTATTTTAGATTATTGTATTTAATTATTTCAAAAAATGTGACAAATTTTCAGAAGTTAATTGACTTAAAGCTATTATCCAATAATTTATAATGCGCATGCGTTATATAAAAATAGAACAATAAAAACCATTATATATATATATATATATATATATATATCAATAATATATTTTTTCACTTACGCTTACCTAAAAAATTAGATACATAAAATGTGTATTTTTTTTACTTTTCTGTAATAAATATCGTAGATATATAATATTCTGTATCAATAAATTAAAAAATATTAAATATTCATAAGATATTAAATATAAACTTTTTGTAATATATTTTTGTGTAAAACTATTTAATTAAAAAATTTACCATGAGAGAATAAAAACGAATAAATAACTTTTCTTTTTAAAGAATATTTCAGGTAATAGAATTACAATTAATAATAATTAGATTTTAAAGTTTTATATACATCTTTGTGAATATTTGTATAAAAATTTATAATTTTTATTTATTTTATCTTTTATTTATTTATAATGGAATCTGTATATTAATATCTTCTATAAATCTAAAACATTGGACTACAAAATTTGATTGTGTTATCTTTATTACATTTTTTTGATAGCTCCACAGTAATATAATGTTTAATAAAAAGACTATAAAAGATAAATCTACTTATTGCAAGAAAAATATTTTCACCTTGAAGCTTCAATTGAGATTTATATAATCTTAAATCTTAGTTTTTCAAAATATACCTAATTTAGATTTTATTTTATTTCTTTTATTTAATTTATAAGTCTTATTAATTTCAAGTTTAAAATTATGAGAAAGAGATAATAAAAGTAAAATTTATTAAAAATACTTAGAATAAGTAAATTCATATTATATTGATCTATTTCATAGCATAAAAACACCTATGTGTAACAGGAAAAAAGTTTCTAATTAATACCGGATACATTTAATATAATAAATTAAATAAATTAAATAGTAAATGGTGAAGCAAGCCTAGTCAAGTGAATTTATAGATTCAATTATTGCAGTATTCTTTCATATCAGAACTCATCATTAGTAGAAAATCGAGTATCTCTCTCTGTGTCTCTTTCTCTATATATATTTTAAGCGAGTCTGTTTACACGATTAGTTGTGAATTCATTGTGTTTATGCTTTCTTATTATCGATATCGTAATATTCACCAATACAATACAAAAGTGAGCGATGTAAAACTAATTTAAAAACTCCACCAAAGAAGGATAACACAAATTTTTTCAAACTGAACAAGATATGAAGAATGTAGATTTTATGTAGAAGTTTTTTAGAGCAATTTATTCGATTTGTAGTTTCTAGTATTAATTTCTTTTTGATGCGTGTTGATGCACTTGTAAAAAAGTATAGATATTCAAGAAACTTTTATAGACTAATATAATGGAAGAAACTCAAATATTCTTTTTACATTTATATTAAAACATGAATTTGATTTATTTAGATTAATTATTTTATTAATTATCATATATTTTTTTTATAAAAAATGAAATTTATTTTGAAAGAAAAGAAACGCTAATCGTGTAACTCAGGGTAGTTGAAACCTTTTTTAATAATACAACCTAACGAGACTAGGTTTACATATGTATTCAGAAAACGTTCAATAATAATTGTCCTTGATCTTAAAAATTTCTTTTTAATTTTTATTTCTTTGCAGAAATTAAAATTGATCGAATCGATTTTCTTGAATGGATTTTAGCGCGATTTTTAAAACTAAAATGGACATAATTTAAAGGACGTGCACCGTTATTACAGTATTCAAATCATCTACGTTTTTTATATAAGTCACGTTTTTGATTTACGAATTAATAAATTTTCATAGATTTAATCATCTTATCTCATCTTTAAAAATTTTTAAAGCATAAAAAAGCTCATTATGTATTGTTATCACAACGGAAAACATAAAATACATAATATACCTCTTGGAATATCTATACTTATAGTGCTTAGTCTTGAGGATTTGGATTGATTGCAAATGGATGCGCTAGTACAAGGGAATACTGTGACCGATAAATTAGTGAGCCAAGCATAATTTTAACTTTTAATAGGGTAAATTATTTCTCATCATTATTTTCAATCATTTTTTTTATTTCAAAACAAACTCGTGCTAAATGATGATACATGTAGAAGAGTTAAGTTCCACCGTAAAAGATTGCTTTATATACGCATCTTATTAGAAAATAACTATTGTCAGTATCATTCGCAAAACATCCTCCAACATGAATTACTCTATTTTTGTTATCAAGAAAATGACGAAAATTTCTTAATAAATATTCTTAATTAACTATTAGTTATTAGTAATTTAATTTCTCAAGTGATCACATGCACAAATTTTTCACGTGTACTTTCGTAACTTCAAAGATGATAAAAAATGCTGACCAGAGGTTCAACACACTCTTGTACTTTTTTTATTTAATAAACAATCATAGATAGTTGATCAGGATACTTACAAATCGCGTAAAATTTGAGAGGGCATAGCTCAAGTTCAAGCCCTAAGAATCTCATTGTAAATATGTTTGTCAAAAATGAATTGATTAAATAGATCAATTCATTCAGGATAATATGGGCGTCTATATCCCCTTAATTTATATCTTTTTAAATTAGCAGATCTTGTTTTTAATAAATTATCAGTAAATACGTGATTTTCCATTTTTGCAAGTAGCTCATTTCATATAAGCATTTGATGCTAAATATCTTCCAATAACATAAATGATTATTTAGTCATTTTAATAAGTTTCTGATATCTAACTAAAGAAATATCTACAATCATCGGTTACGATAAATTTCTTAGTTATAACTAGAAAAACTACCTTGTAAGCCCAATATTCTCTATGATAACAGTCTTTATAGGTGTAATTTTAATTTTTTTCTTCGTTTGAAGGAATACTATTATTATGGAGCCAGTAAAAATGAAAAATATTGATTGCATAATCCATGGATTAAACAGGTTTGATCAACCTACATTTCCAATCAACTATCGGTAAGTTAATAGAATTGATAGAGGTACAGTATCAGTATCATATCAATGGTTTTTATTGTCCCTTGTCAAAATTACAATGATCTGTATTTTACATTTCATTTGTTTAATTAGTTGTAATCAGTTGATTAATGACAATTATATTTGCGATTTATTATAGTTATAGTACCATATTTTTCCCTATAATAATACGTATATAAGTTTTATAGCCTGCTTAATAGTTCAAATTCCTTAAATTTATTTTATTTAAAGAAACGAAATGACAATTTTAAATAAATCTCATCACGAGTAAGTTTTTTAATAGATTATGTAACAGAAGTACTTTTTTTAATTACATAATGTAGTAAGATAAAATGTTAAATTATTTATTAATCAAAAAATTGATGTAATTCATGAATATAAAACTAAGGTAATATAAAAATATTTCATACATACACATATAAATATTTACCTATATAATAAATAAGAATTTTAAAAAACATTATGTTCACAATTTTGTTGCGTAACATTTTTATCATCATTTTATCACATATAATATATATTAATATGTAAATTCAATATTTTCAAAACCTCGGGTATTATTAATAATTTTACGATATATGAAGTTTCATATTTTCTATTCCATAAGTTTTTTTCACTAATCAAGCAAAAAATTTACATTTAATTTACCGTTTTATTTAATATATTTATTGAAATTTATTGTCATGAATTCAGCATAGTTATACATCTTGTGTTTTACATATTTGATATTTGCATTCATTAAGATTCCTAGGATTATGTATGTATTTAAAATCTTCAGATTGGCAAGTTGTAAATAGATTTTAATAATTGAAGTAAAATCGAATAAAATAGGGACAGCGATTCATTGTATAACATAAACACTCGCCCTAACATTATGAAAAATTCAGCCATTTTAACAAATGCGTTTATAAAAATGATGATTTAATAGATATTGATATTAAGAAAAATATTATAGATAAAAGAATAAAAGAAAAAAAAGAAAATAATGCTAATATATTTATTAATATTTATTTATTAAAAAAATGAATTTTTTAATAATGATATATCTCAGTACGTTTTAAGAATATGATTAATTGTATCATTAAATCTTTCAACTCAAATGTAGCTACAAATTTATTCAGGCACGATTATCAGTAAATAATATAAAAATACTTATACAAATAACTTTTAATGGCTTAATAATTACACAGAAAATTAAAATTAAACTTATACTTCTGTACAATAACTTGATAGAATTTTTAATTAATTTTACGCATTTAAAAAAATCTCATAGTACTCATAGTAAAATCAATAGTATTGTTCAGTAATATTAGATAAAAACATACCGCTACAACTGTTGAAATAATTTAAAAAATGGAATAAAATAAATAAATTATGATATGGTTTCAGATATTATATCTATCTATTCAGATATTTGTTATTATAACTCTATCACTTTCGGGTTTACTTGAAAAATATGTAGTATTGAAAACAATTATTCTATTAAAAATTTGTAAATCAAATAAACTATAATTACAATTAAAATTATTTACTTGGGGGCGAACCAATAATTAAATAAATTAAAACTAAGTACATTTAATTGCTTAGTGATTAATTTATAATACTTATCACTATAATCATTAAAGCCAATACTTTAAGTGATATCTTCGGATCAAATTTCTTTAGATATGGTTAGATACTATTTATCACACTGTGATATATATCCTTGAGAATATCTGAACCTTAATCAAGATTAAAGAAATTTGTCTTTGGAAACATATTTTATAAATGTACTCGATCAAAATATTTATAGCCAAAGTAATTACAAAAATATATATAAACCATAAGAACATGGTAACTACACAAGTAAAAATTAAGAAGAGCAAATTTAAGGAACATGCGTGCTCTATATTGAATATCAATTCTTAATTGACAATTTTCGTTATAATTTATTATCTTTTTCCTTACGAACTTTTAAAATATTTACAGCAACATAATAAAAATATTGCGTAAATGACATTAAAACATTGAATTGAAATGTACATTATAGGTGAATAACTTTATTATTCTCTTTAACGGTAGACTATGTCAATAACATAAAAGTGATAAATAATTTTCATTTAAAAATATAATTCATCATTAAAATTATTTTATTTAACATTTTATTTAATATCGTGATTATGATTCAATCAATTTATTAAATCGCTTAATTATTAAAGAAATTTATTAATACAAAAACTTTAGTTATGCGAAACTAAGTCAGACAATTTGTAATAATTAAAATATTAACGCTACTAATAATAAAGAAAGTAATACAATCTGAGCCTATGTAAAAGAATTTAATAACAATAAATTTATTAAATGCAAAAATTCGAACAGTATCATTAAAAAAATTTTTATTTTTTAAGTATTATGTAAAACACTTATGATTATCTTTATTTTAAAATAAAAATATTTTACATAAAACTTGTTATTAATCAAATCCTAAAAAATAATTATATTATAATAATAATAATTATCTAATAACTATAATATTTATATCAAACCTAATTTATTGGTAGGTAATATTTATAAAATAAATATTATGAAAGTAGGTATAATTATAAAATAAATATAAGAAACTCATGATTCTTTTATGTGGTTCCATTGCTGATTCATCTTATATTTTGAATAGTACCACGAATTTATATAAAGTTTTTCAACTTTTTACATTCATTTATTTTTGATTTATTTTAGTATATTTATACTCTAATTCATTACAAAATATTTGTAATGATATATTACCAAACATTTATGTGTGCAAGAAAGAAAAAATGAAGTTTAAACTATTTGCATCATAATCTTAGTATTAACAATTATTATATTTCAGGTTGTAAAAAATATATTAAAATTACAACTATAATCAAAGTAAACAACACTACCAAAGTAATAATTCTTGAGTAATAGAACTGCAAATATTTCTGAAAAATTTTATTCAATTTTGTTCACAGTCTAACATTATTTAGCGCAAATTGTAGAAACGTTGAAGATCGATGAAAAAAATTACCATTTACCGGTTTGGTACAGTTAACTATTAAAACAGATTTAAAAATTAAAAAGTACAATTTTAAACAATAATTTTAATCATGTTCAGAATTTTTGGTTGTATTCATTATAACAAAATTATTGGTGTTGCGATAAATGAATTAACGAGAATTAAATATATCGTGAAACATTTTTCTTGATGATTTAAAATTTGATAAGCTTGCTCAAATTTATTCACTTATAATAGTAAAAATATATATTTAATACTCAAAAAAATCTTGGTAGATGCTAAGTAAAAGTCATGTAATCAGATACTGTAATTGTAAATTAAAAGTTTTTAATAAATTGATTTTAATTTATTTTTCTTTGTATGCTTATAATAAATAATACAAAGACTAAAAATTCAGAGAAAACTACTTAATTATTGATGTAATTAATTTAATTTATTTGATACACAGATTAAAATATTTAAAATTACAGAAGAAAATCATATTAAAACAGATATAAAATCATTTCAAAAAATTAAATTAAAAACTCGGAACATAATTGTATGTTAAAAGATTTTTATTGTCTTTAGAGTTATTTCTCAAGGGAAATGATTCTTTACTCATCAGTAATAAATTATTGAATTTGAACATTGATTTTTTTTAAAATACTATCTTTTATTTTCATGGCAATATAACTTAACTAATTAGACAAGATATAAGCATACTGGAATCCAACTTATACTTAATAAGATACAAATAAATATTAGCTGAATGTTAGAACAAATTTAACGCGATAAATAATTATAAAATGTACTCCACATATTAAATTAAATCCGGATATATTACAATATAATGTAGGTAATTTATCCAAAGCACATGTATTACATGTTTCAAAACTAATAAAAGAAATTTTAAATTGCTTCTAAAATATATTTAGAAGACATTAATTAATATATTATAATAATAGAATTCAAGTTATATCAATTTAGAAGAGAAAACTAGTTTTATTGGAACACAAAAATATTAAAAATTTGAACATTTTTTCTCTCAAACCAAAAATATGTAAAATAAAATGTTTACAAAATAAAAAAATGCCATGAGATTATTTACTTTTAAAATTATGACATTTTGTGTAAAGTTATATTTACATTTTTTAAACGATATTTTTATCGAATATATAAAGTATAAAGATACTTTAACGATATTCGAATTAACAGAAAATGAAAGCATAACAATGGTAATGAAATTGTAATTGTTATGTGGGTAATTGTCCAAAAAATAATTATCTTTTCAGGTATTAGAAGTTGAGATATATTGTGAAGATGCAGATAGGAATATATAAAATTATAAGAAACTAATGTACCAAGTCTTTAAGTTTTTACTCGTTTTTTAAATACTTTTTAATTGCTGAAATATACTTTAAATCTTCTTTATAAATGTAAAGATATTATGGATTGTTTTTTAAAATATTATATACAGCTGCTTTTAACTAAAAACATTTTATATTAGGAATTTGTAAAAAATTTAATATTTGTTTTTTAAAAGTTTTATTATAATTCGTTTTAGTTTATAGAATAATTGCATTTGTTTCATTTGGTATCTCTAGATGATGACCCTTTTTAATACATTATCATACATAAGAATTTTGTAACTTCCACTATCTCGTAGAATTTTTAATAAGCATCGTAAAATAATTAATATGTTGCGTAAATATGTAAAAATTACAAACGTGAATTGTGTCGTTGATTATTAACAATAACTGATTATCAGAAGCAGATATCGATTTTCCTTAATTATCAAATTAAATTCTAGTTCTAAATAATTAAATTGATTATATTTTTATCTTTTAAATCATAAATGATTAACTATATTTTTTTAAAATATTAAAAATATTTCGCCTATAACAAAATCATACATTGTGAATTAGAAAAATTTTGAGTTTTAATAATCACGATTTGCTTTCTTAGAAATACTATTATTGCACTAAATGTTACGATCAGTAAAATCTCAAGATTGTTTTATGATATAATTGCAAAATACGAATGTCACTCTGTCGATATCGTACTTCATTACCTACTATGAATTAATTACTTTCAAACTCTTAGTCCAAAGGAGATTGGTAGCGTTACTTATTAAAAATCGGTCCCGTAGCTATTATGCACTTCGGGATTTAATGCGTTTGCCTTTATCCTTTTCTTTTTTCCAATGCAATTATCGCGACTATATTTGCTCACGATGTGACCTTCAGATTATTCAGTTTCTCGGCATTACAATGCCACATTCAGATAGCCACATTTTTCGTTCTTTATTCAGTACCAAATGACTTTGATAAAATTTTGATCTAAGATAACTCTTATTCTCTGTGGTGTAAAAACTTCAATTTTATAAATAAATATCATTGCTTGTTAATGTTAAGTTACAGTTTTAAAATCTATTTATGTCTTATTCCCTAACAGTTTTAATTGGATATTTTATGTATTAAATTATACCATGATTTTATATTGGTAATTAATGATACGACGTATGTTTTATTATATAGTGAGATCTGCAGCACGCTTAATCAATATTATATATTGTTATGATTTGCACACTTATGTATTTGCTATTATCATTTGTTACGACTATGGGAGTGATAATGATGATGCGATTCTTTCAAATTTGTCCTAGATGTATAATAGTTTTATATATTTAAATATGTCAAAATCTAACTCAATCACAGTCATTTTCATCACAATGTAATGAATATGACTATTACATTATTTTATCCTTTCTTACATTTTTTCCAAAAGTTTCGACCTTGTAAAATTCATCATAAAATGTGACGATTATATAAAGAAAACCGTATCCTGTTTCCTTAATTATATTTTATAATTTTATAGCGATCTCGTAATTAATTTACGAATCAAAAAATTATATAATTAAATTTAAACTAATTTTTTACTTTCATTTTACAAAAGAAAATTTTTCATACGTAATACAATTCAATTCATACGTAAATATTTTGTCATAAGTGGATATATATCATTGAATTTATAAAATAATATATATTTACGTATATTTATAATTGCAGAAATAATAATGTAACATGCATACGACAAATATGAAAACAAATAACTTTTTTTATAAATAATCGTACTTATACATATTAACATGTACTATATTTAACAATTAAGATAAGTAGCGAAAAAAATGTTGTCCCTATACTATTTTTACAGGCATAATGTTTTATTCTTAATATTTTTCAATCTTACATGTTTGAACCATCAAAAAATCAGTTAATTTATTTGTCTTTACGTGTCTTGTTTATTATATTAGAGATCTAAAAAACACAAATTTACATATAAGCTGCTTAAAAAATTTTTATCTTACATATAATTTAAAAAAAATTTATATCACTATTATTAATAAATAATATTTTTTATAAGAAAATTTTTTAAAAAATATTCTAGGTATAATATATTGTAAAATGAAAATGAAATTTTTACTAAATTAGATGTATTATTAATTCCATTTTATAATAATGATATGTTTCAATGTTTGATATAATTTAAATTTAATGTAAGGATTTGTTAATGATAAAATTATATTTCAAAATTAAATTATTTCTAATTCTTTTTTTTATAAAAAATTATTAAATTATGAGAAATAATAATTCATAATAATTTTATAGAATAATTAAATAATTATTTCTAGTAACATTTAATTTTAACTTTAATCAAGATACTTATATTTTAAAACTATAATATAACAATATCATTACAAATTTGATAAAAATCAACTAATAAAAACCAATGAGAGAATATAGAGAAAAATTATAAATATTAGTATTAATTATACATTTAAAACTAATAAGAAACTATTTATTTTATTAAAATTTTATTGTTATTTCTTTAAGTATATTCCTTAAATAGTCATTGCATTTTTTAAAATTTATTTAAATTGTTATATATTTTACACAAAATATTCTATAACCTATTTAAGTTTTGAATATATAAATTTCATAAATGAATATTTATACTTTTTGCTAATTTTCAGTTTTTTTTGCATATTGCAAACTATATTGTTTAATGATATAACACTGCTAAAAAAAAATAATTTTCAAAAAAATATAATAAGAAATTATAAATGATCTTGATTAAGTCAGAATTGAAAAACTATAAATATTTACTATAATTATTAATGAATTGAAAAAATAATTACAATATATAATTCTATTTGAAATAGAATATAAAAATTAGAAATATAGATAAAAAATAAATAGATTAAAATGATAATCTACTGAATAATTTCTTAAAAATATAAGTCATGAACTGTTAGCAAGAGGAGGAAAACCAACACCAGAAAGCTGCTACATTGAGTATCGACAATAGGCGACATCGAGTGGCATTCAACAAATGTAACGTAGTGTTCACCAAACCATCGTCGTGTGTAGATCAGTTAGTGAAAAAAAGAAAAAATTAAAGATAATTTGAGAAGAGGGACAATAATAAAAAGCAGAAATATAATTCAAAATAGGATAATATGTATGTAATAGATATTTTAATTGAATAAATATTTTGATTTCAAAAATTAGTAAAAATCGAGGGAAAAGAATAGTATTAAATCAATTTCATTTCATTTTTTATTTGTGATAAATTAGTGTTTTTTGCTAGAGCGGGAAAACATTTAAACTCAATGAACGTTTTGTTATAAGTAAATCGCAACATCTAAACTTCATATCGCGTAAGTATAATTCTTATTTAATTTATAATTATTTTTTTGACAAATTTTGCATATTTATTTAAATAATGGAATTTAGAAAAAAATTTTATGAAATAAAATAATAAGTTTATAATTTATTATCAAACGTAGAAAAGTATTATACATGAATTCATATTAATTCGAAAAACGCTGACAAAGAATACTTAAAGCTTTTTATCTCTTTTTAAATATTTGTCTCTCTCTTTTTCTTCGTTTAGTATTTAATATTTTATATATTTTTAATTACTGCTATATCTATAAAACAAGTCCAACTCTGAATGTTCTAAAATTAAAAAATTCTTGTATCTTATACATGTTGTATTAAAAATAATAAAGAAACACTGAAACTATTATATCTTGAAACTTATCTTTCTAATTTACTACGCTTCGTATCATTACTAGTAATAGAAGACCAAGGAAGATGAAGAGAGAGAGAGAGAGAGAGAGAGAGAGAGAGAGACGAAAGAAACTCGAAGAATTCTTTTTCACAGAAAGAGATGAAAAGAAACAGGATCAAAGTAGGTTATAAAAGAAACATGCACATCAGTCTCGATATCATATTGTACATTCATATGTCGAACTATAGATTCTAATGAAATTATTTCATGATAATAATCGAAGTGAAAATAAATAATATATATATTTTTATTTATTATAAATTAAATGTAAAAATATATATTTTACCGCTCTGCCATCTTGAATTTAATTTTTTAGTATACATTTTTTTTACTGAAATGCCCAAATGTTCTGACATTATTATCATATAAAGAATGTCATTTATTCTAAGTACTGTGAAAATATAAGAAAAATTTTTTGTTTTTTAAAATATATTTGATTAATTTGATTAATTCAATAAATAATACCAAGCAATTATTATTTATAAAAATTTAATTTATTAAATTTTATTAAAAAATATTGTTCACGAAGTATACCTATTTAAAAATATTTGACAGTTATCAAAAAATGATATAAAAAAATATTTTTTAAAATAGATGTATTTGTTGACAGTAATGTTTAATTAAAAAATTGATACATAACATCTGTATTGTTGTTTTTACAATATAATTAATAAATAAGTAATAGATTAATGATATATATTTTTTAACATTTCATAATTCAGTAATTATTGAATTACTAAATAAAATAATAAAAGTTAAGAATATTAAAATTTTATCTGTATACTTTATCTTAATTATACACAATCATTCGAGTATTAAGAGCCATAATTAAGAGTAATATTAATAATATACTATATTTTCCATAAATGTAAATCATGCATCCTGCACACGTGCTGACAACCGTATTTAATATCAATTCTGTAGTAAAGTGATTCCTCTTGTCATGTAGGTCACATTCCGCGATGAAACATCGTCATACCTATAGCTGGACTTTGCTTCTTGCTTTCTTTAGTCTTAGCAAACTGAATGATAAACTTGAAATACCTAAACTTTAATTATTGAGAGTATTTAAGAAACAAATGTCTTTTAATTGATAATATTGATATAGTCCAATATTTTAAATAGTGTAATTTTTTAAGAATTAACAAAACAAAATCTCTTTTTTTTTAAATCTAAATTATTATAAATCTCATTTTATCATGAACTATTTTACTATAACGATATACTTTGTAAAATAAAATATTAAATCTAAAAAAGAAAGTTTTCATTTCTTAGTATTTTATATATTAATGAATTTAAAAATTTCATAATTATGTAAAAAATTAAATTTTATAATTATTTGGGACATTCTAAAATATTGTCTACATAATATAAAAAGATAGTAGTGGTAGTAGTGGTAGTAGTGGTAGTAGTGGTAGTAGTGGTAGTAGTGGTAGTAGTGGTAGTAGTGGTAGTAGTGGTAGTAGTGGTAGTAGTGGTAGTAGTGGTGGTAGTAGTAGTAGTAGTATTAGTAGTAGTAGTAGTAGTAGTAGTAGTAGTAGTAGTAGTAGTAGTAGTAGTAGTAGTAGTAGTAGTAGTAGTAGTAGTAGTAGTAGTAGTAGTAGTAGTAGTAGTAGTAGTAGTAGTAGTAGTAGTAGTTGTAGTTGTAGTAGTTGTAGTAGTTGTAGTGTAGTAGTACATATTATCTTCAAACTCTTATTATTACCAAATGTTACCAGATTCTTTTATGTAGAACTTGTAGCGACATAATCACATAGAAGAGCATATATTTAATACACAGTTGTCAAAATATAGTAAGTCAAAATTAAACAGATTTGGTTAAATAAATGAATAATATATTATCACGGCTGATATCAACTTACATCATTTTTAAACATCATTTGTTGTAATAATTTATTACATAATACTATATTTAATAATGAGTTTTCCTAAAGATAAGTCCAATCGGTGATAGATAATATTTTCTTGAATTTCCATTTTCATAAACACAATTCTTCACAAAAAAAAATATTCAGAATAGATAAAAATGATCACATTATAAAACATTTCATGCCATAAAACGGATTTAAAAATTACTTAAGTAAATTATAAATTCTTTACTATAGATAAAATTAAATTAAGCTTAATTTTTTAAAAAGATATAAATATCAGATATTTAAAAAAAATTTTGAAATATGCACTTTTATGAGAATTTTTTGTAGTTAGCTATTTTTGACCGAATTTATTTCTACTGAAGAAAATTATTCTATGTTGTATATTCAGTTGTTAAAAATAATGATATTAAATTATTTAATGATTATAATTATTAATTATTAATTCTTATTAAAAATTTTTATAGATATTTTTATAAATATAATAAATATATTATGATAAAATAAGTCAAAGATATTATTTTGAATTTATTATAAATTGATATTATATAATACTTAATTATTACTTTTATCTAATTATAATATTAATACAATATTTTTGTATTTTTATTTGTAATTAATAAAACAAAATAAACTACTTGAAAGTATTTGTATTGAATATATTTATATAATGTTCGACAAACTTTTTTGTTTTTTATATATCTTTTTTAAAAAATTTTAGAAACGTAAAAAACGGTATTTCTTTACTCCAGCATGCAAATATTATTTTTGGATTAATTTTAGAAAATATATTTTGAAAAAATTATGTTAATAACATATATAATATAATGAAACAAGTCAATACAATAAAATTTACAAATAATTATCGTATATAGTTTTTATAGATATGATTTTTTCAAAGTTAAAATTTACTATTTTTATAACTGCTTATATATTTGTAAAAAATGGACAATTAATATTTTTATTTGTAGTAATGCTTACTTTGTATTCAAGGCTTGAATAAATTAGGGCACTGAGTATTATAGTTGAGTCAAACCACTGATAATTCTATTTTGTTCTCTTATATATAATTTTGAAATGGATTTTATTGAAAAATAATATATTTCGCCGTTAGAAAAATATATGTAAGTAATAACAATGTATAAATTAATTTTTTATTACTTTTAATTTATTTAAAAAGGCACAGGTATTATGGATTTTACTATAAATTCTTAATACTTTTAACTCTATATTCAGATATATTTTTCTCACTAATTTTCTTCATTTACATTGAAACCAGTATCACATAAAATTTTCTGTCGTCTAGATAAGTAACTGCTGTTTATTTATTTTTTCTAATTTTTTATTGTTTATTTCATTCTACACAATACAATTTTAGCTTTATCATAACTTTTCACTTTTTATTATGTTTGTCAAAAAGGTCTTTAAACAAAATAATTTTTAAAGAATATATTAATTAAAAACTTGATTATTGCGTAATATAATTGAAAATTACCATAACGGTTTAACTTAGAATAATAATTAAAAATGTGTTAAGTTATAAAGAATATAGCAGAATTACATTATTTCTTAGAATCATAATTTTTTATTACTAATAGTAATTTGTTGGATTCGAAAGTGTTTTTCACTTAATAATGATAGGCTTCTGACCTGAGACAATTCAAGAAATTATTTATCATTTTTATCGATCCTTCGTAATTTGATTATTTTTTTTTAGCTAAATAAATTTATACACTTAGCTTTCTATAATAGCTTAATAAAGATTAAAACTAAATATACATTATTCATATTTAAATCATAACTTTATTTAATACCTTTATATTTTTAATATATTAGTCTTCTCCATTCTTTTTCAAGTACATATTTCATTTTTTTATTTTGAAGTGAAGATTTTTCAAATATAATAAATATTTTTATTTAATAGCTTCTGCACTAGTTATCACTGAGTATTTAGTTCAATTTTTAATTTTAATTTAGTCGAGTATATTCTGTATTATTTGTAAATTATAAAACAATATAATTAAAACTTATTTAAAACTTCTTATCTGAGAAATTAATAATAACGAATTATTAAATTTAATATTATTAAATTGAGCTTGTACAAAATTCTATATTATCTTATTATTAGTTAAATACAATAAAACAATGTTTTTTATTAAACAGTTATGATTTCATTATAAAATTTTGTATCAATTAACAGCAATCATTTTTAACCCGGATTTGATGAGCCATTTTAAATTGTGTTATTCTATACATTTTATAAAAAATCAATTCTTTTCAAAATTTATATGAGAATTTCTTAAGCAAAATAATAAAATAATGCATTAAGAGTTAGATATAGTGAACTGTATCAGGTTTATTAGTAACAAAATATTCAATTTATAGTACATGTGTTTAAGAATCTAATATAGCAAAGAATAATATTTTATTTATGTATATTTTATTAATAATATTTTTTTTCATACTATTTTTGAGATTCACTTTATTAATAAATAAATATTCTACAGAATTTCAATATTTTTTTTAATTTAGATTTTATAATATTTTTATTTTACCGTTAATTTTATTATTTAATAGATACTGATATTTACATTGCGCAGAAAAATCGAATTATTTATTATATGTATAATATGATTATAATTATATTTTATAATATAAATAATATATTTTAATTTTTTTACAAAGTTAATTCATAACTTTACTTTTAATCATTATGTATTTTAATAAATTTAAAATAATGTTCTTAATGATTATATAGTGAAATATGTAAATTTTCATCCATTAGTACTTAGTTTGTCAGTACTGTTAACATTTATAGTTATAACATAATTATGTTTAATTTCATTTGTTATTATACGTGACATTTTACACATATTTGTAGTTTCAGATACCCATTCCTTCGTTTCTATTACATACAAAAATTTTTAAATTATATTTAAAAGAGAAATAAAAAGCAATAAAAAGAAATGTTATTCTTAAAATAAATACAGTAAACCCAATTTATATACAAAATTAATTTAAAAAATTCCAAACGTAAAAGTAGGTTGTAGCAAGTACATTTATTACTGTTAGAAAGATATTAAAACTAATAAAAAAGAATGCATAAACTATATATAGAGAATAGACAAAGAATGCAATTTAATTTATTTTAAAAAAAAGCGATAAAAATATATTTAAATATAAAACACCTAATTTTCATTATAGGTCCATTTGATCGTTTATGGCCTATAATACAGAACGTTTTTTTAAGATAATAAAATAAAATTATATAATTTGAATCAGAAAAATAAAAGCATTATAACGAAAGAGAAAATAATTGTTGAAGGGGAACATGAAAAGCTATATGAGAAATTCGATTAAATGGAATTCAAAGATGGATTTACATAATAAAAAAAAAAAAAAAAAATAAAAAGTTCAAGAGTTACAATGTTTGTTTTAACCAGAATCTTTAAATGTTGTACGAAACGTTTTTTTATTAAAACATTTTTTTATTAAAAATTATTAGCCATTCAAATAACATTAAAAGAAATAGCATAAACTACTAGGATATAATTTTATTATAAAATAATAAAATATGAATACGGATTGTACTGATGCGACTTAATTATCGATACACAATGAAAAATTGGCAAGAAATATTAAGATAGAATAATTTTTAAATACATTCATTGATTTACTTTTATATACAAACCATGTATAAAAAAGCTTACAAGGTAAATTTTGATTCGAAGCAAAAATTACTTTGATTTGATTAGTAAAAATAAAAGCTTTGAAATTATTGTAATACTTTTCTTATTAAAATCTGAATTATATATGTGTATGTATATTTTTTTTCTAAATTTTTTTATAACTAATTTTACAAAATTCTTTTTAATAATAAATATCTAATCGTAATAATGAACAAATTTAGTAAAGTAATAAATGAAAAACTGTAGAATTACATTTAATTATAGATAGAACTGAATTTAATAATAGTTTATTAAAAAACGAGTATTTAAAGTAATAAATTATTCTTGAAAAGGTAAAATATATTACAATTTAAGAAGATAATTACTTTTGAAATAAAAAAATAAAATTCTTTGTTTAGATTTTATGTAACTACAGGTTAGATTTTTATTTAATCCCGTATGATAACTGATTGAAAATATAAAAATTTCATTCGAAACAAATTTTAAAATCGTTCCAAACATTAGTGTTTTTATATTTTTGTATTTTTTAATTACTATATAAATACTAATTTAGTGATATGTTCATTCAATTTATTTTTTGCAGAAATAGTATACTATGAAGAGATTTCATAACATATTAATTACATATTATAATCGTCTTATTTAACATGTTTTGTAGTGCATTATTTAAAAACTTCAGATATCAGTGTAACTTTAAAGACTCAGTTTATTATTAGAAAAGTGATGTTCTCAATACTTTAAACTTTGTCAAAATAATTAAATATAAATATAAAATGTATATTTAGAAATACATATTTTTTTAATATAAACCTTCTATATAGCTATATACAAGAAAATGATTATTATTTTCAAGATTGTAGATAGTTTGAAATTGATATTTGATTAATAATAAATGCAATTTTATGTGTAATGCGTGTTAATTGTATAATTTCAAGAAAAATTTTTTGCTTAATGTCTCATATAAAAAGTACAATGCAGTTTAACTACGAAGAAAGAATTAGTATTTTTTTATTTCTCGCAAATAAAACATTGTGATATTATGAGCATATTGTTTGTTAGTAATTAATTAATATTTCTCGTGATAAATATTTTTTTTGATAATCTATACTGATTTTTACTATCTATTCTTAACATAATTTTTTTTTGGTTTACATCATTGTAACTTTTTTTTGCTTTTTAAATCTTTTATTTTTATATTTATATTTAACCTATTTTTATAATTCAATAATTTACTTCCTTACGTAATTATAATACATTTTCTAATCTTTTAGCAAGATCCAGTATAATCAACCGCTAAATTTAAATCATTACTTACTATTTTATATTCACCATCCAAATAAAAGACAATTTTTGTCGTCCTTAATCAACAAATAAAAAATTGAGTATCATTTTGGATTGTAACATATTTTTATAATATTAACTGACAAAATAAAGAAAACAATTTTCTTTTTATATATACGAAATAAAAAACTTTTTATATAATTGGATAAATATGCCTTTTCAATCTACAGTCAATGATCATAATCTTACTGCAATTTTTTAAAGAAAATTTTTCTTATTAGTTATTTTAGTCATATTTATTTATTATACATTATTATAAATCGAATAATTTAATAAAAAATGGTATTATTATTCAAATCATATTTTATGAATTATTAAAATTAAATGGTGATATTTTATCAAAAGTTCTTTATTACAACAATTTATTTATAATAAAGATTTTGATGATTCTAATTTAAATTTTACTCATGCAAAATTATATCTCTAATATTTTATTTAATTAATAAAAATATTTCGAGTTTATTAATTTATAAAAAAAAAATAGTAGTTTTTTAAAGAATATATTTAAGGTATAAAATATGAAAAGATATATATTTTTAAAAATTCAAGTTAGAATTTTATATTAATTTTTATATGCCTATTTTTAAACATTTTAAAAACAAATAAAAGTATGAGCAATTATATGTTTGAAATACAAAACAATATCGAGTATATTTTTTCTTTAATTATAATTTTAGTATTTATAATGTTTTTGTTTGAAAGTTGTTAATCATAATTATTCTATCATTTTCAAAGGTTTTTAAATGTGCTATGATAATAAAATATATTTTTTTAAAGTATTATAAAAATATAATAATTAATTTTTTTAATTAAATTTGTTTAACAATCTATTATGCTTTTTAATTAATAACCATTTTATTGAATAATATATTTATTTATAATTAAATGTTATAAGTATAAATTCTAAGGCAAAAAACAAACATTAATTATCATAAACAGCAATTTTGTGTCAATAACTTTTAGAAAATTCACTTGCATATTTTGTTAATACAAACAATTTTAAGTCTTCTAATTTTTTAAATAGAATACTTAATAGCTAGATAACAGTATACTATATTACTGATTGTTTTAGAATATTTTATGTAGATTAACGTACAAATTATAAAACAATCATGAATACTAAATTTTAAATTTTAATATTTTTATAATTACAGAAGATTATGAGGACATGGTTGTAATCTTTAACTAGGCTCAGCGCTGGAAGTAAGTTATATATTATTACAATCAATTATTTTAATAATTAAATTATAAACACTTCGTATTTATTTTAATCAAATAAAAATTGTTTATTTACTATTACTAGTTATATTTTTTAAATCTTTATATATTTTTTCACTTTATAACTTATTTAAGATACATAATTTATTAGTGTTAAATATTAATTTTTAAAATAAAAGTTTTGTACTACATTTTCATTTACTTTATTATAACATAAATACGGAATGAATTTCCTGAGTAGGGCATTCTGTATAAAATCTTGTGATAAAAAATTTTTTAAATATTTTTTAATGTTTACGATATTGAAAAAAATTATATTTATCAAGACTCTAACTGTTCATAATGTTTGGTAAATTTATAATAATAGTTTTATTATTTAATGCAATTCATTTTATTTATAGAACTTATAATTGTACTCTTTGTTACTTTATAATTTTTAAGAATGTAACTTATCACAAGATGTTCAATATATAATATAATTTTATTTATATTTATAAACATAATATTAAAAATATTTAACTTTATAACAATTTTAGATGTTAATGGTAAGTGTTAATTTCTCATATTTATATCCACTATTATTTAAAACTGGACTGTTTGAACAAAGTATATTTAAAGAAATTTATTATTTAGTAATTTCAATAGAATTTTCTTATTATTAGTCGAGGATTAAAGTAAAATTATTATTATTTTAAACTATTTTAAATTATTATTATTGTTATTATTATTTATAAAATTATTTAATAAAATAATTTCTTTTTCAAAATGATTAAGTATCAGTCAAGAAACATATATCGGACATAGATTAATAAAAAGAAATATTTTGTAATTGTGAGTTACGAATTGTCTTTTTAAATATTTAGAAATATTTACAAAGATATTTTGTTACCTAGGTATCACTAGTTCTCTGTTGCCCACAATGATGTAGTTGTCAACAAATTTCCATTATAAAGAAAAATACATAGCGTAGTACATGAAGATGCATGTCTCGTTCTCTACATGGTATATGTGGAATTATAAAGAACAACATTCAATTAAGTATGTGGGAAAAAAAGCAATGAAGAAAATTAGGCTTGCGACAATTCATAGAGCTTGGTGTTAATATAAATATAAATAAATTTATGCCTTAACAAATACAATTTATTTACGTGACTGTGTTTCGTGACAAATAACTCCGTTTGAAATGTTCCCTTTTCGACAAGATGGGTTGAAGAAGTGGAATATATAAATAATATAGTAATTATTGTAGCTGTGTTTCTTTATTCCTTGGGATTCTAGTAACTAGAGAATTTTTGCTATCTGAAGCATAGGTTAAAGTCATGAAATTCATTCAGAGAAATGAATTTCCAAGTGTAATTTCTAACTTCAGTAGCGTATGAGATTTATACTTCTGATCTGAATATTGTTTACATGGTATAATCTATAAACTGAGTGTTTTTTAGCTATACCTCCATTGTCTGTGTTGTTAAAATTTTAGATTTTAATTTTTTTATTATAATATTCTTTTAGAATCTTGGATAATATATCTTACACTGTGATTATTTTTTTTAAGTATTCTCCTCTTTCGCTTACTTAAGTACCTTGAAAAACATGCGTATTGCTTTTAGAATATACTAAAAAAAGAAAATAAATAACTATTAAAAAATTCAATTTTGTATTACTAATTTTGTAATTATTAATACTTAATTAATTTTCTTACAAACTTAAAAATAACGGTGAATTAAACAAAAAATCTATTTTTTTAATTTATTAATTATAAATACAGTTCTTAATTCCCTCCTTAAGATTTTTTTAAAAATTAAAAAGAAAAATTTTGTTACATCGATTTCATCCACCAAGATTCAAATTCTATGTCGTTTTATTAAGTATCAAGTTCTCGAATATATTCTTAGGTCCTATATTACTTTTTAGATTCAAAACGATTTAAATTATTTCCTATTACAAATTTCAAGTGATACAAAATTAGTCGTTTTATGAATTTTCCCGATGAAAATATTACACAATATATACTTACTGTAAAGCAACATATTGCATAGTTTTAGGAATTTTTTAATTTTCCCATAGCACAAAATAACAAAGAATAAAATTTGAAAACATTATAAAATATTTAAATTAATATGTTTTTACTTCTTCGATTATTTATACATTTTCTTTTTCCGTAAATTAATTCTAATGATGAAATCGATGCTTTAAGAATTATCTTATGATACAAATAATACACTGTATTAATGTATCTATAAAACCTCCCTAAATGGAGTGATTTTACAAACAGGTCTTATTGACCTATTTTAATTTATATTTGATAATATCTGGTTATTGTAATGAGAACATTTTTGGCTTATCTGGTTTATTTAATTTAAATAAGTTTGTGGAATATGTGAGGAAATATTATATAGAAAACTCAAGAAAATAGTTATTTTTCATCGTTTGATAAAATTTTATTCTTTATTAAATTTACAAGTAGATTTTCATATTTTGAAGAGTTTAAAAGGTGAATTAAATAATATGTAATCAGTATGTGTTTGCTAATTCATTTTGACTATATGAATATAAAACTATCTTGTCGATTAATTAAAAAAAATTAAACATACTGTTTTAAAGAAATATGTAGGAATCATATAGAAATCGTTCAGATTGGAACTATCATAAAGTTCATAAGAAATAAATATATTGTAAGTTTAAATTGAACTCAAAGATCACTATGATATAATTAGCACAATAAATAAAAACAAAATATAACTGAAAAAGTGTAACTAATCATGTAAAGAGTATTAATTTTCATTATAAGGTTTTTAATTTTTTTTTAAATGTTCAGAATTTTGAAGACCATTATTCTCTTTTTCTTCAATGAATGGCTTGTTACTGATTATATTTAATTCTCGTCTTTCATATCTTGATCTATGGGATAATTTAATGATAAAGTTTTTATTAATTTATAAGAATGAATGTGTCTATCGAAATACCAATATTTGATTTATCTTTTCATTAACAACTACGTATCTCTGACACAAAATCATAAGCGCATATCTTTTTGCAATTGAGTTGATATCAGCTATTCAAAATGTAATATAAAGGATTATTTTTATGCGTTATCATTTAATTCATAAATATTGAACGGTTCAAAGCTTTATATACCTCTTTTTAGTCTTTGAAAAGAATCTTATGCGTGTTACTATTAATTTGTAAGGTCCAGTAATTCAACACTTACAAAAATATACAAATTTAATCCTCAAAGAAGAGGTGTTCCTCTAATATATATATCTAGAAGACTCACGTATAGTTTTTTTTGAAGAGTACTATTTTTGATCTTAATTATTTTTATTTAGATCAAATTATTATTATAGATACTTTCGTCTTGAAAAATTTAAATTTACGGTTTTAACATTTTGTATCTAAAAGTTTTAATATTAAATATTTTTATTGTTTATAAATTTCTTTACTTTACTTTGCTTTAATTTATATTTTACTTGCATATTTTTTTTAATAGTAATTTAAAAATATATAATTAATAAAATATATTTTTCTAGATAATTATAATTTGGATAGTATATTAAAATGCTTAAGTTGTTTCTGCATAGTTTCAAATCATTTTGGAATACTTTGTACAAATTATTAAATTATTTTTTTATTATTTATTATTTAATTAATATTTAACTTTAATTTAATTTAACTTTAATCATAAAAACTTTTAATACACTGAAAAATTAAATATTATTTTATAAAGTTACTTCGGCATATTATAGATAATATTAATACCTAATGTTTCAAATCATTCATTCAAAATTTTTTAGACTCTTATATATATACTTGTAAATTCTAAAGTTAGTCTAATATATTTTTATAAAAGCCATTATTAAAATCATTCTTAAATTTAAATTATGTTTTAAATATTTAAAATTTTCAAAATATTATATTATAAAGAAATATCGTAATTCGTTTATAAATTTATTAGTACTTGAAATTATATGTAAATTTAACTTATATTATTTATTTTTTTAAATGCATAAGAAAAATTATGATAATTAATTAAAATAATTAATTATTTTTATAATTTTTTCATATTCTACAAAATATTAATACTTGCAGTCCTATAAATTACATAAATTTTTGATATTATAAATAATATTTACTCATATACAATATTTATTTTATATAAAGTTATTTTTTGAATAATGAGGAAAATAGTATGGAATTTATATTTTTATTGAATATATATATTGTGTTATGTAGTAATTAATTAAATTCTAAGACGTTTGAATTAAATTTTATTTTATTATGATATGAAACTTGCATACTAATACTTTTTATAGGAAAAGTAAATACAAGATCATACATAAATTTTTTAATTTACTTAAAATTGAATGATATTCCAATGTGCTAACATTGAAGTTTAAGTGCTTCATTCCACACCTAAATAAAAATAAAGAGGGAGTGAGCGTCGGATCGATACTCAAAAAAGTAAATAGCATCTCATCAAGTCATTTGCCTTACAAGTGGCAAATTTTAATATGTCAATATGTAAAATTTCTATATCTATTATGAAGAATCTGAGGCTATTCAGACAATTTGAGTATACATAAAATTGAAATTTGTAAAATTATCTATATAATTTTTCTTAAAAAGAAAAAACAGATCATAAATTAAAAACATTAAAATACAAAATTGTCATCCTAAATAATATAAAAGGTATAATTTTAGAAATTTATAAAGTAGTGTTATGAACATTTGATAAAATATATATAATGTCGAACGTGTATGTATATATAATGAAAAAAAATTTGACCAACATATTTTGGAAAAAAGCTTAAAAGGAACATGTAATGATTAAAAAATTATTAAAATCCAAAGAAGTATCGTTAAAAAACTATAAGCTAATTCATATATTTACAGCAAATATTTTATAGTAATATCAAAATCTATTATTACATTATTTTTATATTTTGAATGCAAATTTCTTAATTTTATTGTTATTAACTCATTAGTACTTATTACATTGCCTTCTAATTACTTATAATAATATATAACTGCACTATGTAATTTTTATCGTTGGTAAATATATTTTTTATTAATTCAATTCATTTATATTTTGTATCTTACATTGATAATTAATTTGAACAATAATAATAATAATAATTTTTAATGAAAACTCACAAAATATTTATCTTAAGAATTGTTATTTTAGAAATCGATTAAAATTAATAAAAATTATAAGTAGACTTATTTCTTAAGATATTTTTTGTATTATTTTTAAGTTTTATGTTAATATATTATACATTAATGTTAAAATAAATATTTAATTATAAATTATCAAATTATAATTAATATTAATATATGATATTTAAAATTTATAATTATTTCTTTTATTGTAGAAAGCTATTCAGGAAATAAGAAATAGTATGTTAAATCAAATATGGACTTTGCAGACTGCCCTTTTTTTATTAACTTTAGTCGCAAATTTTTTAAATGTTATTCTTGGTAAGAATTTATTCATAAATCATTAAAAATACAAATATTTTTATATTATAATAGTAATATAAGTTTTTTTGATCGATTGTCAAGGTTCACCGATGAGATTGAGAAGAGAAATCGAAATCAAAGGAGACAATCAGACAGATCTGGTGGATGAATGGATAAAAGCAAGACAGCGTATTTCTGAAAGAATAAGTGTAACTCTTTTACCATATACAGATAAAATTCATAAATTACCTCCAACATCTGCTAGTATCATGGTAGATGAAATTAACTCAAAACAACTAATGCATGTATGTATTTGTGATAATAAAATATAGAATATGAACTTATCTTTATACAAATAAAGAAAGTTAAAAAATGTATTATGAATATATGTGTAAAATATTTTTACTAATGAAAAAGATAAAAATATACTTTTATCCTTTTTTTGAACTAATCCAAAATAATAGTTTTTTTATATTATATACCAGTTATTAATTTTCAAACTAAGACTAGATAATCTTCTATAGAAATAAATTTGTTGTGAATTTTAATACTAGTTTTACTATTAGTTTAAATTTTAATCATTTAGTTTTTAAACAAAATTATATCGAATATATTAAAATCTAATACTAATTTAAAAATTGTTCTTAAAAATTAACTGACTAACTAAATTAAACTTAAAAAAGCTGCATTAAAAGTAAACTATTTTAATAAATATATAAATTCTAATTTGTATATACTTATTATTTTTTTAATTTGCTATGTTTGTGTAATTATTAGTCTTTTAATTTTTAAATAATAAATTAATAATCAAAATTCACTATATATGGTTGTATAAATAAAAATTTCATTTACCTTGATATACATTTTGATGAGTCGTGAAGGATTTTTCTTAAGATTCAAATAATTATAATAGAAGGGAAGATATATTGTAATTCTTTTTTTTTACAGATCTATCCTTTTCGTTCTAGTTTAATAATTATTTTCATTATTTAAACTTACAATTGCAATAATTTATGAAATGATTTTATGAAATAAATATTTTGACATGTGTTTAGGTGACTCTTCTAAGTGCATACTTAATTTTTGCCTCACCATATTTATAACAGTCATAAGAGTCAATGGAAAAATGTGTACCTCATCTAAATGGTGCATAAAGAACAGCCTAAACTATGAATTCGGAGGGTAATTATAGTTTTCAATAAGCAAAAAAAAGGAGTTGATCAAGCATATAGTTATACAACAATATTCTCGCGCAGTTACACAATGTACAATATTACAATTATCCTACACTGATACTGTAAAACTACATAGGCACTCTCGAACGTGTAACGCTAAAAATCACGGTTTTGTTGCTGCATAACTAAATGGATAACATAGTCACCATGTGATGCAAAACTGAATACATTAATATTTGTATTTAACAAGCTCATAGCTTGTGTTCTTTTTTTGTTTTCCAATATCTTTATTTTTTTCAATCTTCTCTCCAGACTAAATATATACATATATTCATATGTCTTAGAATGAGAAGAAGATTCAGTTATAAATATGTAATTTGTCTTCTTGAGATGCTTGAACGTTGGGAACTAGACTCTAACACTGACTATGAGAGCCTCTCATAGCAACTTATTGGTTGCTCAGCAAATCATATGAATAAAGACTGATCTTATTTGAGAGTTCTCTTTCCTTTTTTTGTATATGAAGGTGATTTCAATTTGCTATAACAATTAACTTTTCCTGATGTAGCATTAAAAAATATATATAATACATGCATAATTTGTTATTTTATACAAATTTAGGGGATATTTAAAAAAAAATGTATACATTTTTTAAATAGATGTTTTAACCATTTTCTTATTACAATTAAAAATTTCTTGATAATAAAAAATTACTTTTAATAAATTAATTGATATTATTATTATATTTCAAAAATAATTCTAGATCAAAAATTTAAAAAGAAAATAAAGAAAAATTTAATTTAATAAACACTATTAGTAATAATTACGAAAATAAGCATGATCCTTTGTATATATCACATATTTGTATTTCTTATCAATATATTTTTCTTCGTATCTAATAAAATATATATTTATATTTGAAATACAAATAATTTTAAGCTTTTTAATGTAGACATACATATTTCAAATTCGGTTAATCATACCCAATAAAATATTAATTCAAACACTTTAAATTATCAATTACATGAAAGAGAATTACAATAACTCTAATACAACTCAACGTTTATAAACCAGAAATATCATTGCAATAGAATTTAGGAATATATATTTTTAAAATTACAGTTTTTACAAATCTTTACAGAAAATAATAGTGCAAAATTTATTTATCTGAATTCTTCGTAACCAGGTTTTCCATTAAAAATGTAATTAATTCAGGTCCTTTAAAGCGTTAAAAATTTGACTACTCATTACAGTAAATAATAAAACCTAATATTGAAAAACATAAAATCGATTCAACCATGTCAAGTGCAATAATGGAAACAGTATTATTTAATTAAAAAGCATAAAAAAGGATACCATTAATGATTTTATGAAACAATAGCTATAAATATTTTTATTTATATTATAAACTTATTTTACATGTACATCAGTCATGTGCATACATACACATACACATATAATACATTTGTTATATGCATATAAATCCTTGTAAAAGATAAATAAAAAATTACTAATATGCTTTGTTTTTTCTTTTAACATAATTTAAATTTCTTAATTTAGTTTGGATAAATTAATATGTTAAATAATTTTGTAGAACTTAAAAATTTGTAATATGGTATATCAAAACATATGATTACACGACTTATAAATTTTATTTTTTTGTTAAAATAGATGAATTATTCACGTTTATTATGGGATATGGAGACTAGTCAACAAAGTGGGCACCTATCTTTATTTGTTGATAAAGCTATGAAATTACTAGACCTGCGACAAGTAATGACCGAAGTTGAAACATCTGTGATGTCAAAAGTATCGTGTACAGCGTGTAAGGTTGGAACTGGCTTACTTCAACATTTCATCAAAGCTCATAAAAGTGAAGAAGATATTATGAATAGCATTTACCGATTTTGTGTTTCTCTTAAAATACAAAGTTCCAGGGTATGTCAAGGAATAACAATGCTTATGGGTGTAAGTTATATTATATCTATATTATATTTATATCAATAATTTAAAAATTAAGATGATTATAATAATTTTTGCACATTTAACTATTTAAGTAAATTTTATTCTTTTAATTGATTAAAATTTTCACAGTATAATTCATTATATGCATCTCACTTTATCTAAAATAAGGCTAGCTATAACCGTGGTTTGATATTTTATTTATTAAGAATATTTTTATTCAATTTTCTGATATTCAGCATATTTATGATTTAATTAATATTGGTTAAATTATGTTTCAATCAAATTTATTTTGAAAAATAATATTTTTAGGAAGAGAGCTTAGAAAGTTTAAATGATAAGATTAGATTAAAATATATATTGGTTCTAAATAAAAAAAAATTATTATTGTGGACAAGATTAATTTAGTCAATTATAGGTATCAGTTACTACACGTTATATTAACTTTCATTCTATGAGGTTGTACTACATATATTTACACTATGCACTTTTGGTTTACATTGTATTTTGGCTATACTTATCGATATACCGATCAATGCCTATTTTTAGAATATGGATAAATAGTTTTATGATTATGCTCTGTACCATACATAATTTATTTTATACCGCAGTATGCATAGTTTTATTCATATTTTTGTCCCTTTATTCCTCGGATAGTTTTTGTTTTTTAATGCTTCCAATTCGCTATTCTTTAAGTACCATAACTGTTAATTGACACGTAATGAAATATTTTTTTAGCTGTTGCTAACCAGTTAATTTTAATGTTTTAATATTAATTTTTCATATTTATATATTATACTTTAAAATAGATTTATTTATTTATTATATTTGTTATTACTTTTCTTATAAATATATATGAATCGCATTATCGTAATATTATAAATAAAAAAATGAATAAATCGAATATAAAAAAAATAAATTTTATTTTATTATATTTAAAAGTATTTTTGTTGTTGTTTATCACTATTAATCTAAAATTTATTATACAATTTAAATTGTTAATTTTTTCATGGTTTTTAATTATACTTTATGAATAATTTTGGTATTTATTCTTGTTAGTTATATTGTAAAACAAAATATTTGAACTATTAAAAATCGGAACCTCATTGAAAAAGTGGGTTAAAAGATCGAAACGGCTCTTACACTACCTTTTTACTTAACATGTATATCATTATAATAATAGCATTTGCTATTGATAATAGCGTGATCAAGTTTTATAAAAAATATTTGAAATTTTTAATTATTTTTGTAAAGATATTTTTTTTTATAATTATAATATCAATAAGTATGAGTTTTAAATACTCAGATAATCGTAATCATGTTCTAGAATATGCTTTTAGTTACAATCTTATTTGTAACACCATAGAAGTTAAAGATCACTTATTTTCTTAGTGATTTAAATATACCGTAAATTCGTCACCCATTTAAAAAGAAGATTTAAAAAATCTTGGACTTCTTTGGAGCTCTTTATAGAAAATTGGAATTGCCCTTATAAAAACGGGTTGTACCATTTAACGAAATAAAAGAATTAGAGTTGATGGAAAAAAAAAATAAAAGCCACGCAATGATAAATTATGTATAAATGTGTATATAGCGACAAAACTGAGTTGATAACGGATGTTTGAAAAAGGCGCATCCGGCATGTATCAATAATTATAGAATAAAATAAAATAATATTACTTATCTTTATACTTAATAAAATTATGAAGTTAGTATTCAAATATCATTATTGGGATTTTATCAGTATACTTTTTTTCAAATTTGAGGTGTATTCTGAAGGTAAAGAAAACTACTGCAACTACATAAGAAATTCACAAAAAAATAGAGAAAATAAGCATTCGTTAGTAAACTAAATGAACTACAAAAATGTAATTTCTTTTTTAAAATGCATATTTATAAAGATTTAAAAAATTTTGTCTTTAAACGCAAATTTATTGCGTCAAAAAATTAATAACTATCTTTCAGAAATACTTTACATGATTCCAATAAAAATAAAAGTAATAAATTCAAGAAAATATTAATTTAGAAAAATACGTGTACTCCATTTGTATATACACGTGTTTTGCAGAGCCAAGTTTTTTCTTTATTGTTTATACATCATTTATTAAATATTGAACTTTGACATTTATTATTTAACTTAATTTTTTTCATTGTAACATAGACAATTAATTCTAAAAAAGTATTTTTCACATTTTTCCAATCATCTCTTTATTTTAGAATGAGTTTGATTAGAATGATACAGAAGATATTAATATAAGTAATGAAGAAGTATATAATGTGCCAACCTTTCATATTTAAATGAAGACCAACATATTTGCACCATTAAACTGGCTAACATTGACTTATTTATATTCGATATTTGATCTTAAGCTAAAATATTTTTAATATTAAATATCTTTCGCTAATCTGTAAGCTATCATTTCAAATTTCATTTTTTAATCCATCTAATTTGCAAAATCAGTAATTTTGCAGTAATAGCATGATGTTTGGACATTTTATATGTGAGCAGATTTTTGATAAACTGCAGTGATTTACAATTGAACATATTTAAGTGTTGACATCAACTGATGAACTATATTTGAACGTATTCTTGATAAGATAAATACAGTATTGTTTATAGAATATATGTGAAGGCTGATTTTGTAACAGCAATTCCAATTCGTCTTTGCACAGTGAGATTAAAATTAAAAGTAAGAATGAGAAAACCTACTTAATGCACTTTGTTCTACACATAAGATTTGTGGTTTCCTATTGTCGAAACTCCCTAATCCTGGTCTCTGGTCTCTGGTCTTTTTTTAAGACTTCTAAATTGCAAGTTAAAAATTTTGTTAAAAGGTAATTTCTTATCTTAAAAATACCAAAAATTGGTTTAATGTTGAAAGAAACTATCCCGCGAATTTGACATATCTTTGTAAACTATTGATAATAATTTTGTGTAATTTTTTTTTCGTATTTCATTGCATATTTTAACTACTCGCTTAAGAGAATACAAAAATTTGTTTAAAAAGAGCTTTAGGAATAGAAGTTTTCAACCACTTAAAAAAAAATCAAATAATTTTTATTAATAAAACATGAAGAGATCAAAATTAGGTTTTTTGTGAAAAAACATTTGATTCATTTAATAATATATCTGAATAATAAAAAAAAATAATATTTAACTTATGTAACCAAAGCGAAGTAGTGAAATCAACGTTTGATCGGTTTAATAAAACGATCAACCAGTGATAGATAAAAAGTGATTTGTCTATTTAATAACTTAGCCAAATAGAGTAGAATTGATTGAACATTTAAAAAAGAAACAATTAAAATTATGGAATTGCAGTTTGGAAAAAAGTATAGAAAATGTAATTAAGTAATTAGATTATGGAATATAGATAGAATGTAACATAATTTTATGTACTATTATTGTTATTAATTATAATTTCGTAAATCGATTACTATAATAAATAGATCATATAATAATTTATCAATCAGTGATATTATTTTTCAAAATTAAAATTAAGTCGATGCCTAAATACATTGAGGCATTAAGCAAAATACAAATATTCAATAAGTGTTTTATTTTTTTGAGAATTTATTATTACAAAAAGTATAAAAACATGTTATCACGAATTAAGATAAGAACAACCCTGAAGGTTTTATATTTCTACGAGATGGTTTCCATTACCTGTACTTATAAACACGTAAAAACAGGGTTATATGCTTGCTACCGCTAAAAAAGAAAAATTTCCGTTTTATTTGAGTTGTCCTGAAATTGTATTTTTCTTGTTTTTTTTATACTAATTATATCTTTTAATATAGTAAGTAATTATTTCTAATTTTGTGCACAAGTATACTTGACATTGCTGCAATCACAGTAAAATTTAATCTTCTAACCTCTTCTTCTTTTTTCTGTTTCCAATTTACAACGAGAAAACAACATATTCTTATACATCACGTATGTATGGATCTTTAAAATATCTCATCACTTCTAACTACGAATCCAAATTATTATATTAATTTTCTTTTTCACATTTATATCGCACACAAATAGATTTGTAATATATCTGGTACACAATTTTTGGGAGTACATCCTATTTTTCTTTATGCTTGAATTTTTTAAATATTTATAATTTATCAATCCCTTTTTATTATTTATGAAAAATAACTTAATTATAAGAAGTAAGTACATAAACATATTGTTAACTCATTTAAATTTTATACCTTACACAATGAAAACAACTTTTTCATATACTTCAAATAAAAAGTTTACAACTAATATTCTACTACATATATTAAGTTGTTTATACCTTGATCATCACAATATTCAACATATAGTACATTTATAACTGTAATACGACGATAAGGAATCATTGAATATGTCTACTTTGTATTCTTTTTACACATTCTCTAATTTTTTATAAATTTTATATATTCTATTTGCTTCTCATTAATCAAGATTTTGGAAAAACATGTTCAAGTAGTTTTTAAAATCTTTTTGTACTTATTAATATTTGTTTTTCCAAAAAAATTAAACAATTTTTTATTATATTTGTCTTTATATTAACATAGAAAAAACAATATTTTTATTAAATATCTTACTTCTTATATATAAATTCTATTCTAGCTAAGTAATGTAATAGTTGTCTAGGTTTTTTACAAAGTTTACAAATAGTATTCAAATAATAAAGCTCTCTTTTTAAAGCAAATTTTTAATTGGTTTAATTAATTTTCATAATTTTTTACTATTTAAATATTGTTGAATAGATGAAAACAATATTAGTAATTAAATATATATTATTGATAAGATGCAACTTATTTATAGAGAAAAGAAAATCAATTCAAAAAATAAATATTGATAACAGAAAATTTTCTATAATTGATTAAATTCATATTTATGTTTTTTTAAAAAATTTATTTATTTTCTTTAAAACTACCTATTTTTAAAGTAGCATATTATTATATTCTCTTATAACTTTATACTAATAAAAAAAAATTAAAAAAAATTGTTTATGTTTAATATAAAATTTAATTCAATTTATATATTCTTCCAAAATTTTTAATATTTTCTTTATAAAAATATATTCATTGAGCATTATAAAAAGTAAAATCAGTGATTCAACAAGATAATATTCAACTGTATATTACAATCATATAATATATATATTTTCTTGGCAGATAGTTATTCTTGTAATCGATAAAAATATTATTGAATAATAATTCACGATTTTAATATAAATTGAAATCAAATTAAAATTGAGAAAATTTTTCAGGGTGAAGTGATCTATGTATTGAAACAAATAGAAATGAGTCCAGCGCAGATATGTAGTTTCGTTATTGGAGATGCATGTGAAGATGTATATAATCCACTTCATGATTGGGAGGTAGCATTTCCTCCAGTAAATAAACCAGCTATAAAACCACCAATATCGCCACTTGAAAGTGTTCCAAGTTTTAAAGTGCTACATATCTCAGATACCCACTATGATCCATATTATCAGGAGGGTTCAAATGCTGAATGCAATGAACCGTTATGCTGTCGATTTACAAATGGACCCCCAATGACATCAAATGCTGCTGCTGGTAGATGGGGAGATTACAGAAAATGCGATACCCCTAAGCGTACTGTCGACCATATGCTAAGACACATTGCAAATACACATCCGGTAATCATTCAGTTTAAAATATTCTGTTTATGAAACGTTATGAAAACTCATATTCTTTGAAATCATTAGACGTTTTTTAATTTTAGAATTAAGAAATTTAAAAGTATTTAACTAAATTTTAAAAAATATATAATAATATTTAATTTAGAAAAGTAAAATTAAAATATGTTATCTATGTATAATTTTCATTTTTTAAAAACTACAATAACACAAAATTAACATTAAATAAAATCACTGAATAAAAATAAAATGATTTATTAATTTTTATAAAAATAAAATATAAATATAACTATGTAAATTATTAACATCGAGATATCCCTTTATGTACAAGGTCTTCAAAAAATATTGTTCTAGATTTATGATATAAAAAATATTTATTATAATATATTTGCATTGTTTTATTAATATATAATAGTAATTAGATATTAGATATTAAATTTTTGTTATTAAAATATGAATTTGGTTATAAATTTGGTTTTAAGGATTTTTACAAATAATTTTACGTTGTTTTCTAAAAATTATCATACGAGCAAAAGAGATAGATGTTCTACAAATTGTATTTTTTAAAAAGATAATGCTTTTTAAACTTAAATTATAAAATACTTTAAATTGCATTTTTAATAATAAATAGGTAAAACTAACTTTACTTAACAGTAAATAGATACAAAATGAAATTTTAGTGAATATATCATTGAATATCAGATTTTAATAAAATTTTAAAGATACTATATAAAGTTATAATAAAATATTTTTACTCTTTTATAAATAATTAAAATTTTATGTTATGTAAATATAAATAATTTTTATATAATCATGTAAGGAAATATAAGAAACCTTAATGTTGATTTCTGAACCATAAATTCAAAAATTGCGTAATTTATTATGAGTTTTTTTTCTTAATTTTAAGTAAATTAGGATAAAAATTATAAAATTTTAAATGCTTCATTTATTACTATATATCATACTTTTAAAAAATTATGTGTATTAATCGAACTTTTAAATGACACCTTAATAAGTGCCAATATTTGCCTTTGCATTTAAAATTTAAATCCATTCTTTATTTTTGCTTTCAACTCTGTTTCTAATATTTTTTCTTTTGTTTAATTAAGACTGTAAGTATTTTAAAAAAAATTTTAACCACTTTTTTTATTCATTTTTTATCTATTAGTATTACAATATATGTTAATAATTGTTTTTCTGTATTTATTAGTACTTCTATTATTTTTTTTTATTTTAACTTCTTACAAATCTAAATTGTATATGTTCAAGAACATAGTATTTATCAGATATTTCTGCCTTATTTCAGTTATTACAGACAATTCCAGTTATTATTTTTATTTTAACAAAAATAAAAAATCTTATATCGATTTTCAAATGATGGAATTTATGAAATTTTATAGATAGCAAACTGCACTTAAAAATATATTCTAAGACAAACTCGAATTATATAAACTAATAATCTAAACAGATTAAACAGTACAGGTTTTAATAAAAACTTTACAATGTACATTTACTAAATAAATGTTTGTATCACTAAGTCGTATTTACACAGTTCGATAATTATTTTTAACTATGTATGTTCTAGTTAGAACATTATCCTTTATATATTTACCAAGACCATATCTGATATTTGTCTTTATAGCACTTAACAGTACGAGATTCATCCTGAGGAACCTTAGCAACAAGATGTTGGATGACCTGTACAATATTTGAAGTTCAAACCCGATATTCAAGGAAATCTTAATACTCAGCCAATTTGGTAATCTCGATAATATTTGGATTGCTTTCTATTATTTTAACCCAGTTTTTTTTAATACTGTTAGTAGATTTATCTTCAAAAAAATAAATGATTGGTAGCTAAATATCATTACTCAAATGGTAATTTTTATAGTATGAAGTGTTAATAACTTTGTTGACAATACTTATAAAGTTTAATTTAAATATATTTATTTTCACGAGTATCAGATAATAATTATGATATTTTATTTATGTGCATGGTAAAAAGTAGGAAATAATAGTTACATACAAAAAACATAGTTACATGAAAAAATGTTTAATAAATTTTAAAAAACTAATATTGAAAGAATGCTGGTATTGTTTAAAGCATAAGCTTTAAATTTTTTTTGAAGAAACTTCCAGCTTTATTAAAACTGATGGTTTAATATCTTATTTTTTAAAACATTTGAAAAAATAAACAAAATTTGCGTGCTAGTGATAATTTGAAATTTAAACTTTACTTAGAATAATATGCCAAAATTAAATAGAAAAATTTATCTAAATTTAGTTTGATTAAAAAGACCCTATTTAAAATATGAATTAATAGAAAATAATTTTGGAAATGATTATAATTTAATGAGATTTTATATTAACTTTATAATATAATCGTAAATATTAACAGGAATTTAAATAAATAATCTGAAATGAAAACCGAAATGTCTACAAAAATTAAGTGATTTAATTGATACTAATTTGCTTTAACCAATTTTCTTGCATTAATGTTGTAAAACCATTTTTTGTAAACTAGTATTTAGTTACTATAGATCAAAAATAACAAATAATTATTAAGGGCTGCATTCTCCCAATTTATCCTTATCTCTCTCTCTCCCTCCCTCCAGAAATTGCTTACAATGCAACAAAATCGATAATTTCTTTCGAATTTAATGAAACGAAAATAATGTACTGTGCTAGTCGGTAAAAGTACTTTTTTACTACTCTTAAAATTAAAATTGCAATGCTTTTGAAAAAATTATATCACAAAATTAAGTTTTTTAATAACTAGAATAGTTTTTCTTACCAGTATCAATACATTAAACTGAGACTATTCTATTAAAACAATCAAAAAATATTTTTATAAAATTCATGATTCTTGCTTGAAATTTTATCAATAATACAAATACCAAATACTTATTCAAATAACTAATAGAAATTTACAACACACGAATATATGTGATAGTATAAATATAAATTATAAAAAATAAACAAATTTAATTATCCAAATTTTAATAATGATCATAATAAAGTGATGTCAGAAAAATATGTGATTTAATTAATAACATTTACGTGATTCCTTTTTAAAATCTCACGAAATAGGAAAGAATTTCTAGAAAATCAAAATTCATGTAAGATATAACATGAAAGGATCATGAGTATTTATACATATATATATATATGTATTAATAGAGTGAAAGTTATTTTCGTATTATAGTTATTGATAAATTAATTTTATTTTTCTTATTTAAATCATAAAATTGTTTCCAGAAATTAGTAATTGATATATTACTAAAATGAAGGTGAAGATTAAAATTGCTATGATGAAAGTGAAATAAATAAGCGAATTGCATTGAAATAAGAATTATTGATCTATAAAAAAGAATAAATTATAAAATAAATAATAATTATATTTACCGATAATACATCGATTCTAATAATCAGTATTTTCAAAAAATATAAGATATATATATATATATACAAATACGATGCTAAACCGTAATTAAATAGCCTTAATAATAAATATGAGTCTCTTAACTCATATTTTAAGAAAGCTATAACTAATCTTCTATTTAAGAGATCTCTTTACAAATGTTATCTCGCCTAAACAATTTGATAAAGTAAAATATAAACGCTTTAAACAAAGTTGTAATTTCTTGACACATACTAAACAATATTTGTATATCTATATATGCTAATTGCCTGGATGCAGACTCTTGATCATAAGTTATCAATAGTTTGCAATGATTTTATCAAATTTATGATTATTTAATAAGAAAATTATTATTATATTATTTTTTATGATTTTATATTAATTTTTTGTTTATAATTTTTGTCAATACTATCGAATATTTTATAGCTTAAAGCTTAATCGAGTTTCTTTTAACTTTGTATAGAATTAAATAGTTCGACGCATTTTTACTAATAACAAAATAGTAATTAAAATAAATTTTAAATTAAAAATTGTTTTGAATAAAGTTACAGAACTTAAACTTAACATCAAATAAAAAATTAACACTTAATTCATATCTTTTTATGATTGCTAAATCTACTTACAAATTTGATTTTATCAAAAAAATCATGTTCAAATTATAACCTCTATAATATTTTATAGATTATAATTTTTTTATACAAATATAATAGCCATAATACTCACTATAACTATTAAGATGTTAAGGATGATTAATTTAATGTTTGGTATTTCTCTATTTTTTTATATTTTTTATAATAATTTTTACAAATAATTCAAATTATTATATTAATAGATAAAAAAACTTGAATTAATATATAAAGAATTTTTAAAAAAGAAAAGCAAAATTATACTGCAATCAGTTAATAGTAACTCAAGACAAATTTTAGAAATTTAAATATATTCACAAATAAATATTATTAATAAACGTAATTCAAAAGTAAAAGGTTGTTGCTTATTACTGTATTAATAATACCGCTATTATTTATTTTACTTCTTAACAACTAATATAAAACAATACCAATTTGGCTGAATTCACTTTAGATTTTTAATTTGTAATACTTGCTAATTATTTGATAATCCACTTATTGTAAGGACCTTATTAATTATGTAATAATTCTTAAAGACCATGTATATAAGGTAATTCAGATATATGTAATTAAGTAAATTACTATAAATGCAAACATTTGAGGGTTACAAATATTTAGTCGAAAAATCAATATAAAAACCAATGTTATTGTTAGTATTATTTGTAGGTTTTCAATTACAATATGGTATTTTATAAATTGATTCAGTTTTACCAAATAATTTGTTAATTCCTATTTGAAATATTATTTGTAATATTTAAATTATTACAAAATAATACCAATTAATTAGTGTTACGTTTAATAATTAATGTGCTTACATGAAAAATATAGAAGAGCATATTACGATAAATATGAAAATTACTGAAGTTCTAAAAAATATGTTCAGAATTGTTAGTGCATTGAAAAAAGTGAATATATGACAACAATATTATCTCTATAAAAACACCGTATTAGTTATAATAACTAATAATTTCAAAGGTTTAAGAGATATCGATAATGAAACAAAAGGCACTATTACAAGTCATAAAAAGTCAAGGTTTCAATTTTAATAATACAGCCCATAAAATATTAAAAATGTATACCTGGTCATGACTTGGCACATGTTATTTACTACATAAAGAGTAATGCTAAAAGAGGTTAGCTGTTGAGGTACCAATAAACCACTAAGCTAGTTTGTGACTTGTGTAATATTAGTATTCAACTCTGACAATATCATCAAATAAGAATATATGATTTCACTATTATAGATTAAAAATAAAATGTTTAAATCATACTTTCTTAAACTAAATTTTTTGGAATATAAAATATCTCACAATGTTTTTAAATTTATGTATGCATATACATCTGAAATAATATTATAGAATGATATAAAAAAAGATTTTGTTACCATAGAAGACACCATTGAAATTTATTGAAATTTAAAGATTTTTAAATATAATCAGAAATTACACTTATCTTAATTAATAATTGGCTTATTTTATCTTGCACTTTTATTATTTAAATTACTTGGAAAATTCTTTATAACTTTATTATCCTTTATCATTAATTAAGTATGGAATTTTGTATCAAATCAACTATTTTAAAAATTTCTGTATAAATTAGATCCTTACTTAAAAAGAGCTATACTTTAAATAAAATTAAAACAATCAATTTTATAATTTACTTATTTTTCTTATCAAAACACAATAAGCCTTATTGGTGACATTGTTGTAAAAATTATCTATTTGTGCCAGATATATTTATTGTATAGCAATTATAGCCAAAAAAAATTGGGAAAAGCATTGGATTTTGAAAGAAGAAGAAAGAATACTGTTTGATTAATTACGCCTCAATTTCAAAAGGTATTTGCGAAGTATAGATATAACAAAAATAAATATGTAGGCATAGTAACAGTGTGATTTGGAACAAGCTGAAAATAGAAAGTAAAAGAAAATCGGAAAGTAGAAAAAATAAAAAAGACAGATCATTGTCAAATTACGTGCCATTGGTAAACTTGATATAACATAAGTTATTATAATTATATTTGACACGGATTCTGCGTACATGCAGCGCATGTGTTTTGTTATTTTATAAATAATTTATTGATTAAAACCCTTTATTTAATATTCATTTGTGTGTTATATTTAATTTATATATTTATTTAATAAATAATTTATTATTTTTATTAAAATATATCTGTTTATTTGTGAATTCTTTCCTCCCGCTTATTCTACCGATTACCAATTTCAAAAACTTAACAACGGCATATCAAGTTTTAGTCCTGTAATAGCTTGGTATACAAGTAACACGAATAGCGTGAAAATATATATAATCCATCCATTGTAATGGAGTAGTACAAAAAATAATAAAAAATCATGTTACAAGTTTTGTTGTTAAAGCTTATTATGTATTACTTTCTTGAATTATTATATTACTTTTATTATTAAAGTAAAATTATAAGAATTCTGAATAAATAAAAAATTTAATGAAACTGCTTGATTCATATTATTTGTCAATCATATAAATAATAATTTACAAAATGTAAAGAAATACTATAAAAGTAATTTTATAATGTAATGTTTGCACTTTATAGGACATTGATTACATAATTTGGACAGGCGATCTTCCACCCCATGATGTATGGAACCAAACCCGAGAAGAAAATCTAAAGATTCTTCGCGAGACTATTGAACAAATGGTAACAATATTTCCAGGTATTCCTATTTTTCCATCCCTTGGTAATCATGAAAGTGCTCCAGTTAACAGGTATAGATATAAAATGAATTATACGTATAGTTTTAATTATTTATTATAAATTATTATTATTCTATATTCACTTTATTCTACAAAAAAATTAGTAAATAATATATTATACATGAAATGGTATATTAAAAAAAATTAATTTTATTCTAACTGTATGTAATAAAAAAGAAAATCTTATATCATAGTCATAATAATTAATTAATATTGTATATCTTAGGTTATGTAAATTAAATTACAAATCATTTTTAAAGAAGGAATTAAAATTTTTTAACTTTAAATTTTATTTAAAATTATATATCCATAATTTGAATAAATTTGATATTTATACTCATACCTATCATTAAATATTAATATAAAATCAAATTTATAAATGAAATAATATTTTACGATAAGAATTAATAAATACAAGATAAACTTTTTAGAAAATTTTATATATCAATTCTGATATAGAGTAAAAACGTACATAATCTAGTGGGTATATATTTTGTATATAAATATTGTTGGCATATTTTTATTATTTACGTGAGTCATTTAAACAAATTTTTTCTGTATACACAGTTATATTTAACTATACAAGAAATTAAATCTAATATTTTTTTAAATATATGTTAACATATTTCCAGCCTAAATGTAAACTTTTAGTTAATTTTCATATTTATGTTTTATTTAATATATAAATAAATAAAAAATATTTTAGATATCTTCAAATATGGATAAAATTTAAAGTTTGGTAAAGACTATCGTCAAAGAGAATATGTCATAACCATGATTTGAAAAACTTAGTCACAAATATCGTTAGAGCAGCTGAGAACACTTTTATTATAATTTAATTTATGAAGATTCTAATACATTATCAAATAATTAAAATATTATATAAATAATGAATATCATCTTAAATTGGATAATCCCATTGGAGTTACGTTACCGAAATATATTCATAAATTTGAATTTTCTAATGCTGGAACAATCACATTCTCTTATTTTCATTTTCATTCCACATTCCAGTTAGGAAGAAAGCATAAATGTTCATAACAAAAAGACCTAACATTAAGAGACAAATAATAGTAAACATAAAAGCGTATTCGTAATATTACTATATGAATACGAGTAGATAATGAGTTTAAGATCCAAAGTAATGGTAAAAAAAATATGTTGATAGAAACATTATGTACATTCAGATATTTAATAAATATCTACTTTCCCATTCAAAAATAGCCGAGATACACAGGCCGATATAAAATTACGAAAATTGTATTTCTTTTTTTCTTCTTTTCAATATAATTACAAGATTTAGAGTATTGTTTTTATTAAAATTAAAAAATTAAATGCATAAATATAAGATATATCATTTTTTTGATGTACTATAACTTAATGTTCCCTTAATCTTGAGATCTTAATAATTTATGCTTAATAAATTATTATTTAAAAAGAGGTGTCAGTCAATGAATAAATGTTAGACACCTCTCATTTCAATTACTGAATGGAATAATTTGTTAAGATTTCATGATTATTCTAAAGAGTTGTATGACATATATTCAGACATTCACTGTGAAACTTATATTAAAAAAGAAGAAGATAAGGAAAGCGCTGTGGGAAAAATAAACTAGTCCTTCCACGCGGTTCTATAACAGTCTCACGTCTTTTTCTTTTAGGAATTTTTCCAATTAACAGATTTGCTTGTATCCATTCGCTAAATTTTACAGATCCATATCTCATAATAAGAATGCCGTATCTACCGTTTTTAGAAGTAGAACAGTTAAACTAAGTTTCCGGCGAAAGTAAATCGCAAATTTCTAACTTCTGTCCATTAATTAGAACAGACCTAACTACTTTTTTAACAGTGTTAGTATATATAATTATATTTTTTTCACAATTTTTTCTATATTTAAAAACCTTAAAATTTATAAACACTATTGTTAAATCATCTATTATTTTATTATTATCATTATTAGTACAATATTGTTCATTTTTTATTTGTAGACAATGTTATGGTTATTATTAATAAATTTTATAATCTTATATTTAGTATCAAAATATACGCTTTTTTTAACCTTAAAATACTCGTAAAGTTTCTTTCTTAAAAAACACTTGTTCGATAAAAATAATGCTGGACTCGGGATAAGCAAAATCGTTGACAGATGCATATTACTTTCTTATTCTTATAACGATAATGGAAAATTCTTGTCTAAATAATTTATTATATAATAAATATGGCAATATTAATAAAATATTTAGATACTAAAATCACATATACTTAAATATTCTCTGATTTTTTTTAAAATGTTAGAGTTAAAATAAAGAAAAAAGTTTCAACTAAAATGCTCTTAAGTTTTTATTATTAAACATTAATTTATAACTTGCTTAAAAATTTCTAGTAGAATAATAATATATTACATATATTCTATTTATATTTCCTCGTTATTTTTCATAAATTTTTGTACGATTATTTTAGCTTTGTATAAACATTATTCGTTAAATAGTATAAACAAGACCTTTATGTAATTTATACAATTTTTCTTCTTTTTTTTATAGTATATAATACTAACTTTTAAATAAACATAAATATAAATAGTCGCTGATTAAAATGTGTCAATTTTGCTTAATCTTGAACACTGTATTCTTTTTTAAACTCTTACTAATTACATAAATGAAAACAGTACTTTATAAATTAGAAAAATAATACATTTTATAATACTTAATGAATAATGTAATTATGTATTTGTATGTTTATAATTTGTTGTTTACGTTTTGTGACATACACCATCAAATTTATTAAAAATTTATTAGGGTCTAATTATCAATTGAACACATGATATATGTTCATTATTAAATATATATTAATATATTTAGCCATTATTAAAATTTCATTTTATTGATCGTATTATAAAAAATTATCATATAATATATACTTAAATAATAACAAATTTACTTTTAAATTTTAATAACAATACTTCAAAAAGTCAAATATTTAATAATAAACAACAAAAACTATATTAATTTTCTTTTTATTATAAATTTTTTTATGTTATTGTAAATTTTAATCCAACGCAATTAGCTAGCTGTGACTAAGCAAAAAGTTCACATATACTTCATATCCTCGGTTATAATATAAATATTCAAAATGTCAGCACGCGCTCAATGGTATTTTATCAAAGAAGTATTTTTTTTAAAAAATATAAAAAAAATTATGTTACAACTACCTTATTCTCTTACACAATTTTTAATTATTTATATGAAAATCTTGATTCTGTTTTCTCAAGTACACTTTTTTGAAAAAACTTTTTATTATTTGTAATTGTACAAACTAAGTGTTATAATGTTATACTATTTATTAACTGCACTTTAGTATTTAATTTACTATTTCATTTATAAAATTATTTTTTATACACCTATAATAAAACCAAACATTGAATACAAATTTAGTATAAATTGTATGCATTTGTTTTGTAACAAAATAATCAAAATTAATACATCAATTCGCAAAATAAAATAAATTGAGATGTTTATATCATAAAGAAAATTATGGAATACATTCTAGGTCTTGCTAAATTATTCACTTAACCGTATTTGTATCATTTTCATAAAGTTTCGTAAGTATTTCATAGTATTTCGTAGCAACAACTAGGCTTCATACTAGTTACTACTTTCGAGAGTCGAGATGGAGTGTGATCGTCACGTGAATCCTGTAATGGTCGTTTACTAATTTAACAAAAATTGTAATATCTTAATTAATTAATTAGGCGCTGTTAGCTGTATATTATACTGTTTTTTAATAATATTATAAGTTATTTGATTTCTAATTAAATGCAGTGGTTTTGTCTAATAATTTTTATTCTCGATATAGTAAGATGTAGATAAGATATAGATAAGAAGCAAAAAATTTTTAAATAATATCTTAATGAACACATCTTTTTAAATGCGTGATTAGTAACATGAAATAATAGATATAAGTATTACATTTAATTAAAAACCAAAACATAATTTATATAAATACCAAAAGAAGACACTGTTAGTTAAAAATAATACCATAAAAAGAATATTTTTACCAATAAGATATAGTATATACAATTTAAAAATTCTTTTAACTTTTTTTGTAATATTACGCATAATGCAAACTTACAATAAAATTCTCAATTTTTAAAAAAATACATTTTGTTTGATTTTTTATTGTAAACCGTATATATAACCAATAGTATTTACTTAATATTATATATCAAAAACTAATATGTTATATTTTTAAATTAATTTTTTATATATTTTATATATATTAGCAATTGTATAATTATTTTAGTAAAAAAAAAACTGCATTGATTATAAAATTAATTATTATAAAAGTCTAGTATAAATTTAGTGTCATAAATATAGATGAAATAAGAAATTTCAAATATAATCCTTGTATTTTATAACGGTAGAAATTTTTATAAAAACTTTTATATTTTTTATATTAAAATATTTTAAATTAAATATGGAAACAGAGAATTTACTCTTAAGTTTAACACAAAATAACCAATCTTATAAAATCTATTTGGTCAAATTCTTCTGTCCACTATTTATGAAGTATTTAAAAATTCATACAATATAAAAAATGATCTAATTATAGTAATGAGAATTTTAAAACTAGAATATTTATTCTTAATTTTAAAAAATATTGTATAAGTATAAGCTTTGTACAGTTTCTTTTATGGGTATCTGAAAATCTTTTAATTCAAAATCGTAGCGAGCTTATATTTCAGACTTCTTTAAATTTTATATTTTACAGCAAGAATCATTTTTGCATTTTTATTCTCTCTACTAAAATCAGCATTACAATATCCTGAATTTAAAAAACATAGTTTATATTAAAAAATAATAATCGAAAGTTACATTAAGGAAATTTGGATTTCATTAACTTTTTATTTCGAGACATTATTAGACATTATTTCATATTGTATTATTAGATAATAAAAGTTATAAAGCGGCGTAAATAATTAATAATGATATAAGAAAAAAATAACCCTGTTACATTATTTTCAACGTAATATACTTTACAACCATTTTGAATGTAAAGTTAAATAAAAATCTATAAACTAATGTGTCAATTAATTTATACATAAATTTGAAAAGATACATTAAAATTATAAAAGATTATTTTGAAAATATTTAGAAAAAATCCTTGTAAATATAATATAAAAATTGATGAATATAATAATAACAAATAACTTATTTGTTTTTATTACTTTTTTATGTATATTGCTACAGAAATCCTAAAAATTAGAGCTTTATAATTAAAAGTTTGATGATAATTTATATCTTTACAAAGAAACCACAACTAACAAATGAAAAAATTATACAAAAAACACAGTTTGGTTATTGCAATGTGAAATGCATATACTGAGAGCCATGATGAAAATGAAAATGACGATTTAAGACTATTAAAAACGACGTAAGAATTTTTGAAAAAGTGCAGTATGAGAGATATTTTCTAAATAATATATAACTGCGTTGACTAAACTACCGAAGAACATAAACTGTAATAGATTAGTTTCTATTATAATTTTTCTAATTATTATTACTATGATAGATTATTAATCGTTTATTATATTTTTATATTATATGGTATCTAGTTTGGTAAAAATTAAATAAATGCCGAAATAGAACTTATGATGTTGAAAATATAAAATCCTTAATATAAAAAATATTCAGAGAATTGTACAAAAATATCAAAGCTTAATAAGCCTGTATTAAGTATTACATTTTATAACCAACTTAAACAATAACTTGCATATAGATTCCTTAGTGTTAAATTAAAATACAAATGTTAATAGTTAATAATCTTGTAAATTTATATTATTTTTTTTAAATAATATTGAAAAAAATGTTTTTGAACAAAAATCTAATTTGAAAATCTGTATTCAAATTTTGATCTAAATATTTTGTATAAAAATATAATTTAATTTTTGTTTTTATTAAAAAGTATCATAAAAATATTAATAATCAAACATTAAAAAATTATTTAAATCTTTATTACAGAAATAATATAAAAAATGAAAACAAACTATATTAAATATTTCATATTTATTTATTTGAATAAATATGTTATTTAATTTTTATTGAATAAAAAGATTAATATAAGGTTTTATATTTCCAAATTTTCTTAATCCATCAATTAAACTAAATATTGCAATATTTAATATATAATTAAATTACATTAATTTAAGTATATATGCTTATTATATATACTTATGAATAATTCTATATACTTATTTTTTTATAGCTACTTGATGTTGAGAATTATAACTTAATATTTTTTATTAATTGATATAACTAATGTTTTATTAAATTTTTCTATATTATTTTATTAGTAATATAACATTTTTAGTTATAAAATTTTCATATAAAACTTATATGAATATTATGTAATTAGATCAATTTTTCTAATTGATAAATTACTACAAATTATTGTAGTTATCCACCATCTTTTGCTCCAGAAGAAAACAATATTTCATGGCTGTATAATGAATTAGATAAGCAGTGGCGACGTTGGTTACCAGCTGGTACTTCACATACAGTAAGGCGAGGTGCCTTCTATTCTGTACTTGTCAGACCAGGTTTTCGAATACTATCAGTTAATACTAATTATTGTAACAACAAGAATTGGTGGCTTCTTATAAATAGTACAGATCCAGTTAGTGAACTGCAGTGGTTAATTTATGAGTTACAAGGAGCTGAAATGAATGGTGAAAAAGTTCATATAATTGGGCACATTCCACCAGGTCATTCAGATTGTTTAAAAGTCTGGTCCAGAAACTATTACCATATTATTAATAGGTAAGTTTTAATTGTATAGAAAAAAACTCATTATTTCTAAAATTCATTAATTATATAAAAAATGTTCCGACGATACAATATTTCATAAGAAAATTTTATTTACATTGAATCAATTTATGTTCAGATGAATTTAAAATATACATATAGATCATTAAATATATTTTAAATAATTACATATGTATATATATAAGTTACTTATAATACATATATTTTATTTTAAAAAATTTAAATGAAGATATTTTTAAAGTATTTTTATTAGTACTTAGAATTTCGTAAATCCATCGTCAAAAAATAAATATAATAGAAACCTAAAGATCTCACCCTTGATCATGATTAATCTTTTAAGAAGAGATTGCGAGGGAAGATTGCATTAAAAAATTTATTAAATAAGAATTTTTTGATAATAAAATAATAATCTTTTATAATATACACGATCAGATAGTTTCTGTTGCCTGATAACATAAATGACTTTCATTTTTAGAGTTGTATCTTATAAATTACTAGATAATTCAAAGTTGGGTGACAAAGTTCATTGTTTGAGGAGAGAAACAGAAATGTTTTATATTATTAAAATGAAACCTTATTTAATCAATCGATCAAAACTTGATGTTCCCTTTTCTAATTAGTTGATTTGCACAGAGAAACACGGTGCTAAAAGAACCAGCAAACCTGGTTTGGCTCATGAACTAACGAAGTGTAACAACGATAAACGCATTGCGTGCAGTCTTGTTCTTGCGAAGGACAGAACAGTATCGAAGTTTGATGATGAGAAATATGTTAAAAAGAAGTAGTAGTGTAACAGTGCAGAAATACAGCATTTAAGAAACAACAATGTGACTAATTAATTACACAATGACATATGTATTAATACATATGGGATTGTAATAATACTATAGCTAATTTATACTATATATGTGTGTTACGCCCTTTCTAACAACGTTATGCTATATTACAAACTCAATACACTAATATATAACGTTTATAATATCTTATAATATTTTCAAATTTTAAAATACATTCAATTTTACAAAACACTTTATTTCAAAATTTATAAACCAATAAACATTTGATGTGTATAGAGCGAAAACTACAGAAGAATAATTTAAAATTTTATTATTTATATAAATGAAATTGGCGACAAAACAGAGTTTTTTATTTGTATTTTTATTTTCCTCAAAATAGAGTATATTAATAACACAATATTCTAATGAATCAGATGTATAAAAATTTGATTAATAGGTACTGTTTAAAAAATATAAAATACATACCTCTTTCATATTTTTCATTTCATATCATAAAAAATTCATATACCATGTACTAAGTAATTTATTGAGCTATTAAACTGTATGATATATAATGATTCGTGTTTAATAACTCATATTGTAAGAACAGGTATTTGATAAGTAGAATTATTAAATTCAGATCAGCAGAGTACAGTAAATGTAAATTTTACCCAATTAAGACGTAATAGTATACAAAAATAAACCATTCAAAAAATAACGTAGCATATGCAAAGTAACGAATATTGTATCTGAGAAATTATGTTATTGAAAATTTAAAAAGTCATTGATGATTGCAAGTGTCTTAATAATGATCAGAAAAATTATTATTATTATTCAATTCAAAAATTTACTATTATTCAATTTAGTGCGTATTTTATCATAAAATGTTTTTTAATTGCTAAACTTGTTCATATATAAACTATGTAGACATATAAACTTTTCTGCGCTATTGAAATATATCTTAATTGCTTATAAAATTTACATATTGATAAACATAAATTGTTTTCATTCCATATGTATAATTTGCAATTAATATATTAATGTCAATTGATAATGTCATCTTTTAAGGTTATTAGAAAAGATACTAGTAACATTTATATATTTGATCATAATTCACAGTAACTATTGTTCATAATCTTCTTGATAAAATTTAACTAATTTTTTCTATTATAATCTATTTTATTGTTCTACCTGTGCAAATTAGTACATTTAACCTATATAAGTGCAAAATATAATATATATATTTTATATATTTTTTTGTAATTGTCTAAGACTAGGAATCTACCCTTCTATATACGCTCTTATGCTTAATTTTTAATTATTTTTTAACATTTATTGTAGTATTTGTTGTTTTCATTATTAAAATGTATAGTATTATTTATGAATTTAATTAATTATTTAAATTAATTTATTACATTACTGATTGCAGTAGATTATACAGATTTATGTATAAATATTTTTAACTTATTAACGACGTTAAATCTTTGCAGATAAGATTATTCTCTTTCTTCTAACAATAGATGTAATCAATATGTTTAAATTTATTAATTGACAAAACCAATTAACATTGATTGTTTATGTTACGATGGCAAATAAATCTTTTTATTAACACTTTTATATATTGTTTTCTTAATTAATATTATTGTTTATTATTATAAAACTGTAAATCACAAAAAATTTAGACAAAAAGAAGTTACAAAATATTTATAAGATTTTTCTGGTGATTTCGCCTACATATCGGTAATGTAATTAAGGTTCACGATTTTCGAACTTAAATTAAGTTCTAGAAATATTTCAGTAATAAATTATAATATAAAATCTAATCTAAAACTGAATGTCTTTTGTATCACAATAAGATTATCATTACATGACACTGTCTGACCAAACACATATCTAATACGAATGATTCTCTACAATTTTGCAGTCTCAAATAATTCAATAGAGATAAATATCAATTTTGATCATAAATGTTCTTCTAATATCTAAAAATGATCGAACACAATACTGATACCAATAAAGAACACCCAGTTAAAAATAGATCCAAAAAATAAACAAAATATAGAACAGAATAATTTAAGAGAATATTTCTATACTCTTGTTTTTAACAATAAGCAACAATTTATAATCCTATCAAAAAAACCTCTATATTCTTTAAGAAATTCACGAATTATTAAAATTTTCATAGCTCGATAATACTTTCAGCTTACATAAATTAGCCCTATATTATTACTAGCCATAAAGGATGAGATCAATTATTAACATAGTGTAAATATACTAAAAATATCAAATATATAAGTTATAATAATAGTCAGAAATTAATCAGATATCTAAGTTTAAAAAGGCTCCAACCATAAGTTTTAAAATGTTATAAATTAATATTGTTATTAGTAGATTAATTTATTAAATAAAAGATATGGTATCTCTCAAAAACTATTCAAATTGTTGAGAAAAAAGAACAAAATTTTTAAAAAATTAAGGGACTTATAATACTACTTCATAAAATTCATTAAGAGATCGTAAGCAAAATAGATCGACAGTTACAAAGTAAAATTTAAAAATGATTATGATTATTATTATCTTACCTAAAAAATTATTGTTATGCAAATTATTAATTAGTGTGATTTTTATGTATTTTTCATAATGGTATTATGAAGAAATTAAAAATTCTTTGCACTTTACAAAATAAATTGCATTGTACTTTACTTTTCATGATAAATAGAGAATTTAATGAAATGTAATTATTTTAATACACTGCATATTCGTTTTATCTTAATATGTAAAATCTACATTCAAAATAATTATAAATCGCATTTATGATCTTTCCGCATTCATAAATCATACATTTATAGTTTTTCTGTGTAACAAAAGATACTGTATTAGTGTTATATATAAGAATTTAGTAGAACCTCAAGAATGTGTTTAATCAAAATCACGCAAACGGTGGATCTTTCTCTTCATTCTAACATACTAGCAGTTTAGTAAATTTAGTATTATACTTTCATTATGTGTTTGTACATATTGTTTTTCAATGATTAAAAATGACCACCTGAAATAATAAACGAAGAATGTTTAAAAAGTTGAATTGATTTGAAAAACATTCTTCGAACTTCCAGTTGAAAGCTCTTATTATTCTATTTAATAAACTCGTAAAATCTTTCGCTCACCATAGTGTGTCATAAATACATTTTTTATTTAAATTGTATGTTAAATATTGTATAAATTTTTTTTTCATTTTTTTATAATAATTTTTAAGTTTAAGATCAATTACACTCTATTTGTGATTCTACGTTTCTTACCTTAACCATTCTTCTCTTGGAGAAATCTAGACATATCAAATAACGCAAAAAATATTCGTAGTCTGATATATATATATATATATATATATATATATATATATGATCAATTCATAGCAAAATTTGAAATAAACTTCTAAATTTTTATTGCATTAAAAATGTTCATTATTGTAAAAATAATGAAGAATAAAAAATAAAATAACAAACACGTATTTGCATTATTTGTATTTTAATTACAAGAAAATAATAATATCGACTCCTATTTTTCAGACATAGCACCAAATATGAGTTTAATATTTACTTTTGAATCAATATATGTATATTATAAAATAAATAATATAAATATTTATAAATTTCTTGTGATAGATATGAATCAACGATTACAGCACAATTTTTTGGTCACACACATTATGATGAATTTGAATTGTTCTATGATACAAATGATCTTGGACGAGCTTTGAGTATAGCATATATAGGTCCTTCGGTTTCACCATATTATGACTTGAATCCTGGTTATCGTATATATTATGTTGATGGTGATCATCCAAAAACAACTAGAGTAAGTAAATAAAAAAATATATCTAAAATATGTGCATTAATTACACAAAATATAGAAATATTGTTAAAAATTCAGAAGTTATCTTAAATTTAATAAAACTATAAAAAAATGTTTGCTATCATATAATTTAAATTATAATTCTCATATACACCTACTTAATATTATAACAAAAATAAAAAAATTAAATATGAAATATTGTTCTTAAAAATAAACTACCTTTAAGATACTTAATTTTTATATAATTTTTATTATTTAATCTTAATATAATTAAATTGAATTTATATTAACACTCATAGTATTAGCTAATATTATAAATTAAGTAAATAAAATAGTTGATGTTGCATTCATAACATCTCAATTTGTAATAGTATTTTTACAATTAATAACATTCTCAGTCTTGGTAATTACTTAAAAGATAAATTAAGATTGCCATAATGAAGAGAGGAAAAAGAGAAAATGACCAGAATGGATGGATGAAAACTAGGAAGATAATATTTTTGTTGTCTTTAAGTTTCCTTTATATTTTAATTATTTTCTATTCGTTCTTTTTGTGTAAATAACTGCGATGAGTTATTAAATCATAATAAATAAATACGTGAACAGTGCTAATATTTATTTAATTTATCTAATATTTTTGCAATTCAACACCGGATACACTTGAATCTTTCTAAACGTCTCCGTTAAAAAATTATCAATATGTTCAAAATTCTTGTAAAAAATTCCTGATAATTTAGTATACTTGTGGTCGTTTTTCAATTATTTGAAATGGTCATTGAATATCTATCATCATGTGTTAGTATCGACACTATTTGTTTATATACGTAGAACTACACAAACGTGTCTTGAGTGTGTGATATATGAAAAAGATCAATATGAAAAATAAATTGAATGCAAAATCTAAGTTGAAGTCATTTCGAAAAATGCTTGGTAGTAAATAGGTGACATTATAAGCAATAAATATATTAGTACCTAAAGCCTTATATACTTATTTTATTTATAAGTTTTTTATACAGCCATTGGTGTTATTAAAGAATCGAGTAGATATGACACTTGTAAGAATTGTTATGAGTATAATTTACATGATTTACGCTGTAATTGCTGATATACCCTGACTATAATTTACAGTTCAATGCATACGTACTTATATGGTATCAAAACTATTAACGTGCATTGTTGAAATTAATCTGGAAAATATCAAGGTACTTCTCTTATTGATACGTAGTTCCTCCGATAAGGTGTATATCCATTGCGAGCTTAGAAATAATCGCACAGAATAGAGCATCAGAATCAATTACACGGAAATTTTTCTAATAATTTTTGAGCTCTTATTCTAAAATTATGCCGAAAAAATTATTTTGAAATCTCTGATACGCAAGCGTAAATTGATAAATGAAAAATGATCTTTTTCATATATATAAATATCATTCTAGATCCTATCACGTAAAAATGATAAGAGAAAATGAAATTGTCAATTCAATACGAAAGAAGTTTTGTTTACAATTAAACCTAAAGTACGTAGAGGAGAAGTGTCTAGAAAATATTTATCAGTCTAGTACAAACTTTTTTTATAGAATTACTTATGTTTAAGAAGTTTGGATATTCACGAATAATTCAGTTGTTAGATAACTATTAATTTTATAATATACAAAAAGGACAATGTATCCTTTAATAATCTTGTTACTTTCGTACACTACACATACACTCAAAATTCTTATAATTTATTATGCTACACACATTTATAATACTATGTACACTTATTACACAATTTTGAAATGAGTTTTCGATCACAAATAGTATGTAATTGATGAACAAATAGTATCACAAGCTTTAATTAAGATATCTTACATAAAGATAAAGTTAGATGTTTTTTATTTTTCTAATTTATTAAATACTGTATACTTGTTTAGATGGTAGTTGATCACGAAAGTTGGGTAATGAATCTTAAAGAAGCAAATCTTTACGATTATCCAGTCTGGTACAAATCATACAGTGCACGACAGGTTTATCAAATGCCATCATTATTACCGAAAGATTGGGATTCACTTATAGATAAAATGACCAATGAACCTAATATTTTCGACATATACTACAGGTACAATTAATTATTTTACTAAGCTTTATTTTTAAAATAAACATTTAAAAATATTTTTTTATATTCTTTTAAACTTAATATGTGAAATATATTACAGACATTATTATAAAAATTCACCAGTAAAACCACCATGCAACGATGAATGTCGAAAAAGGTTATTATGTGATTTACGTAGTGGACGAAGTCATGATCGTAAGGCATTATGCCAAAGTTTAGAAGCAAGAATTGATGGTGATGTTAAAACTGGATGGCGAGCATGGATTTACAATGGACTAGCTTTATCGTATGTTCAAAATATGTGGTATAGTATTTATCTAATTAATTAATTTTTCTATTAAATACAAATGCATCATTATATATTATGTAAAAACTAAAATTAATCAAATTTTCTAACAATAATTAATTCATATAAATTATCATTTATTTTTTTACTTAACTTACCAAGATACTTATTCAGAAAAAAATATAATGTTCTCAATAATGTTATATAATTTTATGTAATAAATTTTAAACATTTCTTTAAGAAATGTTCCAAAAATTTATACAGTTTACAACTTGATATTTTATTAAATTTTATTAAAATATTAATGTTTTATTGAGGTTCACTTAAAAAATCTTAATAAATGCCTAAAGTAATATTAAAATCACTTCACTAAAACAATAAAAGTTAATTGAATAATGATAAAAAAATACTTAAAATGAAACTTTTACAGTTTTAAATATAACCTATAAAAATTTAATTGTCAGAAGTATTTGTGCTTACAATAATCAAATTATTATTTTTAAAAACTATAATTTTTTATGAATATGTTTATTATATACTTACTTAAAAGAATCTTTATTATAAAAAAAGAAAATAATTTTCTCTGAAATTATAGAAAAATTTATATTTTAAAAAAAATCTATCATCTTTAAGCTTATGCTATAATCATTAACATAATGCATAATTACAGAAAGAAAGAAAAAAGAACTGGAGAGAGTAGGTGATAATCAAGGTTTATCATTTACTTTTCAGTTTAAAGCAATCTTTCTAATAGTAGTTTTTCAATTATCTCAACAGTCCCTGAACTTAATGAAGATTCATAGGTATACATATATATAGTATCTGATAGTTTTCATCTTTCTAATTCTTTTAATTTTCTTAGTAATTATTTTTAATTTTTTTAAAAAGCACGTTGTATTTTATAAATTATTATATATATATATAAAGAAACAAATGATATTGGTTAAAAATTCTACCTTAATTAAACATGAAAAAAAGATTTAAATTAAATTGTAATTACTTTTTTTTAAACAAACATCTTTTTTTACTTATTTCATGGATTTTTTGCAAGAAAATGTATTTTATCAAATTTGACAGCACACAAATATAAAATAATTATAAATATAATTTATTCATATAAAATATAATTTTAATAAAAATTGTATAAATTTTTTTAATATAATCATTAGTACAGGCGTTATCTATATTAAAACTCTACAGATTTATTAAAATCTTAGTTACCCTATATTGGTAGTTTTTTCAACTATATGACTATATAAAATCTCTGGTCAAAAGAAGTTTAAAAAATAAATACAAAAGTGACACATTAATGTATATATTCTATAATAAATATAACAATATTTATTATTTACATAAAAATTAATCGATAGTTCAAATAAAGCTGTCTACAATGATTAAGTTTTTTTATAATTAAGGTATATATATAATTATACAATTATATAATAAATTCAAGTATTGGTATATATCGATTCAATCTCAATCGCTTTAAGAAATCATTGTAGGTAGTAATTTAGTGATCTATAATAAGATTTATCTAATAAGCATACCTCTATAAATTACACATTATTAATAATTTATTCAAAATCTTGAAGATTTGGTTAAAATGTGGTAGTTTTAAAATGTCTATTCTTTCCTCCATTTATAATTATTTATTTATTATTTTATAATTTGTTATCAACTTCAGTATTCCTGTTAATATATATTTTAGAAATCATACTTTTTATTCACTTATGAAATAATTGTTGAGATTATAGATGATTTAATCGTTATGTAGTACATATTAATGTGGCAGTTAGAACTTGTACAATTTAAATCAATAGGAGCAAGTTATATCAACATATATCAACTTTTTACGTACCTTTTTCAATATCACTACTAATTTGATAATATTGAAGAAATTGCTCTTATAAAATTTTAAAACAGAACTTTATTTTACTTATAAAAATAAATTGTAATAAATGTTATGTTATTCATACATACAAACTTGTATAGTATAAACTTGATTTATTTACTATAATACAAATTATAATAGTATACATGTGATAGAATATGCTTTATCATTTTCAAGAAATTTTGAAATTAAGATTTTTAAAAGATATATTGCTAATTTAAAAAAACGTTTACACTACTAATATTGTAGTAATAAAATACGCTAGTATTAATTATTATTGGACTGCTATGATAAATTTGAATGTTATAATTAGAAAGTGCAGATTTACTTCTAGATAAGAGAAAACAAAGAATACATATACAACTTAGAAGTATAGAAATTCATAATGACAGTTAAATTTTACTCAATATTTTCTAAGAATTCAAATTTTATTATATCAAAAAATGCTATTTCTGAATTTATATATTAGAAAACCAAATGTGTTAATGTGAAAGAAATAAAAAAAATTAATTTGAAATGCAAAAATTAATTGACTATTTTTCACACCATTAATCATTCATTTTTTCAAAAATTATCCTTTGCCATTAATTAGATTTGTTAAATGCATAGTCAATTATCTTATTGTTACACTTATAATTATAAAAAGTTAATTTAAAAAATAACCAAAGAAGAGATTCCTTGATATTAATTATTATATTACTTAATAATATTTTTAAAATTAATACTGAGAGAAATATCTAATGCAATATAATCATAGAAAATTATTTGGATAAAAATACTTATGCCTGAACAATCTCCACTAATAAACTAAAGTACATCTTTTATATTTTATTATTAAAAAACTAAAATTTGTTTAATTTTCATTTTTATACATTGAGATTTTAATGAACTTACTCATCATTATATAAATCCACACAGTGTAATGCAACTTACTTGCATGTAAACAGTACAACATAGTAGATTTTTTGTTTTATTTTTTTCAAGGAAAGTTTCACTTTTCTTGAATGCGCAATAAAATTATTTACTAGAAACAAACAAAGAGAGAAATATTATTTATGTATATATTTATTATTTAATAGACAGGGCAATCTAATGTAATTAAAATATGAATTTCAAAATTATATAGTATTTATATGTAATTATAGATTAAAATAGGTTTAATTACTTATATTATTAATATAATTAATTTAGAATAAAATGCAAATTCAGAATGGGGCAAAGTTTACAAAAAGAGTTATCAAGTTAATTATTAAGAGTTAGCTAATTATAGACCACTAAACAACCATCAAACAAACCATCTGTAATGACTTAAATGAAGTTTCCATAAAGCATTTACCAATTTAATTAGTGATACATATAATAATTATATTTATCATTTTAATATATTCTATTAAAAAATATATAAAATTAAATATTTTATTATTGTAATATTATTCATAGATGAATGAATTAATGAAGTTTTTTTAATTATAACATTATACATATAAAATAAGTATTCTTAAATTTACAATTATTATTGTTCTTGTTATTTAAGTAGTCTAAGATTACTATACATGATCAAAAAATAAAAAACATTGAACATCTTCAAAACAGTATTTAATAAGCAAATTGCAGTATTTAAAAAGTAAAATAATTCTTATACAAATTATAATTTAATTCTAGATATAAAATATTATTAATTTTACATTTTAAATAATCTCTGAATATCAACATCAAATAAATATTATTTAAGAGATATATGTCAGTTTATCTTTTTTCACATGTGCATCTAAAACAATTTGTAAGAATATTAAAAATCTATAAATCTGGCTCATATTATATTAGAAATTTTTATTAAAAATTATTCTAATTTAAACTCAAAAGGTCTAGACTATATCCAAATAAACTAGAAAATTATTTAATTTTTTTATCAAAAAACATCTGAATTTCAGTTTCAACTAGTCTTTTCATTCTTGCCACATGTAAGATTGGTTTATTCCTGATTGTAAATAAAACTTATCAGTATTTGTTATATTTTAAACTTAATGCATTTTTTAGACTTAAGATTACGATAATTTTTAATTTATTATTACTTTAAATTGAGCAATTTATTTGAATTTCTCATATCTTGTAATGATTGTACTGTAATTAATTACTATATTTCAAATTATTTTTTTATCTTTGATTATTACATTCTTTCATCATCAGTAATTACACAATAACCATAATTGAATCATAGATTTGATATATAGTTGTTCGAAATCGCAAAATCAAATCAATGTTTTTAATTCTTTTGTTAATATATGTATAAATAAAAAAAAATTGTTTCACATTTTAAAATTGGATTCAAAAAAACAAATGAGATTGGATTTAATATAAAAATCATCTAAAACTTAATGTTGCAGAATGGTACAACTTGAAACCTTTTCGTTTTCTTTTCTATTATTTTATCCTAGTGAATTTTAAATAGTTTATTTAGGCCATATATTGCAAAAAAATGTGAAAAATAAGAAAAAATCTATTTAATAATAATAAAGTTCAAATGAATGACAGAATTCGATCTTACCTTAATAAAAATATAGCTGGCATAGGTGATTAGGTATTCACATTCTTTACTTTCATGCGTAATTAAAATATGAAAATCCCGAAAAATATCGCTGTTAAGTTTAATAAAAGATATTTCAATGACATGAATTAAAATAAAGCATGTTGATAGTCATATCCATTAAAATAAAAAAAATATATTCATTATCTTTTAAGCCAAATGCAATGACAGCCTTGCATACGCCTATTCAATTGAAGCTCAATCAATTTAAATATTTATACATGCAAGAAAAATCACAGTGCATTCTCTATCATAACTTCAAATTATAGATTAAATGTAATATTACTCGAAAATAAATTATTAATTTAATTTTGATTTATTTTATTATTTATAAATTAATTTTAAAGAGATATCATTTTCACAAATTTTAATATTTACCTCCCTTAATTAACTTCATGAACTGAAATAAATGTTTGTTTTATACCTTTCTATATTCACTATCTTCTTTAATAGTGGTAGTTATTAAGCTTTGTTTACTTTTAGTATTAAACTTATAAAAATCATAGTATATTTGTTAAATTTATTTCACTTGGTCTTATTGTCTTGTGAAAAAAAAATTAAACAATTACTTTTTCTAACTATAATTAGGAATAAAAAAACATACTTACTTAAATATCATCTTTATTGAGTTCCTTCTATCAATTATTTGATTTCATTATTTATTAAAATAGTGTCTAATAACAACATTTTTATAACCTTGTATAATTTCATTTCTCCTATTCAATCAAGTATTGTTTGAAAATGAATGTTTAGTTTATTAGCTTCAACTTAAAATATAACACTTGAAATTATAACATTATATTACTGTGGAAATATGTATATCATTTTAAACTAATTATACATAGTAAATTTATTATTTTTATATCATTGATATACTATATATTACCAGTATACAATGAGAATCTAGATAATTAATTTAGAATTAGTATTATTGGTTTAAGTATTTTGTTAAAAATTGAATTATAAAAGAAAATTTTATATCATATACAAAACAAGAAATATTTGATCAAATCTTGATATAAGTAATTCTCTTTAATTCTTTCTAATTTATATATCTCTATTTTTTATTGGAATTAATAATTATTTTAATCTTTTAGTAACTCTTGAATAAGTTAAAATATTGATTCTTTACTATGTTTCAGAAGTATAATTTAGAAATATTCAGTAGTGATAAATCTTCGATAAAATAGATTAAACTATTGAACAAGATATATGTTTATTTTTTAACAAGAAGAACAAAACCATAACTGTATAAGTATTAATACATATATTCTTCAGCACTTTAATATGTAGTTTTGTACTTACAAAAATAATTACATGTTGTAAACACTTTTATGTAAATAGAAAAAAAATAAATTTTTAAACATTAATTTACACTATTGTAAATATAATAAATTCATTATTTATTTTTAGATTGCTTTGAACGGTTTAACACGGAAAAATTATTATATTTCAATATTATAAAATAGTCTTGTATTTTATTTTAAATATCTTTTATACGTAGATCATTACATCCGTATTGAATCTTCAAGGCTGGGTAATTAAAAATAATAAACATATTTTTATTGTGTATTTTTTCCTGGGGCTTTTGGGCTACTTCATGGCAATAAATGGTGATCTCTTCAGAAAAAACTCATTTGTAAGTAAGTTGTATACACTATTTATAATATTTTGCATTGCTTCTAAATAAAATAATAATTAACTTATTTATGTAATTCATTTTTATTATATCATAAATGTGTTGTAAATTTATAACATTCATATACTTTAACTTTATTTTTAAATTTATAAGAGTATATTTTAGAGTAGTTAATTAAATAATAAAAAGTACTTTGAAAATCGATACTTATATTAAATATAAAAAAGTTTACTTGTACCATTTGACATTCATTATAATAAAATTGAAATAAATTATTTGATAGTAAATAAACAAGTGATTCATTTCTTAATAGATAGAAATAGTATTAATACCAAAAACAAATTTATAAAGCAATAAATATTGATTAAATTTATTATTTAATAAGTTTTTCTTCATTTTTATGACTAAAATAAATAAAAACTAATTTAAATTAAATCTTCATTTCTTTCATGTTATTTATACTATTATAAATATATTAAAACAAATATATCACGAAAATTTTTAAAAATAAACAATATTTAGTTATGTATTTATAATATGTATTATTTTATTCAAGTCGGTTGTTTACAGGTATTTTGTTATAAAATAATTTGGAAATAAATAAAAGAATTTTATCATTTTTGGAAATTTTGAGAAGGTAGACAAACATAATTGTAAAATTGTTTAATGAATACTTTTTATTGATCTAAAATTGAATTGCATAAGTATAAATATATATATTCATGCATATTCATCTTTGAGTCTAAGCTGTAATTATAATTATTATCATACTTTATTTTATCTTTATTTTTCAAAAATTAATAGAAAGAATATTCGTTCTAAAAATATTTAGTAGTGTTAATAAAATAAATTCATTAAAATTTCTAACAGATATTATTTTTATACTTATTAATATGAATTTAATTATCTATCAATTAATTAAGTAATATTAATTTATAGCAACAATTTTTTTTAATACAATTTCCTCTACATAACATGATTTCGTATTTAGATACATAAATATGCAACATACTATATAATTACTTAATTTGATTTTTAAATAATCAGCTGAAAATATAGTTTTATTTTTCAGTAATTTACAAAAAAAAATTCTTAGAAATTAAAGGTAAAGTTCAGTAATTCATTATTGTAATATAGGATATAATTGTATATTATATTTATAGTATATAATCTTGTTTTAAATTATAACTATATTTATAATTATATTTTCTATTTCTTATAATTATTAATATATAATAAATAGTTATATTTTGTAATAATTTATAAACATTTGTTAGGTAAAGAAAAAATCAAGTTGATGTGCATCAGAAAATGATTGTATCATCAAATTTAATGACTCCTATTATACTATTCCCCAATTGTAAATATATATAAATAAATAATGATAATTTATTTAAAAATTACAGGATGTCTGTTGTGATGGCTATTCCAAGATTTGCATACAACTTACCCAAATACGTATTAGGACTTGGATAACAAGCATTCAGCTACTCATAAGACATGTGATTTTAATATTATAAGAAGATGGCTAAGGTGTAATATAAAAGTAGATGATATCTACATATTTTAATAAATTTAATATTTGTAGAAAAATCTGATTCCAATATATCAAGATGGTTTAAGAAAAACCTATTATATTAAAATATGAAAATCAATTAAATCTTAATAAATTATATTTATTTAATTTCATTTGCTTTAAATATATTATTTGTTTTATACTAATTTTTTAAGTTATCAGAATAATAAATTTTTCTATAGATAAAATATCTTAATTTAAATTTCAAATATATTTTATTTAATCAATGTTTACTTTTATTTTTTTTTTGGCTTTAGAATTTAGTGTATTTTACATATTTATTGCACAATATTATAGAAACTTTTACCCAAGATAGTTATGCATAATTAAATTATTTTTACTTTGTTCACATGACCTCTTGACTTAAAAAATTTTAATATCATAATGGAAAATAATTTTAATACAATTAAATAGATAATATGAGTACTAGTGCAATAACCTAATACATTATTACGCATGCTAGCTTGGGAAAAAACAGTAATGTGCTAAAATCAAACTAATTATGTCATTACAAAATATACAGTAAATTATATAACTTAGAAAATATAATTAAAATTGTTATAAAGAATGTCAAGGTATTGAAATTAAATAATGGTTGAGATGATCTTGTGTTATTATATTAGAACCTCACTGAATATACAAGAGGAATAATAGAAGATTGCATTTAATTAAAAGTAATTATTTCTTTCACCATATTTTTTAAATGAATAAACTTACGGTTTTATATTACTATTCATCATTTATGTTAATGTTTACATTCTTAAAATATTCAAATTTTTTATGTAATTATTGATTTTATTTTTTAATTTTTAAATCTTTTTTTATTTTTTTAATTAATTTTTAGTAAATTATATTTCTTTTAATATTTTTCAATTATTTAGAAATTATCTCAATATTAAATATTGTAAATAATAATATAAGACTTTAAAAAATATAGTTTTTACATTATTTTTGTATTGAAAGATAATAAAATCATTTATTGTCACTTTTGCTTAAAGTTGTAATTAGTAAATATTTATTTAATAAATGTTATTAATATTCACATAGTTTAAGACATAAAAATATGTTTGTTAGCTTATAGTTTTATGCATAGAATTTGATAAACTTAAAAATCATTTAATATATACATATTAATAATATAATTATCAACATGTATAAGCAAATAATTTTTTTTTATTTAAAGAAATATACACAACTCTTAAATTAAAAAAGTAATTTAATGTATAATACGTGCATGGTTTATGATATTGAGAATTTTTTCAATGTTTTTTTTTATTTTCTAAGACGTGTCAAAACTTTTCATAAAAAAATTTATATTTACCTGAGTTATAATAGCGATATTATAATTATTAATTAAAATTTTAGCGCAAAAATAGCCTATAAACTAATTTTTAATACTATAAAAAATACCGTTTTAAGGCTACACATGATTCATTTTATAATTATACCACAAAAATTTATAAACAATTTCTTTTGAAAATAATATTATGAAATAAAATAATAAATCATACTGCTTATTATTTTATATTGTAAATCAATTTGTATTTTGTTCGACCATAGCTGTTAAGTATTGTTAACATTTATTTTTTTATTGTCACGTAATTTTGTAATCTAGTTTATACTCGTAATCTTATAATTTTTTCGGTATCTAAGAAGAAATCAGAATAATTCTAATATATTAAATATAATAACATAGAAAATTCAAATTTTTGCATATAAATAAAAAATTCTAGATTATTATTGTAGATTATGCAATCTAATTTTTATATTAAAATTAAAATTTTAATATCAGTATTTTCATTGTACATATATTTTTGATATTTTTATAAATATTCAAATAAATAGACTATGGTTTATTTAATCTATTTAGGTGAACTTTTTGAAAGGTAATCATGAAATTCTAATATTTAAGTAAATTGAAATTTTATACATAAATATTTTATTGTAAATATTAAGGAGATTGAAAACTTCGTATTTTTGAAGTTTTAAGTTAAAAGAATATTTTTTGAATATATCTGAAATCAATAATAATGTTTTTTACTGATTTTTATTTAGTTACGTATTTTTTATAAACAAAATTTAAAAATAGAAAAATAAATAAATTTTAATAAACTAAAAAATTACTTCAAAAAAATATATACTTACATCTAATATCAAAATTACAATCATACTAAACATTATTCAAAATCATCCAATCAAAATTCTATGATATGAATTCTAAATCAGTGAATTCGAATTTTAATAATTGCAGCATAAAAAATTGCAAATTTTATTTTATGAACTGATTGAATATGAAATAATTTTTTAAAATTATAATTACTTTAAAATATTAATACAATAATTTAAACGAGCATAAGTAATACATATTGTTTTAATGCAAATCTGAAATTTTATCAGAAGCTCTTATTTGTTCAATTTAGAACTATAATTTAGACCCCTTGTAACTTAAGAGAGTGATAAAAAATTGATTAAAATATGTATAATAAAATGATTAAAATATAATGTTCTCTAAAAATTATTAAAATAACTCATTGAAATTTTACATTTTAAATACAGATGTATAAAATTTGTAAAGTTTTATGTTTTGAATTTCAATATGTAAACAAATTGTAAACAGTTAAAAATTAATAAATGAAAGTTTTATTTTACATTATGAATATGATGGTTTTTATTATCCTTTAAAATCATTCTAATTATTAATATCTATGTATTATACCCATTCATTAAAAATTCTATAATAGTGTTTATAGAGTTTGTAATTTTTACTTTCGCAGAAAGTAAATTATAGAGTCCTGTATTATTACATAATATTAAAATTAAAAAGAAAAATAAATTATTTCATGATTTAATTTTCACTGAATGGAATATTTTAAATGATCAGCTAACTTTATATAAGTTTATATAGATAAGTTGGATTTATTTATTTTAAATAGATTTGCTACATCTTTAAAAAATATTAATTATCAATTGGTTAATTTAATCAATTTACATACGTTTAGAAGTACCAAAAATGTAAACGTTTTTAAATAAAAACACGAATACAATCTCAACCTTATGGTTTAGAATTTCAAATTTAAATAAATTCTGAAAAATCAAGCTATAATATTTAAAATTAATTATTTTTATCTTTATTAGCAATATGAAAAATATAAATAGTTAATTATATTAAAAATCCTAAAGGTTTAATAATAATAAAAAAAATTGTTTTAAAAAGTTTCGCAAAGTTTGTCGTTGAATCTGCATTAAAAATTTATAAGATGTATCGTTTTTTATAGACAGTACGGAATCACATGCAAAAGAATTTAATAAGATGAAAAAGTAAAGAAAATTATAATTTTATTTGACTTTAACTCTTTCCATGATAGCTTGGTACTCATAATACAAAAAAATTTGGCAATGACAATGTTCGTTAATTACTACGCTATCATAAAAAAATATCAGCATCTGATCCTGTAAAAATTATGTGAATAATCTATAAGTATTTTGCACTAACAAATTAAGATCTGCTTACTATTAAGTACACGTGGTATCAGAAGATGTTATCACTTTTAATAACAAATATAATTTCTTATTTCAATTATTTAATTTCGTGAATATATTAACGAAGTGTTCATAAATATCTCAAAAAGTTTTGACATTCTTAAATGATAAAATAATCATCAATACGTACACGAATGAAAATGTGATAAAATCGTGTTACAGATATTTCGAAATTGTTGTATAAAATAAATTAATAGAATCGAAGGTACATATTAATGCAATAAAATGAAAATCAGATTGCATACAACATGAAAGAAATAGCATTATTACTCTTATGAACTCAAAATGTTAGCAATAGCAAAGCTCTGAAATCGACATTTATGAAAATGGATTTGATATCGTATACTGATACCGAAAGTGATTGCAATTATGGAAGTATGATTTTATCATCGCATATCGCATGAGACGAAGATATTTATATCATATATTTACGATTGAAAGAGAAAATAATTGGAAAACTTCATCAAGTCGGGTGAAGTTAAAAAATTGGTCCTTGCAATTAGAGACAAACGATTTATTTTAGGGCACAATTGCAAAACAAAGATGACGTAGGTCTCTTCTCGGCTAAGAGGTAAAACCTTGAGGTCGGAGCTCTAAAAGAGCTTCAAATAACTATATATAAGTACGTGCTTCAATGAAAGTAAATTTTACAAGGTCTCCGAAAAAATAAATAAATCTTTTTTTTAATTTTATTTAAAAGATTACGATATATAGCGTTATCTTATGCAAGGAATCACATTGAGGAGGTGTGATTCTCATTCTTTGACCCAAGGGTATTTATATAAATTTTTAGGCGAAAAAAAGTAGTACTTTCTTTTTCAGATTCGACATTTATAGACACTACGTCAATTAGATATGGTGTTCTCCTGCTTATAACATGTGTCAGTACGGTACGGCGCTTTCCTTTTTGAACAAAGGTTTTCTTAGTAAACCTGGGAATACGAACTAAGCGAAACACTCTTTTCTTTCACGATTATTGACTCACTACTTAGTTGGTCTCGTCTTTATTTGGATGTAGATAAAGTGTATAAATTACATCATACCCGACGGCTTAAAATGCTGACTGATCTATGTCAGTATTGAGATAACATTCAAATTAACAAAGAGTAAAAAAAAAATAATTGCATCCAATTGAGAAGATCGTGAATTCTATAGATACTCTACAAATCAATCATCTCGGTTCTTTCATTAAGAATAAGTTATAGTAAATATATTCACGAACATTTTAAAATCTTATCAAACAATTGAACGTGGTTGCCAGGAATTTCTGGTATCCAGTAAGCTAGTCAAACTCATAGTATATTCATACAAAAAGTTTCTTGCAGTTTTAAGTTTCATTAGATGCAATGCACGTATTGACAACATTGGAGATATCACGAATTAATAAATAACTTAAGCAATACATCTGGACAATTCTTACTAATACATTATACAATAAAAATATGATGTAAATGCGACCATTCAAAATGGATATACTGCATAGTATTAAAAACTGAAAATCTGCAGGTAACAAAAGCAAAAAGTAAAATATAATATCTGTAACAAAAATATAAAAATTATGTTAATAATAAATAAATAAATAATCTATGAAAGAAGTATGTTGATGAGAAACTTGAAATTTTGTAAAGCACATCAAAATGATACCGAGAAATAAATAACCTCACGAGTCATATAAGTACATTTGTACAATGTCGAAAAACTCGAGATTTTACAAAATATCTAAGTATGGAGCAAAAAAGCTCTAAGTTAGTAAAATATTAAGAATCCTGCAATAAGCGCACTCTAGCTAATTTATTAGAGATAATTTTGTTGTATCACTAAAATAGTACAATTAGGTTTTAACGAAAATGAATATATCGTTACAAAATTTTTCTCTGTAATAAATTATTTATTCCACTTTTCCTACTAAACTGTAAAAAGAAACTAACAATTGTAATATAATTTGTTATTAGTTTTAATCATAATATCTTAATAAGAATATAAATAATTAAAATATATATCTTATAAAATCTTCAAACTATTCTTTTTTATTTTACAAATTCTTTCTTTATTTCTTTTAGTATTTTAAAATAATATTAATATTATCTTAAAATATTTATATTTATATTTATATAAAAGTGAGCAATATCAATTTTATATAGAGTTTATCAATGTAAAAGTGTCATAAAATATAAATAAAAGAAAATAATACTTTTTATTATATAAAGGAAGATTTTATTACATGAGAGTTATTTTATTTTAAAAAATTTTAATTGGTTTAATTTATTAATTTCTAAATTTTAGTTTAAAAATTTAAATAAAGAAATTAATTCTTATTTGTATTATATTTAAATTAATTATATTTATTGTATTTATCAAATTTAAATCTAACTATTTAAAAAATTATAATGATTTTAATTTTATAATTCTTAGAATCTTAACTGTATCTAAATTTTAAAAAAGTTCATTGACATACAAATTGAATCATGTCTTATGTATATAATATGTATCTCATTTTGGGCTTCAATATGAAAGAGAAACCATTGCTGAACTTAGAACTTTTGAATAAGTAAGAGCAATTTTCTCATTTAAGATTTGAATAGGTTGTATATAAGTTTTGTAAAAAAATAAAAATATTAATATTTTTAATATATTTAATATAAAGCTTCATAAATAAATAATGATTTTAATTGAAATAAAAGTATTTAATTTTATTAATATATTATTTATTATTTGATACAGCGATATGATACATTGGTTGAAGATTGCAGTATTGCAGAATTGATAGTGGAAGCGGTGCTCCGTGGATCCTATCAACTGTAATTAATCTCAATCTGTTGTGACATTTTCCTCCTTAGGTCCGGTATCCTATTAGACAATACTGTACTAATCCAAAGTAATGTTCTCCTTTGACCTGAAATTTCCTGATGCGCCGTTATATTTAATTTCTATACATACTCAGATGATTATTGTAAGCGAATTATTATTATTATCATCATTATTATTATTATGTTTTACGAAAATTTTACCATATTTACGCTATTTGCCTGTGTATGCATGCATGTTTATATATATATATATATAACACAAAAATAACTGCAAACGTACTAATTAATTTAGGCAGAACAGTGGATCATAATTGGATGATGTTTATGCCAGTGGGAGGAATTTATATTCCTACATAATTCGACAAATATCATTTTATTTATTTTACGCATGCGCTAAGGTTAATCAAACTGTATTTTATTGTATGTTTGCTTATTTGTATTTATTATAAATACAAATAAAAATTATTGTTCTAATAAATAATGAATATTGATAGTAAAAATAATTTTTAAGAAATATAATACATTAATAACGTTGGAGAAGGATAACGTAAACAATAATTAAATTTAGCGCAATTGGGTGTGAGGACCGGAAGCGTCCCCTACCATGAGAGTTATGAATATCAACGAATGTAACACTATTATTACATATGAAAACTTTTTGTTTTTGTTCCTAAATATTATTTAAAAAATTTTCATGTTTTAACAAGTGTAAAATCTTGTAGGCAAAGTTTTATCTTATTAAATTATAAATATAAAAATTGTTTTCATAGTCATTTATTTGAAAAAAGTTATTAATTTGATATTTCTTTTTTGTACTTTCATTTTATTTTATAAGGTACATCGTTTACATTCATAATAATCAAAACTACAAATTAAATAAATAAAATTTGTGGTTTGACTAGTAAATTAAAAAATACTTATTTATGAGATACTTTTTCTATTTTGTCTTAAAGTAGTTTCAATTGATGATAATCCGACCAAAAATAATGACTGTCCAAAAATTTGATACAAAGCCATTTATACATTTACGGTAACGAAAGTAATAATAGCAAAAATTGCAAGAAGAACTTTTGAAATATCAAAATATGAGTGCGATAAATTCTTCAAGCTCAAGCAATAAACTCTTTCCAGTTTTCAGTCATCTCAAGTATGAGTATCTTGTGGCTGGTGTTGCCGGAGGTACTGTTTCAACCTTGGTACTGCACCCATTAGATCTAATCAAGGTTCGTTTTGCTGGTGAGTATATTATTATACAAACCTTGTAATAATATAAATAATTTTATGAATATACATTTATATTATATTATAAATTTATATAATTATTTTTTTATTTCATTTATAATATCAAATTAATACCACTTTTTACAATTGTTTCAAATAAGTAAAATTTTTCAGTGACAAGAATAAATAAAAGTATAAAAATAAATTTTAATATTTATATTGCCTATCTTACTTAGACTATGAAATATATATTTTAAATATTTTGAAGATTTTATGATTGAAAATTATAAGTTAAATCAACAAAGTTATAAAATATAATTTGCAGCTGTTAATTCCATAATATTAAGATCAATAATATAATATTAAATTTGATGTTTTTCTATGTCCATGTATAATTTAATAAATGATGATGTTATAAATCTTTAGAAAACAAATTCTAATTATATTGAATTTTTATTAATTATTATATATTTATAATTTCAATGTTAAGAATAAAATAAATTATATTTGACAGCATTACAGAGTTTAGATTTCTTGTTTAAAAAATTAGTAAATTAAACAATCAAGCAAATATTTATCTACAAGTCGAAAGTGTAGGAAACTTGGAATTATGTATCAATTCAACCTGATTAAATTTTTATATTATCTTATATGCATGGAATATTTAAATATTGAAGAATAACAAATATTTAGTTGAAAAATTTTTCAACAAAAATTGAAATATTTCCAAGTTTATTCACCTAACAATAAAATGTTAATCATTGGATCAATTCTTAGTGTTAAAATTAAAGATATATATTGAAAAATTATAATACTTTATTATAAAAAGATAATATAATATATTATAAATAAAGAATCAAGTTAGTTACAGATTAAATATAATAACTATTACATTTTTTTAGCGTGAATTTAGTTTCTTGTTAGCTTTTGGATATATTGATTAACAAAAAAAATTTGAAACATATATTTTTGTAGGTTTAAAAAGGAATATGGATATAGATAATTTACCACAGGTATATAAATTTTGAAACATATTTGTAAAATACATCAAAAATTGGATAATTAACTATAAATGATTTTAAAATATTACATGAGCTGTCAGAAAACTAAAGTTTATATTTTTGGAAGCTTTGATTATATCTTTTTTTTTTAATTTAAAAGTAATAATACATTAAGAATTCTCAGTATAGCATGAAATGTTTGACAAGACTGTGTCATCATTATCTCTTGATCCTATATCAAAATAATTAATTAATGACAGTTGAAGAGAACAATTTTCAACTTAAGTTTTCAAAATCACTTACAAATTTATGTTTCAGTTGAAAATTCTGCTTAGTTTACTTAGAAAAATTCTCAAGATGATATAAATACCAAAATTACTAAAAATAATGTTAGAAAATAAAAATAAATTTAGTATTCTTCAATACATTTTTCTACATATGTCTTTATATTTAAAACTTACAAAAATTGACATAAAGTTTATTATTTTAATTTGAAGTTTCTTCTACTTGATCTAATTAAAATAAAGAGATGATGTGAACAAAAAAGAACACTATTATTTTCCATAATACAATATAAAATAATATTAATTTTAAAGATGCATCAAAGAATAGAAGAAAGAATTTCAAGAAAGCTGCTTTTAATAAATGATGTAATTAAGAATATTGTATTTAGTATTATATAAGAATATTATATTTCAACAATAATATTGTTTATATACTAATATTGCATTTTCAAACTGACATCTTTATCAAAAAATAAAGTAACATTAATTGCCTTTCAATGTAAATTAAATAATGTGTAATTACAAAATGAGTTATTATAATACAGCTCATCATATAAAAAAAATAATCTATATTTTTGATGTAGGAAATGTCGATTGAGACAAAATAATAAAAATAAGTAGAATAAAGCTGAATATAAATATAAAACTGAAAACAAATCAGTTCTTTTATCTATTTTCTCATGATAGATCAATAGACTTCTCGATAAATTAGGTAATGTAAAAGAATTAATTTTATTGATAAAAATAATATAAAAAAATAAAAATATCTATCTTTATTGGTATAAGATTTTTCATCTTATATGTTGAAACAATATAAAATATTATATTTTCATAGTAAAATTCTTTTACTAAATTAATTTTTCAATATTTCATATCAATAGTATTACAATTATCACAATACAATGATACAATTCTATATTAATTTAGGGAACAACACTTTTCAATGTTCAATATGAATTTCAATAAATTAATTTCAATAAATATTGTATGAATATTTTAAATTATTTTAAACATACTTTTTATTGAATTAATTTTTCCTGATTTTTATTCAATAAAATGGAAAAGAACTTTAAAATTATTTAAAAATTAAATAAAAAATAAGTTTTGTAGTTAAAATATCTATAATATAAATGTATAATATACAATAGATTATTAAAACTTCATTTACACATAAACTTTCATTAAATAAGTTTCATAGTCTCTTATTTCTGATAAATTATCTATAATAATCTGTGTTAATTTAGATTTTACATAATTTTATATAAGATTTGCATTAAATCAATGTTTTCTATTTTTTTTTATAAAGAAAACAATATTTTTTAGTTAACGATGGTCTTACTAAATCAACTCCTTACTACACTGGATCGATCAATGCTTTTGGAAAAATTATAAAATCAGAAGGATATATAGGGTTGTATCGAGGAATCATTCCTAATGTTTTAGGCTCAGGAACATCTTGGGGTTCTTATTTTCTTATGTGAGCTTTTTGTAGATTTTTTTATTGAATAGATGAGATTAAGTATAATTTTGTTTAAAAAATTGGTTTTATTAGATATAATTGTATAAAAACTTGGATACAAGATGGGAACACAAATGAACCTTTGGGTCCTTGGATGCACATGCTGGCTGCTGCTGATGCTGGAATTCTTACATTATTGGTAACAAATCCAATTTGGGTGGTAAAAACAAGGCTGTGTTTACAGTATACCGAAGACTTCCATCTTTCTGAATCAAAAAGATACTCTGGAATGATTGATGCTTTGAAAAAGATTAGTATGACTGAAGGAATTACAGGACTTTATAAGGTTTTTATTTTTAGTATTTATAAAATTCTTTTTTTAATGATAAATAATTTAGTTTTATATTTTAAATATTATATACTTTTTGTATATTTAACAGGGATTTATACCAGGCTTATTTGGTGTTTCTCATGGGGCAATACAATTTATGACGTATGAAGAAATGAAAGTTAAATATAACATATACAGAAAGAAGCCAATCAATTCGAAACTGGTATGTATACACTAATTATTATCAAGTGAAATTGCATGACTAAAATAAAATATATCAATAATCATATTTTATCACTAATCTTAAGGATACAACAGAATATATCACTTGTGCAGCTATTTCAAAATTAATTGCAGCAGCAGTCACATATCCATATCAAGTGCTAAGGGCTCGATTACAGGATCATCATCACAATTATAGAGGAACTCTTCACTGCATTGAAAGTATTTGGAGGTTAGAAGGACTTAGGGGTTTTTATAAAGGCTTATCGCCGTATCTTATGCACGTAATGCCAAATATCTGTTTAGTTTATATTGTTTATGAATATGTTAGCAATTGTATATAAAACTTTGAATTTTGCAACAAAATGCATAAATTAAAAAAGCATTCAAATGCATACCATGACCAAATTAATAGTAAATTTGGTGAAAACAGAATTTTATATATGTAAAAATGTTTGAAAGCTCAATAATTATTTATTTGAACGAATACAAATTATTTTTCTAAAAATATGTTATTTGTTTATATTGCTCAAAATTAATCGTATAAAATTATTTTTTAATTTTAATCTTGAATTACATCTGAATGCTTCTAGTATATTCCTTGAATATTATATGTGTTTAAAATACTTTTCGTGATGTTATAAATAATGAAAAATGTATTAGAATTTATCTAATTATCTTTTTCTGATATTTCATCCCTAAATTTATTTGCTAATTTAAATTTTAAAAATTACATTTTGAATTAAAAATTTATTTCATTTAATTTCATTCTAATATCTACAAATTCTGTAGTTGTTTGCAAATATTTTAATATTATAAATAAAAATTCTAAAAAAAGCTTTAATATAAATACAATAAACCATGACAGATATGTTTACAATAAAAATTAATCATTAACTACGTTAAATATACATTATTTAACAAGAAGTAAATAATGTAATAAAATTAATTATCAATAGTTTGATTTAAATTTGCAATATATTTGAGAAAATATTTCTCAAATTAATTCTTTATTTTTTCTTTATTTTAAATTCAACTTTTTTTTCGCCAATGTATTAAAATAATTTTGAGTTGAAAGATTATTAATAACAAAGAATAATTTTCAATATTTCGATTTTAAATAAGAAATTACTAAAATAATTACATGGAAATTTAAAATAAGTGCTTTTTATAAATATTAGTTTATACTATTTATTTAAAAATTTCTTTTTGTTTTAATAACGATAAAGTACTATGTTAAATTAATAACAACTTCGAGTATATAATATATAAAAATTATAATAATAATTTATAAGAAATTACTTACAATGGTTTGATATTATGATTACTTTTTCAAAACAATAACAAAATCAAATAAAAACAAAATTTTTAGAACAACAAAGCATCTTTGATTAATATATATATTAAATGAAATTGAAGAGATCAAAATAAATTTAACTTAATTACTGAATCACTATATCAGAACCAGAAAATAAATAATCCACTTTTACAACATTTATATCAAAGAGGCTACACAAACATAGATTTAATAGAATAGTTTAAAATATAGATATTTCAATATAATCAATCATTATGTTATGTAAATTAGTTTATTAATTTTTTAATTTTAGTTTAGTTTTTTTATACTGAATGAAATGTTAAAATGGTTCATAATATTTATAAAAAAAAGTAAAAAATTGAACACTAGATTGTGTATATTTAATCTTGAATTCAAATTGAATTCAACTTGAAAATCACGTTTAAAAATATATCTATTTAAAAATTTTCTTTACAAATATTTTTAATGTGCAATTTCTAAATAAGAATATTGAAATTAAAAAAATTGTTTCTCTTATAAACTTTAATATCTATCTTTGGGACATAAATATTTTAATAAAACTAAAATTTATATTCAGATAATTTGAAATAATCAGTATTTATCTATCATATTATTAACAGCTTTAGGTGTGCAAATTAATAAAATTATTTTAACAGTTAGATCACAATATATTCATATAATATAAATGCATTTTATTGTAACTGGAGGTTTCAAATTTCACAAAAGAATATATTTCCCCAAGAAAGAAACCCAAGAACAATGATTTTAAATATTTTATCTAAATAAAATATAAAATCACAATACTGTACTTCACATTAATTATATAATCGTGTGAAATTGGTAACCCCAATGTAATTTGTTAAGAAATTATAATGAATTATTAAAGAAGTGAACTATTTTTTTCTGATAGACGTCTATATATCACGAAATTTGCTTGAAAAATTGTTTAATAAATATTAATATTAATAAAAGGAAAGGAAGATAAATTTTGTCAACACTAAATAATAGAAAAACAAACCCAAATCTAATTTAATTAATATGATTATTAAAAAGCATAAAAAAATTCTTGACTTGAAGAGGAAAAAAATATTATATGCCCACCAGTTATAAAATCTTAATTTATATTAATAAATAGTTTTATTCTATTAATTTAACGCAATAATCAACACAGTGCAAAAGAACAACACATCATTTTCCAACCTATTCAACTGCCAAGATGGCGAGTATCTCCCACATGCATTATGCATTGAAAATATATTTACTTTATCTAAAAACAGTTTTGATTAATGAGACTTTAATAATCCAAAATTACAGCTTCGATTGAAATTAGTGATGAAATCAAAGTTTAATACGGTTATCAAAAAGTTACTGGGTCGTCATTATTTTGTATAGTCTCCAAAATGGATAAACGTTTTTGATTTAGTAAAAACATGTAATTGCATATGCTATTTCGAATATTTTTAATTGATTAAATTAATTACATTCATTAACTGTAGAAAAAAATTTTTTTACATCAACTTAGTAAGGACTTATTACATTTATGTACTCCCCAAGACTGTAAAAGAAATGACAAGCAATACACTACTCAAACTTTTCAGCATTTCATTAATTCAAATATGTATCGATTAAGATTTTATACAAGTTTCAAAAAAATATAAAAAAAAAAATTATAAATTATATCAATTATTTAAGTTATTAAACTTTTAATAAATTATGTCAAATAAATATGAGTTATTTTATGTCAAGTATATCCACGTTACAAAAATATTTTTATAAATATTTATAGAATTTTTCTTTTTTTTATAGAACAGCAATCTGATACTCTATATCATTAATTTAAAATAAATATTAATTAACAAATTAAAAAGAATTAAATTTTAATTTTATCTTTAAATAAAAATTTTGCCTATTGTTACTACTTGAAAAACTTTTTAAAAAATTTCAATATATAATTAATTAATTTAAAAATCTTTATTGAGTTTTTATTATTTTAATTGATTTTGCACAAAATCAATCCTTTTCAAATTTTTAAAATAATTTTATTTATTACACTTTAATATATTATAGCTAGTTTAAATAACGAATTAAAAGCAAAATAAAAAAGCAATGTATGTATGGTAAAGTAAGTTAATAATAAGTAATACGTTCGATTCAGGGTTTCTTTTTTTATAATTTTCAAAAGTATTATATATCGGCATAAATATAACCTAAATTGATGTTTCTGTTTTTTAATTATAATTAATTATTTATACTTATATGTATATTATTAAAAAGTTTTGTGCTTGTTCAGAAAATAGGATAGTCTGTAATAATAATAATAATATAACTGTAAATTTAAAATTTTTGGAATTATTTACGAATATTTTCTGAAAATATTATTGCATTAATATATTATAAAATAATTATAGTATTTCAACAATTAAAAATTTGAAAACATAATTATATAAAAAAAGAATAGTAGTTATTTAACTGTAGATTATAGTTTTATAGTATATTTTATTGCTTACATTTAAACAGTATAATATAATCTATTTTTATATATTAAAAAATTCATAAATTTACATATTTTTTTAATTTTAAACAAAATTTTGTAGATTTATTATCTTTACTGTATTAACTCGGAAAGTATCTGTGTAAATAAGAACTCATGCTTGTTCGTATTTAAATAATATATTTTCTTTTCATCATAATTTTAAATATAATACAGGAAGTTCAATACCTAATTACGATTAAAATGTATTGATTAAAAAATATTTTTGATTATTTTTATAAAATTTTTGCATTTATTCTAAATATGTAAAAAATTTTAAAGTTATTACATTTTTTATATTTCTATTAGGCTGTATTAAACTTAATAAAAGCATATTTTTAGATTTACTTTTATAAATTATAATAGTGATATTATATAATTAAAAAGTTGATGTACACTGGGCATCATGGTCACTCACGAATGTTAAAATTAAACACCTTATCCTTACCCAAATAAAAAAGGAGTTATAAGCAGCAAATCGATAATCAATGGGTATGATATATTAATCAACCATTTCTCGTCTAATTGCAATTCAAGTTAAACAACTGTAAGTGCGATCAGCCCTTGGATAGTTGATCGGCTTTTTGGGGTATCATCAAAATTCTGAAAAAATTGTGCCTTGTTATCTTTTACTTGTTTGGTAAGTTAAGACAATATTTTATGACCATATCCTTTTCCGCGATATGTAACTAGTTCCATCAATTTAAAAGTAAGAATTTTGTCAAATTAAATTTAAATATCTACTTTCTCATCAATTTTTAAATATAGAAATCTATTTATCCGCTACTTGCTATTGATGCTAAAGCACATTAGTTATATACTAATGAAATCAATTCATGTCTTTAATTCAACCGTATTTAGCTATTATTTATCCTTAAAAATTAATTCCTGTTTCAGAAAACATGTGTGTATAGACTAACGTGCACGTTACAATGGAAAATTTAAATAACAAAAACCTAGAATTTATTAATTTTATATATTCTACCTAACTTTACCTAACTTTATTTATCATCGAAATTACACCGTAGAATTTAAGAATTACTAAAAAAAATTTCAGAAATTTTTTAAAACTTTTACTTTTTATAATTTGAATAAATAAAAATATAATAAATTATTTATTTTTTATCATATTAGATAAAAAAGTTTTATACAAGTAGTATTATACTAGTAGTATGATTCTGCTTAGAAATGTGTATTTTTTTAAAAAATTCGAAAAATAATTTTATATTAATATTTAAAATAGTATTTTACATACTACGTACATTCTTATTATCCAAGGATACATTCTTTTATAAGTAAAATATCTTAGTGAAAAAATAATCTGCATACATTCTCTTTTAAATTATAGTAAAATCTTTTTTTTATAAATTTACAAATGCAAATTAAATATACAGATGATTCGTGAGCAGTGTTTAAAACTTTTTTTAGATCTATATATTTGATATAAGATCATGAATAATGCGGGTAAAGAAGTGACTATTAAGATATATTAAAAGCACGAAATTGTGTATTAGCTTTAACACATTCATTTGAAAATACTAAAAAAAATGTTCATAATGCTAAGCCATATGTCAACTAAAAATTTCAAAAAATTAAATTATTTTAAGAGATTCATCCCGTACATCAAAAATGTTGTAGAAAAGACTTTCAAACAATCTGTATAATAATATACTTGAGGGAGCAGATAAATATATGTATTTTTCTTTTTTTTTTATCAATCAAAAATTTTATGAATATTAAGTATATTATATTCTAATATATTTTAAAGATTTAGCGCGTGAGAAAAGTTTAGATCATTCTACTAATCAAAATTCGGAATAAAATAAAAATAAAAGAATAAGCAAATATTTTTATTTGCGTAAGGCAAGTGGTTTTATTCGCATATATTACATTTTTTAAATAAAATAGAATTACAAATTCCTCTATTTATCAAAATGTAATTAAAACTAGAAGAATAATTTATAATAATATGATTAAAATAATTCATTATTTTAGTATATATTAGAAGATTCAAAAAGTAAAAATATAAAATTACGAGTGTCGGCAAAGTAAATCAAGTTTTATTGAATTAGAAAGAAGGCTTGGTAAGTGTGACGATGAAAATCTTTTCTCTGCAGATGATTCAGAATTATGAATATAATATAACATAACAATGTAATATAATACTCATAATGCTCCAATAATTGTAAAACAAATTTAATCGTTGACAGTTACTGAACTTTTTAAAAAAATCTGAATTCAGTTAAACAAAAATATAGGCTTACAATGGTAAATTGTTCATTATAATCATTATAGTACAATAAATAAAAAATATAAAATATTCTTAGGGTAGAGCCAAAACAAAAAATACTTTTGAGATAAAATCTATTAAATTTTTTTTATTTCAAAGTTAAATAATTAATGTACAAAAATAACTAATGGGCTCCAACAGAATAGCAGAATATTTTTATTGCTTTTTTGACTCATTATTCCTTGATTCTTGTACACTTAGTTTAGCATCTTATTAATTGTTTTTGTTCTTTAGCGTACAGAAGACATTTGCAGTTTCTTGGATTATTACTCCCACATCTTTTATACTACAATATTATATTTAAATTAATATAATTAATAATCGCTTGTACAAATGTGCCAATATGAACTATTTCTTGATCTCTACATATTTAAAACTATTTTCCAAAATATGTTAACAATTTTTTGGTGTTTATATACATTTACCAATACAGCTTTTGAATATTTACATTCAATAATACTTCATAAATTGGTCGAATTGTATTAAAAAGAATAATTTCATATTTATATTTCTAATTTATTATCTGCATTTGCCTTTTACGGTGTGTATCAATTATAAAATTCGCGATGGTAATAATTGTACTATGTGAAGTCGGTTAGATGTTTATAATAAATGATATCTATTATAGAATTATCCATTTTATTTAGATTATTATTATTCTCGTTGAATATATTTTGAAATTAAAGATCGAAATTCACAAATGCATATTTTGCAATAATTTACAACATAAATCAATACATTAATTTTCATTTTATTATAAATTATTGTTACATCAGATGATGTTTTTCCACTTGTAAGAAATTTAAAAAAGTTATAAATTCAAACTCAATAGATTTTATAAGTTATAACATAAACTCAATAGATTTACATTGAAGAAAAGTGAGGATCTTTCTGATAACGGAAAGGAAGGAAATATGACAGTGACTCCTCTGTTTCGTCGGAAAACGTCTATCCCGGGAAACGTCGCGTGCGATGTCTTCGACACATCATCGTCAATCAGAATTACAAGTGTGTTATTTTTTTATTTTCTTTCTTTCACCTTTTTCTGCTGCGAGTTTTTTTTTACGAAGACGTAACCCATACCATTTATTTTTGTTATTCGTCAATAATACATAATATACTAATTTTTAAGGAATAACAATAATATTTAATTAAAATATTAAAACTTTAAATATTGCCAGTTTAATAGAAAAAATCTTCATCAGTTCATAATTAGCCCCTGATAATGAAATGCCATGTTATTTTTTTATTTTTACAATTTTATCTTTAATCATGCTTAAATTATTTATTTATTTATATAATATAAAAATTGGAAGATATATGACTGAAGCATTATTTCAACTTTTATTCAATGTTTTTTCTATATATATATATATATATTTCAATAAAAGAGAACATATAACATTGTTTTTTTTATCAAAAATAAACCTGAAACCTCACATTATTCTGCATTTCAGTTTAATTATCATCACTACTATTTATTATTGAATTTCACGTATTTTCATAGTGCATGGAATGTAAATAAAATAACTTATAACTGTAGTAGCTTTCAATTTTAACACTTACTTCAACTAAATAAGTACCGTATAATATTAGGTTATGGTAATTTAATTATTGTATATATATATTCTATTTAAAAAACAAAGAAAGTAAATATGTGATTAAAAAAAAAGATTTCTATTTAACCTACTGAAAGCTGAAAACCTTAAAATTTTGTCTTATAAAAATTATTTTAAAATCTTATTAAATTATGAATTATTTTTCATCTTAGTTTTTGCTAAAAATATTATTTTTTTTTCAAATGATTAAGTATTTTTCTAAAAAACAATATTAAAGAATCTCATATGCTTTTTTTGGAATTTCTTATTCAAGCTAACGAATCTAATTTTTTTTATTTTACATTAAAATTAATCATTATCTATATAATATTATTTGTTAACTTTAAATTAGACATTGTTTTTAAAAGTTTATATACAGCTGTATTGAAATAAAATGTTAGAAAAAGGTTTTGAATTATAACATATATACTGTACAATAGATTGTTATAAAAAATTAATTTACTTGAAACAATTCGAATTTTTATGTATTACACGATATAAACATTCTTTAATTTTTAATTTTGATAAAAATGTAATAGAAATAAAGTTGAAAATGTATATTTTAATGATTCATTTTAGTAATTCATCTATATTGAGTTTTTGAAATACTTGTCGCTTGCTGTTTAATTTTTTCATAATTTTCTAAAATGAATGAATCGAATGTAAAACTTAGAGATTTAAGTATCAAAAAATAAATATATAGTACATTAAATAAAAATTTCTTTTAATCGAAAAACGATGAAATGTATTTAAAATTTTAGTCATTTAAAAAAATGAAAGAACATCAAATAATTATTTTTGATAATATATAAAACTTAGTATATAGAAATTACTCCAATCAAAATAACAACTACAATTAACTTAATTGCAAAAAGAGTATTCAATAACATTAGTAACTAATATAATTTCTGTAAAATAACCACATATTTAAGTACCCTTATTTATAATTTATAAGTAAAATTCAATATAAATTATTTTATAGTATATAAGTAAAATTTTCAGTCAACATATTCTTATATAATCTAAGAAAGAGGAGAATTTTCAGTTAACAACAAAAAAATAAATAATATTTTCAAAATGAAAATAAATTCTGATGACACACTAAAATAAAAAAATTAATTACTTGAAGCATATTTGTTTTAAGACTCCACCTTCAAAATCTGTCCCAAAAATTGAGCGTTTAATCTGAAAATATTTTAGTTATTAAATAAAAAAATTCATATCCGTTCGTTTTTTTATTTTAATATTTTCAATTTTGTATATTATATTTAGATAGAGACGTTCTCAGTCGAATATCTATAATGTATTTCAATACAATGAAATATATCCTAAGAACTAAGATTGTCGATAAAATTTTCTAGGTAGAAACTTCGCATGTTAAATGGTAATATTTGAAGAAATTTAAAGTGTATTCATAAATAATTGTATGAAAACTTTAAAAAAATTATTAATAATTATATATATATTTTTTTCTTCTTTGTTTAAAGGAGGTTTTTTATACCAGTGATAAATATAAGTAAATAGATTTAAATAAATTGAACTTGTGAGTATTTTATTACACTACTTCGAAATTCCTTTCAATACATTTCCCGATTCATTTTTATATAATTTTAGTATTATTAATAAATATTAATACCATGATATAAGTAAAGTAAATCAATATTTTTATAATTTTTATTATACATGTTTTTATTTTATAGATTTTTATAATAAACATACTATAATTATCTTATACTTATTAAAAATATTTTTTAATATAATTATTAGCTAAGTTGTAATATTTTAAAATTTTTATAACTTCAACATTAAAATGAAGATTAACATTACTTTAAAATAAATATCGTGATTATACACTGTCATGGTGTAAAAAAATTAATTTTTATATTTATGTAATTCATAATTTAAAATTACACAAAAATTATATAATAAAATATGTTATTTCTGTTACTTATTTGCAGATATGAAACTTGGAGAGGCTATTACAAAGGACTTAGTATTAATCTCATGAGAGTAACACCAGCTACTGTAATGACTTTCGTAGTTTACGAACATGTATCTTATTATCTATTGAAAATATAGAAAACATGAAAAATAAATCAAGTTACGATTCTTTTTACAATACATTTTAGATAGATTTAAAATAAAATCAATTTGAAAATTTTAGCAAAATAGTAGAATAATTTTAAATAATTAAATATCTTAATTTACAAATAAAATAATTTAAAGAAATAAAAATAAATTTATTAATATAGTTAAAAATTATATTTTAGGAAAACTAATATAAAATAATAAATACATTTTAATATTTTTTAATAAATTTATCAATTTTTTTTGTTTAAAATTTAAATGCATTTTATAAATGCAAATAAATACTCCAAAATTGTTAATGGATTTCCATAATATACATATATTTCAAATTTTTATAATATATAATATTAATAAATACTTTGTAAAAAGATATATCTAAATGTATTTTTATTTTTCGTACCAAAAACTAAATCCAAATCCCTTTCTACTCAATAACTAAAAATGAATTTTATTCTTGTTAATACATCTTAAATAACTCCATATTTTTTAGTCTGTACTGTATCACGTATTCAATTGTATAATAGTGAAGTGCGATTTCCTCAGTAATTAATGATATATTCGTTAGCTGATTATTCTAATAATTTTAGCGTCAATTTTACTTTTGCTTCTGTTGACTAAGGGCCCCTTTCATCTTAAATTCCTTCATCTATCTATCCATGTATCCTCTTATATTCATTTGAGTACAGTAATGCTTTGTCACTTTAAAGTCTCTTTACCATGGGCTTAATTTATTTTAAACAAAGATACAGTTTACTATTTCGGTGCAGCTTTAATTACAGTGAGCTTTCCCACTCTTCTTCAAGGTTTATCAGTAAGATCTGCTATTTTTTGTCTGTCAAATTTTCTTCTTAAATCTCTCTTCAAAATAATCTAGTTTTAATTTTATTCTAATCAATTAAGAGATCATACAACTTTTGACACTTTTATTGTATAATGAATTTATCGCCAGATTCAATCCAATGATCTGTATTCATGATCAATACAAGTTCGAACTATACTACTGGATTTAAAAATAATCTAAAGTTGCCCTACTTCAACAGTCATCGGATTGAATAAATTCATCAGGTACTCGTCTAACGTACCAATATTAAAGAATTTAGTTATAATGATATTTATAATTTATTTATAAAGGAAGTGTTTCTTTATTGGTTCTATTAGAAATCAATAAACGGCATTTTCAATGAGATCCCATTCTTTATATACATTGATAAGAAGAGAATTCTTAATATCGTAAGAAGTTTAAACTCTTACTGAAAATATATAAAATATTCTAATTGAGTATGATTTAGTGATGTTGATCATTATTTCGCTTTAAAGTTAGTTTATCATTTATTTAAAACGTGCATATTTTCATGAATATTCTTCAAATATTAAATTATGAAATTATATGCTTATGAATTTTTGATATATATAATTTTGAGTTTCGTTATTTGAATATATAATTGATGGCTATTTTAAATCTATAAATGATATGGTGGATTGGATTGTCTAAATTTTTTATCTAGATATTATCTCATGTAATGTATTTATAGTATCAGTAAACTTATTTGTTCTCTTTTCAATATTTTTTATGTTATCTCAGTTATTGTCAACTTAACTCTTCATGTAATAAGTAAAGATTTTTGTTAGAATTTTCAATTAGCTCATTTTGCATTAAATCTTCTAAATTTAATTTTTTTCTGTCCTTTTCATATTCAGAACCTTCTCTTTTCTAAATACATATGACACTTTAACCATTATCTTCATAATTTAAAAACCTATAGAAATTGATCATTAAATGTTTTAATCAACTTTTAAAGAGGGTATTCTTTGAAATTTTAGCTACTTTTGACTAATTATATATTTTTATTGTAAATTTAAGTAACACTCAATTTTATTTATTCGTACTCTTATTAACAAGTTTAAATATTTCACCCATCTTTTTATCCTGATAATTTTTTAATTAGCATTATCTGGTGTTCTAAAAAAGTAGTTCTAAAGAGTTCTAAATCTAACAAATTTAATGGACTGATAATATGAGTATTAAAAATAAATTAGGGTTTACAGTTCCGTGCACGTTAATACTTATCTACTAACGAAGACATTATTGTTAAATTACTGTATAATATAAAGTACCTATTTCGAAATATTTTAAATAATTAAAATTTTGTCATTTTCTATAAATAAATCTTTCGTAATAGTGTTGTAATAATACAATTATATAATCAAAATAAAAGGTACAATAAAAAGATATCCTTTTAAATAATATCATACTTTCAATTTTAGAGTTTAATTTTTTTTTGAGATTATATTTTTAATCATCGTATAATTAAATTAATACGTGTATTTAATTACCATGAACTTTTTGTTTTATGTTCCAACTTACTACAATCATTTATTATAGTTCTATAATTTTTATAAAGGATAAAATTCTTTTTAAATTTATCTTTTAACATATTTATTTCTTTTATCGTATATGTCTGTAAACCATTGAGTAAATCTATACTACTATTGTTATACGAGTACCGACAATTGTTTAGCAAATTATTATCACCTTTTCTATCCGCTTCATTATATCGTCAATTAATTTTTTTTAATTTATGTTCACGTTTTTTCTAATTAGGTATATTATTAATTTTAATCGTAACATTTTACTTCGTATCAGATCATGTTTGGTGAATCGAAAATTTTTCCTTACATTCCTTTTTTTCTAAACAAAGATGTTTTTATTTATATTTTTAAAATGATTTAAACAAAAACATTTATTTTAATTTAGCATTTAATCACATATTTATTATATTAAACTTATTATTTCCTTCTATACCACGAAAAGATGCATTTAATGCCAAAATATAAATAAAATATTTTTCACGCTACAATTCATATTAGAATATTTAATTTCCGACTGAATGACTTCAAGCTATTGAGATGTTTGTAAATCATTTTAAAATCATTTTTAAATCATTTTTAAATCATTTTTAAATCATTTTTAAATCATTTTTAAATCATTTTTAAATCAATAATATTGCATTTTTCTTAATATTCTTATACTATCTATCTAAATTGTATATTTTACAAATATAAATTTGTCTTTTCCTTTAAAATAATTTAAAACTTTAGTTTTTGTAAACAAAAATTGTTATGAATTTTAATTTCAACAATACATGAATAGATATTGACTTACATAGTCGAAGACGTGTTTAATAAAAGTAAAAAATTTTGTATTTTTTTTTTATTAATTATTTATATGCATAAATAATTCTGTATTTACTAATATATTTTTAACCACCAATTTAGATTCTATTAAAGACTGGTTCCATTTTGAATTTTTCTCTTTTTAGGTTGGAATTCCTTGACATTTGCAAATAAGGAAATAAGTATCGCCTCAATAATATGGATAAGACAATTGTTTGTCTTACTAGATTGGGTGATATTTGGTTTGGTATAACATTTAATCTTGTTTTCATGCTATTACAAATGCTTTGAATTGGGATATATTATGGATTAATATCAAACCAACAGTATCAACCTGTGATTTTAAATTTTAAAGCGGTGATTTTAAAAACGATATTCATGAAAAGGATTATATCTTCAAAAATATGGGTCGGACAAATTTGAATTAAGCCAGTGTAGGGCTATTCATGATCAAATCACAATAAGAATGAATGAATATATGCGTTGTAGAATGTAGTTTTTTAAACTACCTCTCGCAAATCGATTCTTAAAGATTTCTTGGCCCAACCTGACTATTTTGTTATCAATAAGCCTAACTATATGAACGTCACGATCAGAGTAATATTGACAAGATTGCAGTGGAATTAATCCTCCTACTTATTTATGATTGTAAAATGCATATTAATTTAACTTATAGTGATCATTATATCATCTAAATTTGTAGTGACTAGGTTGTAATAAGTAAGGTAATCAGTCAATATTCATTCTAAACAAGGTCTAAATTAATTTTTTTAAAAGTTGTATTATAGACAATTTGTTTTAACTTGATGGATATCCTTTCACGTTAACATATCTTTATTAAAAGACTTATTGATTAGTTTGGTAATTAACATATTATTTAAACATGCTGAGAAGAACCTTCAGAAAGTACCATAATGGAACACAGGTGTTACTTCCTTAAAGTTGTCAGTCAATCGGTCCCACTATACAAATCAGTATTCTATTAACTTTGCGAGAAAGGGGAAAGTTTAATAAGCATATGACTGTGTTCATAAAGAGTTTTTCCTTATCTAAAATCAGATACATTATTTATCATCATTAAAGAAAACAACGAACTTTTTTTACAAGGTTTTAAGATAATGTCTACCCCCAAAAAGCGATTCTCTTCTCCTTGAATTCATAAAAAAATCTCAATACGAATCGAAGAAAAATAAATTGATTTGTTAAAACGTTACATTTGGTGTTGTTTTGGACTTCGAAGAGGAAATGCTCCTTATGGACTGTATTTAATTCGTGCTAGGGCTCTTTTGTTTTCTGATAATGTAAAATGCACATTTATAACACTTAAAGCTAGACATTTAATTAAACGATACCTGAAGTCGATTAGCTTCAAATGTCAATAGATATTTATCCTATTTTTATTAGAGCTAAAATATAATATGATACATATTATCTTTATGGGCTAAGTAGGTTACTGTGCAATAGAAACTTTATTGTTTGGAATGGAAATTTCATCTTCTTGTAGTCTCTGTTGTGTATCGTCGGGTTCTACTTTGTCTTTTTTTGACTTGGTAAAGTGCAACAGCTAAATAAATCATTCTCATAATACCAAAGAAGTTTACTAATCCATATTTATCCATAGCTAATCCATCTTCTTTTCAGAGGAAGTGAGATTCTTCTATTAATAACTTTCATCGAAAAATAGATAATATAAAATTTTCTTAATACCCTTACAAAGGTAACTTTTTAATCCCTTGAAGAAACATATATACGAAATTTTTATTACATAAAAATAATAGAACTGCACTTGGTTAAGAAAATATCAAATAATTTTAAAGTAACAAAAACACTATATTTTTTTATTTTACCTAATATTCTATTACATATATTTTAATATTCTATTTTTTGTTGTACAAATTTACGTATGGGTGTCACGTATATTTTTAAATACCCTAGCATTATGAATTGAATAAATTATTTTCTAATATTACAAACGGGGGGTTTAAAGAAAACAGAAAAATTTTTAATAATTTATTTACATTTAATAATTAGATTTAATATTGATAAAGAAAAATTTTTCTATCTTAAAATTTGTGAATATAATGTAATAATAATAATAGTATTTTGTTAATTATTATTTATTAATAATAATATTATTGTAATATCGAACATAACGTCATTTTTTACACCTAAACCAAAAATTATAGTTTTTAAATATACTTATAATAACAGTTAGTAATTCTGTTACTGCAATTACATTATGTTAAAACTTGCTACCTTCTTTACATCAGAAAATAAACTTATATTAGATATTGTCTTCCCACTTTTTAAAAAATCCGCAAGAGGCAGTATTAGGGCTGATAACAATACAATATTTTCATTTATATTACTAATTTATCTTATATTTTTAGTAACGTAATATATATTGTATGGTTTGAAAATATTAAATTAATGGATTCGAGTAAAATTGATAATACACCAAAACAAGCTATGGTATATATCTGCGGAGGTTTGTAAAAAATTAAAATAAGTATATTACAATTTTTAACTTAATCGTAATTGATGCCATAACCCTACTTTATTTTTATACAAGATATCAAATAAAAGCATACATATATAAATATCTTAAATCAGTTTATGTATAAGTTAATTTTTTTTAGAATGTCATCATGATAATGAAATTCGCCCAAGAGATCCTATTCGTTGCAGAGAATGTGGTTACAGAATAATGTATAAAAAGCGTACAAAACGCCGTATCCTTTTATTTTTAAATATAAATTTTTATACATTTTTTTTTTATATATTATATAATATATATGTTTGCTATTCAATTTAAATTCCGTACTTATTATAACATACAATTTAATTTTTTTTTCTTTTGTATAAAAAATATTTGTTAATTATCAAGTGTTAAAATACTCAGATATCACAAAAATTTAATGAAAATGAAAAGAATATTAGTATTATATTCATATTTATAAGTATTTTAATAATTATTTATATTTTAAAAAATATCAAAAAATTAAGTCTAAAAATAAAATTTGAAATATTTTTAAATTCAGTTTTATGAAATTTTTTGTGGATTAACTAAAATAATTTAATATTTTTTATTTTTTGAATGTTTCCTTAATATTTATTTTAGTTGTTGTATTTGATGCCCGATAAATTATGGAAAATAAAATACACATCTATTAAAATAATTATCATTTTGTGAAGAAATTTAGTATTGATCTAATATTTTATAAATAAATGACATTTGTATATTGTAAAAAAAAATGAAATAAAATTAATTAGTATGAAACTATTTTGAATTTTCAATTTAAAGAATATATTTATAATACGAACACCAATTTTTAGGGTATAATATTTATTCAATTATCTTTTAATTTTTATAATTGTAATATCAGATTATACAATATTAAGAACACAGTGTATAAGCAATAATTTTTATATTTACAATAAATAAATTACATTTTTATTGATATCTAACAGAATCATAAGTTTCGAAATAAGATTTTGTACATAACACTAGCAAAATGTTAATAAAATTAATATAAATTTTCTAAATAAATGTGCATATAAAAATATTTCATCGATCCCATCATTTGATATTCATTGATAAAGTCATTGTAATCTTAATGAGAAGTGGTGCAATTTATACTGTTCATCTCATATTTTAGTATCGAATATTTATAAAACTCAGTAATCTAATGTTATTTGAATTAATTATCTATTAAATTAAAGATATTTTACAACCATTTCTTAAATTTATATAGATGGCAATATTTTCCTAATTTTAGAAATGTTAAGAAAAACAGCAATGAACGTGAAAAATTTTAAGTTAGTAGATAAATAGTAAAAAATAATTTTAAAAAGTATCCATTTTATTATTTGAATTTGATCAATTCATAAAATTATTAAATCTTGATATGTAGTTAATTTGAGATAAATATATATATTAACTATAAATTGCAAATTTTTTGTACATCATAGATATTGTTTCATTATTGACCTGCATTATGAGGCATATGTATATCTATATTTGTTGGAATATTGCACAAAGGAAAGTGACAGATTTCAAGAATTTTACATGGTTTTAAATTATCACGCATTTATTTTATATAAATGTGTGTTGTAAATCTGTTATTTATTTTTGAATCCCATGTAGAATTTTATTCATAATTTCAGTTTAAAATCCATATAATTAATTGATGCAAATTGTATTCTGAGAAGTAACAGATCAGTAAGATTTTTAAAATATGAATATAAGAAACGATATTTACAACTAATTAATAGTCAAAATTGGTTTTAAGCATTTAAATATTTCTTGTTTTTTTTTAAAAATAATATTTTAATTCAATGATTTGGTTAAATTATCGTAATTATTTTCTATTATTTAAAGTACTTTAATTTCAATAAAACAAAAATTAAAGAAACTTGATTAATTTTGGAACTAAAAAAGAAAAATAAATATCTTTTGTTTCATTTGATAATAAACATAAATATACTATTAAAATATCAATGATAATAAGTATATAAGATAAATCTTTTTTCTACTTCTCATCATGCATTAAATACAATAATTTGATAAAAAGATATCATTTCATAAAAAATGAGAAATTTAATAAATTTTTCAAGTGCATGTAAAATCGAATTATTTAATCTACATAAGATTTTATGTAGATTAAAATAAAAATATATAAAAATATTAATGAAGAGTGCTCAAGATATAACAAAATATGTATCTCTTTATTATACCCTAAAATGTACTAAATTATAATTATCCATAAACACATTTTTAGATGTTTTTTAACTGTTTTTTAAAAAGAGAATTATTAGGTTGCTATAATTTCCATTTGTTAGATATTAATTTTTAAAATTATAGTGATTAATAATATTAACAATATTTTTTAGTATGATTAGCCTTTCCTTAAATTAATGTTTAATAACAGTGGTATGAAAACCAAGATGTATAAATACAACAGATACTATGAATTGTGATTTTTTTTATATGCCTGTTTTAATAATATATATTTAAGTAAGAGGGAAGTTTAAAATGTGGAAATGCTTTATTAAACTTATTTTCATGTATTTTATATTCACTACAACTCAGTTTTATATAAAAAAAGAAATCAAATATACTTAGCAATAATAATATACCAAAAATAAGATAATATTTTAGGAATAAAATATATTATGTAATTATTACAAATTTTAATAATGAAAATAATTCTCTTTTTAAGGTGTTTTTAAGATAAATAAAATTTTATTCACTTCTTATATTTAATTAATTGTTTTATTTAAATAATTTTTGAAATAAGGTTCTTTTTGCGAGCTACTTTTTTTAAAATGTAGAAAATGGATAAAAATTTAATATTATATTTTTTTATTCGTTCTTATAAAATTAAAAAATGAATATTTTATAAACTTATACTAACACTCAATCTCTTCAGTGTAAATTGTAACATGCCTTGGAGATTGAATATATCTGAACACGTTTTTTTAGATTCTTGCAATATTTTTGATAATAAATTGATTTGAGTATAAATTTATCTGAATACATATATGATACACGTGTATTTAATGTAAATATAATATTAATTAATAATATTAAAATACTTTCTCAGATTTTTATATAATATTTGCATCTTAAAATACACAACCTTTTAAAAGATAATAGTAGTAAATTGTCCTTATGATACCACAAAATTATTAAAAAATTGATAAAAATATATGAAAAATTTTCATAAAAGTTAGAATTAAAATGTTTTTGTTTTTAAATTAGTAATGCTTTGTACATATTGAAGCCTACATTATGCAATATGCTATAGAAATAAAGAAAAATAGATATACAAGATAATATTTGATGACTTAAATGCTGATGAAAATGAAAATATTTACTTAAGCGTTTTATAATTTACATAGAAATAACATATTGGCATACATTGTGAAGAATTAATTGGCACTAAGTAGCATCTATTCTCTGTCCTGCTTCGACTTCTCTTACCATACACATGTCAATTCTTTTAAAATTATGAGTATTTTCTTGTTCATTAATTTTTCCTTCAAAATTTGTTGAAGAATGAATTATGGAGTTACTACTTGATTTAATATTATGTTTAACAAAACAATGAACATGTAACTCGTTTAAATTTTGCAATGAAATTGAACATAGCTGGCACTTGTACATTGTACTATTATTCATTTTATCAAGCTTAATTTTCTCTAAATTTACATTATTTGATTGAGAGCACATTGTCATGTAATAGTTTTCAGATAAATGAGCTTCTGTACATTGAGACCTTGAATGAATAGGGTTGATATCTTCCTCTGAAGAACTATCACCACCGCTTGTCACTTGATTTGGAAGCATTCCTATTTCCCATTGCTCAAGTTTACTAGGATCCTTCTCAAAAAGCTTTTGAGCCATAATCTATTCAAACAATTTATAAAATTATAAATAATTGATAGAAAATTTTACTTAAAAATTGAAAATATTTTTAGATAAAAACTTACTCGAAGACTAGTAAGACTAGTATCACAGTCATTTGTATCAATGTCATTTAAGTTTATGCTAGATCTTTCCATTTCAGCATATGTTCCAAATGGCAACTTGCGTAAACATTCAAGTTTCATAATGTGCATTTTACTACGAAGATGTTTTGCCAAATGTCCATGAATGCGAAAAGCTGACTTACAGTCTGTACATTTAAATGGGCGAGGATTGCTTGCTGTAGCAGCTCCAAATGTTGATGTCATACTTACCTTTATCAAATAAATATCATTAAAATTTTAATAATCAAAAATTTATTTTATGATTTTGAAATAATTGGGAAAAACATTAAAATTCTAGTTTCAATATCATAACTCAAGATTAACAAATATCTTAATATTTAATATAAAAGTTACTTGTTATTTTTCACAGTAATACTAAAAAAACAATAAATTTTTTATAACTATCTTTGTTAAGATAAAAATTAAGATAAGATCGTATTTAAAAAAAAAAATTCGAAGAACTTATATATTTTCTTTTTTTTACTATTTAAAGTATAAATGATCGTATTTCCATTCTTTTCCAAATAAAAATATAAATACATTTATTTTTAAAGATCTATTTTTACATTTAAGTTACAATATTCAATAAAAATTTTGTTATTATTTATGTGGTGAATTTTAGATAAAAATAAAAAATAATTTCTTCGAAACGGGCATTGACCATGTCCTAACTTATTGTATTTATAGTTCAATTTTTTCTTACATCAAAACAAAAAATTCTATAAATGTAATGGTAACATAAACTTTTTAAAACATAGATATAAGAATTATATTTCCAAATATATATAAAATTTTGTATTAAGAAATTTAAATAAACTGTTCCTTGATTATTATTAATTTTTTTGAATCACTTTTACTTTCATTTTACTGATCAATGCTCTCCATTATCACACAATAACAAGAATGTTTATACAATAATAAATTTAAATCATAAGTTTGATAATAATTTATATTAAAATTTATTAATAACATATACTTGTTTATTATGACTTAAGGCTACTCAGTATTAAAAACCTATTGTTAGCATTCGAGTTATGTAGCGTGAAAATAGTTGACAATATTAAATAAAAAATCTCATATTGTTATATAAAAATAATCATTATCGTATATAATATTCCATAATATATTATTTATTATGCAAATTATGCTTTATATTATAATTAAACTATTTATCACTTTATATAAAGATAATGTAATAACTTATAAAAAAGATAAATTGATTCATAATAGTTAATATAAAACAACATAGATATGAATTATTTAGTAAATTTAATTTATAATAAAAAATTCTGATAAATACACATAGTTAAGTTATCAAAATATTAAGCTGATTAAATCGATACTATGTTATATAAATGGTAGAAATTCGACATGAAAAGTGAAATACAATTAAGAAAGAAAATGATTGACCATAATTAAAACAAAAATTAGTACTAGAATATCAAGACAAAAAAATTAAGCACTACTGATGATACTAGAAAACAAGATTGATAAAATGGATTTTATAATCAATGCATAAAATTATAAGTACAAAAACTAGTCTTTAATTGTAATTATATTGAAATACAGCAATTTCTCTTAAACAAAAATAAAATATAAGTTTGCTTTGTAATATATGTAGACACAATAAATATAAAATATATTTACAATATAATAGTAGTTTAATAGTACTTTAATTTTTCCCAATATGTATATACAATTACTTAACACTAAGTAATATAAAGTATACATACAGAAAAAATTCAACTTCTACTAATTTATATTGTAAAGTATATTTTATATTTACTTTGTATATTAAATACTGAATATATATAGCAATGTATTAAGCCCATTATACAAAATTGTAAAGATGTGATAACAGACACTTTTATTTATCTTGAAAAATAGGTGATTTGGAAAGTTGCTTTTATATTAAAATTGATTATATTATTTACAAAGATTGAAAATACAAAATTAATATACATAATATATTTTCTAAATTTAGAGTTGCTAATTTTTAACTTCGTTAATAAAATTATAGTTATTAGCATTAAGTAATATGATATAAGAGATGAGTAAATATTTTTCATTTAAAAGAAAAATTACAATAGTAAGTAATCAATCTTTTAAAAATATGAATTTTATTATAAGTATTATTTAATCTTAAAATAAAGATATTATTTTTACTTTTTTACTATAAAAATTATTTTTTAAATTACATAAAATGTAATGCATTATTTTTTTTAAACACTTCATATATTCTTAGTTTGAAAAATTTTTTATTCAGTGCTTTATAATATTTTTGATTATAACATTAGTTTTTGATTGTATTATATATTTTTTTCATAAATGAATAATATAACATCATTTACTATGATACCAACTAAATATTAAATAGAACCAAATAAACCAAATAAATAGTTTAATTAGAAATGATAACGCTGTGAGCAAAATAAAAAATTTATGTTAGTCATTTAAAATAATAACTTTATTAAATTTAAACTTAGGATTAATTTTAATTAGTTTGATTCCATTAAGGTTTACCAAGAAATGAATTTCAATCTTTCTTGTTTTTAAAAATTTAGAAATAATTAAATATGATTATAAATATCCCCAAAATAAGTTTTTTATGCATTCGAATGACACTTTCTTAATCCATACCTTGTTGTGATGAAGTGTTGATCGTTCATGTTTGGTAAGGTGACCCTTTGTTCGAAAAGAAGTACCACAACTTTCACATTTGAAGGGTCGCTCAAAATAATGAATGTTTATATGCAATCTCAATTGGCTTGATTTACTAAATACCTTGCTACAAATACCACAAACACTGCGAGCATCTTCGGTTATACTAGTATCAAAAATAAACAAGATAGAAATAAGTTTGGTAACATATATTTATATTCTAGGCTTACGTTGTAGCTTACCTCGCAAAATTTGGGCTTCCAGTGACTGATGGCACAGTTACTCGAAAACCTGGTCCTCCAACAACAACTCTGCGTGGTACCACCTCTGGAACTAATGGTAGTCGAAGTGCACTTGAACCTGCACCCCTTCCTGGCAACTCTGCTACCAAACTTGCGCGTTCTGCCACCGATACCAGACTCGCCAATTCTGTTACAGGCTCATCTGGTTGTCGAGTTGTTAAATCCATAGGAGCTGCTGGTTCTTCAAGTCCATGTAAAAATGCCACATGACCGTACGGATAAGTGGCAGGTCTATCTGTAGATAGCAAACCTGGTAATCGAGGTGCAATGGGCCGTGCCAAACTCAACAATCCTCGAGCCGCCTCACGTTCTTCACCACCTGATTCATCGCTTTCACCTTCAACCTCGGTTTCTTCTTCAGAGGTAGAACTAGCATCACTACTACCTTGATGGTGATCCATGTCAGCACTTTCATCGTGCAGAACTGGCAATATAACGCATTTCTTACGATGGGACTTAGACTTCATATGCTTTGTAAGGTTGCCCTTGGTCTTAAAACTATAAGAAGATGTCATAATAAAATACACGTATATTGAAATATATTGGAAGATTATAGGCTTACCCGAAGGCGCAGTGAGCACACCGATAGGGTCGCAGATTCGTGTGTGTACGTATGTGTTTTTTTAGCATTGAAGGCTTCTTGCAACGAATTCCGCATTCTTCACAGATGTATCGGCCTTGACCTGCAATAAATGTGAGTAAGGCGTCTGTTAACACTGGATCAAATCGCTGTTCTTCCCTACCAAGTTTCAGCTTACCTTTACCACGTACATACTTATAGCCTTCGTTGTTTTCGAATTTACTTTCGAAAAGTCGAAGCTTCCGAGCTCGTTCCTGACCATCGCTCTCAAGTCCACTATCGGGACTGTTAGGAGTTCGTGGTCGCTGTGACGAATGCGTAAGTATATCTTCGTGACGGACATTGGCCAGTGTGTAACAACTAGGTCGGTGTCGCGAATCATAATGTGTAAACTCCAGTTCTGGTGGCGCTTCCTTACAGATTTTCCAATTTGAGTACATAGATAGACCATGCTGTTGAGTTACATACATAGGTTGTGGTCTGTTGAGTGTACAATAAAAAAGTCTCGTTGAACATTTGAGACCTAAGTATGTATAAGCATGACCATTCAAATATAATTGTCCATACGATTTTTTAGGTCGGGGCGTTTCTGGACTAACGAGCGGTAACGTATTGACAATGGACGTGATTCCATGATAACGCTTAGGTGTAAAGCTACCAGGTTTCAAAGGAAGCGAAGTTGGTCGCAAAAATTTATTACCAACAACTGGCATGGCTTTAGTAATTCGAACAATTTCATCACCAAATTCTGAAATAAGAGAATTAAATGAATGGACACGAGTTTCTGATACATGTAAAACATCAAGACTTGGTGCCAAACTGGGTGGCGAAATATTAGGTGCTAAAACAGTGAGACCAAGATGATCACAATTTTGTGATCCTTGCGCAAGTGTTTCTATCACCGGCTTTTGTAGCATAGTTCCACCCGAGTGCAAACTCGAACGTACAACTACTGAAGCAGTTTCCGAACCAGACACTGGACTCAAACCAGAGTTAGGAGTGTCACCAGGTGAACCACCTGAATGAGACTCGATACGCAAGGTTTTACTTTCGCCACTACGGTCAAGAATGCGCACTTCACCACCAAACATATGTAAAACAGGTCGAGGATATTGAGACAATTCCTCTAATCTCGGTCGCTTACGAATATCAACGAGTCTTGTATGGCCAAGTAAAGGTCCTGGTGACGGAAGTGGCTGCGTATTTACATAATAATCTGACTCAAATTCTGGATCAAATTCAGACTTAGATTCATTTTGAAGTTCGGAATAAATTTCTGAATGATAACTCCGTTGCGTTTCAAAATCTTGACATCGTTTGCGTGGTAGATCAGTTTCAGTGGATTTTTGTTTATAGTGTAGGAGTTTATGCAAGTGCGGATCAAACGATTTAACAATAGTTCGATTGTCAGTAATGATGCGCTCAATATGTTCTTGTAATAAATCAACCTTTGTTTTAGTAGTTCCTTCGATGAGTGTGCATTGTTGTAATGCTGTATGAAATTTAGGCTTATAAATTTTAACCGTCCTTTGATTTGAACTTGTACTAGGAATTTCTAAGGAGTGAGTTGATGATGAATGAATTGAAAGGGAATGTGATAATGGTGGTGGCGTGATTGCACCATTACTCGCACTATCGGAGAGACTTACATCCGAATCCTCCGAAAGGTGTAATGCGATCTGCAGTACCTATAAAGAAAGAAATTTTATATTATTTGCAGGCAACCATCAAATCATTATTTAATTAATGATGAATCATGGGTATAATATTTCACGTTATATATAAAATTTTTTAAAAGGATTTATGTACCTTATTAACATCAGCATCTTCCATTTTAAGAGTATGAGCCCTTGACCTACAATGTTTATAAAGATTAGATTTAGTTTTGAAGGCAAATCCACAAGGTAAGCATGGATAAGGTCTTTCATTTGTATGAGCCCTGATGTGTTTCTGAAGAACGCTGGGTTTGGTACAAGAAAGTTTGCAATATGGGCATACATAACCAGACTTGCGCGTTTCTCCGCTTTCGCTGATATTCGTCGAATTAAGACTAACCAAGTTATCCTTTGCGTTAAGTACAGTGATGTGCGATACCGTACTGACAACAGCAGTTGCAACCTCGCTAGTTGCCATTTTTTTGAACTTTTTATGTAGATATTTTGATTCTCCATTATTAGTTTTATTACTATAAGTAATATTATTATTACTATTGCTGCTATTGTTTTCATTAACACTATTTATGCTGGTTCTACCAAGAACGTTTCTATCGATGTTGTTGTTGTTGCGATTATTATTATTTGCCAATTGTGGATCGGTCATTGCCACAGTATATGTCTCTGTAAAAAACGAAGATAAATTAAAAATAAAGCTATTTATTTTACAAATATTTCTATTAAAAAGTCAAAAATACCCAAAAATTGGAATTTGTAACCACATTATATATATATATATACATTTTTCATTTCATGTTAACTGTTCCGGTCTAAAAATAAGGGTTTTTAAAAACATATTTGTTTGTTTCCATATTAAAATAGAATAGTAAAATGATACTCAGTACCATTTATTTTATATAAAATTATTAAAACATTATGGTAATCTTTAATTAAAAAAAACTTTTTATATGTTTAAAAGTTTTTTAATTCTTTTACATCACATATTTCGAAGTACTTTACTTCATTTAATAAAGATATACTATAAAAAAAGAATTTTAATTGAATATTGTAGTTGATGTAAATAAAAAATTGAATGAAAAAGGTGATATTTATTTATAAAACCCATAATCTTACCTAATAGATAAATTTTTCTTGATTAAATTGACATATGATTGTTAAAAGACAATTGAAAACTTGTTATACAAGTTTTTTTTAATTTCTCCCATACTATTATATACATTTTTCCTTTATGTAGTAGCAACAAAATGCTATTTAGTCAAGATGTTTTTTATAAATTAACACATTGTCTAAATTAGATTAATTTTCAATAAAATATATACAAAATATAATAGTTTCAAAAAATTACATAGAATTAAGTTTTTTAAATTTTTAATCGAATTAGACATTTAAAAAAAATTTTTTTAAATATGCTTTATACATATTGTTTATTATATAAACATAATATTGTAAGCAAATATATAGTTAAAGATTCGTTTTTCTTTGAATTAAAAGCTTTATCTTAATATTTTAATACTTTTTATACTTTCATAAATCGTAGTTTAAATTTAGAATAAATTTTTTCCTGTAGATATTATTCACATATATTTCTTAATTAAGATATTAAATTTTTGTAATTGAAAATAATGTTTTCTAAATTTAAAATGTAGTCTTCATGAAAAAATTAATGTAAAAAATTAAAATGTAATTTTTATGCTAACAGTAAATTATTTATAATTTATTTCTATCCAAAGTAAAATGCAACATTTTCACGAATTAATACTACAAAAAGTTTTTAATAATGTTTTATTTTAATATAATTGTAAATAGTAATAATGTAATACATAAATTTAAATTTTAAAAAATATTTTAGTTAGATAATTTAATTTTACTGCTACATGTATTTTTTTTACTAAACTCTATAATTGAAAGTGAAATAAAACATTTTTTTTAAATCTTCATTTTTAAGCTCGTATACTTAAAATAAATAAATACATATTAAGTTATCAACATATTGAGATCAATAATAAAGAAGTTCATTTAATTTAATTTCTTTTAAAGAAATTCAATTTAGTATTTAGGATTTAGCTTGAGCTATATGAAAAATAATAAGCAAATTTAATTTTGATTTTCTATTAATAAAAATAATAACATTATATATAAAAAAAATCAAGACTACAATTAATCATCATTGCTGCTGGATAAATAATATCAAAGACTTATGACGTTATCTTACTTTATTTAAATTTAAAAATTTACCACATTATTACAGATAAAGAGAGAATTAAAACCTTTTTCTCAATTACATTTCAAATAATATTTATATAATTATTGAATATTATTTTTACATAAAAATCACTTTTCTAACACTAACAACCATTTAATTACATCGACTTTTAAATGACAAGGGAATCGTTAGTTGGAGAAGAATGAAAAGAATATCGATGAGTTCGTTTTCATTTTTCTTGCTCTGACATGCACTCTGTCAATAACTTCTTATAATTATTTTATTTGTTTTTGTTTTTATAAACTTTAGCTCTATTAACTAAATATGAATTTTTTATGCCAATTAAATTGAATAGCTTTTTATTTTATACAATAATACAAAATATAACTATTATTTTAAGATACATACCATAAATCCTATTTTCTTTATATTTCAAAATTCATGGACAAAGTATGAATTTTAATTGGTGATATCATTAAAAAAGTTTTGGATTGGTTTTTAATTCAAATTCATTTATACATGTATTAGACCTACATTATAAAATCAATTGTAATTAATATTTTTGATAAATTAGCTAACTACATTCGAATAAAAATTTACTAAATTGTATTGTTGTGTATGTATTCATAATTCTGCAGCCATAAGTTTACCTGTGTCTAAATTACTTCTATATAATCTTTATAACTATGTAATCTTAAATTGGTTAAATATACATAGTCATTCAACTTTTGAAATCAAATATCGTACTAGAAATAAACAAATACTATATAATTAAAATTCATAAAAGTAATTTATATTTTTCAATATCATCGATAATCCTGAATTGAGATAGTTTTATTTTTAATTGACATATGAAAACCGTTATTAAAAATAAACGATTTAATGTAAGTCAATTGTGATTAAAATGTTTATATTAGAATAATAGATTTCTATATAAATTAAAATAAGTGTTGCAATAAGCATTTATTCTTAACAAAATGGTATACAGAAATATGACTTTTAAATAAAAATATTAGTTCTTTTTAACAATCAAAACATATTTTTACATATTAATTAAGAATTTTTTATAAATATTAAATGTTAATATCTACGGAACATTAAAGCTGCTTGAGTATGTTAAAATTTAGGCATCTCATCTCGCATCTATACAGAGAAATGGAGACAGGCGGGGAATGGGATGTCTATGAAGGAAAAAAGCAAACACACTGGAATTGGTTCGGTGACACTGTTACTAAGAAATCCAGATAGAAAAATAAAAGTACTACACCAAATTATATGAGACGTTATAAAGAACACAATACATCTCTTTAAAAACTATATTAAAAAAATTTGCTTTTATCAGAGTGAGAAATTCCAATAATTGCTTGTGACTTCTTTAGAGTTTGAACTTTAAGGTTTGTTTTTTCTATAAGTGCAGATCTATTTTATTTAACCTTCAAATCTTTTAAGGGTTGCAACTGATTTTAACACAGTTAATTAGTTCTGAAAATACTAAAATAATTAGCAGCGTTTAACCATACACTACATTCGTCATTATTGCTAATAACGTTGTTGATACCACAACGAATGTCAGTACTTTCAGTACTATCGACGCGGCTATCATTAAGTAGCTGTTTTTCACACAGTTGATGATATCAACCATGAATGAGTTACAGAGTCGGTAAGAGATGCAGGACTATAGCTGCGATAACCTCCCTCAATATTCAGAAAAGAATAGTTCTGTAAAGATTTCTTTTCAAAGACAGGAACAACAGAGAATCAATGGACGCGGACGACGGCAAATGTACTTCAAAAATAATCCATCCGCTGGTGTAATACAATACATAATTCGGCAATTGTTTATGCAAAAATCAACTCAATTATATGGCCTGAAGTAATCCGATATAGAAGCTGTGAAGTCTTTTCTGAGAAAAGGCCACTTCCTCATTTACATATAGGACTAATATAGAAAACCAAGGTGAAAATACAATATCGTCCACATCATCATCAACCAGCTTCACCGGAATATTGCTGAGACCCTAATCTATGTAAAATTAAAATCTAAAGAACATCGTCCAGGATTACTTCTGGCTCGCTTGAAGATGTATGTCCATCGTCATATCCAAGGTTGCATTAATTGCAACTTCAATATAGCGGTGCGATTTCTGGAAAAAGAATAAATTATTCTTTGCCAACAAAGTAGCTCTAGATCTGATAAGGCTATAGCTCTACTTGACTAAAAGGAAGTTCTCCATCCTGATTATCACGGATCTTTTCTTTAGGTAGGTTGAATGAAGCGTTTTCAATTTCTAAAGCTACTAACTGAATTATCGCTTTTTTATTGGAAGGGGTTTTTATTGTGGTGGAGATAGCCGCACACCCTTCTTATGAACAATGCTTCTTAATTCCATGGAATACACTGACATAAACCATACCATTTATAGATAAACTTACAGAACACCGTAACTAAGAACCAATACGTATTTGCAACTGTGGCTGAAGAATGCTAAAGAACAGCAAAACTGGAACAGAGCTCTTCCATAAATAATGTTCATCACTAGAAAAAAGAGTAATGCCGCCATAAGGTAAACATCAAGTAAGTTATTGTTCGGCTGTATGATCGCCCATTCGAGTAACCGCATCGAAGATTTCTGCAAATACTATAAAAAGCGCTGGAGTAAAGTATTTTAATTGCTTGTATCCTGGGAATTGGATTTTTGCAGAAGCTCCGAAAACATCAATTAACTAAAGGTATGAGAATCTGTCACGAAGCTTTACGTGAATGTATTAAGATGGGCCATTCTAAGACCCACTATTCTCACCAAATAGTCTAAGATAATGAACAAAGAAACCAGCAAGGAGAATCACCCAGCAAGGATGATCTGAGATCCTTTAAACAGCGTTGAGAATACTATAGGACGAATTAAGTCCCTTTGAGAGGCGAAATTAGATAATACAGAACTGACGACTAAACATCGACCGACATCGAAGGAGATCAGGGAAACCATGGCTTGATTTTAACCAAGGATTCTGAAATGATGATATTGAAATATAAACGAGGTAAATCAGAAAAGATTAGATGTACGCAGAATGTCAAGCTAATTCATTAGTATTAGAATTCACATATCTCATTCCGCATCCATATCAAAAGGAAAACTACATTTGAAGTTATATATAATTATATATATTATTCGTTCGAAAAAGATAAAAAAGCCGAGTAAGTTACCAAAAACAAAATGAGTTAATCTGAATCATTACCTTCACCATAATTTTTGTTAACTACGGCATTACGAATAAGATACATCTGTTTAGGGGTGATATTAAAAAATCTGTACATAGCAGGGCGAGTGATCAACTTAGACATTCGCAGCTTGCAATGCCTTAAGATTTATATCTGTCAAAAGGAAAAGCTTGCTTCAATATAGTTTTAAGAAACTATTTTAACAAACAAAATATATACAATGTATAATAAAGTAACTTTTATTATTTGATAAAACTCTGTATTATTTATATTATTAAAATTAATTACATATGATTAATTAATTTTCTTTAATAGAAAAAATGAAAATTAATCGTTTTTATTTATTAATCATTTGTTAATTTAACTTATATGCAAGCAAAAATATATTGAATATATTAAAAATCATAAAACTGTAACCTACATATTAAGCAAAGTCTGTGAAGAAAATATATTTTCAAAAAAAGCAATATGTAATAAAATGTAATAAATTGTGACAAAACCGTATTTATATATTATGACAACCTTATTCAAAATAAGTTTATAGCTATTATAATTCAATTAATTTCGTATAATAGATTAGATTTGAATTCAGTAATACAAATGAAATAAAAATGTTGATGTATTGAAATAATATTATGAAAAAAAACTCTTTAGGGTTTACAAAAATTAACATAGACCTAATTGTCAAAATGAAAACGATGTAGTAAGTATAGAATAAGATACTGAATTACCTTATTAATCGTTTGCACCAGGAAATTCATGAAAACTGCGTCGAATTACTGGAAAAAAAATTTTGTTTTATCAGGAAAATTTATTTTTCTAAAATTTTATATTTTAAATGAAAAAATTTATTAGACAAAATATTTAACAAGTTTAATTAGATTTAATTTTTTTCTATTTCTAAAAATTTTTTGATTCTCGAAAAAATTTCGTTATAAAATTATTTTGAAAATTTTTTTAAATATTGATTAATTTAAAAAAATAATATATTAATATTATAGAACGAAATCAATGAGCATTATAATTATATTTAATACTGATAAATACCATTGCGTATGTTATAAAATTATACTTTGTTTAAACAATATTTAAAGATAATAAGGCTTAAAAATAATATATGATATATAGCATATATAAAAAGTTATCAATAATGGAACATAAACATTTATATTATTGTGACAGAATTTGATATTATCATTATTAATTTACATTTTCTATAATTTATACATATTTAAAATATTTCTAAGAATAATAAAAAATATGCAAATAATTAACTTTTTGCATTTTTAAATGTATAGATTACAAACAAATTTACAAGTATTTAGATAATAATGCAATATAAGTAGACTCTTATCCTAATAACTTATTTTGATAATATTTAAAACGTAGATTTTTAAACAATTTTAATAATTAAAAATTTATTTATATTTTTATAATTATTTTTGTATTACGAAAAGAGAAAATACGAATACTCATCAAAGTACTATTGATTGCGCTCACCTTTGCTTAACTTTGACGTTAGACGAGAATAAATGGGACAATATTTTAGGATAAAACTACTGGAAAACATCTATTTATCCCTTTTTCTTGTGCTTTAAGTACAGACGATGCCAAAAACAAAACTTTAACGTTTATTATGATTTCTAGCACACGTCAAGCATAATATTTATATATAAACATATAGAAGTATTACAAATTAATTTAATAATATTCTACATTTTAGAATATTAAAAGTGTATCTACGTGTAAAAAATGGTTTTTAAAATAAATTTTATTTTTTTAATCTCAAATATAATATTATATTTAATCAATAGTTTATTTTTGTTCTAAATATAAGAAAAAAGTAAACATCAAAAAGAATTTTTATCTTTTTTCAATTAATTTTTTATGAATTGCCTTGTTTAGAAAACAAAAATAAATTTTTTATAAGTTCTATACAAAAGAAACAACGAATAAAACTTATTATATTTTATAAAGATATTTTATTACGTAACTAAATAATATAATTTTCTTAAAAGATAGACCTCGTTAAATAAATTTTAAAAAAACTTAAAATTAATTTAGAAAATAATGTGAAAAATAAACATTTTTAAATTTTATTTTTTAGTTTAAATTAAATGATTATAAATACACAAAAAATAAATTTTAATTTGAAACATTAATATCTAATTAATAGAAAATAACTAATTATTTTTTATTAATTATATACATATTACCCAAATGAAATGTCAAAAGAATACATTTTAGCGAATCAGTTAAAAAATATTACTTGGTAACTTAAAGAAACTTAATATTATTGAGTAATATTTAAATTTCAATTAATTTTGTTTAATTGAGTGATAATCGGTTTTCTTGACTAGAATTGAATTTTATAAATTTTTTTATTTAAATTGTTGCGTAATATTTATTGTATACGCCTATAATTTATAGTATATGTGTATATATTTCGAGAGAATTTTAATAATTTTGATGTTCTAATTTAAATATTTTTAGATAATTCATTTTGAATTTTTCACTTAAATTTGTGTGAACTAAATTATTTTAAAAAAATTTTAACTTAAAAACGTAGGAATTAGATAATAGTTTAAGAATCATTAAATATGTTATTTAATACATAAAATATTATAAAGAAAAACAAATTTTTGTACAATTATATTTACAAATGAAAAATTATGAACAGTAAATAGAAATTTTTTTTTTAAATATTATGGAATTTTGTGATTTGGAGTATTAATTTTCGCTATACTGCACAACAATTTTTGGAGATATTATTCTAACAGAAAACTAAAAAATCACATATTTAAGCTCTTACTATTCTGAAAGAAATAACAAGTAAAAAAGACTAATTAAATCATTCTGACGTCATATTGCACTTATCTTTTGTTTTTCATAATAATATGTGAACTTTTTAATTAACATTATTTTATAATCTATCTATATGTAAACTATACGAGTAATAAAAAAGTTGAAAAATGTATTATAAAGAATTTGAACATATTTTTTATAATTAAGAAATTAATAATTAGTCATAATTCATATTAGAGAATTAATTTTTAAATTAAAAAAATATAAATATGTTTATAAATTGTATTATAGCCTAATTTTTATTTTGTTATATGTGCACGTAAAAATATAAATATTTATCGTAAAAAATTAGTATCATAGAAAGTTTAAAATATACGAATTATTAAAATTATTAAGAAAATGAGACGGATAAATAGATAGAAAAAGCGAAATTTATAAAAAAATAATTTAAAAAAATATAAATTAGGTCTTATAGATTTTTGTTTGACTCTTAAGAATCCTAAAAAGTCTATGCAGTTGTATTTAAAAAAAAATAAACTCTTGTCAAATATTCCGTTTAATTTATGCCAAAATTATGAAAATTTTTAGTTTTATAGTAAAAATATGAAGTAGTATGTGGACGTTTTTGTTTGGTCCCAGTTAACAAAAAATATCACGCATTGAGTAAAATTCTTTTACGCAATTAAAATTAATATATTTATTTGTATAGTAAATTATAATTATAAATACGACTTTTTAACGAACTGTGCATCTATAATGATAATGATAATGACGATAATAATCTAAATAGAAGGAAAAATACTATAATAGATACAATTATCATTAATGCTTAGGCTATAATAATCCGAAATATGACTTTTATATTGATGGTTTTACAATCCATTTATATCACAAAAGACAAAGACAAAGAATAAATTACAAATATTTAAATGTAAAATTATACTATTAAATAACATTAAAGATATTATTTTACTAATTTATGAATAGTTGTTTAATAAGAATGTAACGAAATGTTGCGAAGATACATGCAATCCAAAAAACTTTCTATTTGTATTTTTGAAAAGAGCTTAAAAAGAATATGTAGTCATCAAGAAATATTTGAAATTGAAATATTGTTAAAACTTATGATATTTATATTTATTTTAAGACACTATTATATACAAGAAAAGAAATAGAGGTGAATGTAGTATAACACGCTGAAGTCTTATATACGTCTGTGAACGAAAAGTGTTTGAGCAATGCTAAAGTTACCATGCAAAAATACACAACAATATATCCAAGTTGCAAAAAGAATAAACGAGAAACACTAAGCTAATAAAAATAAATCAACAAAAATATCCTAGTATTTTGCTGAATTTATTAAATACAAGTATATTGATTATATAATTTTGAAGTGTAAAAATAATTATAAACGAGTTTTTTTAATTTTGTTTGTTGCTATAAAAAATGAAAGGAAAAAATATTTAAATTAATTCGAAAAAAATCAGAAAATAAATGTAGTATATCCAATTCTACAATTAATCTCTAGAATTTCTATCAGTAATTCCATTTTTTATGAAACATTATTTCATAATAAATGTCACTGTTTTTGCATATACTTTTTATCTTTTGTTTATTTTTCTGATTATAAAATAGAGATTAGATGTATATCTAATGAAAATTCTATAAAAAGTTTATGTCACAATTTATTTATCTTGTTTTATTCGATAATTAAAAAGGATGTACAATTTTTTAATAACAAATAACTTTATAAATATAGTTATACGTATATTTTTTATGATTGTTGTCATAATATAACTATTTCATAATTAATGATATATAAAAATTTTTTATTTAATATTGTTTTATTAAAATATAGATTTAGAGAAAAACTTTCTATCAAACACAGCTGGTTAGTCTTTTAACATATTTCATTATCTTTGGATAGCATGTTTATTTAACTTTTTTTTATTTACCATGAAGATGAATGATTTATAAGACATACATATAATTACAATTTTTTTTATAAAAGTAATAATTAATAAATACATACTAATGATGTTATATGATAATGAGACCTAGAATTTTCAATTTTTAACGATATATTTAAAAATAACTTTTATAAAGTTTATGAGTGACTATGTATATAATGGTATAATGCTTGGTAAAGATATTAAAGTATAAAAATAGTTATGGATCTTCCTTTTTTTTTTACTTTGCTATCAATCAAAATATTGTTTTTGCCCCCTTTCTTTTACTTTATCTATATATTTAACTTTTCAAAGATATAATTTGTTTCAGCTTTATTTTAAATAAATAGATAAAATTATTATTTATTATTATATACATATTAAGTACACTGTATCACAAAGTATTTTTTGAAATGAATCAGATCATGGATTTCTTAATTTTTCATATGTAATAGTATAGTATTGATCATAATTCAATTTTTTTTTAAAATTAATATTTTACTAAATATAGAACTAATTTACAACTTTCTTAATCAAAATATTTAATATATTGAGTAAAATTTTTTAAATTAATTTCAATATTAATAATTACGTCTTAGTGTATATTACTTTAACTCAAAACCTTTATGTAGACCGAAAAAAATAAAAGTCTTTCTAAGTACTTATCAAATCCAAAGTTGCTTAAACTTTGACGATCAGACAAGGAGCATTGATACAATTTTGTATGATTGTAAATTACTGGTACATGTTTACTCCCTTTTTTTGTTTTGGATACGGATAAAGCGCTTAACTTGACATACGCATCTGAGATGCCCGGCACACATCTCTGTTTTATATTTTATTATATTATTCAGAAATATAAAGTAAATAATAATCAATTATTTGTTTTTTTTTCTATAACGATATGATCACTAAAAAAGATTTTGTTTCTGTGCTGTACTTTTCTTACATCAAGATTTTATATTAAAACCAGAGATACTATGCTATAATAGTTTACGAATAAGAATTATAAATTGTGACACTTATTCTTTTAGTTTATAGGTGAATCTAGAAAGAGTTTAAGGTTTTTCGAATTAATTTGCTTTTTTAATCATATTTATCATTGTACATCATTTTAATAATTTCATTAATATTATTATTGTTATTAAAAATTCATTTAAAATTTTATCGTGTAAAATATAAATGTATTTTACTTTATTAGTATTTGGAATTAAAAATATCCAAATCCACTGTTTCTTTTGAAGAAAATTAATATATTAAATTTATTTCATATAAACATATATAAACATATCTTATATATTCAACCAAATAGCGTATAATTTATATAATTATTTTACCAATTAAATTTTTTAAAAAGTATTCAATACTTATCCTATGTAAAATTTTTATAATTATATAATAAAAATATTGATTCAAAATATGTATGTAGTTAAATATCTGAATAAGAATAAATAGATAGATATATTTATGTATTTATAAACGTAAATATTTATATATAAATTTGTTTATCTTTTAATTTATTTCATATTTGCATTAATTTAATTGTATTTTTTTTTTAAATAAAAAATCTTTGAATAAAAACATCACAGAAACTTCAGCCTCATTTGGTATACAAGAAAATATAAGTCATTTTATCTTGACATTTGATTATGAGTCTTTTAGATTACTTAATGCAAGTGTAATTCTAAATTAAAAATTCTTAGTTGTTATTTCTTGTTTCCAATAATTAATTTTTAATAATTATTATAAATATTCTAATCATAAATTAATGTACCATAAAATCTAAATTTACTAGTCTAGTTATTTAAAACATTAGTTCTTATTTAGATTAATTCTTTCAATCGCTGCTTTTAATGTTTACCAGATATTAAATTAAATAATATTTATGGATTACAAACTTTCTAAATTTACTTTGTAATAAATTATTAATATACTCACTTCTTTTATTATAAATTTTTACAAAATTACAAGATTTTAAAAACATTTTCTATTATCAAAATATACAACACACTGGAATTCTTTATCTTCAACTAGATAAACATTGATAAGAACCAAATATACAGTTATCTATGCAAGTATCAACTGTGACTAAAGTTGCTTAAAACTGGTCAGACGAGAACCAATAAATCAACATGACCATTGATTATCGACTCGTTACCTGTAATCCCTTTTTTAAGTTTGGAGGCGAACAAGTTTGGAAGTTTGGAATCTAACTTTTAACGTTTGCGGTCGGTTATGATACCCAACATATATCAAAATAAAATAAGTTTTAAATCATAATAATCATAGATAAATAATCTAAACATTTAATATTTAAATTTTTTTGAAATGTTAAAAATAAAGTTATGGAAGCATTTATTTTATATTTATAAAATTACAAAATATTATTAAAAATTATGATATTACTGGTTTAGGTTTATTGAAAAATTTATGTTTTTGAATTATCACTATTTAATATACATTCAAATATTAACGGTATTATTGTTTTACAATAATTACAATTATTTATGTTTTTTGTTAATGAAGAAATTCTTTCTACTATTAAACCTTTGATGAGAAAAAGATACTTCATAATAAATATTATAAAACACTTTATATATTTTGAAGATAAAAATTTAGTAAAAATACAAATGCCTGATTATGATATATTATATAAAGTAAAATTAATTAAAACTAATAGTAATCAATCATTATTAAATCACAGAAGACATACATTTTTTAAATAAATCTAATAAAAAATATTTATTGAAATACCATAGAAAATTTGTCATTTAAGACTGATAAAATTGTAATATTTTTACGTATTTTAATTTTTTTATTTTAATCCTTTAAAAACTAAATCTTATTTTTTTGCTTAAAGCAAAAACCAAAAATATTTAAAATTTACAACAAACTATTTGCTTTCAATAAAAAATTTCAAATATATAATATATTTTGAAATAAAAAAAATTTATTATTATATTAAATACATATAACGGCTATTTTTTGTGTGACATATAGAAGAAATATGTAAGTTCTCAAAGATGATATTTATAAGAATAATAAATTTGTTTACTAAATACAATTTTATGTGTCGATAAAAATATTTGTAAAAATGTACGTTTTTCTTTATGTTAATAATTTGACGATTGATTATCTATATAAATTTAAGAAAATAATTTTAAAAAATATTAAAATAAATCTGAATAATATTACTTTCAAAGATTAATTAATTATGAAAAGGTAAATTATAAGAAAAATTTAACTAGTTCTGTTAATCTTGATTGGAAAGGTAGTGATGAAACAATAGAAGTATTAATTGATATTTGTTAAAAATTTATCAATAACGTTCGATGTATTGTATATAAACAAATAATCGTTAATAGTAGTTTATCTAACACAAGAAAAATATTTTTCTCTCTTTTTTTTTCTAAAACTGTAACAAAACTATAGTTTCTAAGTCTAATAAAAATTATTTATATTATTAAATCAATATTAATATTTGAGTTTGAGAATAACAAAGAAAGGAAAGAGAGGTGGCGATAATTATTGAATTTCACAGCTTATTTTCAATATTTTATAACGATTAAATATTAGAAAAGATCTTAAAGTTTGAGTCAACTTTCAATACCAAATTTTTTCATTACCTTAGCATATTCATTATTTCTACTCTATGGATCTATCTTTTTGGATATTGATAGTCTGGTGAAAAATTTTGTTAGAAAACTTGGATGATTTGAGATGACAAGATTGCATTTACACGACCGTAGTATTTCCAGTGTTTAAGAAATTTATAAACTATTCTAATATAAGGATTTCTTAAAATTTATTAAGTTACTCTTTCACCTTTTCTCAGATATTTTAATCGTACTATGATCACAAACACTGTCTTAAATTCTAATTGTTTCAACATCCTCAGTTAATAATCAAAACTAGTGTTTAGGCATAACTGTGAGTTAAGTAAATCTGACTAGTTAAATTTTTACAATGAGTTTTTTTAATAAGCAAGTAATCAAGTACTCCTACGTATAATAGAATTAAAATGAGATTTGATATTGACTTAAACATAATATCTTTTAGGTATAACAAGTATCGACGTTTGACACATTTCTGGTGCTCTCAATAACGATATACAATATTGTTTCGAATTAACGGTAATTAAGATTAATTTCCATTACACATTGAGACGATTTCTTCAATATATATACGAAAGCACTGATTCAAGTAGATTAATTAAGTTTGCTTTGAGAAGTTTTAATGAGCACTCTTTCGATATGTAAAAAAAGGTTTCTTTACTAAATCTTTGCTCAATTTGAGACTAGATTCTGTAATCTAGGTTGATTATTCTTATTAAGCAGATATCATAGTATTTGATTAATTATCAAATATTCATGATTAGCATGTTTAGAAGATAAAATAACTATGAAACGCGTAAAAACTGAATATCCAATTGAAGAACAATATATGTTTAACATTAATTTTCATAAAAAATAAGAATAACTTCTCTGAATAAGTTTGGAAAAGGGTAGCTTAGTATGAAATGATTATTTTATTGATTGATATCAAAAGCAAAAAATGAATGGATAACAATATGCTAAACTGCGCTGAAAAAGGAAGATATAAAAAATAGCACTAACATTGAATGACAGTAATAATAATATATGGTTAAAGACTATATATATTACCCTTGTATTTAAAATTACACTCAGACCACCGACTTATAACTCATGTAATACCATTTTTTAAATCACCGTTGTTATACTGTGTTGCATATGTCCCTTGTGTATATGAAAAAGAAATGAGAGATAGTAGCCAAAATTAAATATTGAAGTTCTTTTTTAAAAGATGTATTGAAATGTTAGAAAAATAAAATTATAAAAGTAAATTTTTGTTAAAATTACAAATTGCAATTAATAATTTTTTTATTATAACTTATAAAAAATATACGGATACAATTCTTTGAAGATGAATTCTTTATAAAAACTACTTTTTCTTCGTAAATATATACACTGAAACTTCTAGTAATAAATTAAATTCTATTATTAAATTTTTATTACGAAAATAATTTAATACGCGCCGTATAAGATCTTGAAAATTTGCAACAGCAAAATTTAATAGTATAAAAAAATTTCTATTAAACATAGGTAGACCATATAAAGAAATTTTTCTTAACAAATGAAATAAAAATTTCTACTGAAAGATATCTTTCTCGTTAAATTAAATAAGTAAATTTAAATTTATCAATTCAAAAAAAATTTATACTTATAAAAATATTTTATTGAAAGGATGTCTCCATAACTTTGAACCGATCTTCAAAATGAGTTAAACAACATAGCTGCAACCAATAATTCCTCACTTTAAAGATTTGTAACTAAACTTTAATATATCTCAGCTTCTTACGTAAATAGCAAAAACTAATAACTTTATATTTATATTATAATAAATATTAATAACAAAAATTATGTATCAATTAGTTTAATTAATTAAAAAAAAACTTGCGATAATGCTTAATTATCAAACCATTTAACAGTACAAGTTTTCTTTAATATTAAAAATTTTGTTGCATTTAATTATAAATTGTATAATATATTAAACGAACATACAAATAAAAACTTTATTATATACAAAATCATAGACACATTAGATTTTGAAAAAAATCTAATAAAAAATTGTTTTCATTTGTTCTAACTTTTTAAATTAAAGTTGAGTAAATTACCAAAAGTATTATAAAATTTTAATTAATTAATATAAGATAATAAATAATATTACATAATAAGATAAACATTTAGTGAATGCAAAATAAATATAATGAAGTGTGCACGTGTTGTTTGTGCATGCACGAAAATAACGAACTATAAAAAAATAAATTAGAAAAAATTATATTTGAGAAATGTAGTTGCGTGTAAGATATAATTTTTTATGTTTTTATATTATTTTACATTTTTATAAAATTATACTTTTCCGTAGAAATTATTAAAATTGATATTCTCATATAATTTAAGAATTTATAATTTAAAATGATTAATATTATCTGTAAGCGTGTATATTGCCAAACCACGATGATAGCATATTATAAATTAAATTTAGTAAATAATAAGTGTTTTAAAAAATATACATTTGAAAGAAGTTACGATGAAGAAAATAGATAGTATAAAAGAAATAATTATAAGATATATCAATGCAATATTTAAAAAAATCTAATATCATAAATAATTGATTAAATATGTAAAAATATTTATTAAAATATTTAAAAAATTACTATTAAATTTGAATTAAATTCAATTTGATATTAAAAAAGAAAAAAATTCTGTTCTTGTTTTGAGATAAAAATGTAATATTCTATTTAATTGAATAAGAGTATTAGTTAGAATGTTTAATTTCGTTTAATTTTATTTGAATTTAAGAGTGAAAAAATATTTATATATTTATTTAAATATGAATGAATAAAATTAAAGGTATATTTTCAGACAAGAATACTTGAATTGAAATTATTCTGTGCTCTATCTCTCTCTCATCCTGCCGTAAATTATTTTATTTCCCATTTGTTGGTGCCACTATAAAGAACCCAGTAAGTGAATCCTATTAAGTAGCAATGGTTGGAGAAAGTAAAACCTTTATCGATACCTTCTAGTCCTATTCTAAAAAAATTAATTGGAACTAAAGGAAAGTTGGTGGTGGCGTTCTTTTCTAAAACAGAAGAATTTCTTTATTAAATATTTCAGGTTCACTTCAACATATCTTTCAAAAAATTTTAAATGAATATACAAAAAATTATTTAAAAAATGTAACGGTATTTCACTTTCTTTACTATAAAATTCAATAAATATTTTACTAAAAATAATTACAGTAACTTATTATAGATATAAATATAGTATCTAAATTGATTAATATTAAAAATTTTTTAATCATCTTTTTAAAAAAGTAAATCTGAAAATAATAACGAATATATAAATAAAAATAGAAAAATAAGAGAAAAAAACAGGCTGAATAAGAAAAATGAAAATGTAAAAAATAAAAGTAAAATAGTTAGCAAATTTTGTACAAAAATATGCGCTAATTCAAAATTAGTTAAAAATTAATCGATCATAAATATATAAAAATCTAAAACTAAATAACTTTTATAATTTACAAGTAAATATAAAAAATTTGATTAAAAAAATATTATATTCTTGCTTTTAATTTTGAAAATATATTTTTAAGAAAAATTAAAAATTTTAAGTTTAAATTAATAGATAATTATTTGTAAAAATTGAATTTTTTATAAGTATAATAACTATAATTTTAATACTCAAAATTGTCTAGTTGTCTATTACATGTACTTATTCATAAAACATTTAATTATTCGGTATACATTTGGGCTTTTGAATCGCAAGCCTTTTCAATAATATATTAAATATTTAATAATTTTCTCGTAATATTTTTATTATACATACAGAAACTGAAACGTGTTACACAAATTACATTTTTAGTACTGTTTTCTGATTCCCTTATAGATTGTCTATTACGTGTTGTTATCTAAATGTTGCTTTAATTATTTTTTTGAAGTAAATGATAAATGTTTGTAATATATTTACACTACACATTAGTATATGATGTTAAAATATCTGTAAATAATGATAGATGCTATTATTTATAATCATTTTTTGCATGCTTTTTTTATGACGATAAAAATCGATATGAGTCATTACTTTTTGAATAATGATGAAATATTTCTCATATTACATCTTTCAAATACAATTTCAATTCGAATTTCGTATACGATAAACGGTAAATTTATCAATTATTTTTCTAATCAATTTGCTATTGCTTCTGAATCTATTTCTTTTAGTTTTTATTCATAAACCAAATAAATTAGAATATTTTTTAATTATTGTCATACATTTCTGAATTGCTTAATTATTACTGTATTATATTGTTAACTACTTTAATATTTTAAATTGTAAATGGTAAATAACTAAAATATTTTAATGAAATTTATGTTAAAATGCAGTAAATTCTAGTTAGAAATGGTTGAAAATACTTATTATCTCTTAATTGATAAAATAAAAGATTTCACCTTATTAGTCTCATATGTGCAACCAGCACCAGTCACGAAGGTTTGAGTAAGTAGATGATTTGAAAAAACTGATCTCTTAGTTAATCACAATATTCAACATACTGACTGTGTATGATTGATAGCTGTCATTTTGGAGTGTATATCAGTACTAGCATATGATTAAAAACTCTATTAGGCTAAAACTCTGTGTAGAAAAAAAGGAAAATGATCATCGATCGTCCAATATATACAATTATTTTAATTTAAGAGCTTCTGCCATGCTTTAATTAAAGTACAACTTTCATTTGTATTTATATTTTCAACTATAAAAATCTTAGAACAGATTTGATTTACATTACAAGAAACTGTATTGCAATATATAAAAAAAATCCTTCATTGAACTAAATACAAAATAGGTATTAAAAAAATACATTCTATAACCTATGTAATGTTAAAGAAATATTCTTTTAAGGACTAATCAATATTAAAATGAGTTTTAATAAGTCTATTGGGATGCGTAGATCTGTACAATTATAATCTTTTAATGATAATTCATAAAATAGGCACTATAAATTTACAAATATAATAAATTTTTAATTTACTTGAAAGTAATAAAAAGTAATAAAATTATAGTACAAATTTTAATAAAAATGTATGATATTAATAAAAATTTCCGTTTTATGAAAGCTATGGCTGTATTTGATGCCTCTACAGGCCTTTACTAATTTAATATATAATATTCTTGATACATATTAAATTTTGTATACGATTAGAAACCAATATATTCACATTCCAATAATTTAAAATTCAATATTTAACGCTATATTCTAAAAATAGTCATTTTCTCCAAGCCCTATAAATTGTAGAAATATGAAAAAGATTTTGGTTCTGTTTTTTATAAAAAAAAATTTTTTTTCTTATACTTAATATAATGTTTTCTATAAAAGCTTTACTAAGAAGATGGATTATGGCAAATATAATAGAATTAATTAATTGAATATGTCGAATTATATAGATCGATTAATTTCAAATCTAGACAATCATATAGATTTTATATTCTCTAGTTGTAGTTAATTTTTCTTTTTTATGTTTTTCTACATCGTCATTTTCGAATTTCTTGAAACTTTTATAATATAATAATTATAAAACTTAATCGTAAAATAAATTTTTAAAATGTATTTTTTCATATTAATTCCGTAGGAAGTAATGTTATAAAATACTCCACGTTGTTTATAAAAAAATTATAAATATTAAATTTTGTATTTATTTATAGGTAAATTTTTCGTTGTTACTGAAAATAATGATTAATAAAGAATTTTTTATTCGGAAATATTTATTTTTTAAAGAAATTAACGTAAAAGCCTAAAAGTTATGATTTTATTAAATTAAAATTTTATCAAATTTTTTTAACCTTTTTTAGATTTGTGTTTTATTATTATTAATTATCTTTTTATTTCACCACGTATTTCAATCAGAAGCTAAAGCAACAGTTTCAATTTTTTAGTACAAACATGTAATTATTATTATTAATTATCTTTTTATTTCACCACGTATTTCAATCAGAAGCTAAAGCAATAGTTTAAATTTTTTAGTACAAACATGTAAACAGTATTGCCAAATCTGCATAAACCGTTTCATGCGATTACCGTTAGTTTTTCTACTGTTAGACCAAATCAGAGAAATTCTACCTAATTTTTTATGCAAGATAAATAAACTACTTTCAAATGAATTTCAAAGCAAAATTCTATCACCAAGAAGTGAATTGTATAATAGAATTATAGCGAATTACTTTATCTCACTGAACATTTTTTGGTTACATCTTATCACAACAAGAAAACATCATTTTCATTCAAAAAATGTCACAATATTTTAGACGATTACAATACGCTTTTATAACACAATTTTGAATTTTCGACTTTTAATATCACTTTCAATTACTTGCACGACAGTTTTTGTTTTATTTTTGATAATTTTTATATTACTGTTTATTAAAAAGATTATTATCTTTTTATTAATTAACTAATTATTGTACAATACATTTTATAACTTTTAAATTATTAAATTTATTCAGAACCTCAGATTATGACAAATATACGCCATTTTGTTTTCCTAGAATACTTTATATTATCTAAACATATTTAAAATTATATTTATAAGAATTTTAAAACTTCATTATAAACTAAATTTTATCATAAATAATATAATTTCTAATTACTAATTATGAATTATGGAAGACAAATACTAAAATAAAAAATAGTTTAAAATAATAATTAAAAAATATTTTTTACCAATAATATATATGAAAAACTATAAAAAAAATTTGTTTTCATAATATGAATAATATATACAACATACATTTTTATTGAAAATATATTTGTATTCATAAATTAATATTAACTTCTAAGAGAGCTTTTAAGAGAATAATATTTTAAAAAAATGAAAATGTAAAGAGTGATAAAAACATTATATGGAATTATAACTTTGAATAAAATGAATAAAAGGTACCGATAAAAAATAATGGTAATACCAAAACTTCGTAGATACCTTGTAATTTTTTGAAAGTTATACAAAAACTAATTTTTTTTAAGAAAACTGATCTTTCAACGGCTCTCTACTCAAAAATATGTTATAAATATAAACTTAATTTATATATTCGAAACATCGAGAACATTCATTCAACTTGTTTTCTGATGTTCTATATCAATTCCTGGCAATGAATAAGAATATAAGCACAAATAAAATATATTTAAGAAATGAATTGAATATGTGATAAAGTTTTTAAAGATTTCAAATTCATAAGTTAAAACAAAAGCAAATATAAAGACTCCGTTAAAAATGAATGAGAAAAATTTCTAATAAAAGAAAAGTTAGACACACTTTAAAAAATTGCTAACTTGCAAAATTAAATATATTTGTATGTTTTGTTAAAATACTATACCTCAATATTCACGAGCGATATTGTACTATATCATATGTTTCTAAAAAACGTTCACACTAAAGAAAAATATAAATTGAAAATAATAATTTATTTAAAACTTTTAAAATGGACCTACATAAAATTTTTTACAATATGACTAAACATTTAAAAAAAAATAAAATTATTTTGATAAATAAACTATTAAAATTTACGCAATGGTAATGTTAGGTTTTAACTAAAAGAATACAATGTATTTATTAAATGGCTTAAAAGTTTTTTAAATAATGCCTGAAATTAACAATTAGAAACTCCTTGGTAATCTGTGATATAGTATTATTAATATCATAATAAAAATTAATAAAGGAAATAGTTTCTCAATCCTAAAATAGATATCAAAATTTTTATTACATGCAAATTTAGAAATTTAAATTGGGTAGTCAAAAAGTCGTTTTATTATTTCTTTTTAAAAGTCGAATTCTATCATAACATGTCATTACATTTCTATAAAAATTTATACAATTGTTGATTCGATAATTGAATTATACTTCTGTATATATATATAAAAATATTTCTCAATTTTAAAATTTTAATTTTTTCTTAAATATCAAAAGAAATAAAAAATTTTAAAATGTATAAAATAGGCAAACTACACCATAACCATTAATATCTTTATATTTTAATTTTTTATAGTTTATAATATTTTTTATGCAAAAAGAGTACCTACTTTTTTAAATTAGTTTTATTCTATAAAATTTTATTTTAGAAAAGTTAAAACAATAAAATTGAATTATCAGGTTTTGAAAACTTAAAGAGGAATTACTTTTGTTAGATAATCTTTTTAATTCAGAATAATTTCAGATTATATAGCAATTATAACTAGAATAATTAATAATTTGAAGAGGCGCAAAAACAATGTTTTCAAGAGTACTAAAAATATAATATAATATTAAAAAAATAAAAACATAAATATAAATATAAACATGTATAAATAAATTTATAATATATAATAAATATTAAACAAGTTGTAATATTTTATGCAGATATTCTAAATAACAATATTAAGTTCATTATTATAATTACAACAAAAGATGTTTTAGAAAATTTATTAGTTTTAAAACAGCAAATTGATAAAAAATTTAATTATTCAACAATACACGTTATGTATAATCTAAAATAAAATAAGTAAAAATTTTTTTAAAAAATTTCTGAAAAACAAAAAATTAAAAAGAACTCATAAAAAAATATAAAGTTAACAAATTTGAGATAAAATTATTAGAATATCTATTACTTCGAGCAAAAAAAATTTCGTATAACTTTTATATTAAATTCATTAAAAGAAAAATACATAATATCTTTTAAGGTATTGCTATATCATGAAACTAGGCTACATAAAATTTATTTTTTTTAATTTTAAAAAGTAATAAAGTAGTTAAAAATAAAACTTAAAAATATCTAAAATATGAACTTTGTATTTTAGTACCCAAATAAAATTTACCTTTTAAAGAAGTAAGAAATAGAAAAGAAATAATTCAAAAATCACTATATATGTAAAAATTATAGATCTGATAACAGTCATATTTTTTGTATTATTATTGTTTTTGTTGTTAAGCATTATTCTATCAAAATATTTATTTTGGCCTTAGTGCATTGCCGTAAGTTTTACTTTTTGCAAGTGACTACGTTTTACTGTAAATACTTTAGCAACGATAATTCGCAATACCATTTTTGTCAAAAATCCACAAAAGGTGTTCATTACGTAAGACAGACTGATTATAAATTGGACATGTTTAAATATAAAATTATTTTTCTTATTATTATAGGATATTATTTTAGCAATTTAATAGTGTTGTGGAATGAAGATATCGTAACCTACCGTAAGTGAACATATATTAATTTCAAAGGAAATTTTTAATTATTATATATAATGAAATACGAATAAAAATTTAATAATTTGAAAAATCTTTTATGCACTGATAAACAAAAAATGGTTATTAGAAACTGAAATAAACTTGTAAAAAGATGCAAAAAATAGCTAAATTTAGAGAAATATTGATGACAAATAATAGGCCCATACAGAAAAGTATTAAGAACATTTAATATTCTATCAAAGCTCATTGTGTAAGTTATACATTAATAATTTAAGTTTTAAATTGAATTTTTTGGTAATGCTTCAAATATGTTTATAAAAACGGGTTCTAATTAATTCGAACAAAATTAAAATATACCTAAAAAATATGTAATCAATCTAGAAAATTTTTGTCAATATTCTATTAGAAATATAAGTATAAATCTAAAGAAGATATAGCATTAAAAAAATTATGTCAGAGTTTATTAATTTTATGTAATTCAAAAATTAAAAAAAAATCAGAAACGGTTTAATAACTTTTTAATAATTTTTTTTAATATAGAACTTTAATAAATACTATGTCGAAATTTTTAACTTAAGTTACAAAAATTAAAGCTTAAAAAAAATTTAATTTTTTCTGAATAACAACTATCTTAAATTCTTTTAAAGAAATTAGTTTCAAATAAAAAAGATTCGAACGCATTAGCTATATAAAACTTTAAAACTTAATTTTCAATTACGCAAGAGCAAGTAACAATAAGTAAACCTTAAAAAATTAAATTTTAAATAATCTATAACTTTTTGAAAAAATAATAACAAAAATTAATAATGAAAAATAATTAAATTCGATATATTATGAAAAGAATGTTGTTTCAATAACGATGAATATTTAAACACTAACAGCAATGTAATGATATATTTACAAATACCCGTTGTTGAACAACTTAGAATAAATAAATAAGTTTATAAAAATAAAGAAAAGAAATAAAAACCATGATGTAAATAAATTTTAAAATTTTTTCAAATAAATCTGTGTTGATCGGAAAAAAAATTAAGTTAATTGGATCATAATAAATGAAAATATTATTTCTAACATGATTAAATTTTCAGTGAATGTATTTGACAAATATTTATAATATTAATTAAATGACGGGTTGAAAGAAAATACATTATTTTATCTTTTTATTTAAAACTAAATGCTTAACTTATGAGACTCATAAGAAAAAAAATCGTCCAAAAAGTTAATAAAAAAAATAGAACTAAAAGAATAATAGAAGATCTCGTACTTTATCTATAAATTAGGAATTAATACCATAAATTTGTCAATGGCATTAAGATTTTGATTATCACTTATTTATCTGTTGTGCAAACTAAATTTAATACGAACATTAAAAAAATTAACATTGTTGATTTTATTCTTGTTTCCTATAGTATAAGTATTTACTAGATAGAATCTTTAAGCTTGATAATTTACAAAAATATAAGAAATATAATTATTTTTTAATATGTGTATTTTATTTTATTTTCATTGTTATATAAATTCATAAAAAAAAAGATAAAATAAACATAAATATGTAATTAAAATTTTAATAGATTAAATATTAAAAATTAAGTGATCTGTTAGAAAATTATAAATTATATCAAATATGTAAATCTAATTTAAAACTATTAACAATATAATATAAATACATATTTTATTTTAATTTAGAAGTTTAATTTTATTTCATATTAAAAATAAAATAAATATATTTTTTAATTATTTATTTGAGGAATTCACATTAATATAGTGATAAAAGTTTTATTCTCGAAACTACTAATATTAAAACTTTATTAAATAATTGTAATTCCTTCTTATGTTGTGTATTTACAGCTTAATTTCTATGTTAAATACTTTGTATGAAATTGTATGAATATATATTTTATTTATATATTAAAAAATGAAAACAAATACTGAAATAAAGAACAGAAAAGACAAAATAGTTCAAGGTAGCATTTACTGTAAATGAATTATATAAAAAATTTAAATTAAAAGTAGTTTACAATTAAAAAAATATTTATTACATAAAATAAATAAATAACATAAATAGTTCTACTTATGAAATATTAAGAAATAAAAATTTGATAAAATAGTACAAAGAACCTATTTATTTAATTTATATTAATAGATAACAAAATTTTTAAAAAATCCAAATTTGTAAAAAAAATTAATACAATTGTTTCATCAATATTAGCCAAATCATATTACTTATAACTATAAATGTATAAAGAATATAATTTTGATTTATATTTTTTATAAAAAAATTCAAAATAAATCACAAGATTAAAAATTAAAATATTGTATTTGTACAGTATTATGATCTTATCAGTTTAAAATTTCTAATTAAGAATACATATTCATCAAACATTGATGTGATAGAAATCAATAACATACAAATAATAAATCAAAAGAAGTTATTAAATTCAATTTTCATAAGAAATAAAATGTATGAAATCTATAATTTAAAAATGTATTGTTAAGAATAAAACTTTAACAACACTAATTTCTTATAACTGAAATATTTTTATAGATTATCAAATTTAATAATTCTAGTAAATACTTATGCTTCAGGAGATGAAATCAAAATTAACTATTTTGATTGTTCGTATTAAATTTAGTTTATGCACCAAATAATTAAGTGATCACCAAAATCTCAATGCTATTGAGAAATTTAAAGTTTCAATTCCTATTTTTTTTATTAACTTTTTGAATAATTTCTTTTCTCAAGTTTTCATAAAGTAAAAGTTTAGGTTTGAGTAAAAGATAAAATAATAAATTTTTAATTTCTTTTTAACCCTTCATTTAATTAATATTATAAATATTTATAAACCATTTCATACTAAAATAATATTCTTTTTATAACCATTTAAGTAATTTATTAGATTATATTATCGGTATTCTTAAAATATAACAAACTGATTTTAATAAAGTTAATTAAAATATTATATATTAATAATATACATATAAGCATTAAGTGTTGTATATTATAAACAATTTTTTTAGGTAAATATATACATATATAATTAACTATAATTAAATTTAATTAAAAATATATTAGTTTTTTCTTTGCAATAAAATATATTTAAAAGTTACTTGATTAATATAATGCAATTTTTTTTATTATTTATGTTTATCAAAAAAAGCAGTAAGTTTGATTTTCACAAATTAAAAAATAATTTTTCTAGATACATTTATCTTAAAAATTTATAATAAAATTGATAAAAAACAATATTTACAGTTTTTATTATTTTTTATTAATACATGGGTCACTTGCATTTTCTACTGATAAGAATTATTTGTAAGTAATATTATATTATGAAAAAATAATTATATACAATTCAAATAAAAATATTTTATACTATATAGATATGGAATATACAACAGAGTTCACTTGAACAGATAATAGAGAAAATAAAAATAAAAGGACAAAGTATAAAACCTTACATTTTATTGATAAAATAGAAATTGACACCATAAATTTGTCAATAGCATGGATAGATATTGATGATAGTTTTAATTAAAGTTCAGTAACATGTAAACGTATATAAAATATTTGATATCTTTAAGTTTTAAATTTGAATTTTACATATTGTGACAACTCAAAGGTATATCATTTATTTTGGAAATAGTAAAGCACTTAATCTTGAAAATTTATGTCATAAAATATTATTATTTATATTTAATCAAATTCATTAAAAATATATTAAAGGAAAATACTAGAAACAGAAAAATACAAAATAGAAAAATAAAGTGATCGATACAGCAACACTTCAAAAATATGTATATATGTAAAGTGGTAAAATATTTTATATTCATAAATATCAATTAATTTTAAAGAAAAAATTTCATTATTAACTTATAAACTATTTTATAATACAAGTGATATTGCGTATGCAACGACAGCAGTAGTAAATTTTCTATTCTAATCTTTCTTACATTTTCTCTCTCTCTCTCTCTCTCTCTCTCTCTCTCTCTCTCTCTTTCCCCTCTCTCTATCGCAACCAATTTTTACTTGCTTGTGAATACAGATAAAATGAGTGAGAGCCAGGAAACCTGATAGAACGATAGCTTAAAAGATATTTTTATCTAGGATTATATTTTCTTGGCTATGTCACCAGTCTTCTTCCTTACCATTTCTTATTTCCTCTTCTCGTTCTATTAGCTCTCGCGACTCATGATTGTATTACAAACCTGCAACATAAGCAGCGAAGTGAGTCACACGAAGAGTAGTTTATGACGCGCTTCACTCTCTTTTTCCTGCTCATTCGTTCGATGTTTGAGGAATCCCCGGACTTCTCGTGTTGCCCCTCCTTCGCCAGAACTCGACTGTTAGCAGCGTCATCACACTCAGTCATTCTCTCTCTCTCTCTCACTCATTCTTTTGTTCAAAGTAATCAAGAGAATGGGCCAGACACCTTGCTAGGAATGTTGCAGATTTGAACTCTGAGCTATCTGAAATTGAATACTGCTACGTTTATAATACAAAAGCTGTTCTAGGACACTTAATCACGCAAACTACTCCAGCTTTACATCTTTTTTATATATTATAGTTAAAACATTTGAAGTAACACGCATGTCATTCTTACATTGTTATTCAGTCTACTAATTTATTTTAACATAAATCAGAACGTACATAAGATTGAAATATCAAATGAGACTCAAAGTTTATAGCAATTTGGAAAAGGATGACTAAATACTTATCACAACTTGAGTTCCGTAAATAAAAATTTTTTTAATAGTAGTCAAATATTACTACATTGCAATTTCTTGCACGTGTCGACTTAAATTTTTATTTTGCGCAGTTTCATTCATCTACTGTCGTTTCTAATTATACTAAGAAAAAATAACGATAGGTTTATGAATGAAACAAAAGATTTTGAAAAAAAAAAAAACAATGTACAAAACTTGAGGACTTATGGGAAAAAATGCACTAGTATTCACCTGTCGTCATGGCAACGCCGCTTACGCCGCTCACTTGTTACTCCATTGCCATGGTGCGACCAGCGCTCGTGACGGCAGCAACAACAGCAACAGCTTGAGGCCTCGTGCACGCTATGAAATCATTACATGCAGCCCTCTTAAGAAGAATAGGAAATCGGAGTGCTTGTCAACATCAGTTTTTAACCCAACAATACATTTGTACTCTCACTAATGGCACATTTACACAACTTTTTTCATGTCTCACTCCTTCCGTTTCAAAAACTTAGTTATTCTCAAACGATAAAGAGAAACCGAGATTAGCAATATTATTATCGTCCAAATATAGCTAACAGCGATAATAGCAAAAGTCGAGCTTCGAGACAAATTAGCGTACACGCTCGCTTTGTTTACCTCAACTGTTCGGCCATCCTCCGACCCCCTTCTATGCCAACACTTCGTGTTCCGCGACGTTGATGCCACTGTCTATTTTGAGGAGCGTCACTGTTGCTGTTATTTACTTAAAGTGATGACAATCAGATACGCGATACGTAAATTTTTCAAGCCGGTAATTACGTAAGTAGATATTGCCAAGCGTGGAATCACTCGCGTCCTTAACGATTAGCTGAATAAGCAGGTATTACTATCAGCTAAAAATCGTATCTTACTGCAGCGTCGTCGTCGCCAGCGACAGTCAACAGACTTCGCAAGTTTCGTTAAAACCTCCGCTTTTCCCCACCATCACTAACGCCTCCACCCGTTCTTTTTCTCTTTCTTTCTTTGTTTCTATCTCTCTTGAGAATCTCGCAGTCGAACAGTGCGCCGTCTGGCGAGATTCCCAACAGTCTGATGCTTTCTAAGAAGCACGAGGTGATTCCATGTATTGAGCAGGCTTACACACGCTAATGTCTACCCTAGTCGGTGAGGAAGACCTGCCTGACCTCCCACTCTTCAATAGAGGTAGGGGATATAGGCAAGAGGATCTAAATTTTACACAGCGTAGAACTTATTGCTCATTTTTTTTACTATAAACTAATCTATTCGTAACCCACGACAATAATGTGTAACAACTTTACAGCTAGCTTAGTAATTCTGAAATGTTTCACTACTGTTAAGAAATATAAAGTGTTGGAAAATCTGAATTAAGAATAATTGTACAATATGCCAGCGCGATGTTTCGTGCACGGAAGTAAAGATCTATAGGTTACGTACGAAGGATCACAAATAGCGAAAAGTTTTAGCAGCTGTCGTGATTTTGCATAGTTTCGATATGCCATCGCCGAATGAGATGAAGTAATACTTGGAAAATCTTATTGTAAACAAAATAACAGTGTCTTAATCGAAAATTCAAATTCTTTTTAATTTCTTTCACTATAGCTTTCTCTCTCTCTCTCTCTCTATATATATATATATATATAGTTTCCCTATCCATCGTCTTCCACGCTTCTTGTCATACTTCATAATTTAACTTTCAAAAAACATTTTTTTAATCTATTTCATTACCGTCTCTGTTTTACTCTTGACGGTATTTAAATGATTAGTTACCCTGAGCTAACCATACCATTGTTTGGAATTAGATTAATGTTCCTCTGATTCTTGCCATCTCAAGCCTCTCCTTTTATCATAACTTTATATCACTGAATTTTTTTATTCATGCTTAATTTAACTATATTTTTCCAAATGTGCAAATATCTATTGCGCTTAGGTAAGAAAATCTATTATAACATCAAAGTGATTAAATGTGTTTAAAACTTGTTTGATTGTTCCTTAGTTTATTACAAGTCATAAAAAAATTTTCATAGTTATTAATAGTTATTATTAGATGCATTATGTAATATATATCGTGCATTATCAAGAGGCATATTTATTCTTTATTTTTGCAAGGTCCACATAATTCTAATAATAATATTTTTTAAAATAATAAATTCATATTTTGAATTCTGAACAATGGAAAATATATCAAATAAATACTTTTGTATAAATTTAATATATTTCATAGAACAAATGGATTGAAAGGAAAAACAACTTACAATAAAGAACTTGATTAAAATTCAATTGTCTCTCATGAATCAAATAAAGTGGTTATTATTTGTATTAATAATACATGAAAATAATTCCACAAGAATTTTATTTTAAAGCAGTATCAAGTAATAAAAAGATCTAATAAATTATATTATTAGCATTAACTAACATTAAAATTTAAAATCAAGTTAGAAGATAAGGCTACTGTTGTCGGTATCTGTTTTAAACTTTTCAAATATATTTAAAAAGCTATAAAATTTATTAAATAATTACAAATAAAAAAATTGCAATGTCAATGATTAATGAAATAATGACAAAAATAGAACTGAAGTTTTGAAAATATTAGAATTACTCAAATTATTTACAAAAAATGAACGAGGAAATTTACTGTTATTGTATAGGCAATAGTAATTAATATTGATAAATTACAAAGTTATACATAATATAACAATATAAGATGTTGCTCCATAATTTCAAAGATATTTATTTAAGTATATTATTAAATGAAAATTAATTAAAACTGTCATATACTCTATGTTTCATTGAAAATTTTTGAAAATAAAATATATATCTAAGAATAATAAAATATGTTTAATTTTTTACTTTTAAATAATATAATATGTATTTTATACTTTTTATAGTTAATTATTTTTGCGTTTTTTGCAAATAAATATTTGTTCTTTAATATTTTAAATAAAGAATATTGAAAATTATTTAGATATTTTTAATTTTTGGTTTAAAGATATTATTTGATCAAATTAAAAGATTGTGGGTAGTGGCTTTGTCACATGTGATCTACTACAAGCATACATATTAATACGATACTCCGGCATTAAAGAGGTTATCGACATTTTATTCGCTTACACGATAAAATAGATAAGAATTACGTTGATATTATAATAAGAAATATGCAAAATTTGATGGAAGTAATTAATAAATATTATTTAAATATTGTTTAATAGATAATTAATCATTTCAAAAGTTTTATTTAAACAAATATGAAATAATTATGTACCTCTAGTTTATGCTATTAATTAATATTTTTACAAAACATTTTTTAAAAAAACGAGATATTTAAGTTCTTTATCATTATCACAATAGTGTAATATTAACTGACAAAATTAATTTAAAAATATTGTGCAATATATATGCATAAGTCATATATTGGATTCATATTGTCAATAAGAAATTAATATAGAAGTTTAACAAGATATTAACGTTATTTCAAACTTCAATGCAAATATTGCAATTCATTACCTGGTTTAAAAATTATATAATTTAATATTAATTATTTTTTGAAAAAGTAATTCTGAAAGAAAGTTATTATATAAAAGATAATAAAAATATTATCTAAGCTACAAAAAATATACTTAAAAAATATAATCTAAACATATACAAATATATGGAGAAAACCAACTTAGATATATAATAAATGTTTATTGATAAAAGAATATTTCTTTTAATATTATTACTGTTTCAGAATAATACAACTTATTAATTTATATCTTAACCAATTCAATTAAAATATTTGAAAATATATTTATGAAAGTAAGCAACAAGGAATTATTACCCATAATCATTTCGACTATTAATTAAAACATGATCGGAAGTTTACAAAAATTTCTAACTAATATATTTTTAAGAATTAAATTTAAACAGCAAAAAAAATTTAATTTTTAAGTATCATTCTGACTTGTTAAATAAAATATGAAATTAAAGTTTATGAATCTTTTATCATATTTTCTTGATTTATACATATAAATTTTATTGCTATTTATTTATTACTCGATTTCTTTGATAAATATTACTCAAATTAAATGAATATTATTTTCAACTATATATTATTTAAATAATATAAAAAATTAATAAATCAAGTTTATATCTATTTTACTTTTAAATTTGAATTCATTCATTATTTTTATCAGATAATTAAAAAAAAATTAATTCTAAAACTAATTTTAATAAGTTTTTAAGCAAATTTAAAAATTCTAAATTATATATGTGTAATAGAAAATTAATTAAATTCAAATTATAAGTAAGAATAAACTTCAGATAAGCACTAGATATTTTTATATTTTATATTATATTGTTTTATGAAATTTTATATTAAGGTTATTATATGAAACGTATATAATAATTGTAATAAAAATTTTGTTTGTTAAATTCTTATTTCATAGATATTGTACTAAAAAAAATTATAATCCTTTTAACAGAATTTATAAAATTTAAAACAATTTTTTTTAATATGGAAAAACATTGAAAATAAAAATTATTTTATAATAATTTACTTTTTTATTGATATTGATTTCAATATTAATAGTGTTGCGGTTGATTGATAAGAAAATAAAATTCCTCTGAACTAAGAAAACATTTTTCATAAAATAATTGATGGTTTGTTATCTATATTTAATGCATTTTTTTAATTTTAAATATAAATAAACTAATTAAAAATAATTGATAATTTATGATTAGTCCATCATACATATGTAAATTCAATTTTTATTATTTTTTGAATGGTAATCTTTTAAAATCTTTTGTACGTAATATAGATATCATAAAGAAACGAATTTTTAAAAACTAATAACTATAAATTCTAACAAATCAGTAATACTTTCTAAATTTTAAATACGTAAATTAAAAATCAATAATTTATATTAGTCTTTCTTGGGCATTCAGTAAAACAGTATATTAAGTAAAAGTAATATAATAAATATTAAAGAACAAGAAAATTTAATCATGTATTTCGAATTTATTTTACTGAAAAGTTTATTTAGTAAATAATAAAATGAACAAATTAATAATCAGTAAAAACATACAAATTTATTGTTATCAAAAATTGAAATACATTTGATAAAAACCCTATCAAATGGTACAGTTTCATGAAATATTAAGTTGATATTCTTAATATACGAGATTGCGTGAGGTGCATACAAAAGAAGCAGCGCCATCTTTACCAAATGGATCGTGTTTAGATTTTCTTCCTGATGGTAAAAAATGGTTCTACAAGTTTATCCAAATAATATATTTATATCTGAAAATTACTATCATATCACATATACGTGGTTCTTATTTTTTTCCATTTTTAATTTTAAATCCTCTTTTTAAAAAATTTACGAGTTATTCTAATATTATATAACATACGAAAGAAATTTTTTGCATAGAAGCAACATATAGAAAATAGTATATTAAACTCTATGATATGTCTTAAAACAGACAATCGAGAGAAAGAAAAGCTATTATATAATTCGCAAAGCACATTATGACCTCTATATGGGTAAAAGGAAGAGAAGTAACATACAAAATTAGATATATATGAAAATTTGATTTAACACGGCGGTTACAAATGAAGAGACTATAATATATAGTACGTGAAAAACTGACTTGAGAAATAGGAACAAGGAATTAAGAAACGGTCCATCAGAAGCTGGTGAATTGTCTTGATTCCACACTAATAAGATCAAAATTTAGACAATGCGAATGAAGAAAAGGTTGAATTTTTACTATGGTAATGTTATTAATAAATGTACTAGAGTTATGATGGAGGATGGTGCTATAATTTATTGTCAATGGTATAAAAGACGATTTGTATCATAAGACCTTCATCTAACGGTGTTAAAGAGACTGATGCTTAAGTGGAGAATATTGAATAGAAGACGGTAGGAAGTATCATGACAGTAGTATCAAACGGTGGTGAAACTAGCCACTGAGGCTGAGTGAGTTACAAACAGAGTACTAGAATTAAAGAACAAGGGGAGATGATTAAATGTATTTATTAGAGAGAAATTTTTAACAAAAATGCTGCGATAGATCGTGAAGATACAGGCGAAAAATACTATTAATACAATCTCGACCACAAAGAGGCGATATCAAAATCGAAGACAAAGATGAAATTGTGTTTTATCATTTTCTGGAACTATACCAAATCATATTTATGACTGATATGAATTTCAGAGAATAGGGTTGAAAGAAAGACTCATGACAATAACAATAGTTGGCCGTTACACAAAATATTTAAAATAATATTGGTGGCTATGGAAAGAATCTAAGTTCTTTAATAAACCTCAAACAAAAAATTATGTATATGTAAAAAATATAATTAGAGAAATAATCAAGAGTTATTTTAGTTGTAAAAAGATGAAAAGAAAAAATTGTAATTAAATTTTAAACTTAAGTTAAAACCGTTTTAAATCAACAAAAAATTAGTTACATATTTTTATTAATATGAGATTAGTTGATCCAGAAATTTGCAAACCCAATGATACAATGATAAGCGGTGCATAAGTTACATAAAATAATCAAATTAATGTATTTTAATAAAAAAATGAGATTATATTAAATTTCTACCGAAAAAATAAATTAAGGATTGTAAATATAAATACTGATTGTGGTTAGGATAAATTGAAAAAAGATCTTTATTATTTTAAATTAGTTTAATATTAAATTAGGTATATAATGCTTAAAGGACAAATGGTACACCTTGAAATCAATTATAATGCATGTAAACGAATAGTAAATAGAATTATAATATTACAATAATATTGTAAAAAGTTGCAGGAAATTAGTTCTATTTTTTATTCATATTGTACAGTTTATTTTTATCTTTCTAAAAAATAACTCAGAAAAAAAGTCAATTCGAGGTTGAATAATTGAATATGCAGCAACGTATACATAGCAAGTGTTTTTACTTCTAAGTGTAGTCTTTTTTTTGATAATATTGTTTTATCTTTTTTTTTACAATATACATTTTTATACAATTGGGTTTGATAAAATACTTGTATAATTGAATTTTGAAGTTTGATAATTGTATGACTATATATACTGTATTTTAATCAAATGGAAATTACGGTCATGCATGGTTACATGTTTAACAGATAAAAAAATGAAATAATTTTTTTAACGAAAAACTTAGAATTTAATATTAAAATTTATAAGTTATGAGTTTCAATATTTTAGAAATATGATGCTTGATATAAAGATTATTATCAAAGCATAGTTATTTATATAGTGTATGCCAAATAATTTGAACTTACCTTCTCATAAATAATTAAAATTTTTATTATTTTAACCCAAGAAATTAGAACGATAATTTGGAGAAAGATTATTGATTATTTTATATATATATATATATCTTGTTAATAATTTTTATTAAATTTTATCATTATATAATTTATTGTTTTTATTATATAATTAGTTTTTATGACATTAAAAAATCTTTAATTTTATAAGTTCTACATCTTTACATTATTTATCTACATTATAGTTTTTTATTTGCTTTTTTCTATTTTCCTGTCTACATAAAACAAATAATAAATTAAATAAATATCTTTTTTTAATTATATATTTTTAGGCAATAAAAATAAATGAATAATTTAAACGAATAATTTTAATTTATTTATGAAGTCATTTATTATTATAATATTCAATTTTACTAAAGTTTTACAATAATGATAATTATATATATATACATGATTTTGAAAATTATTTTATTAAGAAAATGAATGTTTTTTGTTTGTTGCTAAAACATCGATTGCTGATCACTTTAAATGTTGGCTAAATCAAAAACGTCAATCAGAAACAAAAAGTAGCATTCATTCCGTACACTAAGTTTTCTCTTCTTTCATTTTATTATGTATTATGTTTATTTGATAACCAAAAATCTTTATCTTTCTTGATAATTAAGTCGAAAGTAATATTGACTAAGTGCGTTAATATACAACTCATACATTTTAAACATAACTGGATAGTTTTTTCTAGCCAAAAATTGCATCCTATTAGTGAAATTTAGTTTATTTTTTAAATACACCTCTTTATAAATGTCATCAATGGATTCTAATATCAAAAATTTATTATATAAATTTAAAAATCAAGTTTCTTGTGTTATTTTCTTTTTATATCAGTATTGTATAACTTATTTTCATGTTCATTTAAAAAGTTATTTTCATATTTCATATTTTTAATTTATTTCACAATAAATGGATCAGATGAAACCTAATATCATAGGTATATTTTTTATTATATTAGCCATTTATCAAAAAAAATATAACAATTACGAATATTTTTATACTATTATCGATAATTTAGTTATTTTTAAAATATCTACCAAAAGTGATTATAAGTATACTATCGAGTTATAACATATAAATGCAATTTTACATTTTAACCATTTTCAGTAAGTCTTCATAATTATTATAATACTTTTATAAACGTCTTACTTGAACATATTATTGTAGATTCTGTATTCATCTTATATTTATATTGAAATTTTAATAAAACAATTTAATTTTGACCAATGTAATTTATCAGACAATTAGTCATTAATAATCTAAAGATTTTATAGTAATGGTTACTTAAATGCTGAAGGTATTTTTCTTTTTTACTGCATTGATCTAAATGATATAAAATATTATGGTTTCTGTTTTAAAATTTTTATAATTAATACTTTTTAAGAATGTTAAAATATATTATTTATCCATGTTCACAAAATATTTATGTGAATGTATGTATAAAAAATATTATAAATATTATATAAATATGTTTTATTTTTAAAACTTAGAGTTTTATACTTGTAAAATTATATATTTTATGAATTTTTATAAGTTTTTAAAAGTTGTACATTATACATGAAACTTTTATTTCAGTTTATAAATTTATAAAAGAATTATTTTTACATATTCAGAAAAATTTCGTAATATTTATGAATACTTTCAATATTTCAATTATTCAATAGATATTACAAATTTAAGTATTTAAATATAAATAATTAAGTATAAATAATGCTTTTTAACAATTTATAATCGACAACTTTTGCACCAATTTATTTATACTTATTTATTATATAATTTAATAAGTATTATATTTATATATATTTTACTTATATTTATAAATATCAAAAATATCGATAATCATAATTTTATTAATTTAAGTTAAATGTTTTCATTTAATAGATAGATATTTCATGAAATTGAGTTTTTTAGTTGAATTACAAATTAATTATATAATTTTTAAAACATTATTATAATTAATAAATTAATGTCGTAATATATTTAATATAGTAAATATATAAAAAATTAGTCTACAAATATGGAAATTAAAGACTAACTTATTCATAGCTAAAGATAGTATGTAAATAATATATTTCTGTTTATAAATATTTTTTATTAGTGATGATTATTATAATAAATATAAACGTGAGGATTGTGTAGAAAGTATGTTAGAAGAGCAAAATAGAAAGTATTAGCATAAGTCGCATTGATACATGTTTATGAATTATAGAATGTTATTGGGGCAACTATGTAAAAATAAGTGCTGAATCTATACTTATTATTCAGTTGAAAAATATAATACTTATACGTTATTTGTCTTTTATATCTGTAATACTGTATTTCAATCATTGTAACGCTATTTTTGATTTATATGACCACTTTAGTCGAACTACATAACGAATTAATTATATTAAAATTTATTGATTTTTTACTAAAATATTTTATATTAAAGTTATATTAAATTTAATCAATAATTCGTAAATTAAGTAATTATCTATGCTTATAAAATATTAATTTTTTATAATTTAATTATTAAGTATTCATATGGAACCTTCTTGTAGTAAGATTAAATATTATATAAGTAATTAATTTGAATGCAGCATAAAGTTAATTATTTATATATCAATATTTTAAAAATCTCTGAAACTATACCTTAAAAAAGTAAATTTTAAATATTATTACCAATTATTTGAATTATTTAATTTGAAACAAATCATTCTAATTAAAGGTTATTAACCACTACTTATTAACATCGATTACAAAAAAAATTAATAATCTAGAAGCAATTCAATAAATTGATATTTATAACGAAGTATTTGTAGTTCTATATTTATTCGTTTTAATTATTAGTTTAAACTGAAATAATATAAACAAAAATAATGATGAAATAATAAATTGAATATCATAAATGGTCGATTCACAATATTTTGTGATGTGATGTTTGCTGCACGAAATTTGTTAGTTGATGTAAGTGAAAAATAAAAGAAAATAATTAGAAATATATAAATACTAAATGAGACTTACACATTATTTAAAAAATATAATTTTAAAAGCAGGTTAATTATTAATATTTTCTAATTATTTTTTAACAATAAATTAAACGGTATTTAAAGCAGGCCATTTTAAAATTAAAAAACTTAATTTGTTAATAATATTGTTTCTATTTTTTAGCCTCAACAGTTGAAATAGAATTGCAATGCAATATAGGCATTGTTGAATTCGGCATGATCCTGCTATGTAATAGTTCTAATGGAAATTAGAAATTGATTTCTTATTATAAACTATAGACTATACATATCATATTGAAATACTATAATTTTAAATTGATATATCTATCGGAAATTAATGTTAAAAATCGATTTAATATTTATTTAAATGTATACAAATTATTACAGATTGAAATAATTACTGACTTTCGCTAAAAAAATATATATAAAACTCCAAATATCACACAAGATAGGTATCATGGGATATTAGTTTAATTAATGAATAATTAATGAATTATTATTTTATTTACCGATCATTGAAAATGTAACTCGTTCTAGTTATAACAATTTGTATTAATTTTTTATTAAAGTATTGCATAATTTATTAAAAGTTTATTAATTTATAAAAAGTTATAAAATATATCAAATTATTCAAAATATATAAATTGATATATTATTCTCTTACCTTTTTTATCATATATAATTACTAAGATGCTTGTATAACACAAATAAATGTCATTTCAGAAGTTTCAAGTATAAGCAATTTATATTTCTGAATATCACAATTTAATAAATTCTCTTATTCTTTACTAATATTATCTGTAATAGCTATATATAACTTAATATAATATTTTCTTTTTTTAATCTTCATACTATAATTTCGAAATTTATTTATATTTAAATTTAAGTTTATACACAATAGTAATATTGTAACGGTTGTTCCTTTGTTTTACTTTAAGTAGATTAATTCTCTGTAATTTCAATGTTAAGTTTAATATTATTTCTTTTTTTTATGAAGTAAATATTTGAAACTTATTCATTTCTATCCAAAACAAATATTTAAAAATCATTATCATATATTTTTTTAAAATTTGAAAATAAGAAATCATATATAAATTATGTATAAATATGCAATATAAAGGTATCTACATATATAAATTATCTAATTTTTATACATAAATATATTTATGAAATTTACTATTTTCAGTTATAGTTCAGAAAAAAAATGATAAATTTGAAACAAAATGGTATTACATAAAAAAAGTTTAGAAATATGAACGATACTTCAATAAATATGATAGAATCAATACGAATTATAAAATAATAAAGTATATAAATTAATATTTTTATAAATTTAAAAATAATTATAGTAACATTTATTCATAGAATTATAAATTAATTTTAATAAGTTGATTTTTTCAAATTCTAATAATAATAAACCTCTGAACCTCATAAATGATTAATGAGACAAAAGAAGACTTCGAAGATTTTTATTATTTATGCTATTATTATTGGTAATCAGATTATATATAAAATGATTAACTTGAATGATTTGTGTAGCAAATATTATAGTTAGTAACAAAAAAGTAGGAAACTGTCCTTATAATACATATCATACACTGTAGAAATGTATTCAATTATCATAAATTAAATTTTATGGATATCATTGTAAGATTAATATTATTTGAATACCAAAATTTATTTGTTTCATTGTTGCTAATTACCTTATGCAATTTATGCATTCTCTATAATAGTTTTTCAAGAATTATATAGGAGATAATACCCTCAATTTAATTAATTTTACTTATAATAATATATGTTCAAATTATTGTGTTTATATTATTTTTAATTATATGCTCTCAAATGTACTTTAATTTTAATTAAATAAAATATAGTCAGCTTCGTTTGATAAAAGTCTATATGTGTAATAAGTAAACCTTTTGTTTTAAAAGGTTGAACATCTGCAATTTGCTATCACAATTAGAGGAATTTAAAAATATTCTACAGTACCGTTTATCGATTTTCCTTTCATCCAAAAAAGGGTAGATCATCAGTCAACTTTATAATATAAATTTATTCGTTCTTCTATATTCATGTAAACGGGAATAGGGTATTTTTATTTTATTTTTTAAATTTAACTTAGGTATTTCATAATTCAGAAAATTATTTAAGGTAAAATAATTCATGAAAATTTTTAAAAAATTAAGAAAATAGCAATGTATTATTTCAAATAAAAAAATCGTAATTAAATATTGAGCAAAAAAGCAATATAAAAAGTTACAATAAATAAATAAAAATAGCAAAAAATCCTTTGTTTGTTATTATATTGTATTATTTCATTAAAAAGCCAAAACAATATTTGTTTCTAATAGTTTTTATACATTCAAAAAGTTTTTATGTATAAATAATTTATAAGTGTAAAATACTTTACATGTGTCAAAAATTGAAAGGGATAAATGCAATAAAACATCAAGTTGCAAGTTAATACCTTCAAGACTGGTGATGTGAATTACCATAAAAGAATTAGTTGCATTATATCTGAATTTTTTTCAAGTATAATGGTCGTCTTTTATATATTACAATTAATATATAAATGGTTTCTTTATCGTTTTATAAATACTTTATAACAGTCTGTAACATTTACTTGAATAGCTAAAAATAAATTCATAATAAATAAGTGATAAAAATCTGTAATATATATATTCATAGTAATTTCATAATATATTTATAATAATTTCTTAATATATATTATATTTATTTTGTAATAAATGTTAATTTTATAATATTTATTTAATAGATACTCTTCTGACTTGTAATTTATTATATGTTGATAATAAATTTCTTTTATAATTTTATAATATTTATTAGTTATTTCATTATGTTATTTTCTTTGTTTAATATAATTAAAATACCTAAAACAATCAATTATTTGTTAATTAATTCTTTTCTGTAATTATGCCACTAAATGCTAACAAATACTTTAAAATTATAATATAATACATCTTTCAATTTTTTTATAATAAGTATATAAATATATGCTAATATAATTTTAATAATATAATATAATAATAATAATACAATATGTTATTATTTGCGGTTCATAATTATATAAAATAATCACTTCAATAATTAATATTAATTAAAACTCATTTGTCAACCGTAAATAATGTGATTCTTTTATCTGACTGCGCTTTAAAGCATGCTTTAAACCTAATTAATTCATACATTTATTCTGAGAAAGTCTTTCTGTGTTATTTTGACTTATACCTGTAATATTCTAGGGTTAATTTTTATTACGAACCGATTCTTCATAATAAAAAACAAATCTTGTTTCTTAAGCGATGAATTGAAATAGTTTCATCTTTAATAAATTATTATTCCATGGGTATTACAATAAACCTAAAAGGAATTCATGACAGTATCTTAACATAAAATATACATTAGGTAATATACGAAAGTTTGTCTTTTTTCATGTTGAAAGGCCAATGTTGATCATAGATTTTTATTTATTTTTTAATTAGTATTTAAAATTATAAATAATGTTCTAGTTTTTTTAAAATACAAGAAATTTTTGCAAACTTAACGGGCATCGAACGTAAGTTCAGTTATCGAAGCTTATGGATCTTCTAAAAAAGAACAATGATCAATATATTTTGCTAGTCATTAGTTAAATGTTATTTTATTGCTATGCTTAATTGCCTGTATACTTTTCAAATCATTCAATTTATTTGAAAGTAATAGAAGGTTATATATGAATAAGTTAAACCGGTTTACTAATGTAAATATTGATAAGTGCTGTAGGGGTACTTTTTAGCTTTAATGTCGACACTAAAAATGGTTTTCCAATATCAAAAAAACAGTTAATACAAATAACTAAGTAGCTGAGATATTAGTTAAATGATAACGGTTTGACTATGTTTATATGAATGGTTTGAATTTAGCGTTCAGTCATAAATGTATCAACAAAAATTTAAATACTTTTTATTATTGACGGCAATATGACCATTTTTTAAATACTTATTCGAGGCGGGTTGAATGTATTGACATGTAATCAATTTCATTATTTCCTGAATTTTTTATATATAATAAATATTTAACTTAATATAAACTAATATTTATATTAAAAAACTTATTTCTTTATTTTACATAAATTAGAGTTCAGATTTTATAATAGTTTAGTTAATATACTATATTTAATTTATATTTTTGGAAGAAATATATAATATATTTAATATAAAAAGAAAATCAAACTTATGAAGCTGTCACCATAAAACTATCGATAAAAAAATTAAATATAATGAGAATATATTATAATAAGGCAAGTATCAATCACAGAGTTTGATGTATTTACTAAAGCATTTACATATCTCTAACTAGTAAATAAACATCATCAGCTAGGTTAAACTAATTTTAATTTTTTGAAAGTTTTTGTTATTTTTATTCTTTTATAATATAAAAGTATTTTATATATAGAAGTATTTTAATTTATTCCTGTGAATAAATCATCGTAATAAATAGTTCCAGATATTATGGTAAAATTGACCAACTTTATAAACCTTTTTACTTATTCCTTATTTTACTTTTTTTATTATTTACGAAAATTGAAAATATTTGTAATTTCTACAGTAACAGACTAGTCTCATAGAAGAAATAATATCACTAGAAAAGCGAATTACAATTTACATATAGTATTTTTTGTGCACAATGAAAAAATGTAGAAATTAAAACTTACGCCAATGATTACATCTTTAAAAACTAAAGAAGTAGTATTCCTTTATCAGTGAAAATTTATCTGTACCTTTGGTAACACATAATATTCACTTATCTCTCAATAATAAAATAACATTTAGTCGAGTAAATTTAAATTTAAATAAATTTACCTGTAAAATGAGTTTTCATTTCGACCATAGATAAAAATTACATCATCTATTCTAATTTTAGAATATATCATTGTAAGTATACTTTGAATACAAGAAATGAAAGAATAACTAACAATTAAGAAAATGAAAACCTATTTTTCAATTCGAATATTATAAATGAATTTTTAAAAAACCTTAACAAATTTTATAAATATTTCAATTCTAAATTTGTAAAAACTTTTTTTTATAAATCTTATTAAAAATCTTATAATTAATCTGATATATATATCATTATATATTATTGTGGATACGAGAAACCTGCTAAAATAAAATTTATAGATGCACTATCGATAAAAAAGAAGAAAAGACTGTTTCGTGAGTATAATTATTGCATTACTCAACTTACAAAAATAATAAAATTAATTTAGTATATAGATATAATCAAATGTAAAGATAAAATACTGCAAATTAGGACAAATAAAATTAAAGTAAAATTCAAGTAATCATAACTCTCGAATATACAATTGACTATTTCGAAATATACAAGAATGCTTTGTAGCAACAATTATAGGCAATATTAAATTCTTGTAACTTAGAGCTCAGAGAATTAAAAATTTTATTACGTTTAAATGGCATATAGATAAATAATTAAGAAATTTCATACTATCACGACAAGAACATTTTTAACTATTTATTATTTTAAATTTGGATTTCATGCAGTCATGGGAGTTGAACTTTGAATGCAAGAGCATTAAAAAGAAAAAAATTTACAATCAATTTGAAAGCATAAAATTATTTTAATGTAATTTGAATAATATATATTTTTAAGATTAACATTTGAAATAGTTTAGAAACGTTAAAATTGACAATATTTAAAATTTAAAAAAATTATGGACACTCTTATGATGAAAATAAAAAGGCTTAATGTTTTCGTAAAAAATATATAAAAAAGTCAAATTATATAAGAAGAGCAAAGATATTTGACATTAGTTGATTAATTTTACTATTTTATTAAATTAAGATTTGTATTTTTGCATAAAAATGAAAATGAAAATGAAAATGATAATGAAAATGAAAATAAAATTTTATAATAAAAGTCTATCAAATATATAAAATATTAAATAATTTATAAAAACATGTAATTTTATTTATTATTAACAAGTTCTTTCTTTAAATTATTTAAATATATTTTATTATACTATTATCAAAGATATTTGAAATCGTTTTGTATACTAATTTTGAAATAAATCAATTTATCGCCACACATTATTGCAGAAAATTATTAAATTGAGTTAAATAAGTTTTATAATTTTTAATGATTATAAATTTTAATAGAGCTAATTTTTGCTAAACTAAAAATATGTCACGAATTTTTTAATTTTTAAAGAATTTTAATATTATGATTATCTAGTTAGCATATATTTATATAACAACAGCTTCAGAATAATAACAGTTGTTGATTCATTGTTTACCAATTACATGTATAACTATTCATCGACCATCAATTGATCATATGAGTAATTTAAAATTAATTGAGCTTGATAAAGTTAAATCATATTTAGTAGAATATCAGTATTAGTATTCAGAGTAATTTTAGAATTGAAATGAATTAGAGTTGCTGTAACTATATACAAACATTTGTTCAATCGATTGATCTATAAAATCTAATGAGTCTACAATATATGATTGCATTAAATAAAATAACATTATACAAAATTGGAATTTAAAAGATATATTTATAAAAAAAGAAAGATTTAATACTCTTGTAATTTTATGTAAAGTTTAGTTGGAAATAATAATTTCATTCTTGTTAATATAATAAAATATAAATATTCAATGTTCTATTTACGGTGAATTGAATTTTTTAATTTAGTTCGCACGAAACAATTTTTTTCAAATGAAAAATCTATAATAGAAAGCAAAGTCAACAAAGTATCGATCTCCTAATTGATTAATTAACTTCATGGTACTATCAAACTGTTTATCTGGTATATATGTTATTTTGTTTAATTTTGTATAATCCTCAATATATTTCGAAGTCTTAAGAGTGTTAATCAACAAAAAGTAAAATTTAGTACATTTTCTGTGAAAAATCATTTTAAAGGTCGATTTGAAAGAATTATTATATGTTAGAAATTTAAATATGTGAAAATCCGTAAAAATTATTAAGTAACATACGTGTTTGGTAAAGAAGAAAATTTGTTCAATAATAAAGCTAACGTATAAATATGAACACGTAACAACTAAATTGAATTTATAAGAAGGTTGAAGAAGAAAAACGATTATTAAGGATTATTCAATTTAATGTGCAAGTACATTTCCTTCATCGATCTAAAACAACCAATTAATTAAAATTAAAAGAAATTATGCTATTGCATTTTTTTCTGATGCAGAATACGCAAATAATATCTTCGCGAAATAGCGTAAAAAAGGTTTTAGACATTAACACGATAAATTTGGAAAAATAATACTTGGTTTAGTTCTGTCTATATAAAAATATTACTAGTTTATAATCTATATAAAGGAGAAAATCTCCGTTTTTAAAATAAACTGAAAATATGTGGTAACTTTAAATATGCTAATAAATTTTGATCGGAAGCAGTATAATAAATATCTGCTTTATTTAATTTAATTGAAAAGAGTCAATCATACCAAATTATTTCGATTTTTTATGCGATATAGTACTCGTGGTAAAACTAGATGGTTAACGTACTGTTGTTACCTGTATATACCATTTAACTATCCATTGGAGCTGGGTGTAATAAATTTAGTATACGTAACAACTCATCGTTGAAGATTATTTACCAAGCCTATTTCTTTTATTATTACTTCAAGGAATGTGATGTTTGTGTCTCTTGAGGTATAATCAATCCTTTATTCAATATTTAAAAAAAAAATTAATATATTTACATGTTCTCTTAATAGAAAATTCTTAATAACATCTTTAATCTATTTCATATAACGTGGTTAAAAGACTCTTATTCAATATTTAATTATTTTGTATTCATTTGTATTCAAATTTTGTTTCCAAATATAATTTAAATAAAAAAAACTAATATGTCATAAAACATAACATTAACTGAATAATTATTCTTGAATATCAATGATTAATAATTTTTTATTACAATAGTAATTTCTAACAAGGTAATTATAATTCATATTGTATCGAACTTTATTAAAATAACTGCAAATCAAAAGTAACATTAGATAATTGTAAAAGTTTAATTTTATGCATCTTATTAAATAAAAATTAAAAAACTTTTAACTATAAAAGTAACTTCACGATTACTTTTCAATATAATCGACCAAAAATTAAAAATCTCAAATGAAGTTTTAAACTATTTTTAAAAAATGATAAAATAAGAAATTGATTTATAAAACATAATCAAATAAAATTTATAAAAAAAATATATATATGTATAATAAAAACAGATTAAATAATTATATTATCATAAAATTTTTTTTTACTTATTAACATTAAATACAATCTATTATAAAATCAGTTATATTAAATAAATTTTCAATATAATCTATAGAGTTTTTAGGCTAAAAGCGAATTTATAATTCGCGAAACAATAATTTCAATCATTTATGATAAATCTTTAAAAGAAAATATATACATATACAAATATATATATATTTTTTTTTCTAAAATTTGATATATTGTTAATATTCGCTATTTTTAAATTTTTTGATTTTTGATTATGTAAGGAATAAAAATAGAATGGTATATTATTAGAATTTTATAAATATAATATCAATGGAAAAAATAAACTCTATTTTATTATAATTAAATTTTAAGGTTGAAACAAATTCTATTGTTTAAAAAAATTATTGAAAATCCCTACTGGAAGATGCTTCAGCATGATGTTACAGGAACATCTGTAATAAATTATGAAAGAAGTCTGTTATATAACGAAGAAAATTTATGCCACAGAAAAGTAGTAAAAAGGGTCTTAAATGATATTATATAATATAGATATGCGGTTGTAAGATGGTTTTGAAGAAATAGTATTAATAATTAGTTATTTGGCCAAATTGGATCAAGTTTCACTTTCACATTAGAGTTTAAAAATAAATCTATTACATTTGTAAATATAAACACCAATATTTATTTGAAGCTATGCTCGTAAAATTTGATGTATAATGAATTATAAAACAGTACATATCAATGAAAGAGAGCAAAGTAAATGACTTGTGAAAAAAATTGATGTTAGTAAAAAATTTAAGCCACCGTATTTAAACCATCAAAAAGATAGAATAAATAATATTAAAACTACTTTCTAATTTTGAAAAACAATTAATAATTTGTCAGCTGTTATTCATCTATATTGTACAAGAACTCATTATTTTATTATGTTAGTATAATTCATCTAAAAAAATACCTTAAAGTACTGTTTATACACATTATAATTGAAGTATTGATGAGCCATGAATGCAAATGTTGGGAGTAGATATTATGTCTCCTAATAATTATAAGTTTAATTAAATATTTACTTTAACATTAATTAATTAAATATTTATAACAAATTTCTCATTAGTGACATTTGGTAGAATTATATTGTTAATAAGAATAATTAGCAAAGATAATATTTGAAAAGATACGATGTTGGTATACATTAAGAGAAATATTCAATAATTTACTTACAAAATGATTTTTCATATTTTAGTATTTATATATATATATATTTATATAAGATAACATTATTTCTAAAAAAAAAAAACAAAATTACTGTTTTGAAAGTTTATCTTTAAGGCTAATTGATTTTAACTTACGAATTTTTTTCCTTATAATTGTAAATTTTGGGTTTCTCCTTTCTATAAATTTATATTGCAGGTATTTTTTAATACAAATTTTCTTCATTACAAATTTAAAATGTAAGATGAACTTACAATTTTGCCATAATAATTTATTTTATGGACATAGATTGCATATAACCTCTTGATTTAACGCTTTGATAAATTTCGAAAAACAGTAAAACGGACTATTTTTGAATAATTTATTATTATTATGATTAATGTCTGTTTTTGTGCTGAAAGTTTAATATTAGATTCCTAAAATAATCTGTAATGCTGATGTTTAATATAAATGTATGTAAATCTTCTGAAACAATTTATAAACGTATGTACTTTCTAACGGATGATATATATGTCATTTACAAAGTTATATCAAAGTTAAAAAGGATTTATACATTTTTTTATAGTATGACATAATATATAACGGATAAAATACTAGTTTAAGAACTTATAAACAGATCGTTAAGTAACAAAATGAAAGGTAGAAAAATTTTAATTGATTTTTTTATTTTATTTGATCTATAAATGAATTACTTTGTAAGCATTAATTGCATACATATTGGCTTTTTTTAATCATTGATTTTTTTTTCTCTTGTAATCCCTCTTGAGCTTTTAAACAATTTATGAGAATTCAAAAGCAAGTAATAATATAGATTTGGCGAGAAACATAATGTGCATATTTATTGTCACTATAAGTAGTAAATATATTATGGATTTTTGTTATATTAAAAACTCTTTTATGATAATACTTATGCATTATTATCGATAATTTTATGCTAGTAACTTCATATTAAAAAATTTTATTTGCAGTAATTAAAAAAAATTACGACATTTATTGTAAATTATGATGAAATTTAATTATTTTATTTTTATTTTAAAAGGTTGTCACTATTTTCATGCATCGATGTATTCCGAAATTATGCCACTATATTTTATACCTATAATCTATTTTGTTTTTTAGAAACACAAATAAATAATAATAATAAAATAATTTTACAATAGGTATTATTTTTATGCTGTATTAGAGGTGGTTTTATTAAAATGTAAGTTAACATTATAATTAAAGTTTTATATTATTATTGTAAATTATTAGAATATCAAATATTTCTTTTTAGAATTTATGTTAATTATAAAAATCTGTAATCTTTTTTTTATAACATTCATATCATGTTATTTCACTTATTTTTAAAATAAATGAATTTTAGTATTGAATGCATACAAACATCTGTTAATTAAAATATCAGCCACGGTGTATATATACATTTTTTCAGAAGAATAAACTACTAACGACGTCAAGAAAACTAGTGTAAGATAGCAATAGAAATATTTAGTAAAATTTAATTACTTTATAAAAAAGTAAAAGTATAAAGAATAAATATAATATAAAGTGTTATTCGTTACAGTATATTTTGATTAACTTTTATTCATTTTTTTTCTATAAAATATTAAGAGAAATTATAAATCAAATTGTCATATATTTAATTCATCGAATTATATTTTAGTGATGGTATCGTCTTGTTCTACATTGATCAATAATTTAATTTAATAATATCAGAGCACGAACAAGACGTATGTAAAAAAAAATAAAATATTGAACATGTTTACGAGTAAAAATTAATTTGGTTGAGAAAAATTAAAATCAAAGAAATGTAAGAATTTGCTCAATTTTCTGACAAAAGATCAATATTTATTTAAAATGTTTAGTTTTCAATGCTCATAATTCATCGTTATAAAACTAGAATATTTATGATTCTACTTGCTTACCTCATTGTAATAACTTGTGTTACATAAAATAGTTATTACTTAGTAAATGTATAATACTGTAACTGTTTTTTTAAAAAATTTTTGTATTCATACTAAATGTGGCAAATTAATTTTAATGTGTATTTAGTGAATCAAATAAATAATTATACAAAAAATTGTATCAGATTTAAATATTTTAAAAAATAAGCGCTAAAATTAATAGTTCTCATAAATATAACTTAGTGGCAGCACTTATCACAATTTTATTCGTATAGTAAATTTGATATTGCAGTGTCATGTCTGTAAAGTGTAACAAATATACAATAATGGTTATAAAATATAATTTAATATCAGAAAAATAAGTGTAAAAAGTTTTATATCAGTTATATATACTTTTCATAAATATTTTATTGAAAATAAATAAAAAATGTCGAGTGGTGCTTTATTTGGAAATAATGCTGTTCGTGGTACAAGTAAGAATCTTGTCGAATTTAAAGCTGGAAAAATGACAATGAAAGGAAAAATGGTTTACCCAGATAATAGGAAGGGTCAACTTTACGTTTATCAGGCAGATGATTCTTTGATGCATCTTTGTTGGAAAGATCGTACTACGGGTATTGTAGAAGATGTATGAATATAGTTTTCTTCTATAAATATTTTTTTAAATTATCATTAAAAAAGAAACCAAGATTTTTGTAATAATTTATAATTTTAGACTTTATTATACCCAATAATAAATAATAAGTGTTTACATTTTCTAAGTTATTTTATTATCTATATTTGCAGGATTTAATTATATTTCCTGATGACTGCGAATTTAAACATGTGTCATTTTGTAAAACTGGAAGAGTTTATCTTTTAAGATTTAAATCATCTAGTAGAAAATTTTTTTTCTGGTTACAGGTAATAATATTATTTTGCTTATTATCTAATTCTAAAAAATATACTTATTTAAACAAATTTATACAAAAAATATTTTGAATATATATTTTAATTTATTTTAAGTTCATATAACCTTTTTTATTTTTTGAATTTAAACATATTCTTTTATTCATTGTTTTATGAACTTGATCAAATTTTTCTATTTAAAAGCTTATTACTAAATATTTAAACCATCAATTAAATTTAAATCAAGTTAATTTAAATAGTAATTATATTTATTTTTATACATTATTAATAGATAATATTTATAAAAACATGAGATATAATTTTTAAAATATATGAACAATACAAATTATAGCTAAACAAGGTATTTTTTATGTCAAATTATATAGATTTTATAAACTTTCAATTATGTTATATGATTAAATTTTATATATCTATCTAATATGTTGTTTATTGTTAAAAATAACAATTTTTTGTTAGTAAAATACTGTAATAATTAAATAAAATTCTTTTGTAATTTGAAATTGTAATAAAATTATTAAACTAAAAAGTATGAACTAGAATAATCTATTACAATATTTTAACAGGATCTTAAAACAGATAAAGATGATGAACATTGCAGAAAAATAAATGAAGTTCTGAACAATCCACCTACTATTGGTTCACAAAGAAATAGTAGTACAAATCCAGAAGGAGATTTACAAAATTTATTAAATAATATGTCACAACAACAATTAATGCAACTATTTGGTGGTGTGGGACAAATTGGCGGTCTTGGTAGTTTATTAGGAACTATGAATCGACCTTTTAGTGGAGGTAGAATATCTACAACATCTTCATTAACTCCAGTTACAACAACAGCTACTAGACCACCTGCATCTCTCACTCCAGGTCCTGCAACAATTTCAGAAACTTCTAAACTAACTGGTAATGTATTAAATAATAATATTTTTTTTTATTATATTTTTTATATTATATTTTTTATTTTATATTAAAAATTTTATAACATACATTTAAAAACTATAAAACTTGATTGATTTATTATGTTTTTGTAATTTATACAATTATTTATAGTTATGATTCCCTAGAGTACAATTGGGTAATTTATTTATAGCTTTGCATATTTATAATAAAAAAAAATATATATAAAATCTGTAATGGTAATCTAATTAATAATTTATACTTAAATTTGATTTTTAAATATTTTGTTGTATACGGAATTCTGGTAAAATATAATTAATATTATTATTTTACAAATGCTATAATTATAAATACACATTATAAATCATGAATTAGAGATAATTTCAGCTTTTATGAAAATTCTTTTTTATTAGATTCCAAAGGTAATAAATCTTCTCAACCTACAAAAACTGCAGAACCCTCTGCACCATCAGCAGCTGAAAATAACCGAATACGCCTTAGTGATCTACAAAATTTTTTGTCTGGAATTCCAACACCACCTGGCACAGAATCAACAATTCAGGTACAATAAAAAATTGTAAATTACATAATTAAAATTAAAATTTACATTAATAATGTTTTTATATAAATAAAATAATTTCTTATAAATTAAATTAATTACTTTTTTTATATTCAAATATTGAAAATAAATATTATTTTTATGACTTAAATATAAAAAATATCGAATATCTATTTTAAATTTTAAAGTTTTTAATTGATAAAAAATTTCTTAAAACAGAATTTGCATCCTAATCTTTAAATTATCGGTATTAAACTTGTATAAAATAATAAATGTATTTAATAGTATTATAAATAGTATGATTAGAGAATAACAAGTTATAATTTAAAGGGTGAATATTCATCTTTAAAAAATAAATCAAAAAGAAACTTGATCATGTTTATAAATAACATTTAGCATCTCTATTTTTTAATATTTTCAGTATCTATTTATAAAATAATATAGAAATTACCAAAAATTAAATACTCAAATATGAATATATTATATTAAAGAACATATGCTTTTCTACGTAATATCTGTAATACATCGATTAGTTTAAATATATGGTTGCAATATAATTTACGAGATAAAATGTTATATGGTAAGCAATTTTTGAAGGAGAAAAGTTTAAGATTTACCTCGCGGCTGGGGTGGCAGGAATGGCTAAAATGAAAAGCATGGCAATATTCTTGTTCTCAACAAGCTACAGCACAGCTTCTTGTCCCGCAGAGGGGCGTAGCGAGTGAGCTGAGCGCAGCCATCCCAGCAGCGATCTCTGCGATCGAAAGTTTGGAGGGTACAGTGAGCACGCATTTACCAGCTGGGGACAATCTCTCCACAACGCTCTCGTCTCCCCAGTTCTCGCAGGCACTATCAATGTTCTGGTCTGCTTTGCAGTCGGGCCAAGCGGCCCCAGTTGTCCAACAATTTGGTCTGGGGACTGAAGCTGTCAGTGCTGCTGCCAGTGGTAACATCCAAGATTTTGTCAGTGCTTTAGAAACCGAGGCTAAAATTCAATTAGACGCGAGTACGACCGACACTAGCAACGAATCGTCAGCGATTTCGCTCAACCAAGAGAAAAACACTGAACAGAATAAAGCTCAACATAAGCCTAACAAGAAGGATGAGGATGATGAGGGTATGGCGCTCGATTGAACTGTTTCATGTGTCGATATCTCTGAACTGTTTCTTATTATAAATACAAAAATCTTTCACAATATTTATCAATCTTAATTTTTCTTTAATAAATACATTATAAAGTTGAACTTTCTTTACTTTTCCTTGACATCCTGACATCTATAAATTATTCAATGTTATGAAAATCTATCATTTTTCAATCTAAAATAAGCCAAATAACTTTGAAATTGAATTTTACTTTATATCAAATATAATTAAATTTTTTCTGTTTTTGAATCTTTGTTTTGTATATACTCTACTTGTATATTACATTATACTACAAATGGAATATACAGTTTAAAAAACTAATTATCTTTAATATTGTATTCTAACTATTATTATAATTTATATATAATTTTATTTCTTAATTATTTTATGTAGTATTTTTTATCATCAAAAAGTGCTAAATATGTTTCAGTTTTTTTATAAATAAAAATAAATATTAATAAGACTTTTTCCTATAAAATATTTTATATAACTAGTAAATTATAAAAATATTAGTTTAGTAATGAAAATATAAACAAATTTATATTATGAAATTTTTTTATTTGACACTAAAAAACAAATGTTTTTGTATTTATATAAATTGATAATTCCTAATGAATGTGATTATCATTTTTTAAAAGAAATTTATGGATTCTTATGAAAAATTATAAACTTGTATAATGAAAATAAATTAATTGGTTATATAAATATTGTTTATAATTCACATTCATCTTTTTATATATACTTATATATTACTATCTTACCGAATATCTATAAATTAATAGATTACCTAAATTTTATAATTTAAAAGTTAAATTATGTTTTTCATTAAACTTAACCTATATGATCTAATTACTAATAATGTACTATCCAAATATTGAAAACCTGTTTCTTGATTGTTTTTTTGTATCATTTATTTTTTATACTGTAATTTTAATTATTTAAAAAAATATAATAAAAACAAAGATTTAGTATTTCAGAAATTTTTGAAAAATTAGTTTTATAAAAAAATATTATTTTTGTTTAAATTAATGAAAACTTAATTTTTCTAAAATGTACATTATTTTATTTATTTTAAAAATCAACACAATTTTTATATATTAAAATAATTTTTACAAATAGTTTGATTACTATTATTATCGTTTAATAAAAAAATTAAATACAGTTAAAAATGTAAAGTTAAGTTACAAATTTTAAAGAACTTTTTCTTTTTACATAAGAAGTAATTTTATTATTATATTAATTTTAACCAAAATATGTTTAAGAGCTCGCACATAACTATAATTTTAATAAAATCTTCCAAAAGAAAAAATTACTTTCTACTGTGTTTTATTTCAGTTTAATTAATGAAAAATGCTAAATAGTCTTTATAAAGTATAAATATAAATAAGCTATAAATAAATTATATATATTAGATGTATACAATAAAGAAATAATTTATAAAATATTGACAAATCAAAATTTAATTCTCTTAAATAAATTACCTACGCGTATTCATAAGTATAAATTATTTATAGAAAATTCAGTATTTTTCGAGTGATTTATAACTGCTCAACTTGTATAATAGCTAGAATAATAAAGAAAATTAAACATCTTAATATTTTCGACCATTGAATTAATAAAAATTATAGATCGCTCAGTACATTCTATATATACATAAATTCTAAACAGTAAGGCGAGTTCATACGCATGCGCTTTTGTAACTGCACATGTAATGGCAATGCAATTGATTATGATGTGAAATTTGAAGGCTCTGAAGTACTCATGACCTTGAGTCGACACTGAATACGCCTCCATACAATACATCGTAAAAAATAGAGCACTAGTTATATACCAGTTTGTATTATTTGAAGATTAAAATTCAATTTCTCAGTACGATTAGAGATAAAGATAAATAATATACTTTTCCAGCGTTAATCGAATTATTTTTTATAAGTAATAACAATACGTTTTTTTGAAGCTTAAAAATATCAATAGAATGAAAATCTGTGATATGCATAGCAACAATGTATTTGTTTACAAACAAACAAATGACAGTTCAGTATACCAAAACTATATCTTATGCAATAACACACGTTAAATTTTATTTAAAACATTAATTATTTAAATTATAATTGAATTTGAGAACTGCGAATAAATATGGAAATATAAAATATTTTTTCAGAAAATAATTTTATATTCATGTTATGACAACGATATCAAATAAAATATTAAATCTTAGTGTTTTGAAATTTTATGTACCAAAAATTGGAGATAAGAGACAAAAATAATAATTTGCAGAGAAATGTGTGAAAAAAAAGGTAACTAATATATTCTATTTAATTTTTTCTATAATATTCGACATGGATATTTACTTAATCAAGAACTAATAAGAGCATCATGGCGACAAAGATATTTGTAAAGTAGGGGGAATTTCAATAGAAACTAAGAATACAGTACAATAATAGAATAAGGGAGGTTATTCCTTATACATAATAAAGAAACGAGTAAAATATAAAGAATAAAATATAAATTCATATACTAAATTACGAATTCGGTATGATATATTTTTTTTTCTGATCAGGATTGTTGTGTATAGAGCATGCGCACATCATGCGAAAATATAAGATTCAATGCGTAAAAGTAAAGTGGAGGAAACAAGACTGCCCTTCTATTTATCTGTTTTACACACGCAAAAATAATATTCTCGCTACTGTAGTACGGTCCGACTTTAAATACTGTTCGAAATATCGGAGTTAAAAACTAATATCGTTTAATTACAACATTGTAGTGGCTGTAAACATTTTTTAATATATAATCTAAGTAAACGTAAGCAATTTTTGCGCTGTCGGAAATAATTTGCTGAAGAGATTAGAATTCAGAATTTAAGTTCCAACTGTACAATGTACAATGTATGCTTTTCAGTTCGCCATGAAGAACGCACTGTAGAATCTCTAGTACAAAGAGCGTGATGAAATTATACAAATCTTAACAATTTGTTTTCATTTATAAACTAAATTTATCATAATATTTGACATTGGCTTGGTAAACGTATAAAACATGTAATATTAGTGCCTGGTGACAATAAATTATCAAGTATAGTTTTCAGAAAATCCGAGTTTTTAATCTCTTGTTGAAAACCAATGCAAAAAGATTAAAAAAATAGACTTATATGACAACTTTATTATTTTATTGCGACAACAGTAAAAAATAAAGATAGTAATCGAGATCAATGTTAAGAAGAAAATTTATGGATACCAAATGCTCTAGCAGTTTATGGAGTGAGATAAGAAGTTCTTTACTGGCTGAATGAGTGAAAGAAGGAGATGTATATACATTGAATGTGAGAACAATAGTTATAGAATAAAAGTCTTATGTCAAATAATTTTTATTTATATCTAACTTTTACGTTGCTACCATACAAATATATATAGAATGTTTTTAAAGTGTAATGTCAAAACATGTACATGTGTCTGTATATAGGTGTATATATGACATGGTACTAAACAGCATAACAAATCAAAACGTTGCAGAATTCAATAAAACAAAAAGAAGTTTGCATGTTTAGATATATGCAAAAGAAAGCACACACATACACACGCGCGTGCGAACACACAAATTTATTTTAAAAAAGGACAGGAAGAAAGGAGAAATAGAAAATGTATTCATGATACTTTCATGAATAAAGTGGAATGGTAATTTTGACACTAGCCTAATAACTTGGCTTATAGCTCTAACTCTTTATTTTCTTTATTTTTTGTTCTATGCATTTTTCTGGTGTTTATTAGATTAATTAAATTTTAAAAAATAGCAAATATATATATTTTTATCCTGTTTTTAAAATATAATAAAATTTAAAAATTTTGGTAATTATAATATTGAAATGTTTTATGTAAAATTATTTTTTTTGTAATTTATATATTATTAATTGCATAAATTTATAAAATTTATGGAATAATAAAATTGGTAACTCAAAATTACAATGTAGAGAATAAATTTTAAGATATTTAAACTTGGAAAATTGACTTTGAAAAAACTAATTTATTGTAATTTTGTAAGTTAAAATATAGTTATACTATTAATTTTATTAAATATAAAAAAGTCTTTAAAATAATGTATCGTTATAAATGTGTTTTGTATAGTTATTATGCTCATAAAGATGAGATCTTTATTAATATTGAAACATAAATTTTTATGAGTGAAGAAAAGATATTTATTTTTTATTTTTAGTACTACTACAATGATGCAGTACAGCAACACTGATAATCCAATAGTAATCTGTATTATTTAAACACAAAAAAGTTTGGTTCTTTTTAAGGATTGGATCAAATTAATTTAGTTACAACTACTATTACTACCATTACTTGATGTATTTACACATTAAAAACATAAAAGTGAAAACAGACAGTGTTTGATTAAGGTGTTTCGGTTTCCTTTGATTCAACGCCTGAATCTTTTCAGTAATCCTCAAAAATAAATTATAAGGTAAGCATATAATTTTCAAAACTATCTATCAGGAAGATGGACAAAGTAAAACATGTAATAAAAAATATTTATAAGTAATACATTAAAAGTTGAGGGAAAAAACAAAAAAGAAGTGAGTAGATTCATTCACTGAAATATGAATAGATAAATTTTAAGTAAGAAATTGGATCATGTAAAAATAAAAGAGGTAGTAGAAACAAAATACCATGTACTACATTCTTATTACGTTTTCCTTTTTAATTAGTGTATCTTTTTCTTTTATTAATTTATTAAAGTATCTATTGATTTATTATTACTAATTTATATATTTTTTATGAACACAATGCCTCTTAACGATCTTTATGTTGATTAAAAACAAAAAAACGAAATCATCTAAATAAAAATTAAACATATTTTTGCATTTATTTATATATTCACTAATATTTTACAAAAATTCAACAAAATAATAAAACAAAACTTAGAATTCATTTTTGATTGACATAAAATATGATGGCTATTGTAATATTGTATGCATTTTAACATTTGTAACTCAATGTAGGTAAGATGAGTTTCTTTAATTGAGCAACAAAATTCAATACATTTTAAACTATTAAAACATTTAGTCAATAGGTTTAAGCGTTATAAATCTAGAGAGAATGAATACTATTAAGATAGTAACAGCTACAAAACAAGTAACAAATATGTACCAGGTTTCTTCATCAAAAACATCTGTGAATGCTGGAACATGACTATAAAGTGTATCAATTAGTTTCATACTGTAGCCTTTTTCTGTGCTCATATATTTTGACATTTTGACTTCAGTAAAATTAATGTCTTTATAAAATGTTATGAAGAATCACAATTATTTATTTAATTAAATCTAAATTTTGTTTATATTCAAACATTCCATTAATTCTGTTATATAAATAATCATTGTAGGATATACTAATTTACACATCTAACATGAACAGCATAAAATTCTTAATATTTTAAAAATCTTGATGTCATCATTTAAAAAACTAGCATGTTAATGATACTAACCAATTATAATGAATGAAATTTATTTATTATTTACATTTTTTGTTCCTTTTTTAAAAAATTCGATTTCTTGTTTTTCTGGTGGAACCCGATCACTAACGTATTTGTTAAAAATTGTCAAAAGTTCTAGAGCTGTTAAATCAAGGGGTTTAAAAATTAATTTCTCTTGATTTTCTGTAACAAAAAAGGAGATATCTATTATTGATGAATTTAAAACTCAATGTGTACTGTATTATTAGAGGTAAATCAATATATTTTCAAACATTTATTTCATGAGAAGTAAAAAATTATGTAATATATATTCATAATTAAATTAAAAAATAGTATAATAATTAGTAAAGTATCAAAATTATTTTAAAAGTTTGATTTATAGAATAAATCATAAAGAAAATAAGGATTTCTATAGTTCAATAAAAAGTAAACTAATAGATATTCAATAAACTAATAGAAAACTTTTTTTCAAATATACGTATATCATTTTTATATAATTTTCTAATATTTCTGGATTTTAGGTAATTTTATTGATAATATTGTAGAATAAAAATGATGCATATAAAAGACTAAGTACAATATTATCTTAAATTAGTTATAAAAATTAAATGTTAAAATAAATTTTACTACTGTAGTATTTTAAGACTAAGTTAAGACATATGATAAATATTTCAAATTTTTAATAAAATTTACTAAATTTTATGATTTTGGGAACATATTCAATAAACTTGATAAAACAGTTAATAAATATTACATTGTATTTTTATGAATATAAAAAAATATATATTATGTAATATGATATAAAATTGTAATATTATAAATATTATAAAATTACATTTACAAATGAAACATGATAAAACTATTTATATTACAAAAAGCTATCAAGCTATCGATCTAATTGTACAGAAAATTTTTAATAGTAAACATAAAACAATAAAAGAATATACTATTTTATTAATAAAATACATATAGTATATATGTATATATATGTATATAATATGTCCTATTCAAATTATATTTATCAAGCTTTTATATGTATTAAAAAACAAATTTTTGAAAAAAAATATATTAAATGTTTTATATTTTTTAATTCTGATTTTAAGCTGCAGAAAAGAATTAGATATATTTATAAATTATTGTAAATAAAACCTTTTGTTTATCATTTTAGTATTGTTAAATTTATTATTATCACAAAATAATATATATATATATATTTTAGTATGGATATACTATGGCTATATAAGCTTTTAATATGTAGAATATAAAAAATTATTTTATTAAAAATAATGAAAATTTGTATCTTAAGAACTCAATAATTTATAATATTTAGAAATTTTTATAGAGAAAAATACAGTCATCACTAAGATATTATAACTAGTTTTTACTTAATAGTAACTATTAATAAAATATTTATTGTTCTAACAAAACTAAAATTATTTTTACTGAAACTCAAATTTTATGTAAAAATTATAAAGTTTTTGTATATATCACGATTTTAATAAATAATAACTTTTTCTTGAACATATCAATACACTTTTATAAAATATTGAGAAATAAACTTACCAAAATTGCAAATGATGATTGGATCTGAACGATCACAAACAATTTCTGTTTTTAAATAGCACGATGGGTTAGTAACTAATATTTTTGGTGATGATAAGTAAGTCAAGAAATTTCTGAAAAAATTATAAACTGGTATAGATCTTTTTATTAGATGTTCAGTATTAACATACTAAAAATATTTAATAAATTGTAAATTTAAATTGATAATGTTAGAAAACTTTATCTTATAAAAAAATAATTTTATATTGTATATTCTTTTTATGACTCTAAAAGTTCGGAATTTATTATTAATTAAATATTATCAATTAATTCATTATGTTGATATATTGTTATTTTCATTTGATAAATAATGAAATACAAATATTTTTAAGTAATCAAAGAATTTTAAAAAAATATGCAATTTAAAAAATGAACCTTCAGATTTGAAATACATTTATAAAATATTTTTATCGTAAATTGATGGAATTAATGAAAAAAATATCCAATTCAAATCAATATATAATGTAAATAATTTTATTTCAGTTATTATGGCTCAAATGGAACAACTCTCTATTTCAGTACCAGATTTAAGTACATTACGTATAACTACTGCAGTATCAATGCTAGGTAAAGCATATGGATGTGGACAATGTACAGGTATGTTACCTTTATCTCATAAATACATATGCCAAACCTTTTTAATATATAAAAGTGATGATTGACATAGTTTTATGAAAATTATATGTATCAAGTTGTTTAATATCATTCTTGATATTAAAATATCGGATTACAATTTTTATAGTTTAAGAAATTTCTTTAAAATACATATATATGCAGTACAAGTATAATCGTTATTAGATTTTAAATGTAAGGGTTTTAGAATTTACATTTTATAAAATAAGATACTAATATTTTCAACATAACTTTTGAAGTAAAAAATTTGAAGCCAAATTTTTTATTATACATCAAAGATTTTATTAATTAAAAATGAAATGTTGTTTATAGACAAATTTTATATTAATAAAAAATATCAATATATGAAGTTAAATTATATTATCATTCAGTAAAGATACTTAAAAATTATACTTTAATATATTTTCAACTATCAAATATAAAAGCATTATTACTGTTGTAAGTTTCAACAATGTAAATTATATAAATATTTAAAATGTATACAGTAGATAATTATAGTGTAACTTTAAAAGATATGATAATTGTGTAAAATAAAAAGAAAATACTTTATGTACTAAAATTAGACATTTAATGTTTTAACTTACTTCAAAAATCAATAATTTGATTTATATCAGAAACTAATACTTTATAATATATGGTTTTTATTTATACTCAGTTTTTTATTTAAATTAATACTAAAAACAATTGTAACAATTATTATGCAGTTAATCAATACATTTGCTAAAAAAAATTATTACTTTAATTTATTATACAATTCAGTGATTATTATTTTTTCTTCCTAATAACTACAAATAAATTATCTGCCTAAACGATTATAAATAAATTTTAATATTTCAACAATAATTAACAATGATTAAAATATGCATTCTTTAAAAACTAATTTGTAGTTTATAATTTGTAAATTCAAAATATAAAATATGTAAAAAATATTTTTACTTCAAAAATTTTACTGTTTTAATATATTTTATAAATGGAAATTGAATTCAAAAATTTTATTGTGATTTTTAATCTCTTTAATTAAATATTTCGTTTTTATTATGTGTAATCATTTTAATATTATATTTATAAAAATGAGTTTTTAACACATCTTAATCTCATTTTAAAAAAATACAAATTCAAAGAAAGAAAAATATTAATACTGATTATATTTTTAATTATTTAATTAATATTTTTATTGTAGAATCAGGTCAAATTAAAGTGAACAATAGATAAACTATTATTATCAATTAAATCTAAGATATAAATTTTCACAAAACTAATTCTTATTATTTGTTATAGAATAATAATAATAATAATAATAATAATAATAATAATAATAATAATAATATAATAAAATACTGCTATTTTTATTGCAATTAGATAAATACAATAGTAATTCAATATTAGTTGATATATATTTTTGAGAGAAAAAGAAAAAATAAATATACTATAGTATTTTCAGCATTAGAAAACTATTCATTTTAATAACTTTCATGTATTACTGTAATTATGAAAAAATATTATATAAAATTTATTATATACTCAACAAAAAATTTAACGTGTCAAAAAAATATGTACAACTCACAAAAAAATTTATTCAATTTTTTTTAATATTAAAAAGTTCTAAATACTAATATACAATACTATTAAAATTATATAGTAAATCTAATTAGATTAAAAATATACCAATTATACTTTTGTAATTTATTGTTTGTACTGAATTATAGATTTATAGTAAATAAATAAAAAATTATTGTTATACCATAAGAATTTTTTATATTTCACACATTTACTTTATTATGCAAATAAAAAATTCAAAGTTCTAGTGTCTTCAATTTTCATAAAATTTATATGTAATATCCGCATTAAAACTTAAAATAAAAAAATTAAATGAATTATACTTACTAATGACTTTATGTATTTATGATTTATTTTAACTCACAGGGTTAGAAATTTACTCTCTTTTATTGTTTGATAAATATTGAACTTTTGATACAAGTATTACGAGTATCGTTTGATTTGAATGAAATAAAATCCATTGGATAAAAATACGTTACTCTTATTTGTCGTCTGCTACAAGTTAACGAAGAAAGCTTGAGGTCGCGAGTCTTAACTTGAAAGAAAAAAAGTAGAGCAAGAATTGTCTTTTATATGCGCATGCGTAATTCACAAATTATCGACGTACGCATCACGTCATGGACGTCATGATAGCTTTTCGTACAAAGCCTAGACTTTGATAACGTATGGCGTCGCGGTGGTGCGTCATACCGATAGATGATTATTTTAATTTTTCAATTTTTCTCGAATTCTTTTTATAGTCATTGATAACTCTAATAAATAATATTTTCCAAAATTATTATTAAAAAAAAGTTAATACATTTCGATTCAATGTTTATTAATTTCTTCATGTACACTTGTTTTATTTAATTAAGAAAAATTACAAATATTAATTTTTTCCGATAAGCTTAATTAAATTAGAAGAGAATTTAGAAAATTGAAAAAACTAACCTCGTTTCTGTAACTTTTTTATGAAAAGGATCGAATTGCACAGTAACTTTTTTGAGTGGCTGTAGCTTAATAAGTCTGACTTGTTTTGCAATAGCACCGATTAATCCACCATGTCCTGATCGACATCCACTAAATGGTATGGACATTTTAAACGGCTTTTACAAACTGAAAAGCAATATTTGTACATACGCCAATTATTTCATTAATATTTGATAATTAAACATTAAATAACCTCAAATTGTCATTGAAGTTAGTTCGAATTTTTATGGAAGTTAAAATTTCATTATAAATATAGTAAAGCGTCTATATTACGATCAATCAATGGAATCGTTATTAATTAATTTTTTTTCCTTTTATTTATTTTTTAATTTGCACAGTGTATTATATTAGTCACTCCAAAATTAAACCATTTATTAAACTTGAAAACCTGCATACTACTGAAAACTTTAGTTAAAACCGATTTTACAACGTTGCCGCTTTTCCATTTAAAAATAACATTTTTACCTTTTATTGCTTTTTTCAACGTTGCTACTTATACTTTTAATTTATACTGTTACCAAGAATATAAGAATTGGGATATACATCTTAAACTTCAAGCATGATAGATATGCTTATATAAAAAAATCTTAACTTATGAAATAATATTTTCATTATTGAATTATGGATTTGAACGTGTGTATTTACTTTATTGAAGTATTAAAATTAGATTTAATCTATTCTAAATTAATTTTTGTAATTTTTAAACGTAACCTGTATAATATTTTGATTATTTTCTTTAAGAAATTTTTTAGTAAATTACTAGAATTTGATCTTTATTTTTATGTTTTTTAAAATATATGAATGAAAGTTTAATTTACCTTTAAAATTAAGAAGTTATAATATTAATATTATCAATTTAGTTTTTTATAATGTAATAAAATTTAGAATCAAAACAAAAAAATAAGGAAATGAAAAAGCAGGTAACATTTGCATTTGGTATTTGAAATTTTTTACAAGAATAGTCGTAAGAGGCGCTAAGGGGGAATTCTCCGTGATAAATTGACAATTAGTATGTTGTGCACAACGATGCAAAGTTACAAAGATGAATTCTTAAAAAGCTTAAATTTTAATTTATAAACTGCGAAAAATATGAAAACCAGTATTTTAGTAGTCACTTTATTTAAATTTCTTAATGTCTGCAAAAAAAGAGTATAATTGAATGGACCAATAAAACACGTGTACATATCGACAAGTCGATATGTCCAGAACTTGAAGAATTGAAGGTTGGCAATAGTGTTTCGAGCACCTGCAGAGTACTGGCAGCAGCAGTAGCTTGTATTTCTATTCTACGGTGTGCAGGGGCAGGGGCAGTTTTGTCGAGTGTATGTGTGTGAGAAAGTGGGTCCTTGACTTAAGTTTTTTTACTTATTAGTGGACAGTGGTGATTGAACTATCATCCTCACTGACCATGTATCCCGTAGCACCTCGTAAGTATTGCTTTGTGTCTTAGTAAAATCTTTGCAAGTAAAAGTAAGTATCTAGGCTGGTTCAACATGAAAGTTAAATGAGAAGTCCAAAGAAAAGCGCAGTTATTACTTTTGTTTATACTATACAAATTCGTTCTTTCGGTATCAAATTTCTTTACCTTAGTTTTAATGTAAAATCGGAGCACGGACGCTCTAGCGTGCTACACTCCCTCCTGATGACGCGCTCATTCGTGCTTTCTCTCTCTCTCCTCCCTTCTTCCCTTCCTTCCTCTGTCTCTTTTGTGCGCATATGTGTATATGTGTACATATCTCCTATCTATCTATCTATTTATCTAACTATCTGTATCTCATAATACACTGTCTTGCTATTCATACGTTTTCTTACTTTCTTTCGCTTCTAAATCATGCAGAATGATCCCGAATGAACTTGTCGATCAACAAGCGTATGTATCGTCAAAGAATTTGTAAGAGTGTAAACTATAAAGAAATAGAGACTCATACTAGAAATACATCATATAATGGAATTGCAGTGGTATTATGTATCTGTTGTTTACTGGTGCACTTTAATAAAAATCAAATGCTCGTACATGCCTTAGTCTATCCCCTTATTCCCTATATATGACTTAATTATTTTTCATTATTTATAATAATCCCAAGTTTTATTTTTATAGCTCCTCCATCAGGATCCACAACAAGTACTGCTGTGGGAGCTGCTGGAAGTACTGGGAGCAGTGTTGTAGCACCTAGCACACTGGGCTTAGTACCCACCCAGCAAACACATACTCCTCCTCAGCCTCCTGATCTACCAAGTAAATTTGTTTAAAATTTAAAATATTTAAATGACATTGTTTATAATTACTATTTATTTATTATTCTATCAGTGTTTGCTTGCCCACGAAGGCCAAATATTGGTCGAGAAGGTCGAGTAATCGGTTTAAGAGCCAATCATTTTCAAATTACTATGCCTAGGGGTTTTGTCCATCATTATGACATAAATATTCAACCTGATAAATGTCCACGTAAAGTTAATCGAGAAATAATTGAGACTATGGTACATGCCTACAGTAAAATATTTGGAACTCTCAAACCTGTGTTTGATGGTAGAAATAATTTGTATACTCGGGATCCTTTACCAATTGGTACTGATAAATTAGAATTAGAGGTAAATATATACAAGCATGTAAAATATTTTTTAATGCTTTGTATAATAAATGAATAAACTTTAATTACATTTTCTATAGGTAATACTGCCTGGAGAAGGTAAAGATAGAGTATTTAGAGTGGTAATTAAATGGGTAGCTCAAGTATCTTTATTTGCTCTCGAAGAAGCTTTAGAAGGTCGAACTAGGCAGATTCCTTATGATGCAATTCTTGCTTTGGATGTAGTAATGAGGCATCTTCCTTCTATGACTTACACACCAGTTGGAAGATCATTTTTCAGTAGTCCAGATGGTTATTATCATCCACTTGGTGGTGGTAGAGAAGTATGGTTTGGTTTTCATCAATCAGTAAGACCCTCGCAGTGGAAAATGATGCTTAATATCGATGGTAAGTTTTATATATTATTAATAAATATTTATTTTTAAAAATAATAGAAATATAATAATTATATTTGTTTTTATTTTTATAGTATCAGCCACTGCTTTCTACAAAGCTCAACCAGTGATAGAGTTTATGTGTGAAGTTCTTGATATTCGTGACATAAATGAGCAAAGAAAACCATTAACTGATTCTCAGAGAGTAAAATTTACTAAAGAAATTAAGGGGCTCAAAATTGAAATTACACATTGTGGTACAATGAGAAGAAAATATAGAGTTTGTAATGTTACTCGAAAACCTGCCCAAATGCAATCGTAAATATTTTTTTTTTAAATAGTTTTCAATGCTAATATATTTTTTAATATAAATATTTTATAGATTTCCTTTACAATTGGAAAATGGACAAACAGTTGAATGTACAGTTTCCAAATACTTTTTAGATAAATACAAAATGAAATTACGTTATCCTCATCTTCCGTGCCTTCAAGTTGGTCAAGAGCATAAACATACTTATTTACCTTTAGAAGTATATTACACTTTTTTTTCTAATTATGTTTCATCAAAATAATAATTTTATATATTTTAACAAATATTATAATTGTATGCATTTTTAGGTTTGCAACATTGTAGCTGGACAACGATGTATAAAAAAATTAACAGATATGCAAACATCAACAATGATTAAGGCTACAGCCCGTTCAGCTCCTGATCGTGAAAGAGAAATAAATAATCTTGTAAGGCGAGCAGATTTTAATAATGATTCATACGTTCAAGAATTTGGTCTTACTATTTCAAATAATATGATGGAAGTTAGAGGACGGATTTTACCTCCACCTAAATTGCAGTATGGAGGGCGCGTAAGTTCCATCACTGGGCAGGTATGGAATTTATCATTCTATTTGAATGGTTTTAACATTATTTAAAAATACATAATAAAAAATAAAAATTTAGTTTTTAAATTTTTTACAGCTTATAATTTATTAAAATATATATTGATAATATTCAATCATTTGTAATCTAAAATTATATATATCTATTAATTAAATTAATTAATGATATTTAAATTACAAATATAAACATGTATATTTATATCTTTAATCAATTTTTTTTTGTAATGTTTCTAAAAATATTAGTTTTTAAAATCTATTTTGTAAGTAAAAAATTTAGTTTAGAATAAATAAATTAGTATTTTTATTAAAAAGTACTGTAATAAAAATTGAATGCGTTAGTTTAGTAAATTGGTTATTAATAATTTATTATATATATTAATCAAAATTATATCTTTTGACATTCAATTGCTTTAATTTACATAAAATACATCTGTCATTTTAATATAAAAATTTAACCATAAATAATTTTTTTAAGACAAAACAACAAGCACTGCCTAATCAAGGTGTCTGGGATATGCGTGGGAAACAATTCTTTACTGGAGTTGAAATACGTGTGTGGGCCATAGCATGCTTTGCTCCTCAGCGAACAGTGCGAGAAGATGCATTACGTGCATTTACATCCCAGCTCCAGAAAATTAGTAATGATGCTGGAATGCCAATTATAGGTCAACCTTGCTTCTGTAAATATGCTACTGGACCTGATCAAGTTGAACCTATGTTTAGATATTTAAAATCTACTTTTCAAGCTTTACAACTTGTATGTGTAGTTTTACCAGGAAAAACTCCAGTTTACGGTTAGTTATTTTAACTTAAATGAACCAAATTTTAAAAATAGATTATAGATATCTAATATTATTATTGAATTTAGCTGAAGTAAAAAGAGTTGGGGATACATTATTAGGAATGGCAACTCAGTGCGTTCAAGCTAAAAATGTCAATAAAACGTCGCCTCAAACTTTATCAAATTTATGTTTGAAAATTAACGTCAAATTAGGTGGAATTAACAGTATTTTAGTACCAAGCATTAGACCAAAGGTATTCAATGAACCTGTTATATTCCTTGGTGCTGATGTCACACATCCCCCTGCTGGTGATAACAAGAAACCTAGTATAGCAGCAGTTGTTGGTAGCATGGATGCTCATCCATCTCGTTATGCTGCTACTGTAAGAGTTCAACAACATAGACAAGAAATAATTCAAGAACTAAGTTCTATGGTGAGGTAAGTGAATTACTTTTATAAATCATAATTATATATAAACATTTATAATAAATTAATAGTATTATTACAATTTTTATAAATTTTTTTATAGAGAACTTCTTGTTATGTTTTACAAAAGTACTGGTGGTTACAAACCCCATAGAATTATTTTATATCGCGATGCCGTATCTGAGGGTCAATTCTTACATGTTCTTCAACATGAACTTACTGCTATACGTGAAGCTTGTATTAAACTAGAAGCAGATTATAGACCTGGTATAACTTTTATTGTTGTCCAGAAACGTCATCATACAAGGTTATTTTGTGCAGATAAAAAAGAACAAAGTGGTAAAAGTGGCAACATTCCAGCTGGAACAACAGTTGATGTTTGCATTACCCATCCAACAGAATTTGATTTTTATCTTTGCAGTCACCAAGGAATTCAGGTAAATGAATTATTTTAATGTATCATTATAATATTTAAATAAATAATATTTCAGGGAACATCTAGACCATCCCACTATCATGTTCTTTGGGATGATAATCACTTTGAGAGTGATGAGTTACAGTGTCTTACATACCAATTATGTCATACATATGTAAGGTGTACTAGGTCTGTTAGTATACCAGCACCAGCTTATTATGCACATTTGGTTGCTTTTCGAGCTAGATATCATCTTGTTGAAAAAGAGCATGACAGGTTAGTATTTTATTTTGATATTTTAAATGAAGTAGATCATTTAGGGAGTTTTAATTTAAAATTATTTATATTACTTTCTTAATAGTGGAGAAGGATCACATCAGTCAGGATGCAGTGAAGATAGGACACCTGGTGCAATGGCAAGAGCAATAACAGTGCATGCAGATACCAAAAGGGTTATGTATTTTGCTTAAATGTTTAACTATATTGTTAAAGCTCTCATCAGGCCAAAGAAAAGAAGAAAAAGTTAAAAACTTGGCGATTTTAAACCAAGTAATCTTTCGGCGTGACAGACGAGTGAGTTATGTATAAGGAGTAAAATACAATCGGTGGGCTATTCCACTTGAAAATACAATCTTGGATGGCCAATTTTTTTACATTTTTTTCTTTCTGGGAAAGATTTTTACAAATCGTAATTATCGATTTGCAGTTTCAATGCAACTTAAGTTTAGGAATGGCATAATCATGAATTTTATTTGAAAGGATTTATTTACTTTTGAAATGTTTGGTTTTCTTATGAAATATAAATTTTCGTAGAAAGTAGGTTTTAATTACCAAAAAGGTGCTTTTAGTTGATTATTGTTTTAGATTAAACTATTAGCGTTATGCAAGCTTTTGTAGGCGCAAAAATAAATACGCTTATTTCTCGTAAAGACATACTGTTTGTCTAGCATTTGTACAATAAAAAGTGAAACAGTCACAAATCAATAATATGTAAGTAGATATTTAACATAAAATCTATAGCAAATATAATTTTACCATTGAAAAATTGAATTGCACACCTTGATCTCTTGTAAGCTACCTGTGTGCCTTTAGTAAGTTAATTGGCATATATTTTTTATCTGATAAATAAAAAAAATTGGCCATCACAAGATAAATCTTATGGCGTAGATAAGAGCTGTCTAAAAGGTCATGCAAAATTATAGACAATGTATCAGGTTAAATATGACATTGCATTATTGCAAAAGCAGATATGTATTATAAAAAATTATCAAAACATTATATAACAGAAGTACAGTGGTAGCAAGACTGGTTTCAGGATTGAATAATGTAAACAATACAAAACAAATTTTTAGGTTAAGATAAGCATAGTCTACCACAAAGACTTAAGCTCAATTGTAAGGTTCTTTCCAACACATGTTTTACTTTTATAGTGGTTTTTTTGTCCATTTCTCTTTTGACGAGAAATAAAAGTACGAATTGTTTCAATAGTATTTTGAAACAATAATAAACATGTCAAATATTTGAACAAAAATTAATTTTAATATGTATGGTTGTATAGCTAAGAAACAATTATCAAAAAATATATGGAAAGGACTTTAATTTATTAATATCATATTTATTATAGTTTTTTTAATATTATGGTACCTATGTTGCGTCTAATTTTACAAAATTAGTACGATTTGTTAGGTATGGTTGTAAAGAAAACTCAAAATGTAATGTAAAGAGATATTTGTTTCTTTATCTTTATATTTGCTTTGCAGTTTTATTAGTAATATAATTAAAGCTCTATAGAGCATTATCGGCAGCAGTAGTAATAATATTAACCTGCGCGTGTAACAATAAAAATCATGTACGTATTGACAAGAAATTACATCACTCATGCTGATCAATGGTATGAATGCAAACTAAAATGGAGCCAAAATAATATCTCATAAGACACTGTAAAATTATATGCATTATAATAATTTTGTGCGAGTGGTATTCATTTTTTAATGTGTTATTAAGTGCTAATTTAAGATTAGCAAAAATATCAAAAAAGTTTCTATTTTAATTCAAATAAAAAACTTTAGGGAAAAAGGAATGATTAGAAAGAGATATTTATCTATTTCTATGAATTTTTTATTTAATATTGAAACCATATAGAAAATTGTTTATAAAGTAATTGTGCTAACATAGAATCATTCAAGAATTTTTTGTATTGATGTTTATAATAGTAATTTCTTTATATTTTTTAATAGCTATAAATACCGATTTAAAGTTATGCTTTCAAAAATTTTAAATTGAATTATAATTTTTAAAGTATATTAATTTAAAGAAATGTTTACATATTAAATCATTGCTATTTTTTTACTAAAATATAAATAAAAATATTGATGTTCTGTTCTATACTTATATATATATTTTATTCAATCGTATAAAATCATAATTTTGTTGGTCAAATATTACTGTCAGAAAGTCATTTGAAGGAAATGTCAATCTGTTATTTATTACAACGATATTTTACTGATTGGATACTGAATAATGAGTTATAGAGAAATATATTTTTATTTATGTATAATAATACTTATACGTTTTAATAGATCATTTTACATATATTTTTTTTTTAATTTAAAAAATTTGTAATATTTACGAAATTGTACAAACAATATGGACCAAATTGTTTATGATATTAAAGAGCCTTTATTTTTGTAAATATAACTTTTAAAAACATACTATTATAAGTATTATTAACATTAGTTTACTTGTAATATACAAAATACCATTAACAAAAAAAATTTTAGTATTTACAAAGAAATTAAAAAATTAAATATTATGTCTATTATATTTTACATTTCAAAACGAATATTACAATGTATTGACTACTTCTTTTTAATACCATCAACATGTTGAAATTTTTATTAATGATAAATAAGAATATACGCCTCACTTTGAATTTAATATAAATTAATTTATATAATTTTTAATTATAAGTAATTATTCAGTATAATCAGTAAAATAGAAAATATTGAAAGCAAATATATTTGTATTCGACAAAGATATAATTAAAAACTTAAGTACGTATTTTGATTTTATAAAAAATTTGTGTTAAAACAAACATTTTTCACAGTGATGTTACTTTTTTGTATATTTGATAATGTTCACTCTCTATCCAGTAATTTAATTATAATTTTATAATTTAAAAGATGAAATATAATCAATACAAGTTGTGAACAATTATAATAAAGTAAAACTTTTTTAATTATGATAAATTGTTACGCGAATAAGATATCTTTTTTTAAATTTATATTGTTTCATTTTCATAATTTTTTTTATATATTGTTTTATTACTACTCTTAAAAAATGAAGAAGACAAGCACAAAATATCCTGATAATGTAATTTATGTATTAATTAAAATAAATTTCTTTTCCATTTATATTTAAAAATATGTGTGTATATTATGTTGCATATAATTATACATATGTTTCTACAACTGTGTACTTGCAGATACTTAGTACACATATTTATTTGATATTATGGATAAGAAATTTGAAGCAAAATTATTGATAATAAAAATTATTTTAGTCCATAATAATATCATTGTTGAAATAATGCTTCAAAGGATACTAAGCTTTGAATTATTTAATTAGTAGAATGAGACAAATGTCAAATACCAATTTATTTAATATAAATACATAATTAACTTTTATCTAATGCATGTTTCTATTTATATGAATATCTTTTTCCGAGAACTTTTTTTTATAATTTTATTATTGTTTTAAATTTAAGTTTTTTAACGCTCTTGATCTTACAAATTATATTATTTTGTAAGATTGAAATCATATAAATTTTTTTTTAATATTTCACAAATTATATGTTCATGGATAATAAACAAATTTTACCATTAATAATATATATGAATAAAAAATTCATTGCATTATATACAAACGAAAACTTAAAAACAACTGAAATATGGGACTTGTAGAAGCATTGATTTTTATAATTTAAAAAATATTAAATTATAAAAATGCTTCAAAAAATAATTAATGTATCCAAATACATTGAAAATAATATGTATCAAATTGGAGCAAAATAACCAGAAATTTTGTTCTTTTTATTTTATATTTGTAATAAAATAAAAATTAAAGTCTATTAAAAGTATTTAAGATGAGTTTATGGTCATATTAAATATTTTTTCTTTTTTTTAAGAATTCAATAGTTTTTTTATATAAAAAATAAAAATTTGTATAATAAATTAAAATATAGATTGAAATTTTATTTTTAAGTTTCTACGGAAAAATAAATGTTTTATATATTTTTTAAAGAGTTGAAGTTCTATTTTATTTTTATAAAATTTATTTAAAAACAATCGAATATAAATAATATGAATTAAAATAATATGAAAGAAAAATTTCAAAGTCATCAATCCTGTGAAATACATAATAATATTTTAAAGTTAGAAAAATAAGTTTGATAAATGTCATGTATAAAAATTAAAACAATACATACAATCAAATATAAATTAATTGGTTAAATTTTTTTTAATTTGCATTTTCAACTAATCTTGCAATCTTTTTAAAACTATAATAATTGAAAAAATTAATAAAAATGCTTATTTATTACTTTAAATTATTAATTATATTAAATATAATTGGAAACTTGCTTTGATAGTGTTCATTATGAAATATCGTGTGCAATTATAATTTAAATTACAAAAAATTTTTTATTTAATTTATCTACTCATGTTGCATGTCTCATGGTATAAACAGTTTATTAAATATATTGTATTACTTGTAAAATAAATGAATATTAAAAGTATATGTATAATTTAAATGTCTTGAGATTTTTAAAAAGCTGGGAAAAATTTATTTAATGAATGTAAAATATTATATAAATATATGTATAGATTACAAGAGAAGTGTTTACATTAATTTATTATATAAATTATTATAAATTTTTTCACAAGATTGTTAGATGAAAATCAAATGCCCATTTTAAGAAACAGTAGATTAGATTTTAAACACTCATTATTGTTAACATAATATAAAATATGTCAAAATGTTATAATTGATATTAAAAAGATTAAAAATATTATCAAATTATTTGTACATAAACAATTGACAGAAACATAATTATTTTTATGTATTTTAATTATATACTTATTTTATATTACAAAATAATAATAAAATAAAATAGCTATTTCTTAAAATATTTGAATTTCAAAAGAATTACAAACGAATGTATATAATTGATGTTACTGTAATCTATATGATATATTTTAGAATATTTAAAAAATTGACACATTAATAATAAAGAATAATTTATTAATTATTAACAGTATGTAAATAAGTGATAGGAGAAACAAACATATTACATTATTACACAGTAATAATTTAAATCTCATTATATGTCTTTCTAAAGCCAAATACTAATTAATCTAAAAAATCGAAAAATAATTTTGGAAGCTAATAAAAATATATCAATGTTAATAGCTGAGAAAAATGCATAAAAAATATTCACTCAGAATTGTAGAATGATAATGTACAGTATATCATTTGGAATACGGATTATAACTATATAAGTGAAATTTATTATTCATTTTTTAGTTTATAATATAGAAAAAATATTGTGTACTCAGAATTTTAGCGAGTTAAATATCGAATATTTTAATGTATAAATATTTTACTTCATTTATCTATAGGTATCATTATAATTATAAATATTTTTTATTTATTAACATTCTTCGTAAAGTATTTAGGATAAATATTTTAGATTAGAATGATGTAATTAAGTAAAACAGTATTATTATATAACAAAAGAAATGGGGTAACATGTAGCTTTCATAATTAAAAAAATTCTTTTTACAAAGAAGTAGTCACATATAGTAGGATTATATAATTATCTATTATTTATATTTTATTTATATTTAATGCAATTTCAATATATTAGCACATATATAGAATTTTACATACCTAATAATTAATAGAAAATATTTGTTTAATCAATTAAACATTTAATACAAGTGATTACGCAATTATAAACGTATAAAAAATTTATAATTTTTCATTAGTAAAAAAAAGTATCGTACAAATTGTTTAACCAAAAAGAAGCATGGTATTAATTCAGATATTTTGGCTCAAACCTGTGAAATCAGTGTTTACCTTTTAAAATTTAAAAATCTAATGAAAAAATTATGAAAATATTCCATAATTTATTCTGATGAGAAAACTATTATGTGTTAATTTAAATTGCATAAAAATTGGCATTAATAGAATAATTAAAAAAATATTCATCTGTTTAATTTTTTTTAATTTGAATAATTTATTATATTTCTATATATTATTTATTCTGAGATTAAGAAAAGATTGTTCTAAGTATTCTGACATAATTAATTATTAACTCTAAATATTATTATATTTAATTAATATTTATTTTCTTCTTTTCTTTGGTAATAAGAGCTCTTTCATTATTATATAACAATTTAATTTTAAATTTTAGTTCATAAATTTCAATTCAAAGGTGAATAAGTATTTTATATTCTTCATTATTACTTAATAATTCATTTATGGTACAAATTTATTTATTTTAAAGTTGAAATTACCATTAACCATTATCATTTATTGCTTAACGTATCTATCTTACTTCCATATATTCATTTTAATAAATTAATTAAATTAAGTTTTTACAGTAAATTTAAGAGTCTCAAATTATAAAATTTATCATAGAACCAAGGGTAAAATTTTTACAATTTCAATTTATTAAGAAATGAATTGTATTATTTTAAATTTATCTAAATGTTATTTTTTGACATATTAATGTATGCGAATACCATAAACAAAATTAGGATATATTATTAAATAAACATTCTATAAGATTAAGAATATTTTTTCGATATAATAATTATTATTTAATTTTTATTTTTATTACAATTATGAAAACTCATTTGAATAATATATAAGTGATAGGCAAACATTAGCCATAACTTCAATCATATGTATTACATATTTTTTTAATTAACTATTAAGATAATAATTAGGCAGCACATATAATTATAATATTAATAATTGGTACTTTAGATATAATTAAAATAAATGTCATTGATTTATTCATGGTATTTTTTTATCTCTTCACCTTAAACGTTTATATATTTCAAGTATTATTTTAAGTAGGTCTTTTAAATCAAGTTTTATAATAGTACATCATTTTATGCTAATTCTTACTATTATATTGAAAATTATATTAATAAGTTTCTAAAACTTTCAAATATTATTCATTAGTTATAATAAATAACATAATATAAATGGTACAAAATATTAATTACTTTATTTAAACTATATTGTTATTGTTATTAAATTGATCTATACAACTTATAATTGTAAGAAAAAGCTGTATGCGATGTGTTAATGATGGTTTTACCACACTGAAATAAAAATATTTAACATACGTATTGTTGACATGTAAATAATTTTTAATATATGTAATTACTAATTTATAACTACACAGTGATTAATTTTATGTAAATATAAGAAAAAAAGAATAACACTGTAATAAAAACTGGAAAAATTTTAATATCATAAATTTATAATAAATTCATATTCTTTACTATGAAATATTTATAATTGAAATCAGCTGTATTAATTTATGAACACTACATTTTAAAAAATGTTTAATGGTTATTTTGTTTTAAATTAAATTTAGACCATTATCAAGTTTTTAGTTAAAACATTATCAAGTTTTTAGTTGAAACATTAATTAAGAACTTTTATACTAACACAAAATATAGTATTATTAACAATAAAATTATAATTTACCTTTTAAACATTAATCTTTGTAAATATTTTTTTTATAAGAAAAAAAGAAATTTTCATATACAAAATTTAAGTTTTATTATCTGATTAAAATATTTCATTTTCTGATATAATAGTAATTAAATTAAAGTCGCTAAACAGTTGTTTTTCATAAAAAAAATTTTTATATTTTATTTTGACAAAATTAACAATAAAAAATTAATTTTTTTCACATAAAATTTATTAATATTCCATATTAAAAAATTGCAAAAAATATTTTATAAAGTTATTTATTATTAATTAACATTCAATTTTATAATTATTTAACTTTGTGGAATTAAAAATTTAGATTTTTCTTAATAAAATAAACTTTTAATTATTTGACAATTATATACTGTTGGAATTAATGCACTAATTCTATTGTAATAATGATTCAAAGAACAGTTACTTCAAATCATTAAATTAAACTACAAATGAGTTACGTGAATTAATTTTGTTAATATATTAAATTCACAATATAGATACGATAGTCTGATCTTGTAGTTTATTGATGAATTGCTGAAAAGTTTGATCAACTACATAATCAAATCAGGCAATATCTACATGAGATGTCTTTTTACAAATTAAGTGTGTTGCAGGAATTTGGAATTTGGTTAGTGGCCTTAATTAATTTTTCATCAACGTTCACAATGTTGCAATTCTATCTAGTAGTTTTAATGCAAAACTTTATAATGAGTGATATGAAATGACGTTGAGGCGATTAGCTTCACGTTGTATATAATACGACTATTAAAATTTGTCATTCAATCATTTTTTATAAAAAAAAAAAGTTTTTGGCAATTTTCGAGATTTACGATACAACTTTATATATCATAAATTCTCTTGGTTTTAAAAATTATTTTAAGCTTTATTTCAAACTTTTAAAGTAAAATGATTAAAAAAAATTTTTATGTAATTTTTTTTAATTTCAAAATTAAATAATTAATGTCTAATTGACTTAAGCAAAATAATAAGATGTTTTTATATTTCTATATTACCTAGTCATTTTTCTTGATGTTTCTTTAATTTGTTTATTCTTTGTGTATTATTGCATGTTTATTTTTACGTTGAACAAACACTTAATTTACGAGTGTACACAAAATTTCGGGACGTTCTTCAGTTTTTAGTTTCATTTGTTTTATGATATACAATAGCACTTTAAAACCATCATAAAAATAATCAATATACATATTCTAATTATAACTATTTTTATAACTTTTACATTATTTAGAAATACAATTATATATACATTTATATATTGCAATTGATTAATGAACTATCATGAGAATATAACGAGAGTATTAATCAATGTCAGGAAGAACATAAAATTGAGTAAATAAAAAGTTGATAGATAAGCTTTAGGATTATCGAAGTATGAATTTATTTAAAAAAGTAAAAACGTACAAAAAAGTAATATAGTTTTAAAATAAAAATATCTTTTATTATACTATATTTACTTTTTATTACTGAAAAGAAATCATTATCGATGACGCTTAGAAATTTTTCTATACCAAAAATAAGTTTGGCATAATTATATAAATTTATTGATAATGTTTTTTTAAACTTGGAGAAAACTAAACATAGATACTTTTTACGTTTATATATTGTTATACTTTTTGTGTTTATATATTGTTTTAATTGTTTGAATAATATATATCAATAATTTGTGCAAAATTTCTATTGCTCATATATTCGAGAAGGGGCTCGCGATAGATTTGTGAGAACTTCCAGTGATCATTTTTATCCAATGGATCTCTAATAAATCATTTTTTAATTATCGATCCGTGTATTCATTTTTGATAGACGTTGATATAGATTTTACTTATCATCTAAAATTAATATGTCATGTTTAACTAAATAACAATGTAAAATTATTATTTTAAATATGGTGAATAAAAATATCTTAATAAGTTAACTTTATAATAATTAAATTAAAGTCCGAAAGAATTTCATTATTTTTTTATAAGAAATTATTAATTTATATATATTTATTATTAAATAATCAAATAAAAATGTATATTTTTTTTGTTTATTTTAATATTAAAAACTAATAAAATTAATAAATAATAATTTAAAAAATTTAGATTTATAAGAACAAGAAACGATATATACATTTTTTAAATTATTATTTGTAAAAAAATCTATTTTTGAACTATTTTTGAAATTTTTATATCTGTGCAAGAAAAAGAAAATAAGTAAAAAATATTATCTTTGCTGATTATAAGAAACACATCATGGAGTCATTCGTAATTTCAGTATTAGAAAAAGTATTACGTACTATCAGTATGTTATTAACATCATTTGCTACCAACCAATATTGAATATCATTAGTATATAGAATTATGTAGAAAAAAACATTTTTATGAAATATTTAATTTGATAGATTTGCGATATAATTTATTTTTTTATAATACAATAAGAAAAGGTACACATTTTATATTTTAAAAAGGATTTATAAATGAAGGACAATAATATTGAAATATAATTTTTCTTAATATTTTTCTTTTTATTAAATATTTTGTATTAGTTTAATTACACTATTATTATTATTATTATTATTATCAGAAGCTCAATTATAAAAAAAAATTGATTTAGAGCTTCAATAATTGTGCTATACTCCTATCAATAAGAATTAATTTGATAAAATATTTAAAATTTATATAATTTACAAAAAATTTTAAAAAAATGTTTAAATAGTTTTAGTTTTCTTGTTTATGAGAAAATACAATATTTTTAAAAAATGATTGAAAATTTTGATTAAATAATTTCTAAAATAACATCTAAAAAATTATGAAATGATCGAACTAATTTGTTCAGTTTCGATACGTATTTCGTATTTAAAGATTTGTATTAAATATAATAAATATCGAAATTGAAAACAATTTTTATAAAACGAAAGAAGTATTTGCACCAATATTTAGGAATAATATAAAACAAAATATATTGTTTACATATAAATATTGAGTATATTTACAGATATTAGAATGTCCCATAATTGTTTTTAGCTAACATATTTTTAGTAACACTTTAATATTTATACTGTTCACTTATTATTGTATTATCTCTTCTCCAGGTATAAATCCAACACGTTCTTTCGGGCATTGATATTACATATCGATCGGTGTACAAATAAATTTACGTATACTATCTATAAGTTATTCGCTTAATAATTTTTTAATAAGTTAAACTATACTCAGTCTTGTAAATTTTATATCTTTTAAAATAAAAGTGTTTTTTTGTGGTTACCTACACGATATATTTTATTTCCATATCCTTGCATGATATTTATCTATGAAATCTATCCATGAAATTTTAATGATTAATCCGATTAATTAATTTTGAATCTTAAAACAATATATATTATAATTTAATTTTTTCTTTTTTCTTTTTCTTTATCAGTAATGTTATCGAGTAATGTGCTTATTTCAAAATTTAAGACTATGTTTTTACATACTAAAATATCCAAAACAACTTATTTTAAATGAATTATACTAAATTTAATTGTATTTATACGAAGTTTATATTCAAAAACATTATGTGCTATTTTTAAAATATTGACAGAATAAATAATTTATTTTGAATATGGACATATGAAAATTAATCTTAGATACTTGTGCTTAAGGTTTAAATCTTTAAATATGGCCATGTTTAATAAGTTCGAAAGAAAATTAGGAAAGAAAACTCTTCGAACAAAACCTATTATTTAATTGTGTTTTTTCACATTAAGTAAAATTTCAAGAGAACTCAGAACTTCATATCCGAGATATATAATATATTTCAATTCGATTTGATAATTTTTTGGCATTTAAGATCACATGTAAGAGGGTAATAGAAATTCATTGTGTTTATTTTTAACATATAATTATGCTCTAATTATGGGATATATTGCCTATTATACAAATTTCTAACAATAAAAGTTAGCACGATTACGTGATTTTTACGATAAGCTCCAAAAATTTGTTGAATATATGCAATTACTGAACTCAAAGCTAATCGGTAAATTGATTAGAATAAAATGAAAACTTGATTAGTCTAAGTCAAATACATAGGTCAATTTAGGTACATTCATGTGATATAGGTAGAAAATTGTTATGCAATATATATATATATATAGGAAAGTTACTCTTGACATGCGTATAGTAACGACAATGGTTATGATGGACAAGCTATTTCAAATTAGTCTGTCCCTTGAAATTTGTGACTCTAAAAGGATCAAAAAATGTTCCTAGTAGAAATAGTCATGAACGACTATAAACTAACAGTAAATAAAATATAAAATAAGACAAGTTTAATAAAGTTTAGGAGACTCAATTTGATTACACAAAACCTACATCCGTATAGCGACTGAATAAGAGGTAGTTTAATTAAAAAAATGGTGCGTAAGATAATTATCATGCATACAGCATCTTATTAAAAATATGAATCTAAGAGATTAGTGTAATATCTGTAGGAAATCAAATATTTTCGATATAATATTTCGATATAATAAAAGGTTGGAATTAATAGTTATGAGATAGAAAGGAATACATTTTCAACCGGTTCAAGAGTAGAGGAGATAGATCTAATATCAGAGTAATTAATATTGTATGTAAGCGTGGCAGATACGATAGATATTTTGTTGCAAATATAGATTTTGCGTTTATTAAAAGCCTTTAGTAAATGCGATGTTAACGCAAAAATCTATCTTAATATTATCAAATTGAAGCATCGTGGCTAAAAGTTTTGTATAAATTATGTATTGATTGAAAAAATAGAGAACGCGAACAAAAGTATTTTAACCCGATATCAGATACGTTTTTGGTTGAAATACAAAGCTATTTCGATCGCATTTTTATAAATAAGGAGTATAATAAATTAATTATTTAGAATCTAAGGATTAACACGTGATTGTACTATTTCTTTATCAGAATAGAATCTAGATAATGTAAGTTTATATAGAAACATTTGCTGTGGAAGGTAAAATGATTTGCAAGAACGAACGGAGTGGAGTTTTTCTTTTATTTTAATTTATACGGAGAGTTTAAGAAGATTCATAAAAATGTTTAGATCTCTCAACTATTCATTACTGAATTGATTGACAAGTTGTACTAATTTTGCTTCTAGAGTACCTCAAAAATCCTGCAAAGGGTACATTCTCACATTTACTTACTTTTCAACGAAAACAGTTGATTTTGTGGTTTTTTGGATTGTATCGCCCAAACCTTTCTTTAAATTTGCAGATATTCTGTAATTAGAAAAGGTCTATGTATCTAAAAATAATTATTAATGATATCACTTTTTACGAAGCAAATGGAGATATGAAATATATTAGCGCAACCATTAATATAAATATATACATATATAAATATGTCGGTGCAGATTAGGCTAATAATAACTCTCAAAGCCTTAAGCTCTCGACAATGATATTCCTTAGAACTTTGTTCTCAATATGTTAATGTTAATTGTATGTAACGTATGAATAGCATTATGCCCTCTTTCCGTGTGTTTATGACCATCGATGAAAAGGATTTCTACGATTAAGCTTTGTATTTCTGCCGATTTCTTAAATTAATAAGTTATTACACATAGTAAATAATTGAATCAACTTTTTTGTAAAATATAGCTTATCTCACCACAATCATAATCGAAATTAATTTTTTATATTTGCTTGATTTATCTTTGTGATTTCCAATGGGAAAACAGTGCAAGAAGTATGAAACTTATTTGCATTTTTAATTTCTTAATTTGAATTATTATTTTCTATGATCGCATTATCTAAATTATCAAATCATATTATTTCTCGTGTGTATTATATAGAAAGCGAATAGCGAATTGTTTATCAAGCACAATTCATAGATTTAGAAAACAGCTGTTACCTTTTCTTTTTTCGCGCCTCTTTTTATTATATCTATCCCTAATTTATCGAAATTTTTTATAATTTAATATACATAAGAACTTATTTAGTTTGAAAAAAAATCCGCCAGGTTCGTTATGATCGAATATTTTGATATTTTCGTTTCGTAATATTATAGCGATAATCTATTTTTTCATCTTTAATCAATATATTTGATATTTAAATTTAATTGTAAAATAAATATATTTTTGACGTTTTAATAATATTTTCTAAATTTACTTTTTAAAATTTAAAAATTTTTTTTTATATATTGAATTATGACATATCTTAAACATTTTGTAATAATTTAATTAATAAATGATTTTATTAATCATTTATTCAGTGTATTATATAATTGTAAGCAGAGTTCCGTTAGTATAAACATGGGTCTACATATGCAAATAGTAGACTAATAATAATTTGTTTTAAGTTTATAATAAACTATCTTATAAAACTAAATATGTATAACTTTTAAAAAGAAATAATTATTTTATTTGTTTAATATATATATTAATATCGAATAAATATTCTATTTGATATTTTCGAACATAACCTTATTTCACTTGTATTATAATTAAAATATATTTTTTATATTAATTCTACTATAAATAGATTTTTAAAAATGGATGCAGATAAAGAAATATCAGCATTTGAAGTATATACTAAAAAGTGGAAAAATATTAAACCAAAAGTTAAAAAATCAAAATTTAATTTAAAATGTGTAGAAAATAGTAAGATAAAGAATAAAACAAAAATTAGAAAATTACAATTTAAAAATATTAGTTATACAAATAATAAACCGTTAAAAAACATACATGATAATGGGTGTTCATGCTATCAATTTAATAATAATGAAGAATTTAATTCAAAGCATAAGCAATATATTCAATTAACAGATAACAATACAAAAATGACAAAAGCCCTTTGTAATGATAAAGTGAAGAAATTTGATAAAACATATTTAGAAGTTTTACATACGATAAAAAAATCATCTTCTGATCCTGTTAAGGATACTGAGACATTATTTGAGTGGCTGATATATCCTTTAAAAAAAAATGAATTTTTTAAGTAAGTTTGTTTATAAAATCAATAATTTTAGAAATTTATTGATTTTTTTATTATATTTAGAATAATTAACTTAAATTTTTATTCTATATGTTTTATAAGTTTATGATTTCTATGATTTCATTTTTATCAAATGTTCAGTAATTTATCTGTTCATGAAATTATTTTAATGTATATAAATTATAAAGAAAAAATTACTTTTTGGTATAAATTTATATTAATGAATATAAAAATCTATTGTTCATAGTTTATAAATAATTAAAATTTGTTATAAAAAGTTGATAATAAAGATAGTAATTTTTTTTAAATGTATTTATTTAGAAAAAATTGGGAAAAAACACCTTTACATATTAAAAGAAATAAATCAAAATATTATAAAAGTTTGATGTCTACACCAGTACTAGATAAAGTTTTGAGAGATAATTATGTTTTATTTTCAAAAAATTTGGATATTACATCTTTTACAAATGATGTAAGAGAAACTCATAATCCTGTTGGAAGAGCTTTACCAAGTGTAGTATGGGATTATTTTACTAATGGGTGTTCTATACGAATGTTAAATCCCCAAGTATATATATCCAAATTACATACTTTAAACTGTAATTATTCATTAAAAATTTAATTTAAAATTTTCTAATCATTATCTATCAGAATAATATTAATATTTTCAGCTACACTTCAGGAATTTTTTGGAAGTTTTGTTGGAGCTAATTCATATTTAACTCCTCCAAATACTCAAGGTTTTGCTCCTCATTATGATGATATAGAAGCTTTTATATTACAAATTGAAGGCAAAAAAAGATGGAAACTGTATAAACCAAGAAATGATAATGAATTTTTGCCAAGATATTCATCCTCAAATTTTTCACAAAAAGAAATAGGGCAACCAATATTTGAGACTATTATAAATGCAGGAGATTTATTATATTTTCCTCGTGGTACTATTCATCAAGGAGATACCATTGGTTTTAAAAGTCATAGCCTACATATAACTTTAAGCGTTTATCAAAAGAATAGTTGGGGTGATTTTTTAGAGAAACTTGTACCTGTAGCTTTAAAAAGTGCTATTAAAAATGACATACGCTTCAGAAAAGGCTTACCTCTTAATTATTTGAAACACATTGGTACTGTATACTCTAATAATCTAAATGATATTTTTCATCAAAATTTCTTAGATCAAACAAAATTTCTACTTAGTATTTTATTGGCAAAATATATAAATATAGATAAAGCAGCTGATGAAATGGCAAAAGATCATATTTATGATTTTTTACCACCAGTATTAAATGCAGATGAAAGTCTATGTTCAGTCTATGAAGGAGGTGAAAGGATGATAAAAGATGGTCTCATCATTAATCGAGTTGAAATTGAGCCAGATACTTTTGTAAGATTAACAAGAGGTCATTGTGCAAGGTGAAAAAATTGCTATTAGATACAAAATAGTTTTTATTACTTTTATTAAATTATTTTTATTTTATAAATTAAAGGTTGATTGATGAAAATGGTTTATATCGATTATATTATTCATGTGAAAATTCAAAAGAGTATCACGAACATGAACTTCAATTTTTTGAAGTTGATTCAGAATTTGTACCTGCAATACAAAAGCTCATTTTTCAGTTTCCAAATTTTATAAAAGTAGAAGATCTTCCAATTAACGGACTGGATAAAAAAGTACTAAATAGATTTTAATTTAAGGTGTTTATTTTTATTATCTATTGCTTTAATAATTTTATTTTTATTTTAGATCCAAATTGTCAGAGATATGTGGGAAAAAGCTATTGTTGTATCAAAAAAACCACTATCTATTATCAAAGATTAAATTTAATTAAATTTATTATATTTTTAAAAATAATTTGGTAACATAATTTGTGTATTTAATAAAATATTTATTAAACTTATTGTACCACCACAGCAATTAAAAATTGATAATAGTATTTCCCCATTTTTGAGAAAAATTTTACGTTTTTTCCTGTGAATATGTTTGCTTCTCAACAATGTAACTTTCCATTGTTAAATTATTTATAAATTTTTCTATATTATTAAAGATTAATAAAATTTTAATTTTTTATTTATTCCAATTATCTGTTTTAAATCGAATAATTCGATTGCAATTAAATGACTTATTTATAACTATAGTTTACTAGAATTTAATATCTCAAAAATAAAAAATATTGAATTCTTAGCTGCAATGAGAACAGTTATAAAATATTATATTTTTAAGAATTATTTAAAATAATATTGAATTTGTGTTGTTGCAGTACGAAAGTTCGATATTTTAAGTATATTGTTAAATTTACAATAATTAAAAAGAATATTTATAAATACAAATACAAAATACAATATTTAGCATTTATTAAAAATAATATATTAATAAAAATTACAATAAAATAATGAATAAAATATATAATAAATTAATTAACCAATACTTATTTTAATACATATATTTAAATTATAATTACATTAAAATCAGTTGAATTAATGATGAAATATATCTTATATAAGTTCCTTTATCTAAAAAAATTAATAATTATATTTAATTAAATATATTTTGTAAAACTATATCATCAGTTAAATAATGAATCTTTTGTTGAGTGTGAATAAACAGTTAAACTTGTTTCTGGCCGATATTTGTAAAGAGAGTGCCACATACTAATATTTATTTTAATCTGTTATATTGCTTAATATTTATTAATTTTACTTTAAAATATTGAACCAAATGAAAAAATATTTTATTTTTAAACAAATTTATAAAAATACAAATATAGTGATTTGAGATATTGATTGTTTTAAAATTATGAAATAATGAAAATTCTGAATTATACTATAATTATTCAACACAAGAAATTTGATAAAAAATCATTGCATTAAAAGCTATTTTTTAAATAACTAATATAAAATTTAAAAAAATAATAAAATATATATAATTGAATAACAAATTATAACATCTTGTTCACTTTTAAAGTTAGAGGAAATAATTTAATTGGTTTTAACATTAAATTAAAAGAATGAAAGTGAAAATTTACTATTGCTTTAATTTGAATTATATATGTAAATAGTTGATTATAAGTTAAAAATGAATTTTGACTAATCGCGTAAAATATTTTAAATAATTTTACAATGATTCTAAAAATTGATCAAAAGATTCTATCGATGTATAATATTTTATTAGTTATTAAATTGAATTGAGAACTTTTTTATATGAGCCGGAAGACATTTTAAATAAGCAAATTCTTTTGTAAATATTAATTCTCCGTACATGTTTTTATAGCAAAGCAAACAAAAACTTCAACGTAAGTTTCAATGTTATTTTTCAAAAAAAGTTAATAATTCATATTATTAAATTGAAGTTTATATAATGATACTTTGATTTTTGTAAATAATCCATTAAATGTAAAATTTATTGTTGTTGATTAGAGTAAATTAAATCGTCTTCCGATTTTTACGTAATGAAAAAGCTTTTTCATTAGCACAATTCGCCAAACTTTTTACATGATAATTTTTTTAATGCTAATTATTGTCATCAGTTAATTTAATCGACAAAATAATTTTACACGGGATTTAAATGATTTTACTGCTTTAATTCTAGAAAATTTTATTTTTTATAACGTCTATTTAAAAAATTTCTATATATTTACATGGTTTAAAATCATTACTATTATTAAAAATATAATAATTATTATCAATGGATGTACATGGTTCTAAAAAAATAAATAATGTCATTCAAAGTTGAATTTCTAATATTAAATACTATTTTTTCATATTTCTCTCAAGTAATTATATAATTAACGATGTGATTAAGTTAAGGATTAAATTAATTTTTTACTTAATCAATTATGTGTATAGATCGAATAAGTGAATTAAATATATCTAGTAATAATAAAATTTGGTACTTTATTGAAATACTTACAATTTTTTATAAATATTTAATATATTTAAATGATGAATTTATGATTTTTAAAATAAAGTTATATAAAATACCAATTTTAACCACAACCCCAATTTTAATAAAATTAATAACTATCGATATTAGGTTCTTTAAGTAAACATTTAGGTAATGAAGTTATTGAATGTATATCATAATTCCTTACAAAATCGCTGGTTAATACCTAAAACTTCTGCATTGTATAAAGTTTACGAGTATGTGTAAACTATTAATTAAAGTATATTTGAGGAAGCCCGAATCACTGTATTGGATTATATTTTTATTATCTGCCAATTTGAATTGTAGAAATCACCTTCTTGGAAGTAATGTATTTCTATGTATCTTATCTATTTATGGAAACGATATCTTTCTGTCCATGTCATTTGTACTCAGAGATAACATTGTTGTATACGTTTTGTCTGAATTCAGAGACGACGCCTTAGATTATATTTTGGAATTACTTTATTTAAATAGAGACAATGGTGTTGTATGTGCCTTATCTAATTGTGGGAACAACGAGATTAGTTTCTTCTCATTATCTACTCTTGATTTGCCATTATGCATATTTCATTTGGTGCTTTTGGAGAGGATTCATTTGTATCCATTTTTCATTTTAATCTTATCCGATCCCTGATGAATGATATTATGATAGTTTTAAAAAACTATTTATAATTGAATATGTGAATCGCATTTTCAATGAAATTCTAACATAACTTTCCTTGATATTATGAACAGAGTATTTGACATTAAAAGAGGGAAAAGCAGTAATTATGGAACAAAGTAATTAGAGCAAAAAATAATTTTTAAAAATACTATTGCAAGCACTATTCAAAGAACTATAATTCATTTTTCGTATAATTATTTTATCAAAATTTGTAATTGATAAATTTGTAAATAATAAAATCGTTGAGTTTGTATAAAAAATGTTAATATTATTCTTAGTGCATTTAAAAAATGAAATAATACGTGATCTATTTTGCAGTTACAGGTAGTCAAATAAATTCAACTTTTTGACAAATATTTCATTTACAAGAAATTATAAATTTTTCGAAAGTTTTATTTCAATCTTAAAAGTAAATTCAAACTATTCAACCCTTCATGTTAATAATATAAATAAATGAAAAATATCAAATAGCTATGATTTGTTATAAATACTTGACAGTTGATAATCTGTTATAGAGATTTTACACCGAAATATTTGATAATTGGTGTAAGGCACAAAAAAAAGAAAGAAAATGATTTAAAAACAAATAAATATAAAATTACACTTTAAAAAATACAAAAGGCATTATTTTACTATTTTACAAATTGTCAAATGAGGATTTTACTATTTTACAAATTGTCAAATGAGAATTTTACTATTTTACAAATTGTCAAATGAGGATTTTACAAATTGTCAAATGAGGATTTTACAAAATGTATCGGTGAATATACAAAAATCATACAAAATAGTTTAAACATCATGTTACAGAAAGAAAATTAATTTAAAAAATATACTGTTTAAGAAATAATAATAATTAACAATATTGTAAACAAAGGACAACAACTAAGATAATAGAATTGATAAAGCAATGCTGAATTACACAGGTATTCAAGAAACTACAAAGCTTACACCATATAAAATTGTATTTAAATTTTTAGACAGTAAACCTTGTCTAAAGAGAGATCTTTAATTCATAATATTACAGATATACTAAAAATTTAGCTGCACTTCTGAACAAGAGTACAAATATGGTTCTTATTTTCAATTTTTTTTCAAATTATATTGAATTAAATGTTAAAATAAAAAATTAATTTATAATTATAGTTAAATAATATAAGATTTAAAATATTGTTAAAACGCATTATAAAATTACATTCATTTACAGTTATAATTACTTTAGGTATACTATAAAACGAAATTTATATATTTTATTAAGGTATTTTACCTTAAAATTTATCAATATTAATAATATAATAAATGGTACGTTATAAAAAAATATATTAAATAACTTACAATAGATATAACGTTTAATAATATTTTCTATCTAATAAAAAAAAATTTATTTGTATGCTTTAATTACAATAAGTTGCAATTATAAGAAGTTTTTATAATATGTAAATAACATAATGATAATATTATTATTCTTAAAATAACATTTATCATTAGAACAACAATAATTAAAAAAATTATAAAACATTAAGGAAAAATTAAAATGGTTAAATATTTAGAAAAATAAAAATATTTTAAACACAAATTAAAATACGAATTTTTAATTTTAAGAAATTTATTTTATTTTAAGAATTTTAATAATTAGTTATTTCCTCATAATTTTTAATGATTTCTTAAAATTCAAACTTTATGTTTATAATTAATAACTAATAATAAGTTAATCAATAACATAAAGAAGTTATATATTAATTATATACATAACGACTTAATAAAAAAATATTAATTCGCAACATATATATTAAATTAATAAGAAGAATTTATTCAAATTATTGTAAAAATACTAGTTGTATAGAAGATGTATAGAAACATGCACTTTTCAAAAAACCATATCCACGTTTATATATTTACTTGCCTACTAAAATAAAAAAAAATACGATAGATTTATGTGCCTGTAAGTCTCTTCGACCGTGCTTAGTATTTATCATAAAAAAGCAAAGTAAAAAAAGGGTCAGATCTAAGACTTCAGAACAATCATAATTTATTACATAAAAACTAATGTAATACATAGCCAACTAAGTTAAAAAAAAAGGTTTGAAATTGAATTATTATTGTATATCTTTTCTTAAACGCCTAAAATTATTTTTTTCAATATTTTCCTCTTCAACTTCCATATCGATTTTTGTATACTGAATAATACAAATACTGTACGTGGTAAAATTCAATATCATTCCAGATTATTCTTATATATATTATTCTTATATACCCTCAAACTTGCATATAGTAAAGTGTAATATTTTTTCTAAATATTCTTTCATTTATAGATCTATATTTTTACTATAACATTCAAAATTATATGTATCAAAGTGTATTAAACTTTTGTATTAATAAACATGTTACATTGAATAAAATTATATAAAAGGTCACTTATCAGTTTATTAATTATTAATTTATGTTCAAATTCAAGGTATTAATGCTTTATCTCAGTATGTATATATTCTAATATTTTTAAAAGATAATACTAGTATTAAAATTAGAACTTTTTTGAAACGCGAATGTTCGGATAACTCTGATAAGTTTAATAGTTTATTAAAGGATTGGATTATTTATGAGTGTACAACCTAAAAGTATTTTGTGTGCAATCGTTTTCCCATGTCGCTGAATTAATAATTTTTGATACATTTGTTGGAAGGTGAAATGAAGAAAATGAACAGACAGCTATGTTGGCACATTTTATTTGCGCTTTGACGTAACCTAGTAATTAGTAATTTTTTAGAAATTTGGTATTTTTAAATCACACGAAAAATAATTTTTAATAAAAATATGTAAATTATACGTGCTTATTGTACATTAAATATTTTTTAACGTATCTTTCAAACTATGTTATTTATATATTTTTTGCTTTTGTATATACCTAGATGGATATTTTGTGAGATCTTTATTTGGTTTTCATAAATTAATAAAACAATATTTATTTAATTAACATTATTTAAAAATGAAATTTAGTATTTATATGTTCCAAATTTATTATTTGCTTTTGGCTTTTGGCTTTTTCTACAATTATCAACTATCAAATCTCACAGGAAAAAGTTAGAGTTTAAGTTATTTCTAATTGAATCTGTATGATAAATATTAGTTACTATTGTATTTTTTATTTTATTTATATGAATAATAATATTATTAAGATTTCCATGATATAATAACATAAATCATCGAATAATTAATTGAATAATTTTTAAACTTACAATTGAATTTACTGTAAATTACAATAAAAATATATTTTAAATGTATAATTACTTTGTATAAACAATGTATATTTATTATTTTTACATCAATATATTTTCGGAATTCAACAATTCTATTTTTAAGGATTTTTCTTTCAAAAAATGTTATGTGATATCTAATTTACAATTGTATAGACCGATTAAGTTAAAAATAACTACGCTTTAAGGCAATTTACAAGAATCAGTTTTGAGAATTTTCGTTTACAGCAAAAAGCTTTAAAAAAGGTGCCTTTGAATACTTGGCTAATATAATGTCATTCATATACACGAAAAAAATAATTTTACATTTCCAAATTAAGTATAATACTTTAAAGATAAACAAAGAAATTTAATTTGAAAATTGGAAGTATTAATCAGAATCAAATAGTGATTTTATATTCATACATTTATGTATATATATTTATACAATAAACTGTCCTTACGTAAGTCTATTTTTGCCCGGAGTAGTACAATTTTCTTTTTGAATGTAACTAAATTAAATGGATTATTTTTGTGATTTGGTAAATTCAACAGCAGTAGCATTTTCAAATTATTCATCCCTGCATAACAATACTGATTATAATAAGAAACCTAATTTGTTTTGATTTTCAATTTATTATATCCACAAGGTTTTTTGTGGGTATATGAGTTCATATTACTGATGAATAATTATTATTAACCAAACTTAATTTACTATGGAAATTCCATCTACACAGATGTTTGCTTATTCATGTTAAAATGATTTGATTATCTATATAGTACTGCATGATTCGGGAATTTTAATTTTTACTTGGTAATTAAAAGTATACCCCAAAAATCTTCTTCATTATCCTTAATATAATTTTAGTATATGCTTCGAAAGACATATTATAAAACTTATGTAATTTCCCAGATTGATTTACGTTTGTACCCATTAAATTTTAATTAAAAATTTTAGTAATAAAACAAGTAAATCGATATAATTATCCAAATGGTCTTTTATCTAACTAAGAATCGAAAAATTCCATTTAAATTTTAATAAATGCAGATATTATATAATTATTTTTGTAATTATAATAATCGGAGCAAACTATTAGAATAGATAAAAAATTGCGCGATGTTTGAAAATGTAGCTCCTTTTACCAAATTATCAGATTTAATTTAGGGATACTAAATTTAAAATTACCTTGAAACAAATTTCAATGAAATTATAGGATTTTTACTGATGAATTCTAATCAATATGTTTTATAGAAAACTATTCTTTTGGATTTTTATTAAAAGGTAGAATTTAACTTTATTAATTCGATATTTTTCTAATTTAAATTTAATTAACTTTAATATATCAACGAGTTTATCTGCTTTATTTACTGAGAATAGTAAATTATTTGATCTGGTAACAATACCGTTAAAAATATGCTGGTTAATAGGCAGTACGCTTGCAATAAAAACCACATGCTTTCATCTTGCAAAATTAAAACAACGTTTTTATAGATAAATAGTAAAGCAGTATTTAATTCTAGGTTTATTTAATTTTGATCTTTATTCACAACATGAACATTTTAATTATATTATTTTAATTATATTAGTATTGCGAATTAAGAAAAATTAAAAAAATATTTTTAAAAACTAGACCATCCAATAAAAAATGAAAATGGTAAAACGATATAATGAGGTCGAAACATGATCAAAGATTATGAAATGTATGCATATGAATAAACTTAATATTGTTCATTTTTCGTACGTCTTTATAAAAACATGGTATGTGAAAGATCATTCGAGATTTTGTAAACTACTGTTGTATTTGATTTTAAAATTTTGAAACTGTTCATCGACTTTCAACAACATTTGGTAGTATTTCATTTTTTAAATAGAAAATTTAGCAAACATTGTCAATTATAGTCACAATTATTAAACTAATAAATTAATGTTTACAAATCTGCAATTAATTGTAAATGTCTGCATTTAGAAAAATATCAAGAGTGTTGAAAATAACAATTGTAGATTAGCTAATTTCAATCCGACAACCTGCTTAATGTCAATATGTATCAGATTCAGTGCAGCAACTGCGAGTTTTAGAACTCTTGTGAAAAATTATTTAGATATAAATGCAGATGCCATAATCGTACATTACATTTATTTAAGCGTATTTTAATTAATCTGAAGAGGTTTTAAAATTATCTTCTCTTTACGGCTTTTAATATTCAATAGACTGCAAATGGATTACACTCTAAAGTTAAAATCCTTAGATTGTTGAACTTGTCATAAGGAACGATACCCCCTTTTAAATATTTTATAGTGTCTGTTTAAGGAACATTCTTAATATGTATGATTACTTAAGTAATTAGCAATTGTGAAAAAAGAAGTAACAAAATAAAAGATAAATCCAGTATTAAAAAAGAATTAAAAACAAACGTTTCGCAATTTCCTAACACTCTTCGAGCAATAAAACTGAATATCAATATTGTGATGAGTCCATTCATATAGTCAAAGACTATAAAAAAATTTTTAACTGTCCAATAAGACAAACTTTTTTGTCTTAAATAAAAATCACGAATAAAGATAAAAATTATAAACTCCTTGAACATACAAAATTTGTAACTAAACCGGCCATGCAATAAATTTATTTTTTGTCTAATACAAAAATTACAAAAAAATATAATAATCACAAAATTCTCATAATATAAATAATCATAAAGATTTTTTTTTCATAAAGGGAGATAAATTATGTGTAACTAATCTGATACAAAATTAAATATAAACAACCGTTGACAATTCTATAAATATCAATAACTTTAATGGTAGAATTAGATAACTAAAAAACTATTGTGCGGACATAATTCAACAATTGAATTTACCCTTTAAAAACACTTGAGAATAATTAAGAAAAATCCAAACATATAAAATCCGAGTTAGTAAGTAGTTTTATATTTCAGAAAATTTAATAAAAAAATAAATAACGATATTTAACTGATTTCTATTGTAGTATAAATTTTCGATCATTTGAAAGAATATAACTATTAAACAATACTCGATCGCGTGTTTGAATTTCACTAAATCAAAATGCATTATCTTGACATATAGAAGGCAGCTTTTAGTGCTTCATCTGTTCAATATGAGTTTAGATGAATGCTCTACTGATTTAAATAAATATGCCCACCATTAAAATTACAAAGAAAATTCATATAAATAAAAACTAAGTTAATAACGCGAATAAAAATATAAAAAATAATATAAAAAATGACATTGATAATGAATAATTATGCTCAGAAAGCAATACGAATAACGAGTTAAATGAAGAAGAAAAATCAAAGGTAGAAACAGAAAATTCTAAACTTAATTAAATTTTTTTATTAAACGAAATAAATTTTATACCATTAGATAAATAATCAAGATCTAACAATAGTAAATATCTTTGAAATCAAAAGAGGAAGTAAAACCTGATAGCTTTATATATTCACAGTAATCATTCAAAATCATAAATGTTTATTAAACAAATATCAAAACGTTTTAATGAAATTCTGATTTTATAATAAATAAGAATATAAAATGATTAGTATTACCGAACATAATTGTACTGAAAATATTATATGTATAAAAATTATGAAATTAATTTCTAACCTGATCACGACAAAACCAACCACATTTATAAATTTCAAGGGCATATAAGATATATACAAAAAATAAACGATGATATATTTAATAAAATCCACAACTTTACAACTAGAGGATATATAGGGATTTCCAAAACATTTAATTCTATGTGACAAAACTGTTATTGAAAAAACTTACATAATATAAATAAGCAAATATAAGTTTCGATAGTCAAAAAATTAATTAGATTAAAAATTAGATAATTAATAGCTATAACTGATATGTCCAGCACAACTTTGGAAAAAATTACAGTGGACATTATAGATTTTTTGCCCCTAACATCAAAGGAAACAAAACATACAGGATAAATTATTAAAAATAGACATTTAAACCATTTAACAAAATAAGCATTTCAATTTTAATAAACTTAAAGACGTTTATATAGCCAAATTATTAAATATTTCATTTATCTTAAAATAATTTATAGACCTAAAACCCTTTCTATCTTATTTAATATAAAATTAGTGTGACTTTAAAATTATTAGCATTGTATAATAATAATTTTAAAACACATGCATGTATTAATTTTTGTTTATTTTTAAACGAATAACTTTACTTCTTTTCCAATAAATATATACATTTGTATGAAATGTTTATAATTGATAATAAGATATTTTCTCTTTTTTATATACATATTAATAAAAAAATTATTCTAAAAATTATAGCTCAGTGCCTTGCTATTTAAATTAATTTTATACACACTAAAAGGATCAAAGTTATTTTATATTAGGATATAACAATATATAATTTTTATTCAATGCATCTCATTTAAGATTTATTGTAGTAAAAGTATTTATTTTATTTTAATTTATATTTCCTTAATTTTTTCATGATGTTAAAAATTAATTAAATTATAATTTAAACAATCTTGAATTAAAAAATAAAATAAAAAAATTAATATAAAAGAAATACTTGAAAATAAATGCAATTGTTTTTACTATTCTGTTTTTATTTATGATAAAATAAAACAAGAAAATGTTTAAAGTTACTTCATTATCCCCAAACATGTGTTGTCATTCTGGACATTTAAAATGTGTGCAAGTTATTGAAAAGAGACATAGTACATATATTGCAGGGTTAACTGAAATAAAAAACAAGAACTGACAACTTTAAAAAAAATTGATTTAATATTTTAAGGCAAAACAAAATCTTTATTCAGCAAATAGAGAAAAAGTCACAATAACTAATATAGTACATGAAGGTTAATAACTATGTGGATTGAAAAAAGAAAAAAGATATTGAATATCTATAAATAATTAATTTTCTACAGTACTTGTTAAAATAATCAACTCTTTTGCATAATGTTGCCCAAATTTTATTAAAAATTTGTTTTAAATAAAAATAAATAATTGTTTATTGATGTACCCAATTTATTTAAAACCTTTCAATATCTTTAGCACATTTATTATAATATAAATTTTTATATTTATATTTTTCACCAAATATTTTGATCATACTCAACCCTTTGTCTGCTATGTGCAAATTCAATATATCCTAAAAAACCATCGTTATCTAAATCATCTTCTTCTAATACTTTATCAATTAATTCTAAAAAGAAATTGATTATTGTAAATATTTTCATAAAAAATATATTTATTTCAATTAACTTACCTATTATCCAAGACAAATCACCTTTAATCATTTGCTTATTCATTAATTCATTTATAGCATTTTCTTCTTCATGGTCATCAAGTGTGTGTTGAATAGCATGTAAGATTTCTAAACCATCTAATTTTGTGTTATTATCAATATCATGCAGCCTATTATAAAAAAATGATATATTATATATATTATAATAATTTAAATTCATAAGATAAGTTTAAGTCGAAATTTTTATTACTTGAAATAATGGAATTCAAGTTCTTGTTTTGACATGTTGGAGAAATCTAGTTGATCAGCTAATGGCCCCAAATCTTCTTTCAAATGACTGAAACGCATTAATATAGTTTAACTAATTATTGCGGTTATATAAAATACAATAAATAATAAAATAAAGTTTAATTTTAATTTTAAATAATATATTTCTAATACAATTTATACTATTTAATAAATACCTTTTTATTTTACCTTTTGAATTTGTAAACTAAATAAATTATTCAGCTTCTCAATTTAATTACAGAATATTAAACAATTTTTTAATAAATATCAATTATACCATAAAATAATGAGTAATTATATTTTTATGATATATTTAATTTAATTCATATTACAATATGATCCCATTCCATAATGTTGATAAATGGAATGGTAACAAATTATACTTATTTTATAATAGTGCAATGAAATTGATTTGTATTGTAGTTAATTTTTTATTATTATATTCTCATTATTAAATTCTCATATTACAATAAATTCAGAAAAATATATTTTTATTAATAAAAATTAAGTTCAGTGTTTATTAAATTAAAAAAAATTACCTGAAGAGTTTGAGTTTGACCAACTGAAAACAATTTTTACTTTGGTTAAATTATCGAGTTTAGTTTAAATCATTCAGCTAATGCCTCAAATTGAATCTGGCTACTTAAGCAGGTGATTAAACAATTCAATATTTTCTGTTTATAATGTTAACTGTCTTGAACATATTGTCAATAAAATCTGGTTATAAAGAATATTGACAAACTTTATTAGTTAACAATTAAAAATTGCAGTATTTCCTGTTGATAAATGAGTAAAGCATTAAATAAATAAATGTTTATCAATATCAGATAGATTTTTCAAATTCTTGAGTAAACTTGTACTACAACTTATCTTTTTTCATCATCAGTATTGTTATACTTCAAAAAAATAAGAAAAATGGAAAAATGGTTAAATTGAATACACTAAAATTTAAAATAATTATCTATTTAAGTTATTCATAAATAAATACGATGAAATTTATATGAATTATTGTAATAAGCTGTACTTTTCAAAATCACTGAGAATACATAATTAAAACTAATATTCTAAGTAGATAACAGAAGAAATAAGATAAGTAAAAGTAAGTAAAAAAACAAGATAAATGACCAAATAAATAAATAAACTTGAAAGGAGTCCATTTGATAGTATTTTAAACATATTTTTAAGATTATAAAGTAGAACTAATATTTGAATTTAAGTTAAACCAATTATGTTGTCACTTATCGCACTTCATTGCCACTATGAAATATAGTATGTCAGTAATTGATATTAAAATAGTTTTCCAATTATATACTTTTTTATTGCCGATTTTTCTTGTTAACTTATTATATTTTTATAAGCTCTTATGTATTTTTACGAAACTCGATTAACTCTATTGAATTGTAAGATATGAAGTCTAATGTTTAATATTAATGTTCTATTTAGTTTTTAAAATCTTTGTGCAAGTCTGCACAAATTTTCAATAAAATATATATTAGTAATTAATTTATAGTCAGTGAAGTTATGCAATTAAACGTGATTACAATTGTAATTTGATATCAAAGCAACATGTTTTAATGGAATTATAATATCTCAAAGAAATAAGATCATTGCTTATCAACAAAGCAGTGTATAAAAGAGTGTTCAATATTTGGTATATACTGTGTTCATATTTATAAAATAAATCTTTTTGCAATATTATCTTTGTAAAAGCATTGATCAAATTGAAAAACTTATGTTTAAATAAGTTACTAAAAACACTTTTAAACATAATTGTTTAAATTATTTAAATCAACTGCTAACTCTTGAATACATCACTAATGATTTAAAAGAAGGAAATAATTAGAATAATTTATTGTCGATGAAATATCTATTTTAAATTAAAAGTAAAATTACTCAGTATTAAAATGAAATCTCAAATAATTTGTTAAAATTTTCACTCATTTTTAAGAAAATACCATAGAAATATTTTTTTCGATTCACTATTAAAATTGATTAACAGTATATGTTAATGATATAATCAAAAGTAACTTAAATTAATTTAGTAAAAGATAAAGTTATTTGTTTAAATGGCACAACTAAAAAAGGTTTTTTTCATTTTTATTCTGTAGAAAATCTATTTATATAATATACTACATATTTAATTCAAAATAAACGGTAACTATTGACAAGTTATCAAATATTAAATTTTATACTTTCCTTCAAATATGAGTTTTTTAGCACAGGCAACTTCCTTAAAAATTGTTTAAAAAATTTTACCTTGAATAATTTAAAAAATTTTTAAATCATAATAAATTACTTCTATGATTATATAAATTATTTATTAGTATTCTTGTTTATTTTGCAAAAAACGTTTAATCTATATTTTAATATTAGAACTTAAATTTAGTATTTGGAAATCATTACAGTTTTTTTTATGAAAATATTGTATGCTAATATGTATATATAATATATATAATATATACAATATATTACATTACATTACATTATATATAAACATATATTTAAAAATCATCACAATGTCAAAGGTTTTAAATATAAGAAATTTTTATCTATTAAAACTTGTATCAACACTAAATAAGCCATTTTTATATTAAATTGAATATTAGTCTTTTATAATGTAAAACTTTAATTGATTATAAAAACTTAATTTTGTAGAAAATTATATTTAAGAAGTGTTATATTATAGAAATATTACATCAATATTTGTATTTTTTTATTTTTAATATCAGTATTGATCTAAAAGTTCAAATTACCCTTTTATGTGACAATTTTTTAACAATTGTAGTAGACCCTAATATATAATTTAATTTTTATAATCAATGAAAGTTAAAATTATATAATTAATCAATTTTTATTTTAAATATTAAAATATTTACGTTGTATCATGAAGAAGTTCTTCATCTTGTGTTAATTTCATCTGGCCTTGTGGAGAATAATGGTGATGTGAAATACTACTTCGAGGATGATGAGGACCACGAAAACTTGATACAGCATTTAAAAGAATGCCATATAACAAGATGAATATCATATTTCAACTACAACAACAAAAATATTTGTTAAAATATTCTATTTATAAAATTTATACTGTGCTTACTTGACATAATTAGTTTACAAAATTCAAAATACTTTTAAAACTATCGGTAAACTCATAAAATTTAATATTCATTAAATACAATTAAATAATAATTTTTTTTATTGAATAATAAAAAATTCTTTACTCTTTTCATATTAGATATTGATCTTCCTTATATTAATGTATGTGGGCATGTGATATTTATTTGTAATTGTGAAAAAAATGTACATTTTATTTGATCATAAAAATAACATTTATGTAATAATTAATTAAGAAATAAAAGAATATAGCAATTTTCAATTATTTAATTAAAAAATTATAAAATAAAAACCCTCAAATATGTAATTATTTATACAAAAACAGTATTATTGAACCAAGATTTCATACATTTGTTGTAAAAGTAATCATATTTTTTAAAAGAATTTCTTCTAAATAAATTATTCAAAATTATTTTAAACATTTCATTATGGAACATTTAAAAATTCTAAAACTTACATATATATTAAAGGATAAATCTGGTTGAATATTATTGAATCACATTGTAAATTTCTTATGTAATGTTTCATTAATCTTCAGAAGCAAATTTAAAATTGAAAATGTTTATAAACTTACCTTATAAATAATAAATACTAGTACCTTTATATAAAACAATAACTCCAAATTTTATAGATTTTTTAAAAAATTTTGTTAATTATAAGTTTTATAAATTAAGTACTGAATAATTAATAAATAATACATAATAAATATTCAATAAAATTTTAAATCAATTTATATTATATTATTATCAGTAAAATATCTGGTTATTTCAAATAATAAAAAACTAATAATTTGTGAGAAATATTAATCAAATATGTAATAATTTTCATGTACTGAAAAACTTAACGATGAAAATATTTTGAGTTATTTTAATTACCATTTGATACTAAACAAGTGATTTAAAATAAAATTTTAATTGCACTATTTTACATGAATTTTATTTATTTCACAATAATTATTTCATTATAAATTATAAAATTATTCAGATATGAGTAAATTATATAATAAAATAAAATAAAATAAATATATGAATTACTGATTAATGGTATTTTAGTTTCTGTATACAATTTACAAACAATCAGAAGCAGGTTAACTTTAATTAGTTGTTACAATTTTAGTTTTCAATTATATTTTATATTAAATTTATATAAATAAAGTATGTAAATAATTTAAAAACTATAAGTAAAAATATTGTAACGACATGAACAATTTCATAATCTAAATTTAGCAATTTTTATAATTAACTTTTTGTTTAAGATACAAAATCTTAATCCTAAATATTTGCTAATTTTTCAAGTAATTCATGCATTTGATTTGAATTTATTAATGCAATATAAAAAAAATAATTTACAATTTATTTTGTTAGTTATCAAGAAGATATACAAACCAAAAAGAAATTTTTAAATTAATATTTTTAAATTTTAATATTTTTATCTATTTATTTCAATTGTATATATAAAATTTCGATTAATAATTAAGAATGAATTTTTCATTATTAAACAAAAATTCGAAAGTTAACAATATTTTGTGAAAGTAACATATAAATGATTTATTTCAACTGCTATTTAAATTTGAATAATGGATAACGTTAAAAAATAAAAAAAAATTTTCAATTTTAATTCATGTAGGTAAAATTAGTACAGTAAAAGTTAGGAAGACTCACTACAATTAAAATATTTTGAGTAATGCACATCGACAATAGAACCTGCTGTGTACCAAGTACATTTTGGTCTGAGAAAGAGTGTGTGTGAAAGAGAACAGAGAATGTTTCCGAGATGCAATCGAAATTCTCTTTCGTTTTCTCCCTTTCGACAACAGATGGACGATGAAGGGGGTCCCAGTAATTATTATGCGATTATCCACAAACCCATTGATTTAGATTGGTGCGCTTCAGTCAGATATGCTTTCAAAATCTTTCATTCTCCCCCTCCTCTTTCTTCTTCAATTCTTCATTTACGCTAGACCTTATAAGTATATCTTATCTCCATTCACACGAGATATTAGTTATATCGAATGAATTTTTTATACATACCTGATTATATACTTTCATTTTTTTTATTTTTATATCTGACTTTTTTTATAAAATTTTTTAACACTTTATATTTCAAATATTAAAATAACTTGTTAAATAATATTAGTTAAAATAATAGAAATATGATTTATTATATTAAACAGTTTTCTCTTTTTAATATTAATTACAATTAATAGAGAAGCTATAAGATTATTGGATTTTATTTTCAATAAATATTTGATTAACTGGTTGTTTTTTTTATATATATTTCAACTAAATTAATAAATTAGAAATTATGATTAAATATTATTTCATATTTTTTAAGGTAAGTAAATAATTTCAAATTTTGAGTTCCTTTTAAAATCACTAATAAATGATGAAGAAAAAATAGTAAATTTAGCATATTTTGTCCATTAGATTCAATGAAACATTTTAATCCAAATAAGCAACACGTAAGTCAAAATTATCTTATAATTCAATAATCGCCGTTAATTCTTATATATTTACTTACGAGAAAATCAGACATTTTTATATTTAGTTTTAATTTACATTAATACATTTAATAAATAAAGAGAATCTAGTTTATTAGTATAGTTCAAAAAAGTAAATTTATGAATGGCTATCTATATACTTATTTTTTTATTGTGAAAAGTAGGAAATGAAGAGATAAATATTTATTATTTTAGCAAAATGAAGTTGTAAAAAGAATGTATAAAGTTTTGTAGTCAGGATATATAAAAAGAATATTTATTTTTCATTCGAAAAATAAAGATAAAAATAAAGAGAGCTTGAGATTGGTACTTTCAAGAAATTTTTCCGCACTTAGGGGTGTGTAACAAAGCTAAGGGTCGAGAAAGAAAGAGAAAGAGGGCCAACCGACTCGCCGATGCGTAAGTATTGAGAATACATATGTCCGAGGAAGCCCCAAGGGGTTTCTTACTGCAAGTGGACCCCTGTGGCCGAGCATACATGCTGGGGACTACTTTTTCAGTACGCTGTTGTCTGTGCCAACTCGCCCTCCTCGGGTGTCGAAATCTATAAATAATTTATATCATTTGGCCCATTCAGCCCGCAGCGACAGCCCATATGTACCTGTGTCATCTTACACGTCGAACTACACCCTCTTCTGTACTTGACTGTACTTTACTCCACTTTACTTTACTTTTTCTACTTTGCCCTATTGTAGTACACACTTCTATCAATTTTTACAATTTATTCTGATCATGTTTATTTTAATAAACCCAATTAAGTTAATCAAAATTTAATTAACTATGATTTAAAAAATAGCTCATGCAACATTTTATCATAAAACATACTAAAATTCGCAACATTTGTTTTAAAGTAGATTTTAAGTAGACAATAATAGTTACAAGTAATAGCGATTATAATAATTTTTAAATGAGAATATACTCTTAAGATCTTTTTAAATAGATTTATTTCTTTTATAATCAAGATATAATACTTTTCTAAGATACCTATTAGATTATTTTATTTTTTATAATATTAAAATTAGATTTATCTGATATTATAAAATAAAATTTAAAATAAATTTTTATTCTTAAAAATAAACATATTATACTTTAATTTAAAGAATTTATGTTGATAATTAAAATAATTATAATATTCTATTATATATAAATAATATCATTAGATTTAAAAAATAAATATATAATAATCTAATAATTATAATTAATAATGAAATAATTCATCTTATAATACACTTAATGTCATAAATATTTGTCGAAACTAATTTTCATGTTACAGACTGAAATTTGATTCAACATTCAGAATATTTTTTTAATATTAAAAAAAATTACAAAAAATGTATTGATTTTATATAAAAAACTAATTTTTAAAGTAATTAAAACTGCTATTATATTAAACACAAGTGTTTTTTACATATTGTTTAATTAAATATATTGTTGTAAAAATTATGTATTCACATATGAAATCTTTATTACATTTTCATATAATTAAATTTATGTTTCTAATAAGTTTTAAAAATGAAAATTAATAAAGTAAAACCAATATATAAACTAAATATAATATACCAATTAATATAATTATATAAAAAATAGATTGTTTTGTCAATAATTTTCTTTGTATTCATAATTGTAATAATAATACAATATTAACTATTTTAAAACTTCAGATATACATGATATTAATACATTATTAATCCTTAAACTTTGTATTTTTCTTCAAATATAATTTATGATTTTTGATGCCTCAAAAATTATAAAAATCTTTGTATATATAATTTAAAACAATTTTCAAATGTATTTTGGTACAAACAAATTTGTTTTTTAAGTATAAAAACTTTTTTAAAAATCTATTTACTATAAAATAAAAATTATAACATTTTGTGCACTATATTGAATTAAAAATTCTAATATATATATGTAGACTAATATTTAACTTCAGATTATTTCAATGATATTAAATTACTAATTAAATAAAATAAAAAAGACTTAAATTCATAGTATGTTAATATTAATATTATTATTTACTACTTTGAATTAAAAAAAAAAATATTAAAACTTAATTGAAATTTTGAAAATAAATAAGTGATTCGTAACGAGTCATATGATGTATAAACTTTAACTGTAGGTATGAGATATTCAATTCATTTTTAGTTAGCAGATGTTATTAAAATAGATATTATTGCTATTTTTTTCTAGTAACATTGGGAAAATTGAAAGGTGTATCTAAAGAAAAAAAATTATATATCCTTGATAATATCTGAGGTTAATACTTTATTCATTTGATTAAGAAACCATTGACATCATTGAAAGTATGGTTCACTTAAATTTGATAATTATAAATTCAATATTGTTTATAAAGATTTTCCAAAATAGATAATATAGAAATCTACCTATAATTAGCCTGTTCTATATTGCAATTCATAAAACTTTAGTTTGTATTTTTATTGGAAAGTAACACAGTTAGGTTAGGATTTGAGCTTTAATATTTGCAATTGAAATATAACAGTTTTTTATACTTCTTCTTTATACTTATATTTCAATACTTATTTATGTTTTATTATATTGTATTAATTGCAATATTATTTAGAGGAAAAATTCGTTACAAGAATGTTTTCACTTACCAGTTTAAAGGTAACAAGGGTTGCAAACAACTATACAAAATCTAGGAAAGAGTATACTTGTACTTGGAATCGGGTGCATCGCCTTAATAGTTATGCATATCAACCACCAACCGTATATTCCTATTTATCGACGTTTAATCGAGAAGCGAGTTTGCGTATTTAAGGAGTTGCGCTTAAAAACAAAAAGAAGGTTATAACTGTTTTTAATTAATTTTAAATAAAAATTAAAATCTGGTTTTTGTTTGAAATACAATTTTAAACAATTATATAATTTTTTATTAAAGCAATATCATAATATCGTTTGGAGAAAAATTAGAATAAAATTGTAACACAAATTTATGTATTTAAATAAATAATTGGTTTTCGCATAAAATCATTAAATTTATTGTTATCAGATATTTTTTACTTAATTTATATCTAGTTATTTACCTGTTTCATACATAATTTCGTTTTAATGATACAAATTAAATAATATAAATTTGGTTTTAAATAATTGCATATTAAAAAGTTCATTTTTTTTAATATTGAACTTTATTATATATATATATATATATATATAATTAGTACAATTATGTAAGAAAATTTAATTAACAAATCAATGAAAATTACTTAATAAAATCTATGCTTTCGGTTATAATAATAATAAATTCAATTATAAGTGTAATGAAAACTCAAAAAATTCATAAATCAAAAGTATATTCAAAAGTTTTAGTACCATAATAATATTTTAATGTGATTTGTCAATTATTTATTTATCGATTAAATTGATATTATTTATGTAAAAAAGATGATAAAAATATTAATCTGAATTTTCGTGTTTTTTTACATTTATTATAGCTTATACAACTATTGACTTACGCATAAAAAATTATAAATATAATATTTTTTCGTACCATAAAATGCTATTAAAGAATCTTAAATATTTTGTAATAGATATGTATTTTTTTAATATTTGCGCCATTATTTAAAAATAATAACTATTTTATTTTAATTTATGAAAAAAAAATATATATATAAATTTATAATCTTATACATTCAGATTTGATCGAATAAAAAAATTAACAGATTATAACTTATATAATTCTTTCAAGCTTTCTAAACAAATTTTTAATTAAATAATAAAAAATATACTTAGAAATATAATATGAGATTAATATAAATTACTTAATCAGAAAATTTTAATATGAAAGAATATATAAAATATTATTAAATCATGTTTATAATTTATTAAATTCCTGATATCAATTAATATATAATTAGATGTAAAAAATTAATCTTTATAATTAAATCTATATATTGTATAAATGATTATAATATTACACAAATTATAATGATACATCCATTTTAAATAGTTTAAAAAATTTCATATATAATTTTATAAAAATATAATAAAATTCATAATAAAATAATAAAATTTATTCATAAAATATTACTAACGCGATCAATCAGTTAAAAATTAATTTTTTCTGTTTGCGTTCTATGATATTTTATAATTACAAAATATATATGTCTTAAAATATTAAATGTAAAAATTAAATAAATAAAACATATTCATTGCATATTTAAAACATTTTCTATATGAAATTTAAAAAGAATTTTATTTTCTTTAAATTTTATTATATTTTATGAATATTATGATTAAAAAATAAAAATTTTTTTTATATATAAACTTTATTTCCTAGTGACTTAATTGTCTGTTGTTATATACAACGTGAGATTAATCACCTCAGATTATCTGACACCACAATGTGGTATTAAAATTGCAATGCAACATTTCAATACTGCGAATATGGAGAACAACCAAATAGAGACTACTTTCAGCGGACTAAGAGAATTATCAGAATTTCTCGGTAAGTTACTAAAAAGATTTATCATCTGGGATTAACAGTGAACAGAATTAAGAAATGAAGTTAAATAGTAAAATACTGTAATTATCCCTTTCTCTTTCTCTTTTTCAAATTTAATACGCGAATAAAATATGTTCACATAACTTATTTGAGCTTTTATTTATTAATTCCTATTATTCGCATATGATTTAAGGTAATTCTATTTAAGTCACCGTAACAAGGAAACCCATATATTACACAAAACATAATTATTGCATCGGGTGCAACTGTATCTCTCTAGTTTTTTTTAAATATTTTTCAATTTCAACACTCCATTTTCTTTTATTTCAATATAAATAGCTTTAGTAAGTAAGAAGCTTATAGCCTTGTAAAAAAGTTAATTATTAAAAGTTCTAGAAGTTTCTAATAGTACTTTAAAATATAAACTCTAGTAAAATAATAAAATATTCTTCAGCAAGAATTTTAGAGTAAATGAAAATGTTGACCTTCGTCACCTTATTTTAAAAAATGTTGAATATATTTTTGTATTCAATGTAATGATTCAATAAAATAATAATATGTTTTTATAGAACGTATTATAATTAATAGACATGTGTAAATGTTAAAAATATAAAACCTATAAATATCTTACAATTATTCTCTTTTGTTATTATAATTAACTATGTATATGATTAGCAATAAAAAATTGTATCATTTATTATTAAATTTCAACATTTTTAATTAGATATATTTAATAATAAATTTAACTAAAATGATTTATAGAATAATAATTACAGTTAAACAAACCGTAATTCCAAATAATATTTGAAGATCATATAGAAAGTAATTAAGTTGATCTTTTATAAATATATGATTTTTTACACTATTTGTTCCAACAATATTATATTAGAAATTTTTATTTACAAATATTTTAAAATTAAAAATTTAATTAAAAGTACATCTCATTAATCTTATATTTACACTTGAATCGCTATTAAAATATGTACTCACAGAAATATCTATATACTCAAAAATATATTTATTTTCTTTAATTTTTGCATTTTAAAGTTAAAAAAAAAATAAAGTTCAGCTTATATATTTTATTAATAATAATAGTTTTTTTACATAGATTATTATAAACCAATGAATCTGATGAATATATTGAAAGATAAACTAAATATTTTTAAATAACAATAGTTATAGGTTAAATTATAACTTAGATATTAAATAGAGACTTGAAAAACAAAGATTTTGATTGTATAGTAACACTTGTAAGAGTTGATATCAAAGACGCAAAGTAAAATTTTAGAGCCTAGATAATGAAATCAGTTTGTCATAATTAAAATTTTATTTTATTCTTTTATTCTTCATCATTAGGTCAAATATTATGTATGGAAGATTATATTTCGCATATTATTAAATCGCAACTTTATTTATAAATAATCATAAATTATTCTCTTAGTATCTTGTAGAAACCTCAGAAGATATGAGTTTGCACTAAATTATCTCTCATTAAATTTTTAAATAATATATTTCTATTAGATATTTTTATTACAATTGGTTACTACTTGTTATTTATATTTTTCAAATATATATAAATGAATATTATCTCATTCATTTTATTGTTATTTTATTTGTACATTTATTATCAAAGTTTATTTTTTTATTATCATGGAAAAAATAGTGTGCAAACAAATTCGCTAACTTCATTAATAAACTTCTTTGATTTCATTTTTTTCTAATTTCTAATTAAATATTTAATAAAATTAATTTTTACTCTATATACTGTATTTCTAGAAGACTTAGTTTATTAGTGTATATTTATTATAAAAAAATTACATCTTCAATTTATGATTAATATGATTATTTTATGCATAAAAGTTATATTTTTTAACTTCATAACATTGAATATAATAAAGAGAAAGTTTATAAAATAGTTTTAAAAAATGAAATTTCACATATTTCATCTGTAATAGAAATATATTTTTATAAAATGTTATCAAAATTTTATTTTAACATTAACATAATTTTGTATAAATTATTTTATAAAATATTTTTTATCATTAATTATTTATTATAAAATTGTTAATTTTTTTATAATGTTAAAAATATAATAATTCAATTGAAATAAAATTGGTGATTTTAAAATAATGGAACTTAAAATTTGAATTTGGATGGGCTGTACGTATAAGTTTTAATAATATGAGAAACCTAAATAAACTACGTATTTTTTTTAAAAAAATAATTGATTCTAAAAGTTTTATTTAAAGTTAAAAAAAGATAATTCTTTAATTATTAAGATTTCTGTTTTACAATATTTAAAAAATAAACATATTTATTAAATAAAAAATAGGTTGATATATTAAAATAGTTCTAAAAATACTTGAAATTTAAGATTTTGAAAAATATTAAATTCAAATTCTAAATCTAAAATAATATGATATAAATTTTATTTTAATAATATTAAAATTCTACTTTTAATCTTGAAATAAAAAATAATGGTATTTATTTATTTTATCTTGTATATAACATTGAATATAATGTTAGTATCTCATCGTCTTAATAAGGTATTCTCAAATAAAATAGACCAATAAAATATTGGTCTCAAAAATTACAAGAACCAATACAAAAAAAAATATATTTAATAAAAAAGTTTCAAAATTTAATACAATATAAAAAATTCTTGGTAAATAAAATTTTTGAAAGTATATTTTTATGACAAAAAAGAATTTAAAAATTTCTTTAAAATAGTTACTTATCAATAATCGATAATTACATTCAATATATTTTTTCATTTTCTAAATAATTCATTAATAAATTAATATAAAAATGTATTTGTATTTTTGTCAATGACTAAGTATAACAAAAAAGTTGTGATTGATTGTATTTTTGTTCTTTTAATTTTCAAAATGCATCTAAAAATGGAAGTTAAGAATTGTTTCTTTATAAATGAAAAAAGAGAAAATATCAATATTAAATTCATTCAATAATACGAATCAATTCTTCTACTCACAACGATGCTACAGTATTTGAATTCTAAAAAGATGAGTGATCGACTATTTAAAGATATTATTTTTTCTTCGGCCTCAGTTTGGTTTTTCAAGCTTTAAGTAAATTCCTTTATTAAGTTTTGTTCATTTGATCTCTTAAGAGTCTGATCCTTCCTTTTTTCATAGTATATTGTAGACACACTTATACAAAATTATATATATATATATATATATAGAGAGAGAGAGAGAGAGAGAGAAAGAGAGAGAGTTACTAGCAAAATTTTTTATGGTTGAGTGATTCACCTCGCCATCCCAATTACTGTGCGGCCAAAGGCAAAGAGCTCCTTAAAGCGTACATTCACTTTTTTGTTATAATTTTCAAGCGGGATACGAAATACAAAATTATTTAAAAAATATTTTTTTAAGCGCATTAACCTGAAAACTAACCTTAAGTGTTGTCTTTGCTCAAAGAATTCTACGACTTACTAATACAACCTTTCTATTTAATATGACAATACTATCAAGAGATACTGAGATAAAGATAATAAATATACGAAAACACGAAAAAAAATTGAAAATATTATAGTCTTTCAGTTCTGAACTCACTCTTTTAAAATTATTACGATTCGACCGAATAATTATTTTTGTATATCTATCATTTCTGTATGTTTTTTTCGTAATTATACATAATTTCTTTATATATATAATGAAAATTATATTTTTATTAAAACTTTTTTATCATTGATTAAAATTTTAACGAATACATTTTGTGTAATTTCATAAAGTACGTGAAATAAATTAATCACATTTTGAAAAATTATTACGTTATTTATATATATTTTTATTATTATATTATTTTAATAAATAATGTTTTAATAAATAATATTTTCTATATAATTTTTTATTTAGTAACTATAAAGTTATTTCGACTAATAAAAATTGATCTTAAAAAGTTTTAACAAATGAAATTTAACTTCTTTAAAATCTCTTACCTGTTCGATTTTCAATAATTATTATAAAATAAATTAATATATCAATGAATAATTTTTATTTTATTTATAATTTTCATGCTTATTTTTATAAATATCTTTAAAATACTTAAAAAATTTATTTATATTTCAAAAAACATTTAATTTATACGAATCATATTGGTACAAATAAAATGATGTTTTTAAATACACGTCCCAATATTTAAAAATCTATAATATATTTTTATCTATATATATTTTTTTACTATTAATAACAAATTAAAAATTGAATTTGAATATTATTTAATTTTTAACAGATAGATAAAATCGAATTAAATTATTAATAATATAAATTCCTAAAGAAACAGACAGTTCTCATTATATCTAGAATAGTTTCAATTTCATTCATTTAGTTTTTCTGTTATATATTAGATAGTCTGTTTACTTGACAATTGGAAATATATTTAATAAATCGTTTACATATATAATATAATTATTAATATATTTTTACATTACAAAACTTTTTATAGATGAAATAATTTAGGTATGTTAACAGAAATAATAAAAATCTAATAAAAGGATTTAGTTTTTATAATAACGTTATGTATAAAATCTCACTGAACTTTTATTATAAAAGTAAGTTTTATAAAAGAAACCTTTTAAGAAGTATTATAACCATGAAATTAGAATTTAATTTTTAAAAAATGTTATAAAAAAAGAAATAAAAGTCGTTCTAAAATATTATTTATAATTTCATAATAATAAGGAAAATACTTTCAAATTATAAATGTAACAAAATTAAAACATCAAGAACAAAGGATATATATGATATTGCAAATCTCCTAAAAATACATTTTTTAAAGAAATATTCAATCCTTTGTTGAATTATTTAAAATATCGCAAAATATTTTAAAATATTTTTAAAATTTACTTTAATATTTTCTTTTTTCAATTTTAATCTATTTTTAGATAATTCATAAATATTTGATTTAAGTTGATGATTTATGTTAAAACTTCAAATATTATTTAGTAAAATATTTTGATTTCTAATCAATTGAAAGTGTAAACTATGCGATCTTACTCTTTTTTATTTCCTTTTTTTATCTTGTCTCTATTAGTTATATATAATTCATAAAACTTAATTGAATGAATCTTAATTAGGTATATATAATTCATAAAACTTAATACTCAAAACATCCTGATATTTTTATTCGTATTTATTATAAATATGGTTATAATAAATAAAATATTTACAACAAAAATTCAATGATTTGAAATAAAATATATATTTTTTAGAATGACTAGTAAATACAATAATATAAACATGTACAATAGCAGATAATTGAGAGTTTGTATTGACACAAATATAGTTGCAAAGGTTGCATACTTGTACTTAAATGTATTTTTGATAATCATCCTTTGTTGAATACCGACATGATAGAAATTTGGAAGATTTTAAGGCTATCCCGGAAGTAGAAGTAGTTGAGAGGTTATTGGGTTTGTCCAATTTTCATAGCTCGTGTGGTTGTCACTAAACCAAATACGCCACATGTTTTATACACAAGTATTTGGAAACTATAAATATATATTATTTACCGAGCTAAACTTTCACATTGAACGAAATATTGATCACGCTTGATGCGCCTCTTTGAACGTTTTCTATGCATTAATTATTCGTGTTCGATTTATTTATTTTCATTCGTATTTACTTGCGCTTTGTATTTTTCTCTATAGAATCACTCAAAAACAAGAAACGTATCTTTTTTATTACAGGTATTATAAAGAGCCTTTATAGAGTATAATAAATAGATTCTTAATTCATACATTTTTCGATTGCTGCATATAGTAATTACAATTTGAAATCTATTTATTTAACTATACGTATTGATGTTTTATTTTTTAATACTTTTCTATGAATGATAATATTTAATATACCATGAACCATTTCTTAAAACTCTATATTTCATATGAAAATTACAATCATAGATTAAAGTCAAGTTCCTACGTGAAATTTTTATTTTTATTTCAATGTAAAAAAATATTGTATTTATTAGAGTACAAAGAGGATAAATTAATTTTTAAAAATAAAAAAGTTCTTACAAATTATTGAGATATTTCTAAGTGGAAATGTAATGTGTTATTATTCAATGCAAAGAAACTATTGTTTCATCTCTAATATTTTTAAGTATAATATTTTTAAATAATTCTTTAATTTTTTTACTTTATTACTGTAAATATCAACATATTATCTATATATTAAAATATAACGATAGTTTTATTTGAACATAACTGTTTTTAGTTAGGGTAATAATATAAACTATCATATCCCATTTTTTATACATATTTTAATTTTTTAAAATGAATTATGATAATAAAAAATCTGATGTGGCGTTAGAAGCTTTCTAATCTCTTTATGATGAACCCTCGTTGATCTTGATTTTAACAATATTTCAAATAGATTTAACTAAAGTATTTTTATTTCTATTAGAATATCAATTATTATTTTCCTATTTTTATCCCATGTACATTTATAACCATAAATTTTAATATATTCTTTATTTCTAATTTTATAAATAGTATGTAGTTAAAATTATATATAAATTAAAATACTAAAATGCAAATGATTCATGAACAATCTTTAAAATTGGAAAAAATGAATTTATTCTACATTCTTATTTAATATATGATAAATAAAAAGAATTTTACAATAAAATTGCAATTAATAACAGAATATTTTTTTTTAATTAAAAGTTTATATTGTTTTATATATCTTTTACATATATATTTATTTATACAATTTTTATATTCAATATTTTTAATTTGAAATAAATTTTTAAAGTGAATTTCTAAAATATCCACTACATTTTTAAATCCCATTTATATACCAATATACAAAAAAAAATGAAAAGATAATTGCAATTTTTTTTATTATTCATGAGATAACTAGAAAATTACGAACTAAGAAATGTATTGATTATTATTTATTTTAGTAATGCAATATAATCATCGATTATTATTAATAAAAAGATAAAATTTATAATATTTAATTGAGGATATCATTATTTAATGTGCAAGGAACGTAAAATTGAGAAAAAAATTTTAGATTAATATAAACACTGAAATATAACAGTATAAATATATAATTACTGATCAATCAAATGAAAATATATTATTAAGAAAAATTAATTTTAAGAGTAATAGAAGATATAGAAAATTATTTATTGTGATTAAAAGAAGAATATTTATGAAAAATATATAATATCGGATTATCTACGAAACATACATTGTTTACAAGCAAGTATAATTGAAAAACTTGTAAAACAATATTTAAATTAGAAAGGAAACATAAATGTAAGAAATTACATGTTTCTTTTTTTTTGTAAAAATAAATGATGTACTTTTTATTTCGTCGATAATATTTTTTTTACTTAATCAAAAATTTTAGTTGATTATTTTTTAAAGGTAGTATTTCAGAAGTTTTTATAGGTAAAAGCATGACAGATTATGACATATTTAAAAAATGGAATTCATTAGAATGATTTAACAGATAGAAATTAGAATCATAATCAATGCAATTACCTTAATATATAAATACTAAGTAAAGCAATATATTGGAAAAAAAAATATTTGTGTTAATGTAAAACTTCAAATTAATATAGAAAGAATAGCTAAGAAATGAAAGTAAACAAAAAGATGTAAAAAAATAAATAATTGATTTAAGGATAAGTGTGGTACGGCATGGCGGGAAGAGAAGATACACGTGGCGACTGTTGAACTGAGCTTAGCTTCAGCTGAGGTATTTGAGAAATTGGGGACGGCATGCGCTAATATTTCGATCGTGCTTTCATGAATGCTGCTATAGAACAGCGAAACAACCATGCTGTACATTGTTTGTGGCTTGGAATCAATAAAAGCATAGCTTTAGGCTACGTTGCAGGTCTCTATGGCAACGCGTCGAGAGAACGGTTGAGCAAGAGAGCGAGCAAATGAACGAAAGTTCCATCCACGTTCAAAAGTTCAGGCCCGCCTACCACTCTCACGCAAGACTTTCATACCATGAAAGGTGGATGGATCATCCTCTTTTCAAGGCGAATTTTCAGTCTTATTTTATACGGACAAATTACACGCCTCCTTTTACTCATTCCTTTTTCGTTCCTGTTTCCGTTCTCGTTCCCATTTCTATTCATAGTTTATTCCCTTTGCTTTTTTCTTTCGCCTTTATTTTTATCTTCGATTTTGCTTTTCCCCCGCGTATTTTAAAAATTTATTAAAAGTTTATCCATTTTTTTCTTTTATGTTTTGTCATATTCACTGTATATTAATATTTATTATTTTCTCTATCATTTTCGTTTCTACCGACCATTAATTTTTGATACTAATGTAGAAAAAAATCCTATGAAATGGATTACCGAACAATGAAAATTACTTTTAATAGAACTTCCTAGTACATATTCATTAGATTTGACTAAAACAAAAATAAAAATAAATTATTAATAATTATTAATAACCTGATCAATATATGTGATTTACAATTTTTCATTATATATAAATAATTAACATTACATGTATTTTATCAAAGAAATGCTTTTAAGTCCAATTAAATTTCGACGTGAGATGAAACTAATTTATAATATATTTCATCTAATATTAAATACGCTTTCAGAAATTAAATTTTAAGATGAAATTTAATTTCAGATTGATTTACTTTAATTTCTCATTTGAATTTAATATTGAAGTTTTCAAAAAAAATTTTAAAATAACCAAAGAATTTTTTATACTAAAGCGAAAATATAAATTCATGAATTTATCTTAATTCAAGATAAAGTAATTTAAATAAGATACTTTAAATAAGTTTTAAAATAATTCTATAATAAATAAAATTGATTTATCAACAATTTATATTTAATACCCTAGAATTTCAATTATTTTATTCATTGTTATTATAGTATGCTTATCTTAAATTAGACTAACCATTAAATTTATAATCTGATTTTATAAAGGGCACCATTTAGGTTTCAATAAATTAAATTTAAAATTATCATACATTTTTCAAATTTAATTTTTTATTTTTATTATAAAAGAATTTAGTAGTTATAATTATAAAATAGATTTCCAAGCTAATTTTAAAATAAATAAATACTCTTGTAGAATATTTAATATATTTAATATTAAACTATATTAGAAGTATTATATTGGACTTTATTAGAAAACTTGATAAAAATAAGAAATATTTTGTAGTTTTTATAAAATTATATAAAAAAATTTTCGTAATAATTAAAAGTAAAAATAATTTTAATTTTATGAATAAAATTATAACCATAGTAACTTTGAAAAAATATTTTCTTTACATGCTATGGTTATCAAAACTACATCTTAGCATTTCTTTATACAAAAAAAAATTTTTATTTAAAATTTGTATTTTTAATAAAATAAAGTATTTTATTCAAGTATTAAATATAAGCATTACTATCTAAAACATTATTTGTGTTTCAAAACTGAAAAGTGTGAATTATAAAAATCACATTTAAAAAGATTTTTTTAATTAAATGGAAAAAATTTGTAATTTAATTTGGAAAATAAGTGATATGTAGTCTATATTAATTTTAATCAACTATTTAATAAATCTTAAAACTAATGTGACAAAACAAACTTTTATATGCTATAAATATAATATTTTTCGATTAAATATATATATTTATATATATATATATAATATTAATTAACAGTAAATAAAAAAATAAAACTCTTGATTTATATTACCATTTACGAAAAAAATTATTTACGATCTCTAACTTACTGCTCCTTAAGTAAATAAATACAATGAAAACAATAAGCTTGTTGGAATCAGTCTTAAATTATTTATTTTTATTATAATATTAACGAGTAAATTTGCAAATATCTTCACATAATTAACAAAATATTATTTATAATCTTGAAAAATAATCTTAATTACATTAAAAAACTTTATTTATTGTAATAATTAATTATAATAATTACCACTTATAATTAATTATATTCATTACACAAATTTTATTGTAAACAATACCCACATAAGTATCTACGACAAATAAAATAAACTTAGAACGTTTTATATTTAATTATAAATTCTTATACCATTTGTAATTTTTAAAAATTTTATTTTCGGTGATTTAATAAATTTATTTTTAAAAAACCTAGCTTTAAATATCTTGTAAGATTAATTAAATTCAACAGTTTTCAAATTATATTTACAATGCTTTTAGAAATTTTTATATCTAAAAAATTTTAAAAAGATAAACATATAATAGAATAAATTTCTTATACAGTTTTTTATTTATAAATTTATAAATTATTTTTAAAAATTAATGGTTATATTACTTTAGGTCAAATTAGGATTTTTATATATGACTTATACCTTAAAAAAATAATTGTCAATTTATATTTTGACTTTTTTATGGTTTTATAAATTCTTCTTAAGGAATATTTCATGTAATTATATAGATTTCAACATACACTGATCAATTCTTCGTTTATTGGATTTACAAATATAAAATTATAAATACTTTTCATAAAAAACAAATTTTTTTTGACAATTAAACATTAATTTTATTAACACTAAAACTATTGAAATTGGTTGAAAAATTTTTGAAACTTTAATTCAATTTCTTAATTCGTATTGTTAACTAATAATGAAAATGAAATTTTTCCTTATAAAACATAATGGAAATAATTTATAAAGGTGTTAATATTATGTAATAAAACTATATTGGTCAAATCTCATTATAGTAAAATCAACATTTAATTAAAATATAATATTGACTTTATCTTCCTGTAATTAAAGAATTATAAGAATGGAATAAAAGCATAATTTAAATATATCTTGCTTTTCATGAAAGTATATATTTAAGAAACTTAAATATATCAATATCATAACAGAACGTATTAATTTCAGTAATTTAATAAACATGAATTCAAACTTTATAAATACTATCATTCATTATTTTAAAAAGCTGCATAAATATTTTTATTCCAAAAAAATTTAAGTTTAATTTCAAATATTTTTGTTAAAATTATATATTTTAAAAATTGATATTTATAAAAAAAAATATTAAATTTTTTATCGATTAAAAATTCATTTTAAAATATCATTTTATTATGTTTTAAAATATGTTATTTTTGATAAAAATTATTGTAAAATGCATTTATTGTTAATTGGTTACTTATAAATAAACAATTTAAATTAAAAATTAGATTTCGACTTTAAAAAAATTAATAATATTTAACCTAATCAATTTTCTTAACTTAGATAAACTACATTATATGATTTCATCTTTAAAGTTATCAATATATGTAATAGACATTATTATAATTTATCTTCAAATTTGAATGCATTGAATGTATTGTAATTTTTTTTAATTGATTGATTTATTTTTGTTCATATTTATTAATTCAAGAAAGTTTAATTACCGATTATAAATATCAAATAGATTTTTTATAGTTAAAAAAATAAAATACTCTAAATCAAAATTAATAATTTAAAATATTAATGATCCAGCAACAACAATTTTTTCACTTATAAAAACTTTATTTTTAAATAAATCTATGACATTGTATGAATTATAAAAAATAATTTTGCTGTATTTACATTCTATTCTATTGATTTAGATACATCTATTTATAATTTCTTGTTATAAAAAAAATTATTTTTTATTATGCATCTCTCTATAGAGTGAAAATATTTTTTTTTTAAATAAATTTTAAATCTTTGCAGTGTAGTTATAATTTATAAATATTTTATATTTTTTTCTAGTTTGTATCTAAGTTTGATTCTATCGAGATAATATTAACACAGTATTTATTGAATTAGTACCATTTATTTTAACAATTCAAAATCCGATTCTAAAAATCAATTTTAACCTGTCAGAATGTGTAAATTACATTGTATTCTTTAATTTTGATATAATTAAATTAATTTTATAAAAACATATATTCTCGAAAATAATTACGTATAGATGTCATTATATATAATATGTATACGGTATAGATTAAAAGTACTATTCAATCTCTTCTAGAAATTTGTTAGTTTAGTTGTTATCATTTTAACAGTAATGTTATTATTTAAATCATGTATAAAGAAACTATTAAATAAGCATTATTATAATATTACTTATTATTATTTATAATTTTTTTTATTAAATACAATATGATGTCATAATATTTTTAATATAAAATTATATTAAATATAAATGTTTAAGTATTTGATAGATTACTTTCTCAAATCAAAAATTCATAAAATCGTTGTATTCAGAAAATTTGTTTATCCCGGTTTAGAATAATATTTGGATTAGAAGTACCATAATTATCGAGATCCTACTGATTTTTTCCAATATCTCTGTCAAAGCAAATCATTTTTTATTATTTAATTTTTAAAATACGAATATCAAAAATCTAATAAGTTTTTCAACCTCTCTATCTTGATAGCCGTAAAAACATGGAAATAAATGAAAGTAAATCGAAGTAAAACAATTACGTGAATAAAATGAAAGTAAATCTATGTAAAACAATTACACGAATAAAATGAAAGTAAATCTATGTAAAGCAATTACAATTTCAAGTTTTTTCATTGAAAAAAAAGAGATTGGTATTTGTAGAGAAAGTTAATTTACCTTTTTACATTCAAAGTATGTATTTTAGAACAATAAAGTTAAAAGAAAAATAATAATAAAGAAGTAAAAAAATTGTAATAATATTTTATGTAGAACTTACATCACGAAAGTTGTTAGCTTGTTAATCAACGATTGATTTATATCGATAGTATAGTAGAATAAAAACAAGAGAATAAAATTAATAGATTATGAAGAAACGATACGGAGAAATTTATTAGATAAAGTGAAAAAGCTAGAAGTAGTACTAGATATGTGACATATTGATGCACACAGGAGTATAGGCAGCTTTCCTACTCGTTCACTCTTTCGTTCTCTTCGTGTCTTCGTTATGTCCGTTTGCTCATATAGGGTTCATATGGAATCCCCTTGTTCAAATCTTCTAGCTCTGAAGTCCAGAATATCCACTTACCTCACTAAACTTCCTTTTAGCCTCTTTTTCCCAGCTCGTATATCCAATGTAACCTAGACAGCATCCGCGTTCTGAAGCTTTGGTAATTGCATATGACGTCGCTACGTTTTTGTTTTAAAGCAGTACGTGACGCTTTCACTCACCACCCACCATACTATTATAAAGACTTTCTATTACTTTTCTGTTCAGTATAATAAACAATTCAAAAAAATAAGAAAATAAGACGAAAAAATATGAGGAATTGATGAAAAATACAATGAATACTGAGTACTATATATATATAAAAAAGGGAAAAACAGATAGAGAAGTGAACGAGTTAGTATATGAAAGATAAAGTATCTCTTAATTTTATAGAAAAACTAACAAAAAAAATGAAGCAGAACATGTTAGAAAGAGAAAAAATGAGGAAGATCCCAAAACTAAAGAAAAAAGTAAAGGGTCGAGAAAAAAGTAAAAATAAAAAAACATTCCAACAAGAGTTAAAAAATTGAGAGATTATAAAATCTTGGAATATTCTATGGTTTAATATTTAAGTTAAGCGTTACAGTACAATTTCGGTTTTTTAAAAAGAGATAAATCTATGCAAATATTAAAAAAAGTCGGATTCATATATAATACACTAATTTAATCAGATTAGTTTTACGAACCTACTAAGGTGATCGACTAAAATCTTTATTTTTATTTATTCATGTAATAATTGATAAGAAAGAATATTGATAAGAAAATTCTTATCAACCTTTATTTTCATATTTTGAATGTTTTTTTAAACTCTAAATACATCTCTTAGTTAATTAATAATGTATAAAAACTAAAAAATCTCAAGAAAAATTTGCTCAAATAAATAAAGTAATAAATTATAATATAATTATATTATGTAAAAAATGACAATAAAGTTTACTTTAATTTTATTGATAACTTTAATTTCTAAATATTTTTTTTATTAAATATTTCCTTACTGTGAATGTAAACATTTTTAAATTCACTGACTAAGTCATAAAAAAATATAAAAATACTCTGTTTTTTAGTTGAGTATTTAAAAACTTCAATTTAAATATTAATTGCTTTTTATAATTTCATATAAAATTTATAATTAATCATTTAACTAAATATTTACATGTATATATTTTTTTGAATTATAAGTAAATGCACAAAATATGAAAATATTAAAATACTTTTAATTAATCCGATACTACATTAAAATTATCCTTTAAAATTATTATTTTATGAAAAATTCTTATCAATAACTTCAAAAATTTTATAGCTATAATAATTACCAAAACAATAGACAAATATCAAAAAAAATTTTAATCTTTAATAATTAAAAAATTTTTATGATTAATTATATTAATCTAATAGCATAACTTCCCAGAATAGTGTTGTAAAATATTATATAATATTATATAATTTTCGTATATTAAATTGAATCATTTAAATTCAATATTATTAACAATTTTCGATAAAAATTATAAGTATAATAATATTACATTAATTTATTAAATTTTAAAAATTTTGTTCACTTAAATTTAGCTATTAAAAAGCAAATGTTAATATAATAAATATGTTAGCAGTATTATGTTCTTTATGGTTTTCTGAATTTGTAAACTTATATTTAATATATTTTTATCAAAAAGTAATATTATTTTCTAATACATAAAGTAACTTTGACTATAACATAATTTAGACTTATCTTTATGATATCATAGGAATATAATTTAAAGTATTAAAATTAATTATAATAAACTTATGTCATTAATTATGCTCTCTAGATATTAGTAATTTTAATGAAATAATCTATAATTCATATATTTTTCGTATAAGCTAAAATATAAGATTATTATTGTTATTGTTGTTATTATTATTATTATTACATAATTTTATATATATATATTTTTTCTAAATATTTTTTCTTAATATATTTATAACTACTAGAAGATATTAACTATTTTGGAGATTCTTTCTAAACAAAAAAACCAATATTATTTAAAATACAATTATAAAAATTGTATGAAAAGTTGACATCGACCTATATATAGATATAGAAAGAAAGAATTCTGATTATATTTTGAGTTATAAAATAGTATATACTACAAAATAATGTATATTTATATAATTATACATATCTATACTTAAAAGAAGTATTTATATTTAGCAATCAATATTTGATCAGAGCACTATAATATCAATTTAAATATTTTAAATTATTTTAGCAAATAAAATTTGGCTTAATTTTTTAGCCGTTATTTGTGTATATTTTTAAATTTTACTTTGATCAATTAACCATATATATAAATAGAGAAACAGAAACAGCTTTTTACGCTATACGTAAACTATTGTTTTTTGTTAATGTATCACGATTATGAAAAATGAAAAGAATTTTTACAACTTTTAAAATTATAAATTTTTTTAAAAACAAATACTGAGTTTAATGTAAAATAAATCACAATTAAACTGTTTAAAGTTTAATTTATGAGTATGTTTCTGTGTTGATAAATTGAACATTTATTTTCAAAAAATCTTGTTTGATATAAAAAAACTCGAATAGGATAAGCTCATAAGAAGACTTAATCGAAACTTTTAGTTGTTACGGAAAGACTATTTAATTCAAATAAAGTTCAGTATCAAATATGAGTTCAGGTGATTAAACTACTTTATTTTTTATAAAGTAATACATCAGTTAACAAATAAATGTAGTTATAACCTATAATGTAGGATGAAGGTACAGCTAGATAAAAAGCCAGGGTAGATAACAATGTATGTTTCGATTTAGAGGGTATATACGACGAGCGTAAACTCAGAATATGTAAGAGAAAGAAAGAGAGAATCCTATGCAACATATCGGTGAGGCGTGGTCGAAGTCTGTCACACTAGCTGTGAATAGGCTTTCTTTTTCCTAGTCCCTTTTGCCCCCTTTTATTTATCTCCCCGTACAGAATTGTTAGGTTGTGTCCTATCCTTGTTCGATTCGATACAATATACTTCCGGATTCCGGATGTATTTATACATAAGCTACATCGCCTGCAATTGTACATTGAATAATTGTACAATGTGAAAATATTATTTTGATTTTCGTGATGCATTCTTATTGATTTACAATATACAGAAACATCAATACTCTGTAAATACTCTGGTATTTATATCAGACAATTTTTCTATTTCCTATATAAACTTTAAAACAATGAATTTATATTAATTTTATTACACATAAGTTTAAAATTATTATATAAGTTATTAATACATTACTAGTTCCCACATGTCATTTTACAATCATCAATTCAGTACATTGCAATTTTAATATAACAAAATAAATAAACATTTTTTATTTTAGAAAAGATTACCAAAATGGTAATGAAATTTTTTAATGCTTTTATTTATATATTTATTAAAAGGTTGAAAAATGAACACAAATAATTTGAATGAGATATATTATATAATATACAGTTTGAACATATATAATCTTGTCTTAATTAAATCACAAAAATTAATTGATAAATCAAGACAGCATTAATAATAAAACCTCTTACGATTAAAATTAGAGAATAAATATATTTGAAGAAGGACAATTATGTAAAAAATAAATTCAAGAATATTTATGAAAAAACAATCTTTAGATTATAAATGAAAATTGTCTCGCAAAAAAATTAATTCAATAAAATTACTACATTTTTTATTGACGGATTGAAATTATAATAATTATAAAGTTTTTTAATATTTATTTTATTTAATTTAACAACTTAAAATTAATAATTCCTTTATTAACATTTATTGATATTTATGCAGTGAACTTTTAATCTTAAAAAAAATTTTTTATATTTTTAATATTCTTTACTTTATATTTATATAAAAGTAAGTCGATCACGTTTATTATTACAAAATTAATAATAATTTAAATCTTAATATACAAATAATTAAATTAATAAAATTTAGGTAAAAAGTTAATTTATTTATACAACGTAAATTTTATTTAAATCAAAGAAAGAAATTTTATATTTAATTATTAATAGTATCAAATGTTTAAACTATAAAATAAATGTTTTTATCTTCGAAATTCCTTTTTTTAAGCATAGAGCATTTATATACAATGATAGTGCTAACAAAATATTGAAATTTAAATGCTATATTAATCAACTGTTGAACAGAAATTTGTAGTTAATATTAATTTCCAAGCACAATAGAAAAAAATTAATTTAAAACATTAGCCTGACCTAAAGCGTAAAACAAATTTAACACCAGTTTATGATATTGCAGTAAAACCCTAAGTGACCCAATATTGATTAGTGCACGAGAGCACTTTATTAGTTTCAAATTATTAAAAGAACTGCATATGGTATACAAAGACTGCTTGTGTCAACTGAGCTTACTATCGTGATGAATCTTATCAAATTTATAAATCTACCCTTAGTAAATTAGCTTTATATCTCAATACTCATATAGATATTACATTATTATCTGACCACCTTACATACAAATTGTATATAAGACTAGACATTTTTTAAATGTTAACAAATATAACTATTTTCTGCTACAAAGAGCAAAGGATTTTTTATTAGTTAATTTTTATCAAATATTAAGATGAATGTTTTTTTAAAATAATTAGAAATTTTTAAATATAAAGTATTAACATAAGTGGTTTAATGTAAATATGATAAAAAACACTGAATGTAGCAATAAGTACTTCCTCAACACATATACGTATAAGAAATTACTATGAAAATATTTAATATATTTTTTCTTATCGATATTATTTTTATCCCGTAATTCACACTAAAAATATTTAATTATAATAACAATTTTTTTAATGTAAATTTTTTAATTAAAAAAATCGTTTTCAATAAATATTTAATTTAAAGAAAAAATTAATTTGTCATGTTTCCATAGTAATTTCTTAAAAAAAATTATTAGTATGAAATCTCTTAAAAAATATTCAAAAATTATAACTTCTATCTTTTTTGGCAATAATTAATAAGCTCACCTTTAAAATATATAAATAAAGATTTTTCTAGCTTGTGAATATTTATTATTTTTCTGAAATCAATGTCACAATATTATATTATTCTACTCTTAATAATATAAAAATTAAAAAATATATTTGTGAAAACTTTCTTTTTAAATATATACACTTAGCATGAAAATATTCATATATTTTTTTCAAGTTATTTTAAATTAGAAATATAAAAAATAATCTTTATTAATCTTTATTAATTATTATTTATATAAATTTATATAAAATTTAAATAAAAATATTACGAAATAAACTCAACTAAAACTTTATGCAATTGAAAATTTATATATTTGTTTAAAATATAAATTTGAAATTAAAATTAACAAATAATTTTATAAGATTGGTATCTATTTAACGATTTGATTAAAACTATTTTTTTTAGAAAAAACAAAATTTTGTTATAATCAATATAAAAAGTAAAAGAATAAAATGTAAAAATGATTTAAAACTTATTAATAATTTCATATTTATAATTTATTTAACAAAAATTGTAGTAAATTTAATAATAAAATATACTATATTTGATGCAACTTTTTGATAATCTAATTATTTTTCTAAATATATAAATACATTTATTAAAAATTTCATAAATCTTATGTTATTAACTACAATATTTTCTAAATGGTAAAAATTTAAGCTCGTTTAAAGCTTTATATCATCAATATATTACAGATTTTATAATACTATTCTTTGTTCAAATATCCTGACGTACATATAAACATATATATATATATATTAAAATTTCATAAATAATAAGTTTTATAATCTGTAATCTTTCAATGTTATTAAAAAATTAAATAACATCAGAATTTTCGAAAAAATAAAATCATTATTTAATTTTAAAAATATAATAAAAAAATTGTTAATGAAAAACAATAACGATTATTACTTATAAGTATATTTAGTTGAATTATTTATTTAATTTCTGTATAAAATTCAATGTTTTTTATAAATCTAATAGTTCTATTTTTAAAATAAATTAAAATTTTTATTGCATTTTAATACATCATTCATTTTTATAAACATTAATTAATTCAATACACTGATACAATACTTTCAAAAATTGACAATTTTTCAGATTTTCTTTTTTTTATAATTGAGTATTTTAGTTTCCTTGTTTTTGGTTTCAAATATGATCAATATTTCTTGATATTTGAACATTTTTCAAAAACTTGAACAATATACTCCAGATACTGTTATTATAATAACTAAAAAATACATATATATATGTTATATACAATACAGATATTGGTCATAAAAACATTAGTAACATGGTCAATTTAATTAAATGAGACAATGATAATCGAGATTTTATATTTTTACGAAGATTGTTCTTCGAACTGATCTATCTGTCTATATCTATAATGTATATATACACGTTTTATTCTTCATATTGTAAACATTTTAAGAAATAATTTTTTGATATAATTTCTTTTATTTATTAATAATACAAAATTTAATTGAAATAACTTTATTTTCTGTATAAACTATTTTACAAATAAATTTTATTCATAATAAATTTCTATTTTAGGCTTAATAGAAATATTTTTAATATTTGTATAAGTTTACTTATAAAGAGAAAATAAAAAATATCTACATAAATAACATTTATAAAGTGTTTTACCTTTGTAATTCTTTATCAATTCTTTATTAATTAACATTATATATCTGTTATTTAATTTTATTTCAAATTTTATTTAGAAAATATTATAATAAATATAATCTAATATTTTACGTTTGCCAAAAACATTTGTATATTTTTCATTCTAGCTACCTAAACAATATTTTCTAATTTATTTATTAAAAAAATAATACAATTAAAATACCTTTATTGTAAAAAAGAAATAAATACAATAATTTATTAACAAATAGATTAATATATAAAATACATTGTTCAGAAAAATTTAAAACTATATTAAAATATGAATGCGTACAATATAAAACTAGTAATGTCTTATATTATAAAATAAAGGAAAATGGTTGATATAATGAATTATCAATTTAAGATATCTATAAAACTCTGATATAATTGTTTGGGTTTTGAATTGGCTAGCTTTTGACATCTAGTATCCTTTTTGTTCAAGAAAATAACTACTCGAGAGTCTATCAACACGTGTCTATATAAGGAATGGGAGTTCTTTTTTATAAAAGACATAAAACCGAAAAAATTTTTATTGATTTATTGTATAATTTTAGTACCTCACTGCATTCTGTATATATAGAAGTAATAATTTTAAGCTACTAAATGATTTTTTTCAATAATTTTTATTATCATTTAAGAAAAACCCTTAAGTATAATGATTTTGTATTTTTCAATATTTTCAAAATTTTACAATTATTTATTATATTATAATAACATACTGATATTAAAGTTATTAGAAATTAATTTCATATTTATTAATTTTAGTATAAATTATAAAATTATTTATTTTTACATTTATATTTCGAATTATCTTATTGTAAAATTTAATACAAATTATGTTTCATCAAACTTCTAAAATTGGAATATAAAAAAGTAATTTCCAAATTAATATATATATATGTATATTTTTGCAAACAAATGATTATAGAATCCTACTGTAAAGTAAAGTAATTATTATTTAAGTAGTATAAATATTAGAAAAGATTCCAAATAATATACTATTACAAAATCTTACATTTATAAAAATTATTTTTTTTTTTATTTTTATTCTATAATGATGGTTTGAAATTAAATGAATTCAAATTCTAATAAAATATTTATTTTATATATTTAACTATGAATTTTGTCACTGTTAATCTGAATAAAGAAAAATTCTAAGATGAAGTGCTTAATAAACAAAGAAATTAATTTTATTTAAAAACAGGTAAAATTATTGTGTAAAATTCGTGTTTGCCTTATTAAAGTTAGAAATTAATTTCTTTATAAAATTTTTCATGCAGTTTTTTTATTTATCCGTTTATTATTTATCTATTTATTTCAATATACATAAGTTTATGTGAAAAGTAATATTGTACTTAACAAGATGTTCAAAAAGTCTGTATTTATGAGGTGAATTCTTTTTTTAAATCATCGAACGTACGAATATATAAAATTAAACATTACTCATTGATGGCCTCTCTATGAATTGCATTTTAGAAATGGTTGAGCACTGTGATTTATGCTTTTGAAAACATTTACAAAAACACTAATAAAATACTGACAGATATATCTACAGATAGATGAGAGAAGGATAAATAGAAGAGATTATCATATTGTCAGATTAGTGTGCACTTGATGCAGAATTAAGTGAGAAGAGAGTAGGGAAAACGTCGTGTCTCTCGTATACGTTACAATCAAATCTGAAAAAGGAAAAATAATTAAAAAATCTATCTGCCAAGAGATGATGAAAAAAGGCGAAAAAATTCATACGAGGGGCGGGGGCGACATGGGAAAATTCTGGCAGGATACTTTCCTCAGGAATTTCCATTGGGTGAACGCCATACTGACGGGCGGCCCGGGTCACGGCATTTCATTGGTTGTCACCCCGGCAACGCTTGGCCTCCAACACCAATTGGTTGGCACCAAGCCGTGCAAGCTTGATGCGTGCCCCATTGCGACCCCCCAAGTCGTCACGATAACTACATTTCGTGGACAGAATCCCACAAGAACTCATAGCGTACAGTACACGTTGCGCGCTCGCATCCCTCTTTCTCTTTCACTCCCTCTCCTTGATACCGCTCTCTAAGTCAAGATTCGCGCAAAAGCATTTGTTCGACCAACGGAAACAACGTGCGCAGGTCGGAATCAATTATTACGATTCACCGATCTCGTCCGGGGACTTCTGGGGTCAAGGTCGGGTGTCCGCGCGGTTGGCATGGCTTATAAGTGGCGGCGGCTTTAAGCTTGGTGCGCCTACAGCTTCACCCTGGCTAACGACCTGTCGGGCGGCGCGGGCCCGGTCGGCGGCGTCGGCGGCTCCGTCGGCGGGGGCGGGAGTTCGGCTGGAGGTGGGACCGGTGGGGCCGGGAACGCAGGCGGTGGCAGCGGCGGTGGCCCCTCGGCCTCTTCGCTTTCCACAGCTGCACTTAGTCTTGAGCACCAGCAGTTTAATATTTTCCCAGCCATCTTCAGTCGGCAGCTCAATTTTTCGGCGGCAGCTGCAGCCAACTGCGGACAAAATAAACTGATGGACGAGCTTAGGCCAAATCTCGGTCTGCTTGGGGTTAATCTCATGGAAAACGAGGCCTTTCACCTCAACCATAACCACAATCAGGAAAAACGTAAGTGCAGTAGCGCAAGCTCCAATGAGCAGGACTTTGGTATCTACGGGGTACACCAGGGTCTGGAGGCTAGTCCTCCAACGCCAACAACGACTCCTGGAAGGAATAGCGTAGGTGCTGCATCTAGTGTCGGTCAGTATTATCCCCTATGTCTTGGATAAATTAATTTTTCTTTGTATTCAAAGAAATATTATTATTGCTAATCCAATGAGTAATTCAACTTAGATTACTAAAAAATATAAGTTTTGTAGTATTAAGTATTTATTCCATTCATAATGAATAAAAGTAAACAAACCTCCTGCCAGGCTTTTGAAACTACCTTTAAACTTTATAATTTTTTATTTACGTTTTCATTATCATTTTGTATTCGTAGTATGCAAATTTGCTAGTATTTATAAAAAATGTTAAGTTTCTTTATAAATGTTATTCCAAAAGTATAATAATTAAATATAACTTTTTTAAAGTCATAAAAATATTTTATTTTTAATATCGTGTATTAAATTTATTATTAAAAAGATATATAATGAAATGATTCATGTAATAATTAAAAATTGTAATCTATGTAAATATAAATGTATCAGTTTAAAGTATTATTGAATATTTAACATCTTAAAAACAAGTGGTAGTAGTTCATAAGTTATAGTTTTATGAACCATATGTATATTTATATTGTCCATCTTCATATAGAATTTTTCACTCATTAAACTTGAAGTATCAGACTATCTAACACAAAAATAATAACAATAGACTATTACAAGGGAGTTTGATATTGACTATTATTTATTTTGTAGTTATAATTATGCACTCTTGGAATGAGGTATTAATACTAGAAGTTCACGAATAAGAAAACAGTGAATTTCCTATATGTAACAAAGTAAAAACGAATAAGAAAAATTAAGTGAAATATCTTTTATTATATTCAAAGCTATTACTCCTTTAGAAACTCTTTGTATCTACCTTTAACTTTTATATATTTCACTCTTCGTGGCTTCTCTCTAAATTAATACATTTTGTCTTCCCAGATTATGTAATATACTATATTATTTATTTTCTTTATAAGCCTGTAAAAAAATCGTGCACTTTGATTTCATTGATATATATGGTACTATAAGAATTTATTTCAATTATTGTTTAGATTTATTCTTTCCAAAGTTTACATACTAATTTTATTTTTTAATGCAACACAAAAATATTATTTTATTTAATGCAAATAAAATGTGACGTTTTTCTTTTTTAAGCTACTTAGATAATGTTGAATATATTTCGAATACTTTATTAAATACTTTATGTTCTTAAATTGGAAAGTCACAAACAATTTAGTGATATTTTTTAATTTAACTTTATTCAAACTTCAGTTTTTTTAAATAACTTTTACTACGTAGGATGTTACTTTGACTAAATGTTCTTTAACATATTAACAAATACTTCCCTTTTACAAAATTCTGAAAGATCGAACTTCAATTAAAATAAATTCAAGTTATTTTTACATTATATATTTGTACAAATCATAAAGACTATAGATAAAATGAAAATAGAGTATTTCAATAAGAGTTATAAACTGTAATATATTTAAAGTTATAAGTTATAGCTCCAATTAATAATTGGAGAAAAAATTTTTTGATGCTTTATTGATACTATTAATTTTATTTATAAATATTTTAATCATTTAACTTCTTATGTACTGATTAAAAAAATATCTTAAAATATTTCCACGACAGAGAATATTAGTCAAATTAATTTCAACTTGGTGCTCAGTTAACTTCAATATCCCACTTCTAAACAAACTAACCGTAGTTATCTTAAGTCATAATGTTGCTACCGTCGTATGAATCCAAATCTCTTTATTTATATTATAATACATGCCACATAGAGATAACATTTTTATAGAAGCCTATGAACTGGTAGTTAATTTTGTTTTTTGAATATATATCCATGCATTTTTCGCATAACAAAGAAGCTTTAGAATTTTTTGGTCAATTATAAATTTCAGGAAAATTTTTATCTTATTAACTTCTAATTATCTATTGAAGAGAAATTCTTAAATTTATACCAAGTAAATTAATTTTACTTCAACATTTATTGAGTGTTAATCTAGTATAGATTTTTTTACTCAATTTGTCCTATAATCCAACATTCATTCTTTATTTATTCTAGCCTAGATTTTTTAATACTTTAATTACAAATACTTACACTGAAATTTTAATTTAACTTTCTGAAGAATTAATTTTTGCTTTAATAAATATTTATTTGAATTCATTTTATATAGCATTTTTATAAAATAAATATGCTTCAAATTACATTATTCATAATTACAAGCAGGTAGTATTATTACATGTTTATGTAGTGGAATACACTTAAATTGGTGAGATCCATTCCACAAGTACATAATGACTCTCTTGAAAGTACTTAACTTATCATAAATATTTAAAGAAATATTATCAAAACCATAATTTTATTAACTATCGCACAAATATACTTTTTTATCTAAGCTCTTAAATTAATTATGTAATAAAATTCTTTAATAAAAAAATTAATTTCTTTGAATAATTTATTAACAAATTTTACTGATGAAAAAATCAGTATTATAATTAGTCACATAGCATTTAATGAAATTTATAAAATAATTGTATTTTTAATTACTTGATTGAATAAGTTCATTGATAACTGCTTAACTTTTTTCAGGTTTACATATTTTATATTATAACTAAATCGAATGTATTATCACTTTCTTCATAATAACTAAAAAATTTTTTTTGTGAAATTAAATTTTTAAAAATATTTTCAATAATATTTTTATATATACACGAACTCTATTTATTGTATATTTCTTATACATGCCTAAGTATATTTAAAAAAAATCTATTTCAAGACTTACGAATTAATAATTCCAATATATTATATGATTCATTTTTAAATTATTATTTCTCTATTTCATGTTAAATATAAATAATTTATTATTGAAAAAATTCATAAATTAGCAAATGAATATATTATTAAATTACATATTTTTAAATTTTTATGTGTGCGTTTACTAATAAGCATGTATATTTTATGCAATAATAACAGTTATTTTAAAAATAATGATCTTATAATATTAAAAATAATTTTTTATTGAAATTTAGAATATATTAAAAGCAATTTAATTATAAAGCTATCAAAAGCACCTTCATAATTAATAAATATATTTACGGTATTATAATATATGATATTTCTATAGTATGTTATAGGATGCATTAGAAGAACACATTTAATGCAGCCAGTATATTAAAATATTTATACATTTACCCTTATTTTAATTTAATCAACTTAATTTAATATAATTGAATAAAATAAAATCAAAAAAATTTATTATGAACTATAATTAAAAAAATTATTAATCTGAAGTAATTTCTAATAAAAACGTATAAACATAATTGTAGTACAAACGATGTCACGATAACGTAATAACTTTTAAGAAATCTTCAAATGAAACTAAATGCTAAAGTAATTTCTTATATTATAATATAAATTACGAAATATAATATTAATTTAACAGTTTTCTTTAGATATAAAATTTTAAATAATTTTAATGAATTATCAAAATAATGGCTCAAACTATTATTTTGTATTTCTATTACCGATATTATAAGGAAAAACGAGAATTGATATTAGTTTTATCATACATAAACATTTCATTAATTATTTATTTAGATAATATTATTTAATTCAAAATATTCATGGATAAAGATAAATTATAAATCACTAGATAGTGCTAAATTATGAAACCTCGTTAAAAAATTCGTTCTTCGTGTTAAATATCAGGAAATAGACAGTAGATCGAACTTGACCGAGTTTCTATGACCGTTACTGTTATAGGTTAATTGGATAAGGTATGTAAAATGGACACCATTCATCCTCCACATTGAATAACTATGTAACATAATTAGGTCATTAATGCGCTAACCAAGTTAACATATTGCAAGGGGCTTGAAGTTGGATCCGGTTTAGGAGCTATGATAATTTATCTAAAAAAATACACACAATAATTTTATATATTTTCTTTCTGACATTGATTCAAAATTTAATTTAATTTCTACTAAATTTATAAACTTTAATGTATTAAACCAAATTTAATAAAATTGTTTTAAAATTTTAAACATTATCAGGTAGATAATAACATTAAAATTTGATATATTCAAATAATGAACAACAAAATATTTATGTCTTAAACATAACGTAACCTTATTTTTATAGTTAATAACTATAATTTTCTTTGACATATCCTAAAAATTAGTAAAATATTTAAATAATTTGCATAAATATTGTATGTTCAAAAAAAAATGCAGGTATTTTTTTTAATAGACTTATATATTTAATATATTTTATGCCTGCATCATATATTTTTATTATTAAATAGGTTAAAATGCTAATAATAGATATACGTTAATAAAATTTCTTTGCATAAATATAGTATTTAAATGATCTTGCTTATAATAAATAATGGTTAATAAATTAAAGTATAATAATATCCAAATAATTAATAAATTAAAGTATATAATCCAAATAATAGTTAATATATTAAATACAAAATATTGTGATAAACCTTCTGAATTTCTTTAATTGTATTATACATATTAAACAGATACTACATATTAATTGTATAGAGAAATATATGATAAAATCCAAAAAAGTTCTTTGTAGAATTTGTTCCTTAAATATTTTAATTATAAATATGAAAATTAAATTGTTTTCTGGTTATATTAAATAAAAAATAAATTTTAATTTTGTACTGAATTTTTTTAAAAACGTGTATAAATACTATTACGAAAAAAATAATATATAATCTACGATTTTATTTTGGCAATTAAATTAAAAATTAAAACTATTATTATGAAAAAAATTTTGAAATTTTATATCATTATTTTATTTTGTATAACTAAAAAACTGAAGTAAAAATTACTGAAGTATACATGTTTTTATATTAAAACTTTTAATGCAAAATTTAAATTCTACATAAAAATTAGTTATACTAAATAGGTATATAAACTTGCATTTAAGTACTGCTATAAAAATAGTAATATTAATACAAAAGAAACTTATATAATTTTATAAAATAAATATCTTAATACTTTTTCATAACTCTAAAATTATTAGCATTATTTATTTTTATATTAAAAATAATAATTTTATAAAATTAATGTTGATTTTAAAGAACAAAAATTTAGTTCGATTGTTTTTATAATCAACTATGAATAATACTGATTATTTATACTTACAATATAACTAAATATTATTTTTAATTCAATTTTAAACTTATATAAGTAATATAAGTGAAATTAATTTTATTATACTATAATAAATTATTATCCAAGTATAATATTTAAATTCAAAATGTAACTAGTTTGTACTTACTTCATTTATTTGTTTATATATTTTATTAAAACAGAAGTATAAAACAAAAATAATTTGAATATAAATAATTTTTTATTTTTACTATTAAATAGAAATTGACTATTCACATTCAAAATTTGCCTTTTAATTGGCTAAGATTATGAAAAATTTTAATAATATTTGAAGAAGAAAATAAATAAAAGTAAATTAAATACATAAATGTAAAAAAGAATAAAAAGTATACTATTTATAATTAAATGAATTTAATAATAGTTATATTTCAGTAAACTAGAACAAAATAAATAAAATATGATATTTTCAAATTTTTTGTTTATTGTTTATAAAACAGCATCTTACTAAATTAAAATACATATACAAATCTTATTCAAAGTTTAAAACAAATAACTATTAATTTTTTTACATTTTTTTATAAACTTCTTAATATAATAAAATATCCTAAATTTATTCTGATTCAGTGAAATATATTTCAGAAATAATAAAGAAACTAACAAATGAAAAACTATCGTAAAAATAATAAGAGATTCTAGCTATTATTATAATACATTGAATGTTTTACTGTCGATGAATTTATACATAAACGATTCGTTATGATTTTAGGAGCAGAAGGAGCTTTTAAAAAATTAAAGCCAGAACCATGCGCCTCAAGTCCACATATTGGCCACACGCCAACTACCGCAAGCTGCCCGACGCCTGCACGACGTCGACATAGGACAACTTTTACACAGGTTAATTATTTATATAAGATGGTGATTATTTTTTGTTATTAAATTTCTTTCATTGTCTTTATTTTTAAATAAAATTAATTTTATACTTAAATCTTTTATTTTATTCATTTTATACTTGAAGGAGCAACTAGCCGAGCTGGAATCGGCATTCGCTAAATCGCACTACCCCGATATATATTGTAGAGAGGAACTAGCTAGAAGTACGAAACTTAATGAAGCAAGAATTCAAGTTAGTATTAATTTTTATAAAATTATAAAAATATATGCAAATTTCAATGCTTTTTTCATTTTTACAAATGTATTCTATTTGACTAAAAATATTAATTATATGAACAGATGTATTAGATGTATTATATGTGCTTAAATATAAAGAAATTTTAAATTATAAACATTTAAAGATCAGCATATTGAATTATTTACTTTCTGTGTAATATATTTTTATATATAAAATATACTTTTCAAAAATAATACTTATATAAAGGTCGAAAAATATTTATTTTTCTTAATTATGCTTTTTATAAAAATAATTGAACGTAAATACTCATAATTTTTTTTAATTATCAATTTACTTTTTTTCAATAAATCATCTTGTATTATTAAAATAAACAAATTAATTTAGTAATTATTATTATGAAAATTAATACATGATTTAAAATAAAAGTTATCTTAATATAATTTAGTTATCCCAATGATAAAAAACAATCATATTTATTTAATTTTTGTAAGTTATCAAAGATGATAATTATTAAAAATCTAGTTTCCATATTAAATATTATGATGAGATTTATTAGCATTGAACATAATGTAAAAATAAAGTTTAATCATATAAAAATCATTATTTAATTATAATAGTAAAGTACTACTTTAAATTATAAAAATGCATGGTTAACAAAGAATCATGATAAAAAATAAATATTAAATTATAATTAAACTAAATATTACAGTTGTAAATATTGATATAAAAATTTAATATTAAACTTCCATTTAAAAAATCACAATTTAGATCCTTAATTTAATAATTTAATTTAAATAAAAATATATACTTTACATAAACAAGAATATTTAATTTTCTACAATATGATTACATTAAATAAATATTTTATATGCAATAAAATTGAAAAAAACTTTACTTTATCTTCTATCACTAAACGTAGTAACAAGCAAATAATTATGAAAGCAATTATTATGTCCATAATTTCTTTGATAATTCTTTTAATATACCAACAATATCTTTTGAATTAATGTTTTCATTTTTAATTTATTTTCAAATTTATGTTAATTTATATTTAAATAGAAATAATAAATCTTCAAAATAAACAATTGTAGTTAATAAATACATGTTAAATATTGATTTAAAAAATTCTTTATCATTAATAATATTCCACGGGAATTTTTTTATCAATATAATGTATATAAAATATAATAATTTAATTTAAAAATATCACTATTTAATTGTAAAAATACTACTATCATATTTTATAAAAAAAATCAAAAATGGTAGTTCTAAATTGTCAACAGTTATAATATTAAATTATTTTCATATCTCTTATATCATTTATAGTATTTAAACTTTACTATACATATTATACATTAAATAAGAATAATACTATTAATAAAAATAAAAACTATGAAAAGTTCATTATGTATAATGAACATAAGACACAAAAATATATATATTAAGATAAATAGTCCTATGCGCTCATATTTTGATTTTTCATATATAATTTGTTATATTCAATTAAATTTATATTTATTTTTTTATATTTTTTTGAAAAATATAATCAGATGTACTTGTTAATCAATAGACATTATTTTAATTATAAATGTATAAAATAAAAAATAAAGTAAATAATTGAAGAATCAGTAAGACACACAGAATAATGTAAATAAAAGTAAAATAAATATATTATAATGAAATGACTAATGTTTAAGAATAATACATAATAATTAGATAGTTTTAATCTGGATATCTTAATTAATTAACTATAAATACTAGACTATATAATGACAGAATAATCATTGAATTATAAAATTATTTATTATTTAATATTTAATATTTACGCAACATTATTTTAAAAATAAGATTCATAAATATATTTAATTGTTTAAATTAATAATAAAATCAATCAATTTTAATTTATCTATTTTTAATTTTTAAATTTTAAATAAATAATGCAAATTATTTTGACGTATTATGATAAAATTAAAAAAAATATTATTTGAAAAAGGACTTTGATTTTTCATTAAAATAGAGATATATTATAAAAATTTCATGTATATTATAAAATTCTGTTAAAAATATAAAAATTATTTTATACATATTTATAATTATTTTACATATATTTTTTTAAAAAAATATTGAAATCCAAAGTAATTAAACATTAATTTATTCTTTTTTTATTATATGTGTTAAATAATATTATAAAGCTTTTTAGTTTCAGTCATGTAATGTAATAAAAATACGATTATTATTTTCAATATTTTAGAATTTCAATAAATAAAGATTAATATTTTATTACTTTATTCGATAAATTACATATTAGAAAGATATAACTTTGTATGAAAATTTATTTTGTAGAAATTAATATTTTATAATATAAAGTACTCTGAAAGAAATATATCGCGTTTACATTACGAATCATATATAAAGGATGATAAAATACACTAAAACGATAAATATCATGAAATATCCTTCAAAGCAATTTAATTTTTCCAAAGATGGCCTACTACGAAAAGGATTACTCGTGGTTTGGTGCGTTCTAATATCTAATCCAAAATATAGTTAAGTCTGTTTAATGGATAGACGGGTGCAAAGGGTGCTGAAACTGGTTAAACATATCTAAGTGAGGGAAAGGAAAGTTTTCAAGCTCTCACATCTTTTCACCCTCGACTTTAACAACTTTGCTTGAGGTATTCTATTTCTAGCCGATTCACTGAATGAGGGTTGATTGAAACATGGGGGATTCAGACTAGGCTTAGCTGATTCGAGGGCGGTGAACCTGAGACGTGTCAGAGTCTAGCTTTTGCCGCATCGAATCTATGTACCAAAGGTTGCCATAATATCTGAGCCGCCATTTTAAATTCAATTTTCTTTTTACCCTCGATAGGTCTAAGGCATTTTAAGCTTGCATTCGTGTGTTCGAGCAGATTGACTTTCTCTTTACTATTTGTCTTTGGTTCTGAACATTCATGAAAACGTTTGAGACTTCTATTTTCTACTGCTTCTTCACTTTATATTATCGATACTTTTCTTTCTTTCTTTCAATTCAAATTTTGTGAAAAAATATGATCAGAAATTTTCTTAAAATAAAAACACTTAGTAGTAAAAATTGCAGTAGCAATAATAATAACAGTAATAATAGAAGTGTTAATATCAGTAATAATTTTAAATACAAATAATAGATTCTATAATTAATATAATAGAATAAATTTGTAATTAAATAAACAATAAATAAACTATAACTATAAACGATAGAATATTGTAAAATTGAGGAAAATCAATACAATGAAATAAAATTATATACAGATATAGATTTATACATATTTATATTTAGATAAATAAAGTCGAGAAATAAAACTCAGAAATTAATAAAAAATATTATAAAGAAAAAATGAAAAAAGTAAATAAAAGCATAACAATAGAAATAATATAGGTTTGTCAATTAACAAAGTAGGGTAGTTGAGTTAAAAGTGGTCAAGTATTGGAAAGTATAAAATATATTTTCAAAAAATTATCATTACTATGAACTTAATTAAATATACTTTAATAATATATAACATAAATATATATAAAATAATAATTGTTCATATATGTAGGAAATGAACAAATAAATTTGTTTCAAATAGTTAATTTCAAAATTAATATTTACGTCTTAATAAAAGAAATTGCTAGAATATATTTTGTCCTTACAAATTACTTAATTAAGCTTCTTCTAATAATTTAAACTTATATAGTATTATAATTATACATAATCTAATTATACATAAAATATAAACTTGTTTCCAACAATTATAATTGCTTGTTTCCAACAGCATTGTTTCAACAACTAATATATTCGAAAATAAATAGTTTTTCTTATTATAGAATAATTTTAATGTATGCTATATTTGTTATGTTACATTAAATATTAAAAAAATATATTAAAAATGAATTATAAGTATTCAAATGAAAAATGCATATTTAATATCTTATATTATTTGAATAAAACAAAAATATTAAATTACTATTAAATTAAATTTTAATAGTAAATAAATTAAAAATTTCATTTTTAAAACATAATAGAATTAATTATAATCTATAAAAGAGTTTTTACCAAATATCCAAAATTTTTAAATTAATTATATTATTGTATCAGATTTGTAGATTCTTTATTTTAATAAAAAGTTATACTAGATATATTACGCTTGCTCTTTACAAGTTTTTTTATAAAATATAAAAGAATTTGTTTACTATACTTATTGATGAATTTTAATATAATATTAATGTATATAATATTCTTTAACTTTTAAATATTAACTTAATAAATTACTTTGAAATGTTCATAAAATATTAATTGTATAATGTATTTTAGAATTCTATAATATTCCTTAACTAAATAAAATATTACGCAAATACTACAACCACAATCCATTTAATGATCCATATTACATGCGCATACACCTACATTGAATTATTGAAAGTTGTAACGGACATGATAACATTGAACATAACAATAACCATACATGAAATTGCTTAATAGTATAGTTTCTTTCGCGGATTATTTATTAAATCAATATTAGACAAAAGTGATATTTTTTATCATAAAGATAAATGTTAATATAAGTACGTAGGTGTAAAATAAGAAAGGTCATTTGTATCTTTCAGTACTTGTGAAATCAAAGAATAATATGCGAGTTTTACATTTTGCTTCTATGTTGGATAAACGAATTTTATCTTTTTCTCCCTTGTGGAGATAGGTGGAATGTCAATAAAATGCGTTGGCCAATGAACGCAGTCCAGCAGCATCGAGCTTGCACAGCCAGCCAATCGTTAGCTTACAGTCTCTATAACATTGCCTTCTAGGAGATTTAAGAGGGGACAGAAACATGGGAACTACCCCCGTGAAAAGCCCCACCACTAAATTTTACTATCTTGCATTTCCAGAGACGAGTAAAATGGGTAGAAAGAGAGAAAGCAATTCAGTGCGCAGATGCACGTATGTGTTTGCGCATATGAAAGACAAAGCGGTATAAAAAGAGTACGCCTCAACCATCCCCAATGCTGTTAATCTCACGCGAAACAATGGAAATTCTAAGTTACAAAATGGCGATAAATCTTCTGTACGCCATTTGATCAGTAAAAGTATCTAATTTATAATGACCTCAACATTATCAATGAAATCAATATATATATACACTTATCCTAATAACGACCGTTATTATTTAACAATAAATTAATGTTTCCATAAATATTTTTGTTTTTAAACTATTTTAATATATATATATTATGAAACACACATTGTTCAAATATAGCAATATACTGTTTTTAAATTTAGGAATATTTTGACTGTAGAGCAATTATTTACTATATATATTTTTTAATTTAAGTCTCTTAATAAGATATTACAAACATTTATTAAATAGGTGTAATAAATTTGCACATTCTGTATATTAATTTTGCATAATCTTAATTTATTTTGAAAGAAATTATAAAAGCTATTTCTATTTACTTTTTATGTAACTTATATTTAAATAAATATATTATCAATATACTTATAAATACTATTTTCAGAATACTTACAGGGATATATGTATAATAATGCATGCACATTAAATATAAATATTTTTAAAACTGTGTAGATAGAATTAAGTACTTGTTTTATATGTATAGGAATATAATTTATATATTAGCTTTGATTAAAAATTTTTAATCTATAAAAAAGGTTAAAAAATTTACTTTCTAAAGATAGAAAGTTTTTGTATACTTTTCAGTTTATCCTAATTCAACGCGTATTTAAAAAAAAAAACTTGAAACAGCATAAGATTATTATTAGAAAAGATAGCAAAATACCTAAGCAAAATTTTTAAATTCTCAATAAACCAATAACTACAATTAAAATAAACCTAGCTATTTATATTTACAATTTTCTTTATTTTTATTTAACTGTTTTAATATTAATATACAATATATTATTTTCATATTAATATAAAATTAAATTACCCTTAAGCTTCTACTGTGTAAAGATTGATATAGCTGTTATGAAAAACTGTCACAGGAATGCAAAAGTCACAAAATAAGTGATTCCACATATGAATGAATACGATACCTTTTTTAAAATATATTATATTTTTATCCACAATCTTATAGTTTAATTGTTAAATATTTTATATGATTTTTAATAGGTTTGGTTTCAAAATAGAAGAGCTAAATATCGGAAACAGGAAAAACAATTACAGAAAGCACTCGCACCTATTCCAACTTGTCAAGGCGCAATGATGAGGAATATTTACCCTGGTGCTAGCAGAGGCTACCAACCATATCCACACCCTCATAATAGTATTAATGGAATAAATCGTTACCCACAGGTAAATTTTACTATATATAATAATCATCAATAAATAAATATAGAAGATTTTGATCAAACTTTTCTTGTATCTAAAAATTCGTGTAACATTTTTCAAATTTTGTAATATTTTTCTGTATTTTATATTCTATAATGTTTAATGGAAACTCTTAATTTATAACTTTTGTAAATTATCATATATTTTATAAATCTATTCGTATATTTCAGTAGCTTAATTTCATTTAGTAAGAAAACTAATTCACATCTAAAAGAATCTTTTAACTATTTATTTAAAGAATATTAAGCATACACTATTTTTAAACTTATAAAATTTCTTTTTAATAATTGTAAGTAAAATATTATAAATTAATATATATTTTAAAAATATAAACATTTAAAATTACCAATAAAAACAATCACTTCTCTTTTAATTTATAATTTATTTAGAATTTTTTAAAATCAAGTAAATGATTAAATATTTTGCTTTTAATGTATCGTATAATTTTATTTTTTTATATAATTGTTAAAAAATATCGGTATATAAATTATAACACCTATTTAAACGCATTTCATCAAAAAAAATTGTTATTTTTTTCATAATTTAAATACTAAATCAAAATTTTTGATATTAAATTATAAAAATATTTTAATTCTTATAAATTAATGTTAAATGAAAGTGAAGAAAAGATTAATTATGGTTATTTCTTCATAAAGGAAGAATAATTATATAATTTTAAAAATTTGGCTAGCCAAAAGAATGTTTCTAAACTTATTAACATATGAATTTATTTTTTTATAAATATAATTTACTCAACAGCAATAGTATTTTTAAAAAATCAGATATATAATAACAAGAAAATTTATAAATTATTATAATTTTATTTGTAAGAATTTCACAATAAACTATTTTTGTAATAATTCATTAAAAGTATTATCATATAATATGAGTAAATAAACGAAATAAATTAGAAAAGTTGCTTTTCAACATATTAGAAATTTTGTTTATATTTTTTTTAAATACGCAGTTATATTTGCATTATAATTAGATTACTAAAAAAAACGCTTATGTATCAATATATTTAGAGTAACACCTAGAGAAATCCGGTTTATCAAACCTTGGTACGGAAGTACAAGAAAACGGACAAATTAATTCAATACGTTTTCCGTTAATAATTTCAACCTAGCTAAATATCAAATTAGAGAGTATACTAGACGAAATGCTCACCTCTTCTATATAATTCGTTCATTTGCTCATTCTCTTGCTATCTCAATGTAATTAAATTTAATTTTATCGTTAGTTAACAAAATTCAAAAAATTTTTAAATGAATTATTAATTTACAACATTATTGATTGAAATTTTTTATTTATTATCATTAATTTAAGTATTATATTTTAATTTACTAATTTCTTCAGTCGATTGCATTTTCTGTTTTCAGTTACGGATAATTTTATTTCAAGAATAATAATTGATTACATAATTTATATTTTATACAATTTTGATGATTTTAATTTTAACTTAATCATAATTTTTCTTAAAAAATAATCTACTTATATTAAGTTATTTATGTATTTCATAAAAATAAAATTAAAACATATCAAATAAATAATTCAATTACAAGTAATATACCATTTAATATACTATTAATTTATCTTAATTTACTATTGAAAAATAAATTTAATTACTTTTTTAATCCGAAAAAAATATACATAATTATTTTAATTTATATACTTATTAACTCAATACTCATTTGAAAACATATTAAAAATTTTTTATTTTTTAAATTATTTAAATTTTAGTTACTTATACTAAGTATATATTTAATATTTTATTTTTTTATATATTTTTCTAAAAAAAACTTATAGTATTAAAGTTTTTATAATTATGTTCAATATTAAGAGGAATATACGTATGATATTTAAGAAAATAATATAAATTTATATATAATTTATGTATACAATGTAATTAATAATTATTAATCAAATGAAAATAAATTTTTTAAATAAAATTTTGAAAATAAATCATTGTTCTTTGAATATCATTTAATAATATAACATCTTATTTATACAACTTCATAAATCTTAGTATTAATTAAACTTTATATTTATTTTAGATTTTGTTTTACCCTAAGAAAAAGTTTCTATATTTTATGCTAGTTAAATTTTGAATGAGTAAAGTATATAAAAACTATTCGAAATTTATATTCGAAACTTATTTTTATAGAGATAGAGACATTACAAATAGATTTATAAGGATTTTAAATAATTATTCGTTGTGATTATTGATAGTAATATTTACATACAAAATATTTTAAGTATCTTTATTCCAGATGTCACTTTTACTAACTAGTACATATAAAAAAATCAATATTTATCTCCGGTATCATAAAAGGTTGAGATAATTACAGTTTATCAATTGTATATCATTCTAAAAATGTTATTTTACTTATAATTTTTTATTTTGCATACATTAAAATTATTTAAAGAATGTTGTAATAATCTTTTAATTGTTTTATATAGAAAAATTAAATTATTAGATTCATATTATTAATATAAATTATGTATTTTTATGTTAAATTATTTATTATACTTACAATTATATAAAACTTATAAAATTTAATTTTTTTACATTTAAAAAAATTTTTTTTTTAAATACTTTTTTAATATTATTATTTAGAATTATAATATTATACACTTGATACTTAGTAAACATTTAAGAAATTAGTAATTCATATCATTTAAAATTGAAAATTTTATTTCCATATATTTAGATGGGAACGACGTCTTATCCAAGCATGACACAACCATTTACTATGACGCATTCTGCTTCAAATATGTCAGCGGTTGCTGGTATGCGACAAGATACTATGGGTAAGTTTCAATACTTTCCTTTATCTAAATTTTTAAATAATTGATATATTTTACTTATTATTTATCAAATTGTAATTAATGATAAATATAAACATTCAAATTTTATGATCAACTAATATATATAAATAAAATTATATAAATAAGATTAAATTTAATAATACAAAATATTTATTATATATTTACTTATATAATTTATATCTAAATTAATAACAATTTAATAGATTTATTATAAAATAGTAATTAATCACTATATAAATATAACAGATTGTTTATTTAATTATACAATAAGTTAGACTATGTAATTTATAATTTTCTTCATATTGTATATCAAATCTTAATAATATTTTAAATTTTTTAAAAATTGTTACAGAAGTATTTAACTTTATATATAAATAAATTTAATATTATTCTTTTTATTTACTCCTACATATTAAATTAAAATAAATATTATAAATACTAAATTTAAACCGTAATTATATTGAATTAAATAAATAAATAAATAAAATATTATCTTACATATTCATTTTTGGAAACTATAAGCAAAAGCAGGTTTACATGTAAAGCGCTATTTTTTAAGCAGTGACCATTTTGAGAGAACCTATTTCAAAATAATAATAATTGTATCAAATTATTATTACTTATATAACTTATCTAAAAATTAGTAATTTATTTCATGATTTAGCAAATATTAAAATAATGTTTTATAAAATAATATTGCAACACTAGAATAAAACAAAGGCATTAGAAAAATCAAGGTAAAAACGAAACATCAATAAATAAATAATTATGTATTTTTTTAATTATATGCCTTAATAAAAATAAAATTACGTTTTTAAATAAATTAGAGTAAATAAAAAAATTATTTTGTTTAATTAAAATATTTTTAATGTTCCTGAAAGTTAATGATAATAGATTATAATATTTCATCGTTTTGCTCATGATGCTCTAAGACGATCCATTTCCGTTAAAGTAACACCTTACATAATTTCCGGTATAAAATAGAATATCGTATTTGATTCAAATTAAGACTATTAATAAATAACTCATCAAGTTCACAAGTTTTATATGTTAGAAATTATGGTTTATTACTCTTTCGTTCGCGAACAAATATACTTACAGTTATTATTATCGTACGTAAGTTTAATTTGTTTAATTATAGTTTAATAATTAAATATAAATTTTTCTTAAATATGAAATTATTGAGTTTTGATACTCATATTTTATATTAGTTTTTAATTTTCTTACCTATTTAATTAACTGTGTTTTATAAATGATTATAGTATTAAAGTTACATCGATCTACTTCTCTAATATTAAAAAAGGTGCGTTTATTATAAAATATTATTAATGTTATATTTAATTACTTATTATTAAATCAATTATTAAAATAGCGAGAAAATCTTATCTAGTACGACCATTTGCAATTACTTGAATATTTACGAAATATTTATATATAATAAAAATATATACTATATCTACAATCCAAAGATTTTTTCAAATTTATTGAACAAGAATTATACCTATAAACTTTTATTATCCTAAACTTTAAAAAAATAATTAATATGTTTAAATTTACATATTTCTATTATATCGCGAGCATTGATTTATTTTTATTATGTTTAGTATCGAAACGAATCCTAACTAGAAAATGAATATGTTTTAAATATTAAAGAAGATGGATATTCAAATTATTAAAAAATAAAGAAAAGATAATATATATTTTGTTCATATTATTTAATTTTAAATTTTTTTAATTTGATTCTTGGTTTTCAACAAAATTTTTAATTTTTTTAAGCTTGAGCTGAAATAAAGAAAATCTTATAACACATCTTTTTAAAAAACAGTAGTTGTAGAGAAAAATAATTTTTTTATTTATTATCAAGCTTGCAGATAATAAATATAATACTATAATAAATCTTTAATATTATAAGTCATTTTTATTGAAATGAATCAATAATGAATTATTCCGATTATTGCTGGTAATAAAAAAGTTTATTATTATTTAATTGTCAAGCTTAAAAGTCAAGCCATGTCAACAGCTGTCAAGCCTCCCTAATATTATATGTTGATTTTTAAACAGATTCAAGTGAAGATATTTTAACGCTTGTAAAATGTTAAGATGTCTGTGTTACAGGGATGTCAGCCGAGGATGAATGGTACAATAAAAGTATTTCTGCATTAAGGATGAATACAGCTCATCACCCGAATCTTGCAGCACCAATGCTACAGTACCAGACATAATTTTAGGCCCCTGAAGCCAAAATCTGTGCTTCACGGATGTTTGCGATCAGCAACAGCAAACCCCGTTAGCGTTTCAATTCTCGATACTACATCTCCGAGTCTCAGATGATCATTGAATTAATTTTCAGAACTTGTTTGATATTTAATTTCAAGAAGAAAATAACTTAATTTTCTGTCATTTGCATAAAGTCTGAATACAAAAATGAATGAAAAATGAGCAGCACAGTAGTCGATTGAAAAGAACTTACTTTACGAAATATTTACTATATTTTACACTTATTGTCATTTATATGTATCTTTAAATCATAATTCGTATTGATAATTATAGAACTGTCAAAAACTTATTTTTTATTTCATTACAAGTTGTTGAAGAACTCGAACATCTTTTTACGACTCCACGGGAAAGTATATTAACAAAATTATACTACTTGTGAAAGAGTAGGAAAATACGTGAATTGCAAAGATAAATTATAAGTTATCGTTCAATAAGGAATATAGGAAAGTGATTTTATTCATTATTTTCTATATTGAATAAAATTTAACGTAACTCATTTTTTTTAATGCATTTAAAATTTTGACAAAATAATTAGTACGATTTGCTGTACTGTTACTTATAAGAAATATACAAAATATTATGAATTATATATTTTATTTAATAAATAAATATCATTGTTTCAAAATTTACTTATTTTAGCGTGTAGACAATCTTTGCATAATTTAGATGTAATATTTAATTTTCTTTTCCATATACTTTAGATTATTTAATTACTGAAATTTATTAATTACAAATAAACTTATTAATTTATATTGACATTTGATATATAAAAATATGCAAAATTTCCTTTAATATTTGAATTAACTTAAATAGAATCTTTTATTTCAAAACATTTGTTTTATTTTCTATAAATGATATAATGTAATACAAGTAAATTAATTTTTTTTAATCGATAAATATTTCTATAATCACAGTTATTTTTTAATTATTTTAATTAATTATAATTCTTTACAGATTTAATACCATATAAAAGTACAGATTCATGTTCTATCTAAATGCAGATACATTAAAATTATAAATATAAAAAGATAATCAAATTTTTAATTGATGTATAAAAAATTAATTAAATCTATAATTAGTGATGCATTTATTGTAATTGAATACGGTATTTTATTCCATACTTTTAAAACGTAGTTTAAATTATTAAAAATGCTATCACTAAAATCACAAACTCATTTTAAGGAATATAATAATGATTATACAACGTGATGATTAAACATCGTTAAAAAAATATTTATAAAGTACATCATTTTTCAGAATGAATATGTATCAGTAATATTAGACATGTAGAAATTCTGCGTTTAATATTTGAAAATTTAAAATCATATAATTAATAAAAATTCTGATGTTGCCTAATAAACGTATATAAGTTAAAATATTATAAAATAAATTATATAATGTAGGGTGACATTTTTAAATAAAAACTCATACGTAACAATAATGGAAGAATATATTTAATTCATGATCATACTCGTGCAATATTTTATAGGAAGTCTTGTATAAACTTTATGAATATCTTTGTATATAATTCGCAATGTATTCATGTAAGTAATTTAATAAAATCTTTTTTACTGATATAACTAAGTAAAGACAAAGGTATAAAGTTTCTTCAAACATAGAAATTTTTATAATACTTTTAATTTCAAAACAACTTTATTTTATTCAGCATAATATCTTAAAAATATTCTAATATTAAACTTTGAATTTAGTGTCAACATTACTTACTTTAAAATAATATCTTAAGAATATTCTAAAGTCGAAATATGCAATTTACGTATTTTACTATTTTCAATTTAATTAAATAATTAATTAATTAATTTGTTTCAAGTTTAAAAAAATCATTGTATTTATAACAAAATGTAAAATCATATAAAAATGTTATAAGTTTGATATCATTGTCGATGAAATAAGAGTCTTTTATAGTATATGATTGGCGTTTATATTAATATAATAATTTAAAATAATTTTTCGATTTTTTATTTTATAATCCAACAATTTTGATTTCAATTTTTTTTTAAATTATATATAATAGTATGTTATTCAAATTAATATAAATTTAAATAATATTGTTGGTAAAAAATGTCGATGTATGGACTGATCTAAAATACCACGAAGAGTTGTAATGACATAAAATTATCATAGTTTTAATTTATTGAAACAAACATAATAAATAAATTCTTTCATTGAAGATCATTTTTATATAATATGGAATATATAATCATTATCAGTTATTTTTTGTATTATAAAACTTAAATGTGATAAATTTATGAAAACTATATATAAGGTTATAATTAATTTATGAATTCTAATAAAAATAATTATTTTAAATAACTTTGTCTAACTTTCTAAAGAATTTCCGTATATTTTTATAATTTTAGAAATATTGATAGAAGTTTGATGAAGTAAAAAAAACTTTGAAAAAACTTGAGATACTTTGGAAAAAATAATTCGCTCGATCCAAATTTTCAAGGTATTTCAAATATTTCATATTATTTTTGTTCATTGTATTCTTGGTTATTTTTGTAATTTTATTAGGAAAATGTTAGTTATTATACCCTTATATTGTCTTTTTAATTTAAATTGTATTCAAAATAATTTTTTAGGAATGAGCGCAATAATATTACATGAATAAAAGTAGACAATTTTTGGTAAAATTTGTTAAAATATTTGTACTTCTATAAAAATTATCTCAAATATAATATATTATTAAAAATTTTATTATGTGAAAATGAAGAAAAGTACACATGTGCATCTTCAAATTTATTTTTAATTGTCAATAGTTTAAATATTTCTTAAAGCTTATAATTTATAATTATATATATATATATATATATATATATATTAATTGGGCTTATACACATGAATGTAGTTAACTTAAAAATAACGTTATTAAATACCACATTTAAACTTGTTAATATTAATAAGTTATAGATCTTTTATCTAAGATAAATTATACGTAAAAAATAACGTAACTGGTTTTCAAATTATAATTTATATATAAAGGCCATCTTTATTTTATTTATATGGTGTTTAATCATATTTTATTTATAAAAATTTTCTTTTTTTTAAACTACTTACTAAATAACCATATCCTTAAGATTCAATAAAAAATTCTGAATAAAAAAAGTATGTCGAAAAACTATTTTAATTATTATACATAATTTTAATATGAAAAAGAAATTATTATAAGCATCTTAAAATAAATTTTAATCTTAAGTAAATTTTCTACATATAATTAATGGTTAAACCATATAATTTATTTTTAAAATATTTTACTTTTATTATAATTTGGTATGTATATAAAAGTTTTAATTAGTTAAGTAAAATATTAAAATTCTCTCATACTCTAGATTATATTAAGAAATATTACAATAAATAATATTTTTACATGTTTCCATTTCTTACAAAGCAAAATTTTATTTATCTAGCATCAAAAATTTTTAATTTGTGATTGTAAGTTAAGTTTTCAGAATAAAAAAATTAAAATTTTTACAAATCAATGGTAATATGATAATCTTCTATTTGTCATAATTATTGTTCTTTAACTCAGCAAGGAAAATGATTTCTTTAATTAGTTTCTCAAAAACGATCTTCAAAAATATCAACTCACGTTCGTTCAAAAAAATAATAATTCAATGTACATATTATGAAATATTATAATGATTAAGAAATTGCGAAGTGATAGATGCTTAACATAATTAATAGATACATTCTAGAGTATGTCAATTTTTCAATATTCTTTTAAATATAAATGCGCACTGCTAATATCATTATTTATAAAGTTGAATTTTTTGCTTTTGCTGTTTGTAGAAAAGAGGAATGTAAAAGTAATATAATCAAATAACTTTAATATTCCATGACTAATTAAGAAGTATTCCGCAAGGTAAGAACTACGTTTAAAGTTTTTACATTGGTAAATAGTCATTGATTAATATACAAGAAAATAATTTTTTATGACATTTAAAATGCCACAAAAAAACGTATGCGTACGCATTAGTGGTCTTATTTAAATTAATTAAATTAAACCAAATTTAATTTATTTTGAGTATCAAAAAACCTGTAGTTTTTAAAACATATTTTAGTGTTTATCATTGTTATACATGTATTTATAAGTATTGCAAAATATTTTCTGTAAAATACACAATTAAATTAGTTAATCGAGTTTTATCTACTATTAATTAATAATAGTTATATATTTTTTAACATGTCAAAAACTTTTTTGATTTAACATAATTTTCATACTATCGTGATATTTGAAATCTGCTCAATCAATAATTGTCTATATGAATGCCAGTTTTCAATAACTGTCTTTTCTTACAAAAAAATATTGTTACTATATAAAATTAAAGCATGGACAAAAATTCGTAAGCGAATTGGCATTTTATTTGTTTGCTTGCGATTTTTTGCGAAAAATGTTCCTAAAAAAGTAATAAAATTAACAAAAATAGCAAAAAATGTTTGTAAATATCACAATTGCCCATTCATTTTCGGTCATGTCAAAATTATTTCGGCATCATAAATAGACTTATAAGTATATATAAACAATCATTTATGAGCAACTTTTAATTGTTCAGACACACTATAAATTAGCTATCCAAGAGGAATGAATACATAAGTTAATGAAAAGAAATTGACTCATTTTAAACAAGAATAGTATACATTTAGATTTAAAAAAGAATCACGTATTATACGTATGTGTTATACATAGTCTAAATAAAAACAACATTTAAAAGTAAATGACTATTTATTGAAAAATAAAATTACTTATATTAATAAAATTACTTAATGAGATCAATTTTGTATTATTCTAATTTATATAAATTTAAAAATTTTTAAACCTATTCACTCGTATTTTTACTGCATGATAGATATCACAAATAGTTAATTTATTAACGATTAATGAATGTCTGTTTTTCAACCACCACTCAAACTTTTTTTAATCAATGCCCAGTCTTCTAAAATATCTGCATCATTTAACATATAAACTATATAAGGCCCAGCAACCGATACAGTTTTTCTCCTTTCCATGTGGGTTTTCTTTCTTCGAATATTATAATTTAACCAAAGATCTGTATGTATATCAATATTATTTCTATTTTCTTCAAGTCTAAGTATTTTTTCGTGAAGATCATAGTGTATATTATAGTATACAAATCTTTTTTCACTTTCATAATTTTGTAATGTAGTTTGTTCCTCTGCTAAAAACTTGTTATCAATGTTTTTTAATCTATATTGTTTTAAAACCCCAGCAACTTCAAGTTTTATTTTTATGTTTTCTTTCAATCGTTCTAAAGATACAAGATATTTATCAGATTTTCCTGTTTTTACATCTCCTAATTTACTATCCATTTGCACAACTCTTTTTTTACAAAGTCTGCAATAAGTAAATCATATTTATTTTTATATTTATTTTAGAACATAATTTTAGTCGAAATTTTTAATGTGATTATTATTTTATAAATTAATTTTTATAATAATATACATATTTCATTATTAATATTAGTTATATTGGTTCTAATATATAATATTTATAATCTAAGGAATCTTTAATATTGATTAGGATAATATAATAATGCTGTATGTTACTTCAGACTTTAAATTATGTTAAACACAGTACATGTGCTAAATATTTTATTGTTTTACGATATTAAAATGACTAATTTTTGTAATTTTTATTAAAATTTTATGAACAATTTTGTTAAAAATATATAATGTTAACATGTAGATTTATTCAAAGATAACATTATAATATTTTAATTATATACTAATTAAAATTTGAATATTATTAATAACAAAATCAACAATTTATTTTATATTGTGAACTTTAATTATAAAAATAATTTTATTAAGAAACTTAGATATATTTATTTATCTTAATTATGAACAATAAAATCATGCATCTTTTGTATACAATTTCACAATTATTACAATTTTAAAATACATAATCATTAAATACACATAGCTGCAAAAATGTTAATAACTAATTAATTTCTTAACTAAGGAATAAAATAATTCTCATTAAATATAAATTTAATAGTTTTTTATTTTATAATTTAATAAAATATTCTATAAAAATATTCCTCTTCTTTGATATTCTTGCATTATATCCACTCATATTCAAAGAAATGATGCATTAATTCAATTAAAAAAAAATTAATAATCCAACTCACTGTTCTTTAAGCAAATAAAATTGTCTTTCGAGATCAACTAAATTTTCTAAGTACTCTGTTTTACTTCTTTCACCCTTATTTTCATCCATCTTTGAGGAATCAGTGCTGTCACTATTTTCTGCACTACTATCACAGGATGAGGAGCTTTGATTACTATCATTATTATTATGTGACATTTCTTCGCCTTCTGGTTCAAAATCATCCTTAACACTAGACATCTAAAATTTTAATTTAATAAAAAAATATTTTCATGATTATTTAGTATTTAATTTGATTAACTTAGTAATTTTTATAACATTAATTATTATCCTTTAAATTTTTTACTAGAAGATTTTTTTCTAAATTTTGAAAATGAAATATTAAATTTGTATTTAATTCAAATTAAATAAATAATTCTTGTATATAAAAATAGTTTTCACATTCGGACAGCATATTAATCATATTCATATTTAAAGTTAATACAAAAATAATTCTGTATATGTTAAAGCAATCTATTCTAAATATACAATATTTTTTTACTTGTAAAATAAAAATAATAGTAATATTTTAATTTAAGAATTATATTTGCATAATAAATAAATATAAATTGTGTGAAAACATTTAATATAACCTCGATATTCAGACAATTAAAATACTTTAAAACATGATATCAAATATATTCTCTTTTCGAGCAAATACATATTTACATATTCTTGCTTCAATTGAACAAAAAGTTATAAATATATTTATTATATATTCTAATAAATAAAAGGTTACATTGTAAATACTAGAGTAATTTCATGAATTAAATTCTATATTATTTTTGGTCAATATGGTAAATATATATACAAGTTTTATAAAATTTGAAGAGTTTAATTCTATTATTCTAATCAATATAGCATAAGTGATAATTTATACACAAAATAAAATGTCATCAAACAATATTGATTTCTTTAATTATAAATTAATAAAAAGTATGTGCATACCTATATGAGAAAATCACAAATGTAGAATCTAGTTACCAATCAGTAATTATATTTAAAGTATAGCAAAATTTAGGAATTTATTTTAAATTGTAAATTTAAAAAAAAAAAATATTTTTATGTTAATACTATTATAAAAACAAACTTATAAATCATGTATATATCATAGTAAAGAATTATGATTATTTTTTTGTTTGACTATTACTTAATTTCAGTTTTCGTTCATCTTTCAATGAATCTGATCAATTTGTATCTATGATGTTTCACATGAAGTAAGCAACGAAATACATTAATAAGTAGAGTATTTTTAATTGAAATATTTTTGTTTAAATCGAATAAAATCATGAAACTTTCAAAGAATAATTAAATTTCTTGAGGAAATAAAAAATTTTTTTTAATATATTGTCTTAAATATAAAACCGTTGAGCTTGTGCCAAAATTTTTAAAATTGTTGATGTAACTGGAAATATTAAGGAGCGCATGTACTTTTTCTTTAGGTTACGAGAAGCAAAACATGCATTGACTCGATATTTTTAAAAATATAAAAAATTTTACAATAAAATGAAAATTAATATATTTATTTGTGTTGTACATTATTATAAATACGAGTTTTCGACAAATAGTGCACGAACAAGAAGTTACAAATTTTGTAAAGGTCTATAAATAGAAAAAGTATCTTTATTGTGTTTTAAGTAAAAATTATGTCAGTTTTTGATAACAATAACAATGTAAAAAAAAAAATAAAGTGATTAATAAGCATTTATCACATGTGCTCAATGGACAATTATATACCATTAAATTTTTTCCCAAAAGAATTTCATAGTTGGTATAGGTAAAAGACAATAAATTGAAAGCATAGAAATAAAAAATTTTTCTAAACAATATAAAAGATATTATTTTACTAATTTATAAAATATTACTAAACACAAATTTACATGAAGATGTACGTGAATATCAGAGGAAAAATTAAAATAAAATTTATTTAAAAAATTAACTCTAAACATAACTTACAGAATAGCTTAAGAACATATAAAATTCAATAAATAGTAAAAATAGACAAATTCATTAAACGAGTTTATATATAAATAATTTAATTTGAAAATGTCAAAAAATTATAAATACCTTTTTTTTTTAAACTTTCTTTCTATTAAAGAACTGTGGAATTTTTATAAAGATTACTGTTTCTTTAAAAAAATTATAAATACCAAATTTGATGATCATATTATTGAATTTTAATTTTGAATAAAAAAATCATCATTTTTTCTTCATAAAATAAAAAGTTTTTTAATACTTACTTATTCTGGTATTACAATATAAATAGATCTAAGGAAAAAATGTAGACAAAAACTTTTATATTTTAATTTATCGATTCTCCAATTTTAAAAAGTAAAAAAATTCATTATTATTTGATAAGAAATAACTTATAAGTACTTGTATATTCTTTTTGCAATTTTTTTAAAATTTATAATAGTAATAGTTCATAATACATAAAAAATAGTTCCTGTATTTGTTAAAGTTTTATTAGAACTATTGTTAAAAGAAACTTTACTTATCAAAAACTACTATTTAATGCCTTAAATATAATATTTATCTATTTTATTCTTGTATGATAAATAAGTAGGATAATAAATTTATTAAAAATTACATTAAATATCAAGAATATATTTTTTAAATAATGTTCTCTAAATTAATATTAAATTATAAAAATTTTAAACATTATAGATAAATAAAGAGATACAGATCAATTAATTTGATTGAGTAACCTTAAATTTTCTTTATGGATGAACGTTAAAATTATAAAAACTTACTTTGAACAATGAAAATTATTCAAGTATTTGTACATTACACAGATAAAAATGTTATATTGATGGATTGTTTAATTTTAAATGCACCCAAATATATCTGCCACTAAATAATAAAATTTAAGAAAAATGATATTCTCAAGGAATATTTTATTTACAATGAAAATAAATGATGTATAAATACACCACGAGATGAGTTAAGAAATTTCATTCCCATTACACTTTATACTTTGAAAAAGGTATTTAATACTAGAGATTCTAAAAATTTTCTTCAGATATTAACATTAAAACTTAATGTTCGATAAAACATGAAAAACTGGTTGCAGCTTTGCTTAATAGGTCAACATTGTGTTCAAATCCATAAGAAAAAGATACCTTTAATGTAACACCATTTTCATAGTTTTCCTTCTAATGAAATTTACTAATATAAATAAATATTAAAGAAAGCTAGTAAAAAAAATAACACATTTTACTTTTTAAAATATAATAAAATACATAAGAATTTGTGATTAAAACTAATTATTTATAAATTATATTTAATTAGAAACAGAAGGTTTTGTAATTCAATAAATATGTAATCATATACAAAAAATTTAAAAAATAAAATTTTTCTTCTAAAAGATTTCTATTAATTACATTTTTCAAATTTACTTTTAATTAATTACTTAGAATCTAACGAATAGCTTTTCCTTTGACTCTTTTGACTTTTGGCTTTGTTTTACAATATGTTTTTAATTTCTTTAATATGTACAAATTTCAATTATATAGTAAATATGTGACACATAAATGTTAGTTACACTCAAGCAAAAGACAGTGCAAAGTTTAAACTGAATAAAATTTATAAAAAGTTCTTATTATATGTCAGATTTCGAATACAAATTGGAATTCTTCCCCTTAATACGATCATAAACATATAATTATACCCCCTTTTCTTGATATATTAAATCATGAATTGAGATTTAAGATTAAACTACTAATTCTACTACTATTTTCAATAAATTTAATTAGCTTTTTATAATAAATTGAGTCATAAACGATTTTTTTATCGTTAATTTTAAATGTCATTATAGATTCATATAATTTCATATAAAATATTATTATGTGAGAAATAAAAGGGTGAAATAATTTTTGAAAATATAAATAATAGTAAAATATATATATTAAATATTATAATGAATATAATAATTAAGTATAATGTTGAACAAAATAGTCATACATCTTTGAGAAGTTGTTCATATTAAAATTAGATGTTGGTTGGTAGCAGATATTACAAAATAATTAATAATTAATAATAATAATAATAATAATAATAATAATAATAATAATATCAGGAAGACCAGTTTTTATAGCCCATTGTAATCAGTCTTTCTAATATCGATAAAAAAAGAAAATTTTTTTCTTGTATAATGTTTTTAATATTTGTTTATACTAATTGATATCAAGACATATATTTAATATCTTGTAAATTTGTACAATTGGCTAAAATAAACATTTCAGTATTCACCATAAAAAATTAATTATTACTTTTGCTTATTTGTATTTCCATGAAATGTTTCTGCTTGAAATAATACCATTTTCTTACGTACAAATACCATACAAATCAATGAGACAAATTTTCTTACGCGCTTCTATTAAATGCCTGTATTATATAAATAAAAATCGTTTATAAAATTGATAAATCATTATTTACAAAATATTAATTAAGAATTCATAAATATTCATAATATTAAGATAGTAACCATTCTAAAATTATGTTTTATATATTTATGTAGAAAAAAGTTTCTACATAAATATATAAAATATATGATATAAAAGACATTTATAATATATGTACATTTTATAAAAATATTAATTATACATATAACTGTATAAATAAGAAACATTTACCAAAATGATTATAAAAATTCATATTCGAGCGCTTTAACGTTATCCTGTGATCAAATACTTTTGCTAAGTATGCATATTTTATTATTAACAAATAAATGCATATGAAAAAAACAAAAAATGCCTAAAAATCCAATATAAAAAATAGCGAAGAAATTTTTTATTTGATCTTTCGAAATAGCATATACGTTGTTTCATATTATGTGTATGGCAGAAGAATAATTGAAGAAATGCATGTACGTATCCTACAAAAATATATAAAGAACGATAGAACTATTTTCAATCGATATAAAAGAAATTATGGTACATTTTAACCGACAAAGATTCTTCTTCGCATCGCAATACAAATATAAAACAGCATGGCTATTATTACGAATCACAAAGATAATTTTTTTTTTGTAATAAATTGTCTTAAATTGTGAATAAACTTCGAATTAAAATAGTAACTTTTTAATTTTGTTTGCGATTAAAATATTCTTTTTATATCTTTGTAAAGATAAATAATATATTATGATTTTTAATTTACATTTTCTTTTATTAAATAATCCAGTAAGCACTTTTTTCTCTAACTTTCTTTTAAATAATAATATGATGCTACAGATTGTTTATTTTTTATTATTAAAGTGAAACGCTAATTAAAATTTATAAAAATATATGTATCACTTTCTAAAAAATTATTTGAATATTTTTAAACCCTTAAATAGTATATGAAAGTAACTGTTTTACCAATATTTTGTATTTAAACATTACACATTAAAAAAAAAGCAGCCATAAAATTAAAAAAATTTTTAATCTAACAATTTCAAAAATTATTTTACTTAAAAATATATATAATAATATATATATAATAAATAATATATATAAATATGGTAACTAAAGTATTAAGTAATGATATATCAACTTTATTTTAATCTTATGTTTATATAATTATATAACTGATAAATTAAGCAACAGTATTATACAGTTTTATATAATTTTAAATAAAATAGTTTTTAATTATTAATTTAATCGCGTGTCTTGTATTTCTTATTTTAGGCATTTGTTTTAAAATTTTAAATCTTATTAAAAAAATATTTTAATTTTTTAATTAAGTTATCTTATATAAATGAAACTGTAATAAGATGTATTACAAATTCATGTTATTGGAAATATTTTTAAATATTTTTATATAAATAATCATTTAAATCTGATGTTTTATTTATTATTTTTTCTTGTACAAAAAAATAAATATTGTAATTTAATTTCAATCAATAAAAAAATTTCTAATACATTGATGAAATTTAATTTAACAAAAACATTAAAACGTACATTATTAAGAAAAATAATCTGGTTCTTTAATATAAGTAATTAGGTAAAAATACATTGATTGACATACAAATCTTTGCATCTTATAATTAGACAATGACATTAAATAAAAACAACATTGTTACTAACTTATTAAAATATAAATTTCTTTTTGATATAATGTAAAACATGATTCTATTCATGTAAAAAATTATTCAAAAATATATTAATTTTAATAAGACTTTTAACTTTAGAGAATTTAAAATTTGTAACATACAAGTGATTAAAATTTATTCATTAATTTAATAAAATGTTCAAATCATGTTTTACTTTAGTTAAAAAAATTTGAGCATATGCATATATCGATCGTCATAATAAAGAATTAATATTAAGTAGAGATCTTGTATTTAAATATGTATCATATTAGCGTATATATTTTATTGGTAGAATATAAAGTTTCAGCAGATATAATAATATCACATATAAATCTATACAGAACAGATAAATAATACATTTTTTGCATGAATACAATTAGAATCATTAGGAAATTTAACTTACGTAATTCTTAATCAATTCTGATAAAGACGATTAAATTACAATTTTGTCTTATTTCTTAAAACTCATATCCGTATATATTTAAATAGAAAGATACAAATTATTTGTATGCTTTATACGAAACTTTTAAACGGTGTCTATTTCATTTTACTTACCCATATGTTTATATTATATCTTAATTACGTATTAGCAAAAATTATAACTTATAATAAATTTAGAAATTGATATAGGTATTTTTTCATTTTTAACGTATTACTCTTGTATTATATTAACTCTTCCGCAAATATTTATGTAAATAATTAATTCTTTTAATTTTAATAGTGCGTAACAAGTATAAGTAATTTACTGGTTTAATGTACTATTAAATATATAAATTCAAATAACATTATTTAATTTTTTTTAATGTCAGTGACTCAAGTATTTGCTTAGCATCTTTTGAGTAGTTTAAAATTTAATTAAATTATAATTTAATTAATCGATATGAAGCCCATCATACATTTTTATTATTTAAATTTTATGGTACAAATGTATATATATATATATATATATATACTATATGACTAACACTTATGCGCACCCAAGAGTTTTTCAAAACTATTCTTGGCATAGAAAAAAAATAAAAATCTAAAAACATCAGAAATAACAAGAGTTCGATAATCTTATTATATTGCTTATTATGAATAACTTGCTCGTATTGATAGCTTCTTTTTTTAAAACTGATTATTATTTTTTATATTTAAATCTTTTATATCTTAAGTTTTCAGAGAAAATTACAGTTTATTAATTTTTTTGGCGTACTAATAATTATGAGATGGTACATTCGTGATTTAAATTGATTAAATTAAATATTATTCTGCCTTGATCGACATTTTTGTTATATATCAATTTAAATAAAATAATCATTTTAAAAAAATATGACAGGTTTTTCAATTTATAATTTTGTAATTCATAATATTTAACTCTGCAATACTCGAATAACATTAATTATTCATCTATACTAATTTCAGATTTAAAAATTTAATTTAACTTTAAATTTAAATTTAACAACTATGTATTTTAAAGTTAGATTATTTTAAATTAATATGTTACTTCATTAAAATATACATACTAAAAGTAATAATATATTAAAATCATAATAATAGTAATCTAATTGGCAATGAATTTTACAAAGATTATAAATGTGTTTACAAATTGAATAAATATTAACTACAATCATTTATTAGTTTCAAAATATGCCATAATCAATATAGCTTATTAACTTACTTGTAGATAAAAAATGTCGGTTATGAAATATTTTTAATTTTTGTAATATCTACATGGAAAATCAATATAATATAAAAGACATACGGTTAATTTTATTTTTCATACAAAATTTTAATAAAAGTAGTTATTACTATTATATTTTTATTGTTGTTATTATTAGTTCAATAATATGTTTTCTAATATTTATGTAATATATAACTTATTATTTATGAATATATATTATTTTTATATATAATTTAATTAATGAGTTTTATTATATTACAATAATCAGAATATAAGATTAATGAATGTAGGTTTTAGATGTAACGGAATATTTTTTTAATTATATTTTATTACTGTAGAGTAGATTGTTGAATAAAAATTAAAATGTTTTTTTTTGATTGGTAATATTTTGTAATTCTATTTACATCTGTCTGAATTATGGAAATTTGTATCTATTAAATATTTTTTTCTAAGATATTAGGATATATCGATCAGAAATCTTTAATCATTAAAGAATGTATTTATGTTGGAGATAATTATTTTCTTTTTTAATGGTTTGTTAATTTTATAATAAAGATAAAATAAAATAAAATATTAATATTAAAAAATGTGCTTAGCCTACTAATTACGATCAATATTTCCATCTGAATTTCAGAAATTTTTTATTTATAATAACTCCATAAGGTACTTAAATTTATATATTCTTAATCATAGATTTGTTTAATCTTAAAATTTAATAATTTTCATAAAAGATCTTATGTAACACACAACTTCTAAAGAATATATAATTCTATTTGTTCATTTTTATTGGCATTAGTAGTTTGGTAAATATTTTATTATTGTAAAACTATAAATTCATAATATTAATATATTTTTAAATAAATTAATTTAATAGAACACATAATTTCTCCTCCTATTCTAAAATTATTACGATAACTACATTACATAATATGTAAAGCATACTGGATTATATAAATTATAATTAATACTAATATAAGTATTGTACAAATATTTATGGTACTAATTTTAAGCAATCATATTTTCTACGATATTTTGATCAAATAAAATTATAATAAAAAAAATTATTTATATAGATTGTTTAGAATTTAGAATAACATAAAAATATCATATAATAAATTTATGTAAATATTTTCATCTATATAACAAAAACCATTATAATTAAAATTATTCGATAAACATGAAATAAATAATTAATAAAAATTTTAAATATAATTTTATGCATCAAAATAGCCATTATTGAATTGGTAATATCATGATAATTAATTACTTTGCTTAACATCAGTGAAAAATATATCAAACTAATTATAAATCATATTCTAAAGTTTACTGAAAATTAAATTAAATTTATTATAACTATTGTAGATATCTGAATACAAATTACAGAAACCTTTCCTTGTTTAATCTCATTATGCAGTCTTTTAAAGAATATAAAAACTAAAAATGGTTTAGCCAATTTTCATAACCTGTTTTTCATGCAATTATTTTATTATTTAAACTTAATGATTTATAAATATATTTTGTATACATATAAAATACAAATTTTTAAGCGATAAGAAGAAAATAATAATTAGAAGTAAAAGAGCTAAAACATATAAACCAGATATATATATAAGCGAGAAATATATCACCATAGGAGTAAAAAAAATATATTTTTTATTTTAGTTATTTATTTTTATTTTTTTTAAAGTCAGAATAAGAGGTGAATGGTACGCATAATATAGAAAAAGTTACTTGATCCTTTTTTAGGTTGAAAGATCTCTTAGGAAATTGACATTGTATTGAGGGATGCTTTCACTTTGATTTAATCACATATTGCCACCATGATTCAAGTATGAATAAAAATATTATGTATATGATTCAGAAGATCAATAAAAGTTTAATTTAATCTACACATAGTCAACCCAATATCTTTCTTGCTTTCTTTACAAAACTGTATACCTGTTTAAGTTTCTTATTTTTCTTATATTTCTCACCTAAATACAAAATCTATTAATCCGATTTCATCCTACTTAAACTTATGAAAATTTATACACAAATGCGCATACACACACTCTTAATTACCATATCTTGAAAGATTATTTTCATTCAACTCTAATCATTACTCAATTTATCAGGAAGATAAAACAATTCAAGCTTGCTTGGTAGTGCATTTTTCTATGTTTTCAGTAAGACTGAGAAACTTTTTTACAGCCCTTATCCTTTAATAACCTGTAATGTAAAGATTTTATTAATAATAATAAAGCATTTGTATTAATAAAGTATTAAAGTATTAAATTAATAATAAAGCAACTGTTTATTATAATACATACTTACTTAAAGAGCATTTGGGACTTTTAAAATGATCGAATAATCCTCTTCTTATTATGATTTATCATTTCCTTCAGAAGGTGTTGGTTGTATTATTTTTTTGCCCTTGGCTTCATCAAATCCATCGATCAGAGTCTGAATTATGAATTTAATCGTAAGCTTATAGATATTTTCCACATTTTCTGTATACCGATCATGTAATGTCATTTGCATTGCTGCCAGAAAAGGTGATTCGATTTTCTGTAAATTAAAAATTCCTCTTTCAATAGCAATCACATTTACTTGCATATATTTATTATTTGATAAAAATTTTGTTTATTATGTTTCGATTAAATAATGAACAAAGTCTTTATTCTTTATTCACAGTTACAGTATCAATATTTATTAATTACTGTAGTTTCATTTTATACAACATCTTATAATTTAGCTAAATGTAAATACTTTTACGTACATGTTTTTTATTAACTTAAGTTTAAATTAAAATAATATTTAAAAAAATCTTTTATTACTATTAGGAATTGATAAGTATTGTTATGTTTATAATTTTTATATTTTTAAATTTATTTATCACTTTAAAGAGACTATCTTTGGCAAATAAATAGAGGTTACGACTCAAAATAATATAGAAGTACACGATATGAATTATGCATAGATAATTTTGAAAACCAAATTTTAAAAGTATAATAATAGACTTCAATAAATAGAAACATGGTATGATAATTTATTTTTCTTAAGGAGCTAGGAAAACATTATTGACAAATAATTTTGTTTCCAAAACTCAATTTAAAAAAATTAAAAATATAAATATTGTTTTTTACCTGAATTTTATTAACATTACATATTATAAAAATCATAAATGTTTATATTAACAAAATTATATGTTGTTAAAAAATGATGCTTTTTTGAACTTAAAAAATTTTCTGAATATAAACATTAAGATATAAAATTTTACTATATTATATTTTTAGAACAATGCCTATATTTTGATATAACAGAAATAACTAAAAGTTAAAAATTGTAAAATGAATAATTTTGAACTTTTTCCTTACTTTTTTCTTATTCTTTGAAGTCTTTCAATATAGGTATAAATATAAATGATTTAAGAAAGAAAACATTACAAAAAATATATATATCCTAATTTTTTTAATGACAAAATTTAAAAGATAACAAAGTGCTATTTTTTAACAAGAACTTCATAAATACACATATATGTATATAAAATATTTTTACGATATATATTGTTAAAAAATTATGCAAAATATATAATTTAAATTTTATCATTGTAAAGTTTTAAAAACAATTTTTCATTAAAAATAATTAGATCAATTTTTAAACTAATTTTTTAAAAGAATATTAGACAAGAATTAAAATTAAATATAATATAAATCTAGTTGTTAGCATATTTGTTATTTTATTTTTAAAAAAACTTAAAAAAGAGAATTAGTATATACTTGATTTGAAGGAAAAATAAAATAAAAATATTCTATAATCATATTGTTTTTTTCTGTTTTTAAATTGTTTATATTTCTATCTCCTTCTTGTTTCTATTTTCTTTTTCATGATGACGAATAGAAAATTAGACAAAACAGATAAAATAGCTTTGTTTATTTTTAAATATTTTTATAAGTGTGAATAATTATTTAATAATTAAAAATCCTGGTATTAAATTTAAATTTAATTCTTGTAAAGTTAGCCTTATTAAAATTATGGTTAACAAGTATATAAATACATTTTCATATATATCATAGTTTTGTAAAATTTAAAAATAAAAATGCTTTAGAGATGAAGAAAATATTATAATAGTAGATAACTAAGTTAAATAAAAGTATGAATAAAGGTTGTATTAAAATTACTAAAAATATAAAAAAAATATAAAGTAAAAAAATTATGAAATTAAAATAAACTTACATGGTAACAAATAATTAATTTGAAAAATACTTGCTATTTTTAACATAATATATTTATTTTTACTTTAATTTAATTAAATTAAAATAAATTATAAATAATATAGAAGAAATATTTTATTCAAATTATTCTGAAAATTGTTATTATTAAAATCATTAATGTAAATCTTGAAAGTTAAGTTCAAATACATTAAATACGATATATACTACTTTTAATTAAACATTTTAAAGATTTAAAACTTATGTGCAATAGTGATTTAAAAACAAAGCAATGCAATTCTTGAAAATTTTAAAAACAATAATTTAGATGTTAAAATATTGCTACTAGAATATATTATTAGATATATTATATTTTTATTTTCAAATATGTCAAAATCATAAGTAAACAATCATTAATAAAAAAATCAACTCTTGAATAATTGTCCAGTATAACATTTTAAAAAATATTAATCTTTTTTTTATTTATTTATTTAAAATAACCTTTAAAAGACAAAAAAATATATGAATATTTTTGTTGATAGCAATATAATATTAATGCTTATTTTTATAAATAAAAAATATAGAAGAAAAATTATCTGTATATTATAATCAAAATTTTTTATTATTTTTTATTGAAGTGAATATTTATTAATAATTACTTTGATGATAAATTTATTATGTACAGGTATAGTTTCTATAAAAACATTTTATTTGTATATTTTCATAAAAATTTCATTTAATATTATGTATATATTTATTTACCCAAAAATATTCACAATTAAATCCAGGTATTTTTGTATGCGTTGCACCAATTTGATGAAGAAATGAGAGAAAAACATCCATGTTATCAAGACCTTGAATTCCTTCATCGAGTGTACTCATTACTTTTTGTGCATGTTCAGCTAGTTCTATACTGGTTGACTGTTGTTCTCTTGTTTTAAGATCCTTGAATTTCGTAAATAGGTTCAAAAGCTCTACATTTTCTTCAAACAATCTGTAATTACAATTATACACATAAAAATCATTTTTATTATTTTAAAAATTATAGACATTTTACTTTACTGTTACTATAAATGTTTAGAATGTTTTACTGTTATTTTTAATATTTATTATGAAATGGTCTTTAATTCACCATTTATTCAACTTTATTTAAAAAGTCATTCAAATATTTAGAGTTTTAAAGAAAGAGGAATATTACCAATATTTTTATTTATCCTCTTACATTGAATTAAAGATGTTAAATAGAAATCAGTATTAATAAAGTGGTTAAACATTTTATTTGTTAGAAAATAATAAAAATTGTTAATTAAATTATAAACTATAAAGTATTTTTAAAAATGTATATATTTTTTATTATTATTTAATGGAAAGATTGTCATGAATAGAGTACATCTATTACAAAGGAATCTATTTATATTAGACTATTGCCATTATATCTACACGCTACTGCATTTTATATTTTACGAACACTTCAAAATTGATCAATAGCACAAGTTCCGAAGAAGTATAGCTCATGCCATCAATTTTTTAGAATCACAAAATTCATAGTTAATATATATTAATACCCATAAAAAAAAATAATACACTAACAAGTTCCTATTTGATGCCCAATAGTCCTTCGATTAGTTCTGGCCCAAATGTTTTATTATTAAATTAATTATCGTCAGATTTCATTATCACAATAGTACATATAATCTCACCTATCAGACTGGTACTTCCAAGTCACAGTCACACAGATATCCAATCCATGGATACCATAGCAACTGCTCTATAAAACTCCTATCTCATAATAATATATATTATTTTCAAATAAAATAAATTCTTTTTCTTCTTATAATATGAAATTTTATAATCATTAATAATAAATTCAAGGCTATCTTCTTTACCCAAAACAACTTTCTAACTTCATCTAAAATAGATCTGTATATCATTTGATGGAGTCGTTTATTCAAAACACCATTATTAATTTTTCATTAAAAACTAACTTTAATTTAGAATGAATAGTAGAAACAAAATTTTGTATATCACTACGTGCTCTATTCCTTCTTGCACGTAAATTGTTTTTTTCGAAAGTCAAATTTTGTGTTTTTCGACCATTATACTTAATAAAACTATTGGTACCACCCTCATATAGAATGTAAACAAAATTAAAAATATATAATCAACGGGTAAATTTTTAATAAACAATATTATACGTTAACAAATTATCATAATTTTTTTGAAAACTTTAAAGTTCACCAAAATAAATCATATTAATGCTTATTATAAAAATCAGGAGTTAGGAAATTTCCGTCATGGAGCAGAATACAAGTAGATAATGTCATTGATCCATTTTATTTTTATTTCATGAGATAAAAGTAGGATGCACCAACATCGACAAAAATATAATAAGAGCCGTTGAACTAAATGAACCTCGATTTATCGGCAGCCCTCATACGGGAAAAGAACAATCCGTTTTTTTTTAATACTAAATGTTGATTCAATTTTCATATTTGTACCTTAAAACACTCATCTGAAGGTGACCAAACAATAGCTCTTTTTCATATTCAGAGAGATATTAATTAATTGAAGAGGTAAAGAAATGATAGTCGTAACTTAATATAAGGCGCTAATTGAAAAATGCTATATATTTTCGCTTGATTATATGTAAGTATCGTAACCCTGGATATGCGATGGCTATAATTACAAGTATAGCCTTTAGTTAATCTCAAACAGATGGTCATAAATTTACTCTGAAAAAAGCAATTTAAAAAATGCTATCTCGTTTTTTTTCAAAGTAGGCTCATATCAGATTATTTCTAAATGTTCTAAAAAAGTTAGAAAAAATCGGTTAGACTAAATTGAGTTTCCAGAAGGTAAAACAAATAAATAACAATAATTATGTCTGATAAAAATGGGTGATAATACGGAACGATAAATGCAGTGCAATCCTAAATTGGAGATGTCGATTGCGACATGTTCAGTATTTGGTTAATAATTATTCCAAGGTCTCGATGTAACTATTCTTAAGTCGATAAATAAAGCTAACAAGTCCTAATCGAGAAAGAACTCTCTTGAACTATTATCTGAGCTTTCTAAGTTTCAATGACATTGAACATTATTTCTTTTCATATTTTTCTAATTCCTCCATTTGCTAGAATTAGGATCTGTTTTTAATTACTCAGACATTACATGTTTCAGCTTGTTGTATAATATCACATAAATTATAAAAGTAAGAAATTTCATACATTTTGTTAATTGAAAGTGAATATTTTAAATTAAGCTTTTAACAATAATGACAGTACAATCATAATATACATTTTTTAATTTATACATATATATCATAAATAATTATTTAAATAATATAAAGTACAATTTTTATTTGATAAACATAATGAATTATTTTAAATTTGAATATTTATGAATTAATGTTACATTTGCCACATTTCGATTTTTTTCCATTTTTTCACACAGGATTCTTTTAATTTCCGCAAGTTCCTTTAATAAAAAAAAAAAGGAAACTTTGAGAATAAAAAAATAAAAGAAATCGAATTTAAAACAATGATAAATTCTAAATATATTCGGTTTGACTCACTATATTTTGAATAAGAAAAAATAATAATTGTTACTTTAGTTTATAAATTTTATATAATTATATCAGAATTTTTCTTTTTCAAAAGTAAAATGATGGTTATTCGTAAATAACCAATAATATATGGGTCTTAATTTCTATGTGGTTTTATAAGAGATTTTCGAGTCTACCATACATCGCAAACTTAATGATAGCAACGTGAGAAGATTATTTTTAACTTAATAAATTAATTATTATCGTACAGGGAAATAATTTTTTAATTTATTTGGCAAAAAATAAAATACAGAACTATACGATATATTACAATAAAACATGTCGGAGAATTTCTTTGTTATTTTATTCGAAATATTTTTTGTTATACGTAATTATCAATGGCATCCATATAGAGGTTTCCCGCCTCAAATCTATTCGTGCAAACGTATAATATACAGTGAATATTACACATAAGTTTGTAAGTAGATTAATGCATGTTAGTGCGTATGGTGTGTATATGGTGCGCGCATAAAATATCTGTAATAGTATGCAATGCTTAGATAGCAAGTGCATAGTACAGCGATAATTTAGGTATAATATATGATCACCACGCTTTGTGACAGGCTTATTTCCTTCTCTTATAACACTAGCCACTTTAAGTCATAAAACTCCCTTTCTCCAAGTTGTGCATTTTGAACCACTAAACTCTCGTTTCACTATATTGGTTACATTACTAAGTCTAACGCTACCTCCGCTTATGTGTTTAAAAGTAATCAAGAATTTACTGGCAGTAAATTAGAAGCAAAGCTATAGCGAATTCATAAAACATAACAGATAGTCCCTCCTTTCCTTCTCTTTACAGGAATAGCGATGAAAACCAATTCGCTTAGCATCTATTTCTATTAGGTACGATGATAACCAACCATATCTTTTACTTTTTATTATTTCTATAGACATGACAAGGGATACCTGGTTTCATTACCTGTTTCTTTTATCAATCGTTGATGATTTTTCTTCTTTCAACCATCACTATCAGATAATGTGAACAGAAAAGACATGGTCTCCAAATGATGTCTTATAGTTCCACATCTCTGAGGAATTTTCAGTTTTTCGTAGGTAATGATCATATAGTATCATCGATTGAAACTGACTAGCTAAATATAACCCTGCGTAACTATGGCCAAAATACAGGATCTCATGTACCTCACCCTAGCAATACTTTGTAATTGTAGCCGTAAGATTCTCATGATATACCCTGGCTCAAAATTTGCTATGTAGTTTAATTCTAATTGTAATATTATGTGTTAGTTTTTAATTTTCACAAATTATAATATTATTTTTAATTATTTTCTACTTATGCTTCGTATTTTACACCTTAACATCTAATCACAAGCAAACTGAATCTCGATGAAGTACCTTATCTCATTAGAAATGTATTACATATTGTTCAAACAAAAAATAAAAATAATACATTATATTTATTATACAACCATACCTATTCATAAGTAAATTTTATATTTTTATTATTTTCATTGCGTTGTCACAAGGAAAGCTACATTAGAATGAAATTTACAAAAAAAATAAATTGATAAATAAAAATAGATTGATAAAATAAATTTATGTTTAACTATATACTTGTCTGCATATAAATATATGCACATACATAATATAAATTATTTTAAAGACGAAATGAGCAGATCGAAAATGTGATGAAAATTTTTCAAATAATGAATATAATATAAAAATCATTGAAGCAATGAATATGAGATGAGAGTATTAAAGAGAAAATATTAAATGTATATATATATCACGTCAATTATAAAAGCAAATATTATCTGGCACAATAAATGAGAAAGCCTAGTTACTAGAAATTCAACCTTTTCTTAGAACTTCAAAAGCATATGCCTAGTTCAATGTTGGTAAATACGATTTAATATATGGAAGGAGGGACTAAGTAGAAACCAACTACCACAGATTTAAGATATGACATTTATAAGTTCAGTGAAATATTATAATAAGATTTATAACTTTATTTAACGCAGAAATTAATAACTTAACAGGTGTTATTAAAACTATACAAATATTATTAATAATAATTTGTAAACGATAACATTTATATCTAAATAAATTATTTTTATATTGAAACATCTATTTAACAAAATTATAATTTTATGCTGATTATAATTAAATTAAACTAATCAATTAAAAATATTTTATTATATTTAAACTTGATAAAAAAAATTTAAAAACATTTGTATAAAATATTTTAATTTGATAAAAAATTTAAAAATATTTTATAATTTTAGATTTATACCCAACCTGATAGTATTAAAAACCTAAAATAATTATTAAATCTCTGTATAAATGTGTTTCATTGTCAAATGCAACAAGGTTAAGACGATAATAATCAAGGAAGTGTTAATTACTAAAAAGTAAAGCATAAAGATAAAAAAGAATAAAATATTAAGTGCCCTTAAAAAGGTGACAAAATTACTTTACAAATGAAGAAAGCATTTAATATTAACAGCTGAATCATTCGTCTTTTTTTTATACAAATAGGTCACAGTAAAAAAATTATTATAAATAAAACGTAATCGTGCATTAAAGTACAAAAGTTCTCGAAAGAAAATACACAAATAAAATGTAGTAAAACTACTAAGAAATAAGTGATACTTAGCACGGTCTGTAAGTGAAATATAACTAGTAACCGTATATCCGATATGTTTATGCGGTATAAAGAAAATCGCTGGAGAATGGAGATGGCGTAACACGCATATGACTTGTATAAGCTCGGTTATTGATTTCCGAGTCTCACGCTTGTGTGCATTCATACAATTATTTTTGTGCATTGCGAATATTTCAACACAACTTTAATTAAATCGTATTAAAACAGGATGTTCAATCTATAAAAAGAAGTAAAGAAATGTAAGCTCTCTTATGTTCCTTCATTTTTAACAATATGAAAAATATTGTGGAAAGATGATATTTTGATATTTTTTCAGACTAAATGTTACGTATTAACTTTTCTTCACATGCATCGATTACAAGCTTTTTTTACTTTCTCAGCAAGATTTTCTAAATAAATTATAACTATAAAATGATTTCAAAAATAAAATTTTAATATTTAATTAAACCACGTTTATACTCACAATTAGTGCATTCAATTTGTTTATACTTTTGAAATCGTATCCACAAAATAAGATTTCGAAAATAAATATTTTCAGTTTTATACTATTGAGAATATAGTAATATTCTACTCTTTGTTGTTGATTTTAAAAAATAAATATTGTGAAACTACTAGACATTAATATCTAAGTTTTTTAAATTTAAGTACATTCATTATATTTTAGCATACACAAAAATTAAAAGTGTTGTATACATCTTTCAACAATTTTTAATTGTAGTTCCATGGAAATATTTATTAATTTTTATGATAAAAAACTATCGTAAAAGTAATTTTTAAAAATCTAAACATTTTTAAAAATAACAAATTCTTAATAACTTGTTAATAATTACTATTTTTCTAAAATCAAGATGAGATAAAGAATTATTATGAGATAATTTTATTGAGTACTATTATTATATTATGAGACCCCTATCATAAAATAATATAATATAAAAAGATTAAATAAATTTGTGAAATCTTTTTTCCACAAGTACATGTTTACGAAAAAATCTCCAGATGATGTTCTATAAATAACAAAAATTAAAAATTTATAATAATGGAATAATCTTCTTGAATTAAATAATTTCAATATTTAATCCTAAAGCATATACATAATAGGTTATTACATACCCTTAATAGATTAATTGTCGTAAATCCTGTTTACTAATTCTATATAATTTATCACATAAAATATTTATAATTTTTAATTTATTGTATAAATTATCAAATTTTAACTATTATTATTGGTTAATCTTCTATTTACTAATTATCGCCTAATTTTATATAACTTATATGGAATTGTAATTAATGATAATTTATTTTACTTTTTAAAAAATGCTATTGATTTCAATTTGACAAAAATCATGATATTTATGTAAATGAGATATTCATTTACTTCGTAATGTAAATATCTATTCATACAAAATTATAACCAATTTTAAATCTGCATTTAAATTTGTAATAAAAAGTTATGTTAATATGATTAATCTATTATGTATCTAATATAATAATATAATTATTAAGAAAATAAAGTTGATATCTTTGTTTCAATATTTAAAAATATAACCTAAAATCAGCAAATTATTTTGGATCGAAATATGATTATATTATGATTTATACTGCGTTTGAATAAAACTAAAATTTTATAATAAAGGTAAGCTTTAAATAATAATTAAAGTTCTATTAGACCTTTTTAAAAAATATATACAATTAAATAATAATATTTTTTAATTACATCTATACACTAAACTAAATAAATTAAATTTTAATAAGATTTTAATTTAATTATAATAAATGTTCTTGATAAAAAAATATTAAATATAACAAATACTTTTTTATCTACTTCATATTTTATATATATTTTGTCATTAATTAAATTATATATATTAATGTTTCAGTATATATTATTATTTTATTTCATGTATAATAATACCTCTAAATACATTTATAAGTTCTTCTATAAAAAAATGTAGAATAAATTATGTCAAATAATATTTTTGATTTGATGCTCATAGAAGATCAGTATTTAGAATAAGTATAAAACTAAAAAATGTACTTGAGAAACAACTACAACATTTGAACAGATTTTTTTATCGCTCCCAAGTTACTTTTATTCATACCTGTGAAAGGAGTTAATAAACTTTTTTAATAATCATTTTAATAAAAAAATATGTAGATTTATTATTTTTTTATTTTAAATTAGATTCTTTATATATACTTTTTTATATTTAAAAATGTTAGCTAAAATCTTTTAAAATAAAAAGTTTAAAAATATTGATCATAGATAATAAAAATATTTTTCTGTAATTCAATATTATTTTAAAATAAATAATAACAATAAAATATGAAAAAAATAATAATAGAAAATACTTGAGTCTATTTTATACCCTTCGATCCAGACACTTTTCTATCATCGATAGGGTATACTATGCATACAAAAAATTTTAGGTTTGCTGAAGCGAGAAGAAATTTATTTTTATTGTATTAAATCATCTAACCTCGAACTTCTAGACGAGAATTGATTAGCGTAGTGCATTAATTTAAGTATTCGATATTTTCTTTACTGTATGTATGCTGCAATATACGTTTATTAAAATTTACTTCTACTTTGTATTATGTTTTTAATAAGAACGTAAATAAAATTTAATGTAAATTAAATAAAAAAGAAACTTCATGTAAAAAATTAAATATAAAATATTAATATGCCCTTAGATATATTCAATTGTATAAAGATTAGTTATTTTTAAAATTTTTACAATATTTTTAATAATTTTTTAATTAGTCATTAAATTATAAAAAATACAATTATAATTTCAATGATAGTATGTACAACAAATTTTAAAACATGAAATAGATTTTAAAAATAGTATAAGATTTCAAATTACTATATATTTTTAATCTTTATGGTTTATTACTAAAATAAAAAAACTATACTTGTTATAGAATTTTAATTAGAAGTTAAGAAGGAACTAGTCCGTTCTATTTGAAATGTCTTATGTTGACAAAATTGTTTACCTTATAAATTTTTGAGCTTTTTTGATCACTAATTCGTGTCATTCTTGTTACTTTTATTATTATAATTGTGAACTGGAGCTCTGTTATTATATTATTTAGTCATTATAATTTATATATTTTTATAAAAATTTATTTAATTAAAAGTTTAAATTTTGGCATTACTAAATTTTAATTTTGTTTTCAATTCGCTTAGTTAGCTATCGCCTTACTTTCAAATTTTTATTAACACGAAATAAATATCAAATAAATATGTGAAATCTTTTTTTAACAAATATATATATAATTAGACATATTTATTCTTTTAGAGATTTCAAGAGTTTAAGAAATGAGATTCTATTAGTAACTACTATTATAAAATATTAAAACTAAAATTTTGTATATATCTATAAAGAAAAGAGCATTATAGAAAGAAATTTATTTATATTCTTTAATTATAGAAATCATAGAAAGAATTACAGAAAAAAAACTTTATAGAAATATTTATCGAATCTCTAATTATAAAAAAAATAAAGCTTAAAGTTGAAGATAACAACTTTTATCATTATTTAGTAATAATTTGAAAAATAAAATAATATAGAATTAAAAATCTGTTTAATGTTGTGGTATTTTTAAAGAAGTAAAAAAGATTTGAAAATGGTTTTAAAAAAAGTTATACATTTTTTTACAATATTACTATCTAAACGTTCAAAAAATACGAGGTATCATTTTTGAGCAAGACTAATCTAAGACTAAAAAATACATAAACTAAAAAGTTATTTAATTAAATGAATAAATGGAATATAGGAGCAGAGGATTAGAAAATAATTCAAGGGCAAGAGATAAGCTACAGAAGCATAATTTAATTTTTTAGAATTATTTCATAATGATTATTTACATTCACATCTTATGAAGTTCACAGTTTAGATAAATTCGTATATTCTGCAGTCAAAATTTTATAAATATTAACACAAATGCAATCAAGAAAATAGCTAAATAAAATATTTACATTATAAATATATATATAATAATAAATAGCTGTAATTAAGTATAACATAAAATTTTCTTTTAAACTTTTTATTCTATATATTAATTTTCATAAGAATTAAATTAAAATCCACCTAGATTATCATTTACAATGTAACCACATATACCATCATCATTTGCGAGGTAAATTATCTAAATTCAACGTATTTATCTCGCAATATTCAAATCTGTTCTTGAAATACTATAGTTTATCAAGAATCTGTCAATCCTTTGGAAGCTATGATTTTCTATCCTTATCTCTATTGCGGTCAAATATGCATCCAATTTATGAAACTTCATTGATAAAATTTAAATATCGAAATTAAATTCATCATAAAAAAATAATTTTAATTTAATGGACTATAATAATTCATAATAACAAATCATACATGCTGGTAGATAAATCTCATACACAGCTTTTATTTTATCGCTTAATGAAAACCCATATTTGAGATTATATGCACCTCTATTTCGCAAACTTTCTCCATCTTTTCCCTTTACACTATTTAATTTTAAATTTCACTTTCTAATACAAAGATTATAATTTTCGATTTAGTATATAACATGTGTTGAGGAATTTTAATAGGTAGCCATGATAAACCCAATACAATCCCTTCCTTAGAATTACTTTTTCTTATTTACAATGCTATTATTTACAGGTTTTAAAGATTTCTTTTCTACTTGGTATCGTAAAAAAATGAACTATGAACTTTTAATAATTTTCTTAATACAATCAACTTCTGTATAAAATACAATCGATATTTACATTATTATATCATTTTTATAGTTATTATTTGTTTGGATCTTATTTATATTATATGTAGCGAGTCTCTTTTAAGAGAGAACACGCATATTATCATCTAATGTAATTTTATGACGCTCGCATGTTCTATGTATTTTCTTGATTAATAAAATGTATACATTTTATTATTAGAAAATAATTAGTTCTTTTGTTTATATACACAGATTTAATCACCTGTAAGCTTTAACAAGTATAATTAATAAACGTGACGACGTATGATATGAATATTTTCAAAATCATGAATAAAATAATATAAAAGCTTATAAGATTATATTTATAAAAATTGAAAACACGTAGATAGTTTTAAATGACTACTTATATATAATACTATTAAAAAATAAAATTAAAAAAATTTAATATATTTAACCATTATCATGTTTTTTTCTTTTAATTAAAAAAATCACAATACAATATTATTGAATAAAACATTAAAACCTGTATAAATTCGATATAATAATATTTATATTAATTCATAAATATAGACGAAATGATATTATTTTTTTGAAACTATAGTATAAAAATTAAAATGATATTCATTTCAAGACATAAGATTTATTAATTTTTTTTAGATTAACGATAGAGTTTATTCAAAAATATACTTAAAATATTTAAGTTAATATAATGCGTTTGTAATATAGTGCAAATTTCTTATTTAATGCTGTTATCGATAAAATCTGGATTTAAAGAAAAAAATAAGAAAATATCAATAGTTTACGTAAAAAGATCTTTCTTAAAAATACAATATTTTAAGTATCATTCTTATCCAAATAAAATTTTTAAATATTGATTAATTAATAATGTAAGAATTTAGAAATTATTATGGATTCAAATTCGAATATAAATGTTTATGATAACAATGATGTCATAACAGATAACAACATGGCTTATACATTATATTTAATTATGTTTATTTATTTATCCATTAGAGAACATGTATATCTATAATTACAAATATAATTCAAGATTTTCGTTTAAGCTATTTACTTATAATATTCAACAATTTTTTATTTTAATGATAAGTTTAAAATATTACTAATATACATTTTTCAGACTATATTAACGAATTATTCTAATCATATACTTAAATAAATTATTTATTTTTTACTTATATTTTGTTTTTATATTAATATATTCGTTATATTCAATATTACAATACCCAATCTTTGTAATATCATGACAAAGCACACTTCACGTATCTCTATCACGAAATAAATGTGTAAGCGTGAGTTAGTATACGGCAAATGTTTCCGTATATGAGTGTGCTCACCGTTAAGCAGCAGATACGGATCCAAATCGTTGGGCCGCAACCAAAGTCGATCCACCTGAAGTCACCACATCTTAAGCACATATGAAGCAGCTCCCTCACTGCAACAGGCATGTTGGAAGTCCCCTTGACTCCCACGGAAGTGATGTCGCGTTGTTTCCTACGTAAGACTTGCTATATGTAACTAACATAAGCAAGTTGTTCGCGAAAAGAAAGGAAAGAAGACCCATTCCGCCATTTGAATCGATTTTTGTGATCGAATAAATTGCCTGAACATTTTAATCCGGACTTACCCGGTTATTTCTTTCTTCGAGACAACTCATCATCAATCCGTTGTTTGAAGGTTACATCTTCACCTGGGTGTTAATCTCGACTACTTTAAGGTGCTGTCTTTGCCCGTACTTGAACCGTCCATTCCTAAAGGCTATGTTCAGTTTGTACAAAGTACAAGTATACAGGTTTATAATAAATTTATTGTATATTTTTAACTGATTTCGCGTAAAATTAAATTACCGCAAAGTAGAAGGAGCATCCTTCCACATTTTAATTTATCTTCAATAAAAATATAAATTAATCACAGATTAATGTAATTATTTTTTCCATGTATGATCCTTTAAGCTGTTATCTTTTTTGTATCATGAACCCTGGTATACAGCGAACAATATCTAGTTACAGTAGCAAAGAGATACAATGGCCATCAGGGAATTTATTCTTACATATTAATAAATATTTATTAAAAAATATTAACTATATTGTTATTAATTAATTTTATTATATTTATTAATAATTATACTGTAAGTCGAAGTTTTAATATTACTTTAAAAATGCTAAAACGATAAATATTGCTAACAAAAAAATAATCGATTAATTTTCACAATAAAATTATTTGAAAGGATAAGAATTTATGTATAAAATTCAAGTATTTGTTAAAATTTTTAAAGGCTATTACAAACATTATTATTATTATTATTGTAAGAAAATATTTGATACAACTTTATTATAATCCCTGCTATTAAGATACATTTATTACATTTTATAAAACAATAGTGATAATAATAATAATATTAATAATAATGTATAACAATATGAAATTAAAAATATATTAAAAATTATTGAAATAGTCAATAATAACCATTAAAAAGTAGCGATCAATTATAAATGAATCAATAATACGATTAGAAGATTACGTTACTATTTACTATAATTCAAAATCTATTCAAATTAATTCTATACGTAAATATTTCAACAAAATTATCTTTCTTATCTTCGAGACAAGAAAATTATATTTTATAAATTTTAATTAGTTCAATGATAACTTTAATTTTATTTAAGTAACATAAATACTGTAAGTATTTATAAATATTTTATTAATAAAAAAAGCTGAATAATCATCTACAACTTAATATTTATTTTATTTTATGTAAATTTTTTTATAATTAACAGATAAATAGATTTTTAAGTTATTATGTTTCATAAATTTTTTATATTTTATAAGTTCTTTCATGATATGATATAATGACTACTTTAATACTTTCAACTTTTAAAATTCATTTTTAAATAACTTTTTATAAATTTAATCAATTAATGTTAATAATATAGTATAACATTATTATAATATAGCATTATAATATAGTAGTAAATCTATTACATTATAGTTATGAATAATGCAAAATCAATTAGTACAAAGTTTAGAAATACAATTTATTTGAAAAATTAATTATATAAGAAATAAAAGCATGAAAATAAAGATTTAATAAGAATGTAATATTATAAAATCTAAAGAATCGATAAAAATACTTAATTATAGATGCAATACTTTTTTTAATATGTTAAACTGCTTATATATCGGAATAAGTGATCATGATAGTTTTACATACTAAAATAATGTTATTTTCAATCATTTAAATATATATATAGATAATAATAAAATGACAGAAATTTCATTTAGTCTACTTGTCTTAGAGATTAACTATTTCATTTTCATTTTGAAAAAAGTTTAAAAAATCTTAACACTTTATCTAAAAAATAATAATCTAAAATTTAATGTAAAGATTAATACAAGCTATTAATTTAGCTAATTGCTTAAAGTAAAATAAAATAATGACTATATTTTTCTCATTAATTTAATAATGACAAAATCTACTGTAGCACTATATTACTTTAAGGAAAAAGATTCGTTGTTATTATTATAGTTAAATATTACTCTTTTTAAACATTGTTAAATATTATTTCGAGAGATATACAGAAATAAAAGGTTAATTATTTTAATCAAATAAAAAATCTTTATTAATAAATAATAAATAATGATATATAGAAAAGTAGCATAACATTATTTTAAATACGTTTTAGTAAATTATTTTAATTTTTTTATACAATAAATTGCAAAATTTATAAATTTAGGATTTTTTGTAAAATAAAATAATTTTAAGAATATCAGAAAAGTTAAAAATTGTAAGCAGACAAAAAAAATAAATTTCGTATATTTCCATTACATAGTATACACTGGTGTAGCGTTTGAGAATACATTTGATATTTATACATCTATATAAAAAGTAAGGAAAAATAAAATACATAAATAAAAAGTTAATTCATTTAAAAAAATTGAAAAAAATTCTGTAGCAAAATTCATAGTCAAAAATGAAATTTACAATAATTTTTTGTTTTTAAGTGAAAATAAGTAAAGCAAAATTTTAATTTGAAAATGTTATTACTACATAGGATTGCAGATTTTGATCTGAAAAATAAAATTTAGAGAAGTAACAGTGCGATAAACGAAGGTAGGTAGAATAGAAAAGCAATGCATCAGACGAGTGAAAATGAGTGCCTGAAAAATGCACTTTATTTTTAACCGTAGCCGAAGGGTGAGTAAAAAATCAAGAAAAGTAAACCTGCAAATGACGTGTTAAAAAAGATGCCGCGTGTTTCTAAAGTTGTCAATTAACAGCCATTCTGGAATCCTGGAGACGGACGAGCGTCTACTTCTTATCTGATTGCCGAGCACATGGTGGGCAAAAGTAGGTCATGAAGCGCTCGATAGCCCAATTAGGGGCGACACTTACTTGACGAACATGTAGATACCAGTGGGCTCCATTGCCTTGGCGATAGCTTTCCAGCTAGCTGTGAGAAGGTACTTTTGTCTAGCGGTAAGCGGTAACCTCGGGTCCGTGGCTGGCGGCGGTGGTGGACTCTCACGGCCTAAGACAGTTCCTTGAACATGCGCCGACGCCGAAGACGCTAATTTGCCTAGTTCACAACCCATTCTAAACTCGCCTACGAGCTAATCTCAATCCAGCAGCAGACCCCGTACTGGGAGAAGCCTACTCCAAGCATTCGATGGAGACCTTACGGTCATTAGGCGAAAGACTCACATCTGTGTTCAGTTACTTGATAACGTGTTCTAAGTGTAACACAATTTGTCTTTCTGCTATTTACTCTTAACGATGGGACGTCACCGATAACTCAACTAAGCTGAAACTACACGAATGTTGATTCGAAGTGATGTAGAGCGCTTTCATAGACAGCGCATGCGCTTGGATAGAACCCCCACCTCACTAAAAATAGAAGCTATCTGACAGACCTGGACGTATCCATTAAAAGGAACTCGCCCAAGTATCATATCTAAGCTAGGCATATATCGATCAATTGCAACCGGAGGATACTTATAAGAATGCACTTGCGGGTCACTGTGGAACAGAAACTGCGGTAAGTTGCGCCGACGCCAACAGAGTTGTAGCCGCATAGTTTCTCACTTTCGTTCTCGCAAACATTAATCTTTTGCCATCTTTGTCAACTTCGATAAAACCATGATCAGTCATGTGTATCTTATATTCTTTCATTTATATTTTTCACTATTCTATTCCAGATAAACTATTTCTTAAACACATTAAACGTATTATAGTTAATTTAATTATTAATTATTAGATAAGATAAACTAACATGAATTCCTGTCTTTTAAATATTATCAAAACATAGTAGATTGTATATGAAATAAAAATATTTGAACCGAAACATTACTTAAAATTTCAAGTATTGTTTATCAATAAAGACACTTCATTTTCTATTACAAAATCAATATTTTATTTTTCAACTTATATACTTTCACATGCTCAGATCACCATTCATTTTCTACATCATTTTAATTCCTAAAAAATATAACTAAATATCTTCGATCAACATTTAAACTAATAATATTTATTCCATTAATTAAATTTAAAATGAAAAAAAGTAATTATAAATTATATTATATTTTATAAATTATCAAAAACAACATCTTTTTCGTATTTATTTCGAATAAGATATATTATTTTTATCTTTTCTCAATATATAATTTTTTAATTTAAATTCATAAATAATGTAGATAAACATAAAATTTTATTTCTACTTTACAGTAATTAAATAATAATATTTGACTCGATATTTTTTATTACTTACACTTTTTTAAAATATAATAATTTAATCAAGTACTTTATTTATTAAATTAATCGAATTTATGCAATTGAAATGCAAAATGTATACATCAATAAAAATATCTTAAATTTTTTATTACATTATAGAAGAAATTAGTTGTCAAATTAACAAAAAATGAAAGATCATTAGGAAATTATTAAGAATTTAATGAATATTGTTTACCAAATTTTATTGAAAATGCAATGATTAATGCTTACTATGAAAAATTGAAATTATCAACTTACTTTTGAAACAGCCATGATCATATTCATTATATTTATGATAAAAATATATCAATGATTATTTAAATTACCACAATAATAATTTATAATACGATAAAAAAATAATACTTATAATTTAGTTTAAATAAATTTTTATTGTTAGCGTATTTAATATATCTTAATATATTTCAATTATATATTATAATATCTTGATTTATGTATACCTTGAACACCAAAAAATACAGAAAATTATATATATAAAAACTATAATATATAGTATAATTATTATAATATTATTAAATAATAACTTGACTAAAAGAGATTCAATCTTTATAAATGATATGACAAAGACTAAAAATTTCTTTCCATTCCTACTTTTCTTAACATTAATTTTAGAAAGATTTAAAATTGTTCCAAAAAATCTTTTTATACATATTTCTCTTCTTCTTCGTTTCTTTTGAGATTCATATAATTAAAGGCTCTTTCTGATTACAAATTTATTTTTTTTCTAGTGTTCAATATTTTGGATAAATTTAATAAGTGAAATATCCATGATGTTCAAATATTTTTTAGAAGTTTGAAAGTTTAACCGCTGAAATTTAAATATTAAAACGATTTACACCAGTTCATTTATATTTTAACATGATTTATTCTTAATTATAAATGAAGGATGATTTTAATCCAAGCAAAAGGGATTGTAATAAACTATTTGTGGTATAATTCTTGAATTCTGATTTTTCTCTTGAAATCGAATTATATATTGTTATTAATTGATAGAATATAAGATATAACATTTCACTGATTCTGCTATTTTGCTTGAATATATGAAATAGGGTCAACTATTTAATACAGCAACCTTAACAAATCTCTTTTTTATTTTAAGAACATCGAAATAAGATATGCAGAATAATTTGACATTCTTTTTAAAATAATATGGGATGTTTCAACCACAAAAAATAAAATTAACAAAACTTGCAGATAAATAATGCACCAGATGATTAATTTTTTGTAAAAATTTATTTATTCAATCTAATTGTTTGATATATTGAAAATTAAATAAATTTTTTGGCATATTTAATAAAACATCAAATTAAAATACCGTTAAACAAAAATTCGCATATTTAAATTCAAATAAAAAAGTGAATAATTAAAAAAATTGCATAAAGTAATAATGAAAATTTGTATAAGCAACATTAATAATAAGAAACAATAATTATTTAAATATTTATATCTAAATTACAAAATAGTCAGATAAGCTGTATAATATTTTAGGAAAAGTAACAATTTTTTTCCTGTTTACTTCGTAGGGTAGGATTATTTAGTTCAAATTTGTATACATTTGTAAACTTGATTGAAATGTTATTCAATAAATACTCTTATAGATTTTAAATTAACTTGCCGTGATATTTATGTGATGCAACATCTATGTAAAGACAAATCAAAATTATGATACTAAGCAATCACATTATGAATCGATACAAATAAATGTATGTGACTTTAATGGCCCAAGTTCACAAGTTAAAAAATGAATTTTTGCTATTTATTTAGATTAATCATACAAATTATTTATTATTACATTAATAACATGAATATCTAAAAACTAACACACTGCGTATTCACAAATTGAAATTATTTATAATTGAATATCGTATTTATTTTAATTGTATTACTCAACTTAGAGGTCGCAAAAAAGTGACGCGTGTCAAGCATCGCTTTATTGATAATAAAGCACCTTACTGGCACTCAATAACACAAAATAGAAGACAAAGATTAGTCGTTTGCCACTAGCCTCCGATTGTACAATGCAATCGCATTGATTTGGTCGCAATCGATATTCGAATGGATAACTATATATTTTGAACTTAGTTGATCATTTATTTTTTAGTTATATATACACAAACTTGATTAATATTTAAATGAAACTTAATTTATATAAATATAATTTATAATTTGAATCGTTAAATAATTTATTTATTTATTAAGTTTGTTGATAAGTAATTGTTATTCTTTTTAAATAATATTTTATAATATTAAGAAATCAGATAATAATAATACGATATAACATAAGATTATAATATAATACAATAAAAATAATATGAGCTTATTATAAATTTACCTTTTTACAAGATTATTATTTTAAATATTATCATTACATCATTATTGCTATATAAGTGTATATACTATATAATAATAAATATAATACAATAAATAATAATAATATAAAATAATATTTTACGATTAATATAACATGAAATTCTTATGAATTTAAATCTATATTTAGATTATTATTTTATTCATAGATCATTGCCCACTGAATATAATATTATTATTTATAATTTATTATATTTCAATTATAAAACGACATGAATTAAATATATAATAATTATAACAAACTGTTTTTAACAGTATCACTTTTTAGAGTAGATTGAACAAAAAACTTTTTTGTCTTTTTATACCACTTGTAAAGAACGAATCTCTTTTAATTAAACCATTATTTTATTCAATAAGTTTTAACAGAATATATAATATGTATATAGAAATAAAAATACTTCAAAAAGGATCTAATTCTGTAGGTTTTCGTTTATCTTTTAACGCTGCTATTCAATAAACAGTGAACATTTCAGATAATGGAGATTGAATCATTTTAAAAAATAAATAATACAGGTATTTAAATATATATAGATATAGATACAGAATATACAGAAGCAGTTAAATTAGAAATTCATACATCTCAAGCTTCACATATTTAACGCTAAAAGAAGTAGATTTTAGGAATCAAGATTATCAGAGTTGGTTAAACAATTTCAGCCTAGACATATAATTAGAACTCGATATTAATTTCTCGAGCAATCGGAGACTCAACTCTTTCTAGAGAATGACAGGGAATATCCAAGAGAGAAACGTATATATAATACGTATGCATCGCGCAAGGAATCCAAAGATCTATACATGATTCAAGGTCTAACATCTCCCTAAATCACTGAACTGTGCTCAGATTGAAGTGTTTTTATATTGCCATCTGTGTAATTTTTTTCGCACATTTATAATCAAAAACTCCATACACTGATACGTTCTCGCTTTAAATTTTGGTCTTTTGAAAATATATAAAAAAAAATTTCAAACAGTCCAAGGTGATAATTATGCTATCCTTTTATCGATTTTATCTTTTACATAATTTTCTTATTATTCTTAGAAGAAAATGAGCTTTAATATGTGCATTGTTTACAGTTTTCTTAAATACCAAGATAAATTAATAAGAAAATAAGTTATCTTTCCTTTTTGTTTTTACATAAAAAGTAATATTCAAACTAATTATATATCGTTTTAGTAACTAATAATAATACATTGATTGAATTTATATTTTGAGTAAAAGTGTTTGGTATACATTGTAACGTTCAAGTAGAAAAAAACAAAATATTAAATATGTTACGTGAACAATTCAATGGACTAATGTAATCAAAAAACCAAAACATCTTTAAAACAAATTTAGCTTAAATCTAAAACCAGTATCAATTATTTTATCTTTATAACGTATACTTTCAACCACTTTGTGATATTGCCAAGTTACAATGATGTTTCAAAAACAAATACATGTATACTATATTTCTCTATAAATTAAAATATTTATATAAAGTATAAGAATATTAATCAAAGCTAAAATTGTTTAAAAATGCTTCAATTGCAAACACATACATGCAGACTCACGTAATAATTCAAGGTCTCATCTGTAGTGACACTGAAGCATTATAAAGTAATTATATTTCAGATAATACTTTTCACTTCCATATTGTATAAATAATAACATAGGTTTAGAGAAGAAAATATATAATTTCAATTACTTATTTTATTATTCAATTTAAATTATATTAAGTTATAAATAATAATATTAGGCTTTACAATTGCTAGAATATATTTAAAAATTTTAAATCAATTTTTTACAATATTTTTAATTTTTACAAATTTTTGTAATACTATCGATAAAAATAAGTTTAATAAAATCTAATTTTTCGTAAATCTTATTATATAATAATAGTGATGATGGTGATAAATGCATAACATTTGTCAGTATTAAAATATTAAAAGATTTTAAAATATTAATTAAAAATAAAAGAAAATATAAATTATAACATAAAAGAAATTTTTTAAATATATTTTAAAGATTTTTTTTTAATATTAAATTATTTATAAGTAAAATATCATCATGAGATAAAAATCTATCAGTGTTGTAAATTTTTATCACAAATTAAGTAAGTAAGTATATATAACATAATATAAATTTTTATTAATTGTAATAAAATTTATAAAAATAATTGTAAGAAATGTACATAATGATTACGTAAAGCTTAACTTTTTATTCTGAAATTAAAAATATATGAACATTTGGTTATAAGTAAAAGTAAAAATTAAGTTTAAGTAAAAGCTACAAAATATTGAATTACTGTCAAAAATATTTATATTACATATTTTTTTATTTAATATATTTCCTAAACTATTTACTTAATATTATTAATATGAATAAAAAGGAAATATTAATGAAGATTCAGAATAAATATTATTTTAGTATAGAAAAGGGATATTTTGTTTATTTTACATATACTACAAATAATAATTATAAAATTATTAAATCAAAATTACATTATAATTCTTATATATATATATGGTTTTATTTTACATAAATATATTACTTTCTTAATAATTTGGTATATTTTGTTTAAAGATTTTGTACATAAAACCATGTATACACCAATTTTTTTCAATTATAAATATTTAAAATATAAAAAATTTGAAAAATCTTTAGTTTCTTAATTTAAAGTTTTATAATTAATGTGATCAAATAGTTATATTTGAATGTTAAAAAATACATACTAAAATATTAAATTTAATTTTTTGAAATTTTAGATGACAGTAATTATCGGTATTTTTTATTCAATCTTCGTTTAAATAGTTTTTGTTTACAGAAATTACACTACTAACATCAAAAATTAAATAATTTAAATTCAGATAATGATAATAATAAAAGAGTTCTAAAATATTTAATTTAATTACAATCAATTACTATAGGAATAATATTTAAAATAAAGAATAGAAATTTAAAAAATATTATACGAATAATTTTTTTCGTAAATAAAAAAAAATCATTTTAAAATTTATAATATTATCTAAATTTTAAATATGTAACTTAAAATTACAATTCTATACTATAAAAATTCAATTTTTATAAAATAACTTAATAATTTCAAATTAACAACATAGAGTATCAAAAACATTACATGAAAATGAGTATCAGCAAAAACATAAAATATTTGATAGTTAGAAGCACTTAGTATATTAAACTATTAAGCTATAAATATAAATACAAAGGATTCAAAAAATTTAGAGGTGAAAGTCCGTATTTAATATTGTACTACACATTACATAAAAATTTTTTATCAATATTTTTGAAAGAGATTTTACAATGAATAAGACATTAAATTAAGCATTTAAGAATGTTAACTAAAATTAATAATAATAATAAATACTAAAACTTAAATTTTTGATTAAAATATAGTGAATGGTAGAAAATATATTACTTTGAGGTTTGAATAATTTTCACCAACCCACTTGTATTACATCAGGTATGTACAATGTGGTTGACGTACAAGAATGGCTATTTGAAATTTTCAATGAATATGACATACTTGTACGAACAGAACATAAAAAATCTTGACTCCCCTCCCTTCAAATAAACCGTAGCAACTCTGGCAGTATCGAAAAAAAATTCCATGCTTTGTTCACATCACAGGGCAAAGCTTTGCACATTCGTGACTTCCATATGCACGAAAAATCAAGAGGAACATACGCGCATCACGAAGTCTTTCCTTAACCAATAACGTGCAAGGAACTCGTTTTGGCCTATCAAGTCCCTCTCTCATTCTTTCTTTCTCCCACCGGTTTGATGGGCCGATTCTTGCATTGGCGGGCCTTGGGAAGGGACTCTTACTTGAAGCGACAAGTGTGTGCTGTGCAGCTCTTCGGTACCGTGTAGATGTGCTGTAAATCTTTCTTCGATGCCGTATATCCGACGTAACTTTACATACAACAGTTGAATCTCAGAAGTACAGACAAAACTAGGTTTCCTGCATTCTCCAAACGCCATATAACCAGTTCAAGAAAGAACGCGTGCCGTTAGGTGTCGCCAAGTCCAGCGCCGGGTAAGTGTTGGAATGTATTAATAGCCTTGTAGGCATACGTTGATGTGACTGGTAATGAAATGCCTGTCGATTAGTCTATAACCGATGGATTTCGTAGATATCGCTCAAAACACAAGTGAGCCAAAAAAGTATAGAAAACGCGTGTATGCGTGTGTGGATGTGCAAAAATAAAAATGCTAGGAGGAAGATTGTCAAAAGACGAATGAACAAATGGAAAAATGAGAATGGTTGACATAAAGAGGAGACGAGAAAAAGTACAGAATGGCCAACGAGTAAAAGAGCTCGGGGGATTATTATGTATGCATGCGCAGATATTAATATGTATGCGTAGAATAACATTTTAGTAAAATATAAAACATGTCTTCAATTATAGCTTTTGACACACACATTTGTATAATGCTTATATGAAATGCACCACGTACCCTGTTTAAAGTTATTTCGGAAATTTTCAATTGAATTTTTTGTTTTAATCAAATAATTTAAGTGTCATTCTAGACTAATTCCTTTCTTTGATTTTTGATATTTCTAATTTTATATTGAAAACTATTTTTTAATTAGTTGATTATTTATTTTTTTATTCATGTATGAAATGTATGTATTGTGGTAATTTTGTCTAAAAATAACACTTTCGAGAAAGAACATCGATTTATTAGAAGAATGTATATACAATATGTATAAACAATAAATATAGTGATATTTGTAGAAATTATAACAGTTCTGACTTATATCTTTCATAAAATCATAATTCTTATCTTTTATTTATATTTTCATGTATTTGTTCGAATAATTAATAAACAAATACAGATTTTCAAAAGCCAATAAAAAAAATGTAGGCTTAATTAGGCTAGCATATTTTGAATAGCAAAAAAAAATCAAATGATGACCACACAATGTTTTCAAGGATTTTTGAATCATCGTTAAAATTGCTAGAAAAAATAATATTGACATGTATGAGTACACTTCCAAGCCAAAGAGATGATGCATATCAGATACCAAAATAAAATTGAAATCTTATTTGCAGTTTAAGTCGAGGCAAATTTCAATTAATATTAAGCATATAAAACTTCTAATAGAAATAGAACAAGACAGATTAAGATTGCTCTTTATCTCATTTTATTCACACGCGAGCTTCTTCGTTAATCTCATATTTGTGAGGTAATTTCACTTTTTTTAATTCATACAACTAACCTCTTGGCTACTGTAATTACGCTTTTTTCATATGACATTGAATTCCGTCCCATGAGAAACGTTACAATAAGTTTCATAAAAATATACTGTCATATGCGCAGACCTTTATTCATTTTTTACATCATTTTAATTCCTAAAAAATATAACTAAATATCTTCGATCGACATATAAACTAATAATATTTATTCCATTAATTAAATTTAAAATGAAAAAAAGTCGTTATAAATTATATTATATTTTATAAATTATCAAAATCAACATCTTTTTCGTATTTATTTCGAATAAGATATATTATTTTATCTTTTCTCAATATATAATTTTTTAATTTAAATTCATAAATAATGTAGATAAACATAAAATTTTATTTCTGCTTTACAGTAATTAAATAATAATATTTGACTCGATATTTTTTATTACTTATACTTTTTTAAAATATAATAATTTAATCAAGTACTTTATTTATTAAATTAATTGAATTTATGCAATTGAAATGCAAAATATATACATCAATAAAAATATCTTAAATTTTTTATTACATTATAGAAGAAATTAGTTGTCAAATTAACAAAAAATGTTTACCAAATTTTATTTAAAATGTATTGATTAATGCTTACTATGAAAAATTGAAATTATCAACTTACTTTTGAAACAGCCATGATCATATTCATTATATTTATGATAAAAATATATCAATGATTATTTAAATTATCACAATAATAATTTATAATACGATAAAAAAATATTACTTATAATTTAGTTTAAATAAATTTTTAACTGAATGTTTTTAGAAAAATAAAAATAAAAAATTTTGTTTTAAAACTTGTAAAACATTAAATTTTATTTTTTACAAATTTTTTAATAAATGGGTGATACAAAAATAAAAATTTTAATTAACCTATTGCTTAATATAGTAATACACATATATGTATATATGAAGGATTAAATAGTAAATACAAGAAAATTCGTTTTGAAAATCGATTTAAGATTCAGAACAGAATTGTTTTAAGTAGAGTTCAAATAATTTATATAATATAATGCAAATAATATTTTTAATATTAAATAATAACTTTATTTAGAGATTTTTCAAAAAATTGTTATAAGATGTTTTTTATAAAATTATTTCCCATAAATTGAGGAATATGTCCAAAAAGTCATGTTTCGAATATTTATTTATCAAATCATAATTTTTCTATTTGTAAAATAATTTTGAAATAAATAAACAAAAATATAAATAAAATAAATATTTCAACGATAAAAATTTTCGATAAAATAAAAAATTTTAGTTATTTATTAAATTTTTACTTAATTATGAATTAAAAATATTATCAAAGAGATAAACCTAAAATAATAAACTCTATTATGAATATCAAAAGATTTAATAAAAAGTAAAATCATTTTTAATTTAATAAAAAGTAAAATCATTTTTAATTTAATAGCAGAATATTAAATGTGAATATTCATTGGCTAAATGTTTATTCAAATGAGAAAAATTCAAATTTAAATTCATGTATGAAGTGCTCATACAAAACATATTTTATACAAATTTAGATAATTAACAAATCTATCAATAGATATTGCAGTAAAAATATTATTAGAAGAAAATAATTAGTTTATATTTTGAATTAATAAAAATACAACGCGACGATGTTCATAATGTTAATAATTTATAATACGATAAAAGATTGTTACTTAAAATTAAACCAAAATTTTTCAAAATTCAAATTTATATTTCATTGATGACTAATTCATTGTTAAAATATTTTTTAACTTTATGAATGGTAAAAATAAAAATGTTAAATATAGTTATAGTTATACATTGTACAATGTAGTTAAAATCTAATATAATAATAATATACATTACAAATTAAATTTAGGAAGCTTATTTTTAATGCGAATTTTACAAGTAACGTTAACTCTTTGAGTATGGTAATTTATTTAATTGAAAAGATGTTTAACTTATAATCTTCTTGAACATCTATCTACACACATACAGTATGTGTAAAAGTAGAAAGATAATATTTTTTTACTTGTTCTTAAAATTGTAAATCTTGTGTATCTCTTTAGAGGTTAGATGTATGAAAAGTAAGTACATATTGTGGTTACACGACTAAAACTTATTTCAAGAGATTAACTATTTGATATCTACCAAAATAGATCATTGGGTAGTGAGAACGAATTAGATAATCGAACGAACTTAATATCTAATGTTTTAGTGATTTCTCGTCATCTAATTAGTTTGCTTTCCTATACATATTTGAGTCAATATACAGTACTTATAAATCATAGGAACTACAACTATTGCGAGTAACTGTGATATTTTCTACCATTACTTTTATTACTTTATATAATATTTAAATAAAAACTTTTTATACAACAAGTTACAAATGATTAAAATCAATTGTAAGTGTTTTATATTATATTCATTATCAATTTTTCCTTTAAATTGTTTTTTAGTTATCTTCGACATTACCGTTCATATTCAGTTTAATAAATTTTGCGTATAATCATTGATAGACATTTTGTATTTATTTGTAAAAAACTTTCACAATTTTTATTCTTTATTAATTCCATTATTTCTTTTTTAGATACTTATTGGTTTTAAATTAGAAAATAAATTATTTTTTGTTTACCGATTCTTTTCAAAACTCAATCGAGGTCCTTTCAATGCAAAAAAATTTGGATAATATTTATAATAAAAAGATTTTATTTAAGAATATAAAGAACTATTTTATGAATTAGCGATAATTGATTAGTATTACAATACTATACACTATTATATCAGAAATACAAATTTAAAGAATTCGACATTCTTATACACATTTAAATGTGAATTAAATTTATTTGAAAATTATTTAATTTTTAATTTAAAATATTTTTAGAAATAATTACTAATCTATTTAAATCATTATAATAATTCTTTATATATAATTTGATTTTAATTAATTTGTTATTAAAATAAAATTTGATAATATGCAATAAAATATAGACTCAATTAAGTAATGTTGTTATTACGAATACGATTTTTTATAAGTAAATAAATGAATTGAAATTTTATTATTAACTTTGCAAATTAACATATTTAGATTTTTCCATTATATAACTAAATTTATTATAATAGAGAAAAAAGGTTGTTTTCAAAAAAGGATGTTCCTTTGACGTGACATCTCTTCCCTTGACGTTTTCACTATAAATTTTGATGAACCATGTGAATGTTTATTATTGAGACTGACTTTATACTAATTCAGGCGTGACCATGTATAGCGTCAAGCAAAAGAATCTTCTGAAGCGATAGAGCCATATCAATCAAAATAGATTTCTTTGGGAGTATATAGATTCATGAGTTATAGAAGCTTCAGTTAACTGACTGCAAAAAATTATATCAAAAATAGCTTCGACACTATTTTTTAATATTATGAAATAAAATTTCTAAGCGTTTTGTTTTGTAAATATAATTGAAGTGAGCTTTTTATTTAATTCTGAAGAAAATTCATTATTTATAATAGATTTGGACTATTTATACATCATCTATTAATCAAAGAAATATATGAATGTTAATAATTTGTATTAAATTATTTATTAAATTATTCTTTCTTGGTCGTTTAACTTTTTATGAATTAATTAATTAACTCAGTTAATTTAAAAAAAATTTAAATAGTATTTAAAAGCCAAATAACCTTTAAAACATGTAATACTTTACTTATTTTATATTCATTATCTTATATTATTTACATTTAAACGATTAAGAATTTCTATATTAACTTGGATGAATAAATAGTAATGAAATTATAAATTAAAAAAATTATGGACCTGCAAATATGAGTACGAAAGTAATAAATTATTTATATAATTAAGTATCATAAATTAATAAAGTCAAATAATTAAAATTTTAAAAGTTAGTCAAATAAATACTTATTGTATTTTAGTATTTTCATAACTAATGAATTATAAAAATCTACTAGTAGTACATTTTTAAAGACTATATTTTATAGAAAGTTTAAATTATTTGCATTTACCAAACTGCAACGACTATGTAACTCGTGTTTTCAAAACCACAGGGAATTATATTTTAGAAAAGACATTATAAATTGCAAAATATTTAATTATTAAAATGTATTAAGATAGTAAATAAAATTCATCTTTGTTAGCTTTAGATTTAGAATATAAATGAATAAAATTTACAATATTATTATACTTGATTTTGAATAATTTAAAAATAATTTTTTACTATTTTTAAAGGAGGATAGATAGTCACTAAATAAATAAACTTCATTACATATTTATATTTACAAACTAATATTTATAAAGTACTTATTATTCAACGATCAGGTTTTTTGTTTCTTCTTTATTTACACGTAATTTAAAAAAAATTACTTTATAAAAGAGTGTTTAAAATTTGTTTAATATTTAAAAGTTAAATTATTAATATATAGCTTGCTTAATGAGCTGTAATGATAATAAGTTGTTTTTATTATTTTTCTGCATTAATTCATCATTTTTCGTCAATACTTTTTAAGTTTCGGCTTATTTTTACATGTTCATATGCATATTTCAACGATAAATATTTTCATTACTACGCCAAAAGGCTTTGGTATTTATTTATTTTAATTTCCATTTTTTCAAAAAACTAGCATAAAAATAGTTGTTTACAAAGTTGTGCTAATTTCGATTACTTTTTGTTTCTAATTTTTGAAAATCTTTTTTCAAAATCATGTTTTTTGAACTATCCTTTAAATTCCTTGTACATTCTTCAACTGAAATTGAAAGATCTTCTTTCGATATTACTATATAAAATTTTAAACAAATACTTTTTATACTCTTTAAAAGTATATGCTTACATTTAAATATTTCTAATTTATTATCAGCATTTGCCTTTTGTAAAGACAAAATCGTATTTTTCATATCGTTGTCTAAACATTTATGATAAATTATAGCTATTACTATATTTTTCATTTTATATATATTATTAAAGATTACAAATCATAATATTTACTTAAATCGTAAAATAATTTAATAACTAATTTCTAAACTTGCTTTCAAGGCTGAAATGATTCTTATTCTATTTACTGATCAAAAAATCATATTTAAAATGTTATAAATATGAAACAGTTCAGGTGTTACTTTAAAATTTCGGCACAAACTCAATAATTTAAATTTATGAAGGGTTTTTCTTCTGACAAATATTAAAACATTGAATATTAGAATGAAATTTTTTTTATTATAAAATTAATATTAACATATACATTTCTCAAATATTATACGTGTTATTATTAGTTGAAACTTATTATAAATGTTACACTACTACATAGTGTTATGAAAATATATTTATTTTGGTTTTAATTTTATTTTCAGTATTGAAATGAGAAAAACATCCAGTCAGTAATAAAATAATTTTTAGCGAATGAATAGATACAATAGATTAGAATTTAAAGTAATATTACCAAAGTTAAAGAATATTACTCAAAAATTTTTATTTGTTACTTTTTTTAATATAAATTTATTCATTAACAACAGACATTGATATCAATTCTATATTTGATGTCAATAAGAAGGCATTTAGAATATTTTACTTGATAATATATAATTTTATATTAATACATATAAATAATGATGTAAATGATACTTATCTAAATAATAATATTTGTCTTAGATGAGGAAAATCATTATAAGACGGTGTCATCGGTATCCCCGCTGCCACCGCCCAATAACACAGAACTTGAGCCTACATTTCAACAAGCATTATTTCATAAACAACAGAGAAACAAGGTTGGATTTATAATAAGCAGACCGTGTGTTAAGCTAAAGCCGAAGTTTTGCGATAAAAAAAGGAAACTTTTTTCTCGGACTACAGAATGCCCCCTCTCTATGGTGATGAGCAGACGGTAAATCAGCAGCAATCAGGAAGCCTACAGACGCATAGCAACAAGTTTCCGGTAATTCGCATATTGTGCGATTGAGGAAAGTATCCGAGTGTGGACTGTATACCTCCAAACAGGGTGCATTTTGTAACTTTTCTCCGTATTCCACGTCTATAAATTAGAATTATTGTAAGATCAATATTACAAAAATTTGCCAGATTATGGTACCCGTACTTCATTTTGATAAATAATATAATATTGTATATTGTAACGCTTAAACTGGAAAATATATTTGAGAATGGGAAGACTTTTAATTTATCTTTGTACATTCGCGATGCATACTGAGGGCTAAAACTTTTTTAATATTATATAACAATGCTGTTAGGTATTTTTTTATTAATTGTGTAGAAAGAAATTATGTGTATTTAAATTTAAAAATCCTTTAGTCAGTTTCAACTCTAATATACTAACATTTCAAACGGTTTCAACTATCAATTATTTAATGAAATACTAGATACATACTTACTTTTTAAAAAAAATAAGACTGACCTAATTAACCTAAATAAAATTATTCTAATTATTGTTATTAAAAGTTTTTTAATAAACCTAATGTATTTTAAAAATATACTTAAAAATATAACCATAAAATTTAAAATAAAAATTAAGGACGTCACGAATAATAATCTTTCTTACGAATTAATATAATCTAACAATAATCTGTTTCTTTGCAATAAGCATGGATTTAAAATATGAAATCTGAAAATCTATTTAATTAAATTAAGAGATTCATATTTTTAAGAACTAAAATACATATTATTTTAGTTAAACTTTCATTTTATATATTTTTTTTAAATTTAATTTGCTAATTATGTTATTAATTTTATACTATTAATTAATCATGCTGTTATGTATATAATAAATTAGTTATTACTAAATTAATAATTTATTTTAATAACGGAAAAAAGAAATACATATAAAAATCATATTTATGTGTTCAAATGAAAGAGTATACAAGAAAATTGTTAAAATGATATCCAATGCTTTGTAAATGTAAAAAAAAGAAAATGTAATTGTAATTCTATTTTCTTATATTTAAATATAATAATTTTTTCATGCACATAATATTAAAAAGTACTTACTTATTTAAAAAAGTTAAAGACTTTTATAAAAGACCTGCATAATTTCAATATTTTTAATAAAATAAGAAAATATAAATTTTTAGATGATTTTTTAATTAAAAAAAACAATTATTCAAATATATACCAAAGAGATACGGAATTTAACTGCATAATATATTGCAACTTAATTATAATAAATCGAAGTAAAAGGTAAATGGATATAAAAGATAATTGAATTAATATTGATTTTCCACTTGGTTATAAAAAGTTAAAGAACAAAATTTCAACTTCATTTAAATAAAAACTTGGTTAATTTCGAAATATTTTTAAAACTCAGTGTTTCAAAATGATGCAAAATCGATATAAATTTAATGTTGAAGCGGGAAATGTCACATAATTTTAGGAAACCAACTATAGAATGTATGAACTTTTGTAGATTTCCTTATTGAAAAATGAACAGTTGAATAGAATAGAATTGAGAGCGTGAAAATAAACAAGCTATCAACTAGTTACTGAAGCGCTTTAATCCACATTAAGATACTTTCCTGATGCATCTAAGGGTCAATTACATGCAATTTGTTTGCCGGGTATTAAACTTTGTCAGTTTATTGTACGATAGCTGATGAGGGCGGTAGTGGTATTGCTTTTGCTGTTCCAAACATCTAATTTGCTTGCTTGCAATGAGAAGTTTCTCAGAGGTAGATAAAGGCCTTCATTAGAGAGGACATAGAATACTCATATGTCTACGCGTAGATATATATACCGTTTACCGGAAACACTTAAAGAACGTACACAATATTATGAAAATATATTTCGTCCTTAATTTCATTGTATCTTTTTCCCGTTTTTTTCACTTTTTGATTTTACAAAAACCTTCTTCAATTTCATTTGCTCTTTTTTATTTAAAAATTATGTACTTTTAATTCAAATTTTTTTATTTATTGTTATATTTTTGACCGACATTGAATAAGCACAATTTTGAAACATTTGGTTCTTATTTTCAGATTTCTCATTATATACATTATAATTGTAACTTACATTTCGTATAAATGAACACAATTATAGAATTCTAATTAATGTCTTTATAACTGTTTTACATTTTATATATTTGCAAATAGTTCAAGCAATATATTTACTAAATATTGATAATAATTCAAAATATAAATATATTGATACTTATATATGAATATATTTACATATATATTTTATTTATATACAATATATACATATTATAGTTATGAAAATAGTGATTTATTTTCAATCGAAATTGATGTTCAAAAGTAATGTATGTAATTTACACAATATATTTATTCGATTAATTTAATCACTTTTATAATCACTATTCTCTAAGGAGTAATAAAATGAATTATAAGAGATAGGTTTATAATTATTAATAATAATTCTTATTTAAATATATTTATATTATATCTGTCTTATTTTAAATGATTAAGAAATATTGCTTTTGCTCATTTTCCCTTTATCAAAATTATTTATTTGAATTTATGAAGCTTTTATTAATATTCCAGAAGTAAAAAGTATTTAAACACATGAGTATATAGACACATGTACATGCTATTTATGAATTTTTATTCAGAAATGTATGAGGAATATGTATAAAACTTATTATACTCTTTTTTCAAATTAATAAAAATAACTTACCTAAAATATATTTTTTAATTCCTAGAAAAGATTATTATCTATAATCATTTAATTTAGATATTTTTCAAACACAATAAGAATGCAATGAGAATGCAATATATATTTACCAATTTTAATAAACGAAAAGGATTTTTGCTATTTCAATTTACATTACAATTTTATGTCATAAATAAAATAATATAATAGAAATCATTCATTATTAAAATTATAATGCTAAATACTATATTAACATAATATAATATTTATAAAAGGATTTACACATTTAAAAATAATAAAATAAAATAATATTAAATTATAAAAAAGTTATCAACAAATTTTTTTATAATAATTACAAAATTATATTATTTCACGAGTAATATCTTATAAATTATATTTTAGTTATAGCGCAGTTTTATGTAATAATGTATTAACAGTGATATATTATACTTTATTATTATTTATTAAAATTTAGATTATAAATTTTCATTAAATATTAAATTATAATTTTATAATAAATATTTCTTAATAAACAAGTGATATTAAACAAAAATATTTATTTTTTATAAAGTAAGAAATTTTATATTTCACAAAGTTAAAAAATTGATCACAGTAGAATTTAAATTCTCAGCACTAATCTGCTATACAGAACTCTAGTGATTGAACATTAGTCTGATCGATGGCTTATTTCAAATTAAACACGATGAGTTTCTTATTGATTTTCATTCTGCAGAAAGTATATGTTAATATGTAACTAGAAATAAATCCTCAAGGTTTTAAGAAGAAACTGATTTCCTAGAATCAAGTTCTTTGATTTATTGCAATGTATTGTATTTATCTATAAATCTTTAACGCTTTTAAAATATTTGGTATTTTTTATCAATAAGTATTTTTATTATATTTACACCATAAAGTTCACGATACATTAGTGACTTTCATTTCATGATAATCATTTTAGTAGTTTTTATTTCATTGTTATCTTTTTTGTAATATTCGACACATTATAATTACTTCCGTGTTCTTATTAAATCAGTAATTGTCATTCTTAATTTTCATATACATTTAGTTGATTTATCTTCAAGTTTATTAAGATTCAGAAGTTTAAGTTTATTTTTTTAAATAAACTTCAATTTTATTTAAATTTCTGTAAAATACTAATAGAATAGCATTTATATAAAACATACAAAAATTATAAAATATTTCATCTATGATTAGTTGTTTTAGACATACATAAGATTTGAATTTAATTGAAAACAAATCATTGTTAAAATTATTTTTTATAAACATAAAAATATTTTTAATTGCAAATGTAAAATCTGATTTTTTAATTAATCTTACATGAAAAGTTATATTAGTCCGAATTAAACATATATGTTTTATATCTATATTTTATATATGAAATATTTTAATCATTTCCGTAGAACTTATGTAAGAATATAAACTACTACAACTTAAAAAAGAATTTGATTAATTTTGAAATAATTAATAATATTGTTGAAATTAATTAACTTGAAAAAGTTTTAGTTAACTAAATCTATCATTTATAATTAATCTAATTGAAAAAATAAATAATATTAAACATATAAGGAGTATCGATCAAATCTATAAGAATTGACTAAATTTGTAACTACATATTCAAAGAATAGAAATATGATTATAGAATCTTACGGTAATATACTATTATATTCCCATTATTTATCGAAACAAATACTTTTACTTCAAAATATATGAATAATATATGAACTATTTTTGATCAATTAACATTGTTTTTTTTAATATGTTAAATTTGTTAAAATTGTTCATAATATGCTTATTTTTATTAATATATAATATTCGTGAAGATGTAATATATACATTGTTTTTTCTTATGTCACTATTTTTCATTTTATTATTTTCAAATTAGCATATTCATTTTAAGTATACATTATCATATAATACTAATATTTAAAAATAATAAAAAATATTTTTAACAAATGAAAACTAAGCTATTAATATAAAATTTTGTATTTAGATTTTTCTTTTATATCTTATTCTCAAAAATATATATACGAATAGTTATCTAAGAAATTTGTTTTCATTCGTATTAAATCTTTAACTTTTTACAAATTTAAATGTAGCTTTGAATTAACTATAAAATTGAAATAATTTTATATTTCATATTGAAATAACTATAAAATTGAAATAATTTTATATTTCATATTGAAATAACTATAAAATTATGAATAGTTGTCTCATTAAAATAATAATTAAAATAATAATTTTATTTTTACAATTATGAAAGTTCCTACAGATATAAATATAATAAGTAATCTAATTAGTTTTTGTACTTGAAAAAAAAATACATTAAATAATTTTATATAGATTGATAAAGTTTTCAAACTTTAAAAAAAAATTTCTCAATCAGCTATAATTAATTTATAGAACTTTTAAAAAGCTAAATACTACTATTATTAATAATTGGAATATATAAATGAACTTATAATTATTCTATAGATTGAGCGAGAAGTTATACTATCACTTGGAGAGAAAAACTCTAAAATTCCAATTTTGCACGAGTACAAACAAAGAACTGCTGGAAGAGTCGCCATTGCTCCGGATGCACCAATTAAACAACAAGCTTGGGTTCACGAAGTGAGTAGTAATTAAATTTAAGTAATTTAAGTCATATAATTACGAGATTTATCTATCATCTCATGATCTTCATTTCTTATCATTTGAAAATAGCAAAACGTTTTTCGAAATATCTCGGCACCCTATTTTTCTTTTCTTTTTTACATTCTATATTTATTAACAAAATATGTGGTATTTATCTTGTATTCAATTCTATTTTAATAGATTCTATTCAAATCATCAAAGGATATTCAGTATCTAGCAATTTTATATTTTAAGCAATTAATTTTTCATTGCATAATTAAACGCATCGTCTTAAAAGAAGTTAATTTAAAATAATATCACAGCTTTACAGAATAATATGATAGTTATATTTAAAATTTAATAGAAAGTTTTAAACTAATTCAAAAAAAAAAGCTTTTCATAAATATTTGTCATTTATTTTATTTATTTATAGTAATATAATAAAAAGCTTTTTTTACATAAAGATTCATAGTTAAATCTATAGCTGTATCACTTAAATTTGAAAATTGTTTTGAATATCTTTATTTTGTTAACTCTTTTTTAAATTAATTTATAAATACAATATATATATAAATTTTAATTCATTATATTGATACATAAAAATTTACATTGATTGTGTAAATGTTTTAATGCACACTGATTATCGATATAGCAATGTATTATATTAATTTACAGAGGTAAATTAGGATTGAGAAATAGTTTCTATTCATTACTTGTTTTATTAATCCAATGCTTTATATCTGAATTAGGTGTCTCAAATGCAAGAATCAAAACTTGATATACGAAGTAGATCTTATCAGACCTCAGAAAATTATCAGTAAGTTTATGTTTATTACAACTTATAATATTATAATATAAGTCATAAAAAAAATATAATATAATAACTTATTAATTATTAACTTACACAAAATTTGAACAAATTTTAGTTTACCTAGTGGAATTATAACAACGAAACCTGTAAAGTTAGATGAAGAGAAAACAAAATCATTATCTAGAACATACAATACTATAAAAGATATGATATCTAGTCGATTTGGTCCTAATCGAAAAGATGTAGATACAGAATGTGAAGCAAATTTAAACAATGTAGCAGAAGAATTAAGAAAATCGAATAGAAGCATTAATGATGAAGAATTTAAAAGACAAGAATCTGTATTCCCTAAAACCCAAGTTCAAGATGTTTCCAACAATATGCAACAATATTCTAAAATTATCTACGGTAAAATTGATCACTTTATCAAATGTATTTTTTAAGATTTAAAAACATTTAATATCGTATGCTCTAATTAAATAGGCCAATATGGATATCCATACAGTTATAAAAGTGGTCAACAAAACATTCCACTTCCAGGACAACTGCAATCATCAAATCAACTTCAACCTACTTTACCAAGTGGTCAAAGCGCTCAACTCCATGTAACTCATCATACACCACTTGGTGGTATACAGACGGTTCATCAAACTCAAATTAATGCATATACACAATCTACTAACGTTATACAAAACTCTAACAGAGATTATATTACACAAACTCCAGGAGGGACAATAAACCAGGTGACACATTATGCTTTTCATCAAACATTGTCATAAACAAATAATTAAATAATTAAATATTTAATTAAATAATTAAATAATTAAATATTTAATTAAATAATTAAATAATTAAATATTTAATTAAATAATTAAATATACAATATATATCAAAATTTGTTTGTATGTATAATGCATTTATTATATTTGTCTACAGAACCAAATTTCAAATCCAGTAAAACATCCTATACAACACTTGCAACAACCATCTGGAATAGTAAAAAACAATGGTTCAAATTGTCAAAGTTCTCAACAAATAATTCACCAAAACCAGCATCATCAGAGTCCTCAATTTATCAAACAGCATACTCAAAATATGCATCAACGACAAATTATTCAACAGATACAACACTCACAGCAACAACAAAATTCTGTAGGCTTACCAAGTCCACAAAATACATCAAGAAATCAACAGCTACATTTTAATAATGGAAACGATGCAGTATTAAATTATCAACAGTATCAACAAAATAGACAAACAATATCTAGGTCACATATCGATTTACCTAGTACATCAAGACAATTAATACAAGAGCTTAGAATTCCTAGTCAAGAAGTATATTACCACTATAATCCAAATAGGACAAATAGATATGGTACACCTCAAATATATTCAAAGAACGACAATAGTCATCAAGAAAATGAATTCCAAAGAAGAAGTTATAGAAAAAGTATAGAAAAAGCTTTTTCACAGCCACACCTATCATATAATGAAGGAAGAAATATTAATGATGAAACGGATGAGATTAACCCAATAATTACAAATCTTAGATCGGAATTTGTAGATAACAGAGAAAAATATGAAATTTCAGTGGAAGAATCTCATACAGTACACTTCGGTAAAAATGGCTCAAGAACTACTATAGAAGAATATTTACCAGAAACGAGCTGTGAAATTCGTTCAAAAGAAATAAGATCATCTTTACAAAAAGACTATCAAGAAGATCAAGCTCCCGAAGGTCAAGAATCTACAGACACAACAATACAGGAACATATTGAAGAGATTCACAAAAAAAGTGAAATTGAAATTTGTCAAGATTTAAAGTCAACACCTAAAAGTATTGCAAATGTAGATGGTAAAAAACGAATTGAAAAATCTAAAGTGATAGAGAATGCAAAAAAAACTTTAATAGGAAAAGACGAATCAAGTTTCACAAAACGGGAACCTATATTATCATATATTTCGATCAATAAAGAACCGAAACTTTCTCAGAAGAAAAGTGATTTAGAACATGGGATAGGAAGATTAAAAATACATCAAGGGTCTGGCTCAGATTATGATAAAGCTGGACAAAGCTCTTCAAATGTAGATTCAGGTAGAGGATCTGCTGTTTATTCTAGTAGCAGAAGATTACCAGTAGAAGATTCCAATCATACACAGGGTTAGTTAAAATACTACAGAATTATTTTAATACTTAAAAAAATAAATACATGTATAATGTTATTCGTTAAAGAGAATTTTAATAAATTTTTAAATATTATCTAAACACAATAAAAAATTTGAAATAAATGGCTAATTTATAATTTTAAATTACATAAAATTAAAACATATTTTATAATAATTGTGACTTATAATCATTAAAAAATAAAAATTGAAATCTGATCTCTTTTGTTATTATCAATCTCATTGCAATACTATTATTGATTATATTAATATATACTGAATAAAAATCTATACATTTTCATATAAATCAAAAGATATAAATTAAGTATAAATAAAAACTTATAAAAATATATTAAATTATTTACTTTTCAAATTAATTTTCTAGAATATGTAAATATATTAATATTATATTTAAATTACAGGACAAGATGCTGAGTGGGTTGACATTGTTGAATCAGAGCTACGAAGTATTTTAGAACCAAAGGATATGCCCCCAGTGATGCATTCAACCCTCTCAGATACTGTTTCCTCAGTCACACCTCCACTGCCTCCTCTAACACCCCAAGAGAGTCCAGAAACTTCAAGGAGCCAATTTTCTACAAGGTGTTACATTATACTTTTTTAATCATTATCTGTATCACCAGTTTAATAGTAATGGCATATATAATTTTAAATTTATGAGCTTTTATGATACCTATTTATATCTTTTTAAGTAATTTTAACTTTTGTGTTTTTCTTTTTTCACTTTCATAATTACTATGAATAAAAAAACTACTGATTAAATATATTATTTTTAAACACTAAAATAATTAAAATTTTTATTATAAATATACGTAAAACTGAGTTTAGTAAAATAATTAATAAACTGTAGATTGAAATCTATAATATATATATATGTATTATAATGCAATAATAACACAAAAGATTCATTCACTTATATTTCTAAATTATTTCATTGTTAGTATAAAACTAAATCTAAAGCTAAAATTAAAAGAAACCCATCACTAATTTGTGCACATAATTATATTTTATATTGTACTTAAATATTTGTTATATATACCTATGTATGGGCAGTACCTTACTTAATTTCAGATAGTGGGAGGCGATACTTGTAGTCGTTTACTTACTAATATTACATTCACTTGTCGCAATAAAGCATCTCTTTTTAGATTGTTTTATTTATATAATTTTTTATTTTTGATCTAATTATTATGAGATGAATATATATGAGATACTATCGCTTATATAAGAGATAGTATCACGTGATCGGTTAATATAAAATTTTATTGTTTGCTTATCTTTTTCAGAGTGTTTTCGCGAGCTGATAAAAGCTACAACAAATCGTCATTTTTGTATTTTCTTGTTGCTCTTTTTTTATTTTAATCCTTTTCAAGTTTTCAACTGTATTTTTATGATTTTTTCTTTTTATTTAATATATCAGATATTCATCTTTTCATATTTTACAGTCGGAGATCTCGACTTTTTTCAATGTATTCTTTAATTCTTTTTTCAAAATTTTTATAAGTTAAATTTTCTGTATTATTTATATCAATATTTTTCAAAATATCCCTTCTTTTATCACTTTTATTTTTTCATTGATTTTAAATCGTTTCTTATCATTTCGTTTTCATTCAATGATTCATCTTCATTTTTATTTAGTTATTTATTATGAGGTATACATTTTATATATATCAATTTTTATGATAAATCTACAATATTTTTTTCTTTTATTTTTGTTACTATAATTTTACTTTTTATTAAATAAAAATATATCATATTTAAAAATCAAACCAATTGAAAGATTTTATTTGGTTAGTATTTTATTATATAGACAAAAAATAATACTAAATTTTTGAAGGCCTAAAGTTATTTCTAAATTAAATGATCATTTTTAATTAGGAAATTAAGAAATCAAATTTTTTATAATAATTTTATGACAAGTCTTAAATCTACTGTATTATCAATTATTATATTGTTTTATTTTTTACACTCTGTACAAAACAAGTATAAATTTTTTTCCTAGCCTTTATTTTTAATATTTTGTATTTTAATACTATATGACCAAAAATATTACATTTAAAATATTTTATAAATTATTTTTTTATACACAATATGGTTTATACACACATGCCTGTGTATTTACTGCTAACACATTTGAAATTTTTTTCTTGGATATTGTTTTTTTTATCATGTTTTTTAATTTTCTGTTCCATTAATTTAGATTTCATGTTTTCTTTTTTTTACTGTGTAAAAATATCAATTGAATTGTATACTGTATCACTACATGAGCTTTTACATTAGCTTACATAGTGATTTAAAAAATTTTGTAGATATGCATTTAAAAACTTTCATCACTATATATGTTTTATTCAAAAGTTTTTGTCATACAAACGTCCATCAATGATCCTTTAAATTCATCTTTTAGCATACTTTTTAACCTTTCCTATGTTTTTATAGACTTTAAATTTTCAGCCAATAGTATAACTTCATTTTTTCAAATTCATCGATCCAATTATTGATTTTTATTGGATAATTTACATTAACTTTTATTTAGTTTAAATAAATAATAATATTAATATGAATTATTCTTACAAATTTATTTATTGATATCTTTGCAAAAAATATTTCTTACACTTATTAGTATTATTTAAAATATTTAATAAAATAAAATATATAATAAAATATTTATTTTTTATAAATAAACAGTAATTTAGCATAGTTATAAATGCATGTGAATTAATTTTCTTCATGTTTATAGAAAAAATAATAAAACTAATGTATTTTAAAATAAATATGAATGTATTCATAAAATTTTTATTCCATATTTTTTAAATTAAAATTTTTTTTCATTATAGTTTATCTTATGGAGTGAAACCAAATTATGGAGAATATGTGAAATTGTTTGAAAAGAAAAGCTATCCGAGTAACATAAAACATCGTGGTACATTCGCTTCAAAACAAGAATCAACGAAAAAATTTAATCACCGTAAGTAATTAATTTATTTGGAACATTATAAATCTATTACAGACATAAAACAATTATATCACACTCTAAGTTAAAGTAATAAACATATTGTTTTAATATATAATAATAATAATAATAATAAAATATTCAATAACTAATATATTTGATTAACTTTATTTCTAGAAAATTATTTAATTTAATTTAATTTTTAAAATAATATTAATCCTAAAACATTGCTTTAAATTACCAAAAGTTTTTGGTATGGAAGCTGGTGAATTAACATCAACAACAGGACTTGATTTAGATTCGATGTTAGATAGAAGTGATTCCGATTTAAGTACAAATGATGCACGAACTATTAGAAAACAACTTGAAGGCCTTGAAAACATGTATAGTGAAGTATGTAGATAAATATATATATACATTTTAAATAAATAATTTTTACATCTACAATTGAGACTAGATTAATTTAAATTAAAATTAAGAACTAATAAATATAAATTTATATATTTTTATTATAATTCAAATATTTTGAAAAGGTTTTAAAACTCCTTGGTGGTAGTGCAAAAAAAAGAAAGAAAACACGAGGATTAGCAAGTTATGGATCTGTTTCATCTTTACCAACTTCATCAGTATCATCAAGACCTATAACAAGATATCATGATAAAAGAAGATCTCATAACACTGATGATAAAGTGAAAAAAGTTAAAGATATTAAAGTAAATAAAACTCATAAAATACCTATGTCATTTTTCACTTTTATACAGTTACTTCTATGCATTTATATTATTTATATTATACACCATTATCATTATTAGTTTTAATTTTTAATTCATCAAATAGAAAATAAATAGAATAAAAATTCAAAATTTAAATTGTTATTTTTTATGCTCATTTATGAAATTATAAGTTATAAATCTTACAATTTATAAACAAAAAAATTAATTTAAAACATTGTCAAAATAATTTTAAATAATTTTAATCGATTACATTATTAAAATAAATTTTGATTAATTATTATTGATTAATAATTGAATTAAATTAATTTAAATAAATATTGATATTTTCAGAGTATTAACAAACGTTTTCAACGATTAGAATCTCATGTAGTTACACTTGCACGTTCGGTAGCTCATTTAAGTTCAGAAATGAGAACCCAACATCTGGTGATACAGGTATGAAATGCAATATCTATTAACACAAATTGATTCGAATAAATGTATGTGTATGCATATTGAGGTGGCTGGAGAGAAAAAATATAATTGTAGTTATATTTTTATTCACTTTCTGAATTTATCGATATGATTGTTGTGTATATTTGATTGCTCTTAAAAAAGCGTTTGTGGTATAAGCATAAAGCTTGTGGTCTGTATACTTACAGTGTTGTAGAAATTTATTCATATTGAAAAGAATGATTGTTTTTTATCGAGACTATCAAAAAAGCGATGGACTTTTTAATTAAAGCGAAACTTTGACTTCTATTCTTTCGGATAAAACTACATCACACCAATGAACACCTTTTGTTCTACTAACCCTTCTTTTCTACACATTGATATACAACACTGATATGAAACTTGACGCATGAAGATATAATTGAACATAAAATAAACATATTAATATTTGGAATAACAATTAGTGTTTAAAAATATTAATATTTTAGGAAATGGAAACTATTAGAGGTGAAATAGCAGCACTTAGAACGCAAACAAACATGGCAATGGTACGATCTCAGTCTCAGACAGTTATTAAGGATTCTGAATTACCAGCGCTTTCAAATCCCTCTAGAGTAAAAAAATTAACAAAATTTTTTGGCACAGAACCACCACTGATCAGACTCTTTCTACGAGAACTTGGCTATGAAGTATGAACTTTCAATTTATTTTCTTTTCTTTTTTCATAATTTTTCCTTCATCATTTTACTAATATTTGAAAAGAGTGAATTTTCACGCAAAAATATTTAAAAATAATATTTCTTTTTATAAAATGTTTTATAACAATCGTTTATTAAACTTATTATTAGATACTTTTTAACAAATTCAGTATTAGAATAGAATTTTCTTCTGAACATTTTAATAAACTACACATTGTATAACTGTATTTTATTATATAATAAGTAACATATTTTGATAATTGTTTATTAATTTTTGAAATTAAATACATAATATATTTTTTGTAATAAAAAGTGTCAAATGCAGAATTATTTTTATTTTATTAGATTGATATGAAATAATTGTACTAAACATTTTTAATTTTTAACATAAGTTTCACATTATTTAAATACGTATAAAATTATACTTCAATTATTTAATCGATATTTTTTATCTTTAAATACATCAATATTAAAATATTTAAATTATTAACAAATATTAATGGATCAAACATAATTATTTTATCTTCAATTGTACAGATATTAGAAGGCATTTATATTACATAAAATGTAAATTATTAAATATAAATAAACATTAATATCATTGCAAAATTAAAAATTTAAAAAACAAAAATTTTAATAAAAATAAAATAAAAAATCATTTTAACTAATGCAATGAAATTTTGAGTAGATCAATACATGAAATACAGAAAAAATAAATAAATGTGAAGGGAAAATAAAAAAGTAAGAATTAAAAAATTTATCAATTAATAGATTCTTTTATTCAGTAACACAGTAACCCAAACAGAAATTAATGCATATTTAAATTTCACACTAATGTATTTGATTACTATATTTGGAAATTTGTTAATAATGTTCACAGAAATATGCAGGAGCCTTTGAAAAAGAGAAGGTAGGAATGGTAGAGTTACCATATTTAAGTGAGGAAAGATTACAAAAAATGGGTGTACCTCTTGGTCCAAGACTCCGAATTCTACAAGAGGCAAGGATATCTGTCTGTAAGGATACTGTATATGTAATCTGAAGAATATATCCGTGAAATTATTTAATAGTTAATACTCGTTTTATTCATTGGTTCTTCACTCTAAGTGCAACCATATGAGAGACTTCTTACAATGAAAGTCCAGCGAATAAAAAACAAAAATCCACCTTTGCCAAAGAGAGAAAAAAAGACATTTTAACGATTAATGCACTAACTTTGAAAGAAAAAGGTCTTTTAACTCATTCAATCGCGTGCAATCTACATTTTGTTTTCGCTCCAACTTCAGCTAATTCAAACATTGTGACAGACTGATTTATTTGTATTTATATCTTCAATGATACATTCCGATAAGAAAATCAAATTACTCCTACTTAATATAACTTTTTTATATATGTGGAATATAGTTTATGAACAAGTATATAATTCATCTTCTCATATTTCTTTTATCATTTAAACCACTGATAACGTATTTAATATTTTTATTCTAACAATAAATAGTCTTCTCTTTCATATAAATATAACATTAGATATCATTCTGAAATATATTTAAATTAGGCTGTAAATATTTGTAATCTAACTTTGAACTCTATTGAAAATTATATCAATTTATTTGATATATATTAAATTATTATGATTTTTTAATTATAAATTACTTATAAATTCACGATTAATCATAATTTTGATACTAATTGAACACAAATTAAATTAAAAATTTTATATTTAAAATACTTTAAAGACATTTTTATTTGTTCATATTCTAGTCTGGTATTATGAGACAATTCTATTTAATAAAAAAAATATTAATTTTGATATAATATTGAGTATTTTTAAAATATTCAAAATATTTAATTTATAATAATCTTGTTTGGCATCTTAATAAATGCTAATCAAATAAATGTATAATCTTATACTTAAATATTTAAATTCATTTTTAACGTGTAATTAAAACAATCTGCACATATAATAAATGTACATATACATGCATATAAATATAATAATAATACAAAGCTTGTTTTATTTATACGAAAATAAAAATTATCTAATCTTACCTCGTTTAACAAATATTGTTGAGCGCACAACATCCCTTTTTTTTATAAAATATTAAAATAAATAAAATTATTTTACATAAAATTAATAAAGAACTAAGATATAAGAATTATTAACCAATTACATACATTTTTTTCAATTTAAAGAAAACTAATTTCGTATATTTGCACAAATTTGCGTTGATTTTTTCCATTATATGCTTACTTGAAATGTATAAATATATCCTTTGAATTTGATATTGATTAAGAATTTTATAATTATACTTAATTATAAAGATAAATAAATAAGTGTTATATTTACTGCTGTTTACCAACATATTAAAATAATAAATAAATATATATATATATATATATATAATAAGTTAATTTAATCTTATTTTGATGAGTTAGGCATAAAGTACAAAATAAAAAGTGTAATATAAATTCACAAATTTGCCCATTTTTTATTCATTTAAAACTCTTTCATTAAAATGTATAATCAATGGCTGTTTTTTGTCAAAATAAATTCTTGAGTAGTATATGTTTCAAAACACCCATACGATTTTTTCCTAGAGATATTAATTTTATCCTAAATTATATATTCTACGAATCCAAATACCATCAAACTAACTTATCAAAAACAAAAATTTTAACAAAAAATGTTAAATTGCATCTAATTTAACGAAGCTTCTCTGTTTAGTTTTAAGCTTAATATACAAATATTAAATCCAAAATGTTTTTTATAACTTCTAATAAAATCACTGATTTTGTAATTGAAGCCAATTGTTTATCTAAGAGCCTAATATATTGTTTTACTTAAATTTCCAGATTTTTAATTAAAAATACCTGATCGTATAAATCAATTTACTTAATTCATAACATAACTTTTTTTTAAAAAAGTAATTCTAATTTTAAGGTCTAAAATGAAAAATGTGAACATATAAATGTCACGTTCTAAATAAAGGCGATATGCTCCGTTTCAATCCAAGGAAAATTGCACACATTTAGACTTAGACTCTCAGGATCAAATTGAAACCTTCACGTGCACTAACTTATTTATCTATTGAATATCTAATATAGCCTTCTAAACTTACATAAGTATATATATAATTATAAAAGTAATTAATAGAAGTTAGTAAACTCTATGTAGTATGAATATTTGTGTTTGTATGTTTTGTTTATATTTTTTAGTATTGGAAAGCGATAAGAACCCAGTGTAGACACGATTAATAGTAAGAAAATGATTGCTTAACTCCGTATATTTGTTCAGTATTCTAGTTAAGTCGACTCAACCCTGCACAATAACTATTATTGTAATTTTTTTATAAGAAAAAATGATAAAATTATGATACATGTTAATATTTGAAATTGGGTTTATTTTAACTTAAAAAGACTTCATATAGTCTTCATATATACTCATATAGAGCGCAATACTAAAACTTGTAACCTATAGAAATAGGTTTCTACTTATATTATTTAAGTGCTAAAAAAATACATAAGCCTTGTCGATATTTCTTAGATAAGTTACATCACTTTCTTATATTTCTCTTTATAGCTCACTTTTATAAGTTTATTAAATTTTAATATTGGTTTTAGTCATATTTATTTGTATGTTTTGAACTTTAATTTCACGATTTACATAATTACATTTATTCGCAGTGCTTAATTAATTATTTAGAAATTTTTAAATTATAGATTCATAATTTATAATTATAAAATATACTAATTTATTATTATTTATAATATATTCTTGAAAATAATTTTTATTAAAATACTTATTATTTTATAGGTGTATTTTTTCTATATGATTATATTTAAATGATTTATTATTATTATTTTATAAATATAATTATAATTTACATTTTTTTAATTTTTCGTTTTGCAATTAGTAATTTTATAATACCCAAAAGTATAATACGTGGATTGTAGTTGAACAAATAAGTTACCTGTGTGTATGTCGTTTAAAAATAGTAATTTATTTAATGATATTAGTTATAATAAAGATGCACTGACTTAATATTAAAATAGTAAGGTTCGTGACAGAGTTTAGTATAAATTTAGTGATGATTCCGCTCTGTCTCTCTTCTTGCTATCGTTCAATATTTCAAGAAAAACGGTGAGAATCAAAACAAAGGAAAGCCATGTGCATCACACAAGGAAGTCGCAAGTGTCATAAGTGTCATAAGTTAAAGGAAAACCGTGGGAATCGAACAGAGGGAAGTCGTGTATTCATTACATATGTATAAAAAAGAAATCTTTTTATTTTTATCAAAAAGAATGTGCGTGAAAAAAGGTAATCAATCTATAAATATTGGCAGATAATTATACAGATGTATAATATTTAAGATTGCAGTGTAAGATTATATTTTTATCGGCTTCTTTTTGCTTGTTTATATAAATGAAATTTTTTAATCGCGCATAAAAGAAAGAAAACAATATATTTTTCTCAGGAATAAGTAAAGAACATAAAATCGACATAAAAAAATCTTTAATTATATAAGAATATTAAAACCTAATGTATAAGAAAAAATAATAGATCTATTGTAAAATATTAAAAATTCATTTTATATTTAATAAACAAAAAATATTAATAATAAATAGATAATAATAAAATTAATCAAGTAAATTCTTTCGTGTAATTTAGATAATTTTTTTAATTTATTTCTATTTTTCTTTTGAATGAATTATATATTATAATAAAATAAGTGTCTTATTCTTAATATAAAATGATGTGTATAAGAAATTAAAAAATCAATTACTAGTAATCTTTTCAAATAATTAGCTTGCTAACTATTTGTGTTTATGCATAGGTATTTTTAATTATATAATATAATATCATAATTATTATAAAACTTTATAAAATAATTTTTATTCTTAAAAAAGTATAAATTAATACAGTAGTATATGAAATTAAATACATATGATAATATATTGCGTCAAAATTTTCAATATATTTTGAAAAACATGTTCTATTAAACGTATTCACACAAAAAAATGATTCGTAATTAAAAATTTTATAAACCATACATCATTTATTTATGATATTATTTATAAATTAATTTACATTTTTTATTTTGATTTAATTAATATATTTATCGGTTATTATTTATTTTTAAATAATTTAAAATAAGGTTTTCTTAAATCATTTTAATGTATGGAACAGAATATTTTTCATGAATATTTTATTAAAAGAAAGAGATATATATTAAAATATTTAAGAAAACTATTTAAAATTGAGATAATTATTACTGATTTATATTAATCACTGTATATTCGGTATTAATATGAGTTTATTTACAAAAGATGCAAAAAAAAGAAAGAGAGAGAAAAACTCAACTTTTAGCAGGAAATGCACGATTTAGTAATTACGTCCCATTTTCTAGAGAACTCATATTTTAGTGGCTGTATATTGAGGAAGAGGCAAATAAAACCAAGATCAAGGGACAAAAGAAGTTACTCAATGAAATTGTTTTTGTTGCATCTCAAGTCGTGAAATAAAACAATTTATGTTATCGATTTAAAAGAAAATATTTTTTTCAAATTTTTATTACTTCAGATTAATAAATAGCTTATTAATTAATCTAATACATTCTTTTGGTTGGCTATTCTATGATTGCAGATTTAAAATGATTTTACAGATAATAGATAATATAGTATATTGATATGTGTAAAGAAATATTGTTCAGTGAGATAGTGTAAACTTGAGTTTTAAAGTGAATGGTATTATGATAATGAAATATTTCTTAGTTATTTATGTATAATAATCAAACTTGATACTTGGCTCCATAAAAAAGATAAAAGTTCATTAAGTAATTATAGATAAATAATACTGATAAAGACAGCGTATTAAATATATATAGGGATATTAAATTAAAAGTTGATGAAACGGACTGAATTTAGAAAAAAATCGATTTGAATTTGGAATATGAAGAGAAATTTTTGTATATACAGAAAAATATGTAAGAAATTTGTTATATAGTTTACATATAAAAAATGTAATTAATAAAAATAATATTATTACAAAAAAGAGATAGTGTTTCCATATTTTGCTAATTTTAATATTAGTACTAGAACTGAAAATATAATAGTTTATAACATTAAATAGGTAAATAAAGTAAAATAAAATGAATTTAAATTTAAATAATATTAAAGTATTAGTATATAAGAATAAAATAAGACTAAAAGAAACACAATTAAAAATAGAAAATGAAAATTGAATAAAGAAATTTCAAAATATAGGAGTAAAGTATGTTGATCATGTAAAAAACAGAAAAGTAGAGTCATATATCAAAGAAAGAAAAAATTATAATTGTAAGAAAAATCATATATAAAAATAATATTTATACATATTACTGTTAAAGAATATAATTTAAAAAATTTACTAAATATTTGATGAAAAGTATGGAGTTATTTAAAATAGAAGTATATCATTGGATTACAGAACCAAAATATATACTAATAGAATAAAACAAAATAAAAAAAATGAAAATAAAAAAATGCAACAGAACAGTAAAAACAAAGAAAGAATAAAAGAATCTAATAATAGTCAAGTTAAAAATCTACAAAACAAGAATAAAAAAATCAGAAACTAAAAAATGTATATGATAGAAGTCAAAAAACGGCATTAGATATTTTTGAAACATTAAATGGATAAAAAAACAAAGACAAAAATAAAACTAAAAATTCAGAATAAAGAACATAAAATAGATTAAAATTCAAATATTAACTAATATAGGTTAAGTAATATATAATATAATTGTACGATTAAGTTCTATAAAACATCTAAAGTGTTCTAAAGCCAAAACTGTAGATAAGCAAACATAAATTGATTAACAATTATTTATTTACTTAAATATCTTATAGTATTTAATATAAAATTCACTTCATTGCTATTCTTACTTGAAAACAATAAGTAAATTAGAAAATAGCTTAAGTCAGAAAAGTATCAGATATATTTATAAAAATTAGAAAATCAATTGATATCATATTCCAACTTCCTATTAAACACGATATATGTTTATTATCTTAGATAAATTTTTAATAAATTAAATGATTCATACATGCCTTACTCAATCTTATATTTAATTAGCTTATATTACTTAAATTTAATAATGAATGTCAAATTATCTATATTGATGATGATTAAATTATCTATATTTAATAATAAAATAATAGAATAATTAAGTTATTATATTTTAAAAAATGAGAAAAAGAGAATAATAAAATAATTTAAGCCAGATTAATGATAAAAATAATATTAAGAAGGCATACTGATTAGTTACATGGATGCAATTGAAAATGGATTGTTGAATGGTTATTTTAATAAATGATCTCATTCACATGTTCTAAATATATTATAAAAAAAAAAAAAATTAACACATTTATAATTTTTAAAAAATTTTTTAATTACATTGAATTTTTAACGATAATAAATTTAAAAAAAAAACATTATACATTTATAATGTATATAATGTACTAAAATTTAACAACTGTAATTAAATATTTAAGAAATAACAGAATATTATTTAACATGTCACTTCATTAGTATATTTTATCAATTTTATATATATTTTAAAAAATATTATAACTTAAATGGATACAAAAATATATTATTTTATTTATAGTAAAAATTAACTAAATTGTATTGGTGATTATGAAACGATTTTTACTTTGTGAGGAAAAACAAATATAACAAAATTTCTTGTGGTTAAAAAAAATGAAACATTTTATATATATTATTTCATAGTAATGAAATATTTAAAAGAAGTGTTTCCTAAATATTTTTTTAATAAAATTATAAAACATGATTTTTGTAAAAACAATTTTAAACTTGTAAAAAACTAAAATAGATAATACGAATAACTTCTTTTACATGATGATTATTAAAATTTCCTATATATATTAAAAATATATAAATGTACATTCATAAACATTTAAAAAATTATATATTACAATTTGCAGAATTTTTTTACTTTTGAATAATCTAGAATTTAAAAATTGAAGTATATATTTTTTACATTTTTCTTTTTATAGTTATATATAGTAAAATGTGTTGTTATATTATGAAAAAAAAATTTAATTAAAAATTGTAAAATGTTTAAAAAAATAACAATTTTATTTACAGTTAATTAAAATAATATAGTAGTATAAAATAAAAGTTTTAAAAAATCGCAACTTCTAAAATTTTATCAAAGAGCAAATTTTTTTGAAATTTATATACAACAATATATTTTATTTATTAATTTTTTCAAGCCTATTTAAATAAAAATTGAAATTTACATTCTGAAAATAATGAAAAAATTTGGAATTCTAAAAAGTTAAAATATTTTATTATTAAGTTAAAGGCAAGTAAATAATGTCGTATTTAATAAGCTACCATAAAAATACAAAATATTTTGTTATTTCACTGTTATCTCTCTAGTGTTTTCAAACATTTTTTGTTCGATAGTATACGACTTTTTTTAAACACTATACAATTTTCACTTATAGTTCAGGGTAAAAAATAATAATAAACAATAATTTTTACTATTATCACTAATTATAGTAACTAATAGAAGTAGATTTCTATAATTTCGTAGTACAAAAATATTTATCTATACACTTTATAAGTAATTTTTCACTAAAAAGATTTTCATAAATAAAAAATATAATATATTATGTATATTAACCATCAACTATATTGAAACCAAATTCGTGATGGAAAGTATCCTCTATCAAAAAATTATAAAAAAGTATTGGTATACTTACATTCTTCATTTTTTATTTCATCACTATTATTACGAAAATTAATAACGATAAAAAACTTTGTATATAAAGAAATCATTATATACAATAGCTCTTTTAAGAATTGAATCTTTCTTTAATATGAAAGCATACTGCCCATAAATTTATTTCAAATTCTGAGTTCCATTCGACATATATCGTTTTATAATCTATAAAACAGAAATCGAACTATGAATTGCCTTAATTTTTCTATTATAAAATAAATAATTTTGAAATTTGTTTATATAAACTCAATAATATTAAATTTAAAAATAAGTTATTATTCAAAAAACGTAAAAATTTCTATAAATACTTAATCCCTTAATTATGTTATAAAATATACTCAAATCTTTTCTATATTAATTTATAAAGAATATTTATAAAGTAAAAGACGTCAGATAATTATCACAAAAAATAAATTATATACAAATTTATCAAAATTTTACATAATTGTTTAAAAAATTGTAAATAACGTTTTATTCTTTATAATATTAAAAAATATTAAATATCCACATTTTAAAGAAAAATATATATTTTTAAATTTAAACATATTCAAATAAAAAATTTTTTATAACTACTTTTGATAAACAAAAATATTAAAATAAGTATAATTTTTTAAAAATTAAATTAATTTTTTTACATGTTGATGGCTTAACAAATTTTGCAATGATAATAGCATGTGTTATTTGATCCCAACGATATCAAAATGTCATGATTGTAAAGCACCGTAATATGAGTTTTAAGCTTTTACATTTCCTTTATAATAACAGCTTCTCAAAATAATAAAAGAATCAATATTAAATTGCACATTTTCTTTTATAGATTATAAGTATTTATTTTAATTAGTAAACAATATTAATATGATCTTAAAAATGATAATTATTATCTTAACTTTATTTTCTTCAACCTCAAAAGTGTTAATTATTTCCAACAATATTTTAATTATCTTAATTAAATGATAAAATCATGTTTATTATTTTTTCGTAATTTATTTAAACCAATTGTAATCGAAGAAGTAGTATTATGAATGAAAAACAATTTATACTGTTAAAATAATGTTATTAGTATTAATGGTATTGACATTATCTGTAATACTTTTAAAAAATAAAATAAAAATACTTAAATCTACATACATGTATTATTTTAATATAAAAGTAAATATGAAAACGTAAATTATTATAATGGTTAGTATCATTTTATCTAATCTTAGAAGAAGAAACTAAGAGTTTTATGACCTTGTCGTTGTTGATGAATTGACTTAAATAAAATGTTTACTCGTGTATAAAAATAATAATACAATTGTAAATTCCAAAAATTGAAATTTTTTACTATTTAAAAAAGACTTCTTTCATGTATATGAATAATATTATGTTTATATAATTTTGTATTTGTAATACATAAAAAATGTTTTCTGTATAATAAATAATTAAAAGTATGTATAAATAATTCTCATATTTTAAAAATTATGTTTACAATTATTTAATATACTTTATACTCAACAAAATTCAATTTATGATGAATTTAAATATAGAAAAATAATTTTTAAAAGAAAATTTAAAAAAATTACAATTAAGCATACACTTGAACAATTTTGATCAACAAATTTACATTATGTGTTACGTAAATTATTTAAAAAATTTTATTTTTTTATGAAAGTAATTAAAAATATATAATTTAGATAAAATTTCTATATTTTTATTCCTTTGAAACCGTTTTTTTATAAACAAACTTTTTTAAAATTTCTAATTTAGAAATAACTTTAAAGCAATACCTTTTAAAATATGTTATAAAATCAGGTTTAAAAATTTTAAATTTTAGAAATGTTTAAATCATAATACGAACAATATTTAATAATATTACACATATAAATATACGGTACTTTGAATAAATCAATCAACAAAATTTCTAACATTATAGTATTTAAAAAAATTTTCAACAATGACAAACATAAATCTTTGAAGAGTGAGTGCTAAGAATGCATTGACAAGTCATTTATAGTAGTCAAAGGTCACTGCGATTATTTCATTAAAAATAATATTAGTATTTACTTTTTGATTTATATTTTTAGAATAAACAATAATTAATTTAATAAAAAACCAAAGTAATTAATTCTTAATTGAAATTATTTTTAAGGATTATTAAAAAATACCTGTCTTATATAATTTTTTTATGATAAAATCTTTACAAATGTTATAAAAATTATATAAAAATATTTTTATACATTTTTGCTCTTTGCACTCTGAACAATAAAAATTCAATAAATTAAATATTTTAAATTATTTAAAGTTCATAAAATTATATTTTGAAATAGATTGATTTTTCATCATTTTAATATTTATATACAATACTTCTTGATTTTTAAAATTTAAATTTTTAGGTATTTTTAGTCAATAATAGACGATTCAAATTCGATATTAGATTTTTAACAATTCATGTGACTATCATTAATTTATTATTAGAATTAGTATTATTATTAGTATTATAAGTTAACTATATACACATTATTTACTAAGAACATTTTTGATATCAATGAAATCATAACATCAATAAATTTCACTTTTCTGTAAAAACTGTTTATAAAAATAAATAAAATATAGTTATAATTTAAAGTAAATTATATAATATTTAATCAATGTCTTTTAATTTAAATCCTCAGAAATTGTTAATCTTTAAATCATAAACTATTAGTTATTATATTCCTAAGATTTTATTAAACGATCAAATTTTTTTATAATAAATATATCAAGTAATAATAAATCAAGAATTAATTAAAAATTAAAAAGTCTTTAAATATAAGAATATTTATATGTTTTATTTTTAAATAAAAGTATTCAAAATTATACAAATAACTGTATTTATTGCGCTGTATTATTCTCGCATAATAATTCATGTATTGAGAAAGATTTATCAAACTCAACAACAGAATATGAAAATCTGGTAATAGATGAAATTTTATAATGTAAACATACTAAGAAAACTTAATATATTAATACTTATAATTATTATAATATATATTTAGATATTGTTTTAATACACGGTTAAAAAATTTCAATAGAAGTAGTAATCAACTACATAATAGAATTTAAATAAATATTTTCTTAAAACACATGATACATAATATACATCAAACCAAACATTTGATAAATTTTCTTTCTTAAAGTACTGAATATTATTGATTTGTATGTAAATACAATAAAAGTTGAAAATTTTAATATCATTTTATTTTAATATTAAATTTAAGTATTAGTTCATTTTATGTTAATTAAAGATTTTATATATTCATATTTAAAAGATAAATTATTAATATATGATTTTTGTAACTATCTTTAAAAGAATAATAGGCTGTTTCTATTAATTATTAATATAGTATTAAAACAACTGAAATTTTGTAATATACTTATATTTACATAATAATATAATAATTTTTAAGGAACATAAGAATTATTCATTAAAAAATGAATTTCAAAATGTTCTTCATCAAGAAGAGTTGATTCAGCCATTATAGGAAGCACTATCCGATGTGAATGTGAAAAAATAGAAAATTGCATTCAATAAACAGATGTAAACTCTCAATTATAACATTATATAAATCTTATTCACACTACCTTTAGATAAAAGAGCAATTGGATATAAGCTTTTGTTCTTTATAATAACCGATGGACTAGATAATTTTTAGAACATAAATCTAAAAAATTAACAAAAGTATTTTCATAGAGTAATGAGTTTGATTATTTCGATGATTTTGCTCAAGTTTCGCTCTAGAAGATAAAATCCTCTTAGTGGAATACGTATAAGAAGATTTAAAAATAAGTTCAACATCAAGATTGCATAAATAGATTTTTTAAAGATCATTAATTTTCTTGATAATAAAAGTAATAAATATACTTTTTTAAATGATATCATAGTATATAAATATTTATATGAAATTTAAAAATCAAGTTTAAGATAATTGTTTGTGAATCGAATTTATTTTTTTAAATAGAAATTGAGTATGATTGTGATAATCAGTTGTTAAAATAAAGGTAAAAACATTTCTTAATAGACTTCTTAAAAAAGTTAAAAAGATATAAGCTATATTTCTGAGCATTTCTACAAAATTCAACTTAAATAATATATAGTTATCAAATTGTTTTTATTAAAACAAAAAATACCTTAATATGAAAGAGATACTAATGATGCCGAATACTAATATTACGCAGAATAGAATATTCAGACAAGTAAAAATAATTATAAGTAGATTTATCTTCAATTATAAATGAGATTCAATATTATAGACAAGTCAAAAATAGAAGACAGTAGCTCTCTTAATAACTAAATTTGAATACGTAGTACTTTCACATGTGTAAGAAAAGGCTATTTGGCTGTAACGGTTATTACATGAATTAATCATTTAATGTAAATTACGATTTTTGTTAATCAGGGAACAATAAAAATATATAATAATGTAATACTTATAAATTAAAATAACTTAAATATTAAATTTAATTTCATAATCTGTATTATAGTAAAGATTAGTTATTATTCTAATTAGTTGATATTCCAATAAAATTATTAATGAAAATAAACATTTTGAATACAATGTTTATGAAAACATAATTTAAATATATTAAATTTTAAGAAATAAGTCGAAGTACGAAATATGCAATTACATAAATAACGAAAAATATAACTTTTTTCTTTCTTTCATTTAATAGTACTCCATTTCATATCATTCAGTGGTGGTTCCTCTAAAAAAAGCAAATAAGGGCTATAGAAATAGTGTATAATCTACGCTGTTGAATTCTCTGCTCTAAAAACAAAATGACGTCACTCCTTTACCCTATTAAACGAATTAGAACACACAATTTCTTTCTTATTCCACACAGAAGATTATGCGAACTATAATATGCAATAGCTTACCTATTACTAATTACTGAAAATATTTGCTATAATATTTATTATGCATATATAAAATATTTATAAAAATATTACCAGTTAACTTTAATATTTTAATAATTTTTCAAAGATTAATAATTACTGAATATTTAATGAATATGCAATTAAAAATAAGTGTTTGTAAAATTAAAACTAGTATATATTAAAAGTAGATTTTTTACTCATATACCATGAAAGTTTTAATTTATCTGCATTTTATTTCTATAGAATAACATAACTCACTATTATGAGATATTCTAACTGTCGAATGAATAAATTATTGATATAATAGTAAATATAATGTTCAATATATTTTAATAATAGTCACGGTTAAAGTTCATGCTATATCATTTAATTATAAATATTGATACTCTAATAATATATATATGATAACATTTAAATACAATAAATATATTAACCTTTAATATAATTAAAAGAATCTAACTATGACTAAATATATTTCTTTCTTTAATTTTGATAAAAATTATTAATAATAGAACAAGTAATATATATTCATTATTTATTACATGGTAATTATCATTTTATTTTTTTATGCCACAAAATTAAATATTTTATTAAAAATTCATAGAAGTGAATATGACATATTTTTTGTGAAATTCTAGATCCAAAAAATCTATTTTTTATGAGAAACTATTCTAATCGCTTACACTAAATATTTCTAAACCACTTTATTTTTATGTGTTAAACTATACTAAATTATATCAATTCACATGATTTATAATACATTTTATACATTTAAATATTATTGATTATAATGGTTATAATGTAGGAATTTAGATATTTTTGTAATATATTCAAATAAGGTGTACAATAATAAATTAAACTATAATATTTTACTCCATTTACTTAGTAATCATTTTAGAAACTAGAATGATTTTTACGTTTAATCATCTCAAAAAGAAAGTCAAAAAGATATCGCATAAAAATTGTAGATTTTATAAAAATCTAAAGACAATACTATATTAAAATTATTTTTCAAAAAAATTGAGCAATACCGATAAATAAAACGAACGTACTCTGTTATAAGAATAAATTCTTCAAAGAGATAAGACTTATACTAACCCGTGCCCTCTATCCCCATTTCGACGCTCTAGTTATCTGGCCTCTTAGCCCTCGTCTCTCCCTCACATCCTATCATTAAGCTCAGAGACACATAGCAAGAATGACTGGCTCAACAATCCTATTCTTTGCTGCCGTTCTAGCAACGGCTGGTGCCGACATCGTTCAATGGAAACCCTGTCCTACCCAACGTGAGTAATTTATATTTAAATTATTATTCTTACTATGAATATCATTTATCATTATCTATGACATTCTGATTGTTATATTCATTCTTTTAGCACGAAATTATTATAAATTATTGAATTTTAAATATTAATACACATTGTATATAACTAAATAAATGTATAAAAAATAATTTTTAGTTTTTGAATGATTTTACTAAATTATTATGAATGTTAATTTAAAAATTAAATATTTAAATTTATATATTAAATTTATATATTAACATATAACATAAGCTGATAACATTAATCCTAATAAAATCTTTTTAAAATATATTTTCATTATGTTTTACATTTATTTTAAAATAATAATAATAATTTGATGTGATTACATTTAGCTAACGTACCTACATTTTGCGAAATTAATGAAGTGCGTGTCAATCCTTGCAAAGAAGCAGCACAAGGTAAAGCTTGTAACTTGAAGAAAGGCGAAGATGCAAAAATCAGTTTTGATTTTACTCCAAGTAAGTCTTTACATTTTTACAGATAATTAGTATGTAATTAACATAGTAGTTATAAATTATTTATACAATATGACAGTTAAAAATTCATAAATAAAATTATTCAATTCCAAAATATACGGTAGTGGTATATATACTTTATTTATTTTTTAAAAGATTAAAAATTCCTTTTAATCAAATTATAATAAAATTAATGCTTGACTTGTATTTTTTTAATAAAAAATTTTTACTTCATTTTTTAAATTTACTCATAAAATTATGTATTGCTTTAAAATATGTTTTTATTTTGTATATAATACAACTTTTTATGCACATATAAATAAAAAATTATTATTTTTTTTAATATTTTCATACAGTAACACACTTATTTAATTCATGTAAAAGTATTTTAATATAATAAACTAATATTCGAAATAATTTTATGTTTATATTATAAAATACATACGATATTATTTTAATACAAATAAAAAATCTAATATTCTGAAAATTGTTGAATAATATACAAGAAATTTCGAAAAAGAATTTTTTAATTTTAGAAGAATTTACATTCAGTGTTCTTTTACTAATTTTCATTAAAAATTATTAATATTGTAAAATATAATAGTATGCAATAAAAAAAATTTGCAATTTTATCAAAAATATTACAGATTTTTTTCCATTTCTAATATGTTTCACAAAAGTATTAGCCAATTTTTATCGTACATGCTTCTAAGAATTATAAACAATTCTAAATAAAATTATTTTTTTAATTATCATTTAATAAATATTAAATTTCAACTTAATGTATTAAAAATTCTAAATCAAATATAAATAAACAACAAGTTTTTTAAATATCAATGTTTGTTTAAATCAAGTTTTACTTATTTTTATCTTTATTATCATTATATTTACGCATTAATATATTTTCAGATATTTTCAAATATGCATATGTACTTACATTCATTTTAAAAGAAATGTGGATTAAATTTAAATTATGCAATAAAGATTTTATTAAATTGATTACGTTTAATTTATTCAACAAAATATTAAAACTATAATAAACTTCTTAATACGATGAAAAGCCTACTTGTTCAATCTTTGTCGTAGATACTAATACTGACCTTGTCTACAAATAAGATTTTTCAATCGGATGCTTAAACTACTTGTGTTTCTTATAAGATATAAATTTTATAAAAATTAGCTTTATTTTTTTATAATAATACCTAAGATTAAATTAAAAATAGTATAATTATGATCATCAGACATCTAAGGTTTTAAATAGTGCATCATCTTTAAATTATATAAAAGATAATATAGTTATACATAAGATTCCATATTCATTATTTTTAAAATATTTACGAATAAAAATTAATGAAGATAATAATATATGATGTAAATCTTTTATAATCTAAACATATTTAGTTATACAAATCCAATAATTAGATTCAAAATCCATTATTTATTTAGATTTATTATTTTTTGTACAGTATAAATGATAAATTTTTCTATAATATTATGTATTGCCATTCAAATAAAATTACCTAAGAATTAATCTAAGAATATAAATATAACGCAATCTTGTTGTACTAAAAATTAAATTATAGAAAAAACAAAAATATGTACTTTCAATTAGCGGTAATTTTCAAAACAGAAATACTAAGTCATTATAACAAAGTTACTTATTTATTCTCATAACTGAGTTAACTGTTAACTGTTGTATGTTATCTTGTTCATTTGCATACATATAATTCAATATTTATAATTTTCTTTAATATCATGATATGTAATTAATTATTTACTTGAAACTTAAATCTGGCTATCTGTAAATAATTATAAAAAATATAACATCTTCAAGCTAAATGTATTTATAATATTATTTTTTTTAATTTATTAAAATTTAAGCACATTAAATAAATATATATGAATAAATATTTAAATATTTAAATATAAAGATATTTATATATTAAACATAAAAATAACTTTATGATACTTCTTTTAAATGATCAATAAAATTGTAATTTTTAAGAATTCTCTTCATTGAAATTGGAATCACGAGCTTATTGGGCTAATCAACTTGTGGATTTACCTTTGATGGGTATGAAAACAGACGCATGTAAAGAAGGCACTACATGTCCAATAAACAAAGATGCTAAAAATACTTACACAATTAATTTACCTATTTCAAAGAAATATCCTATTGTAAGTATAAGTAACCATTTCTAATTTATGCAATTAAAAATTGTTTAATTCTGTTATTAATTTGCTTATGTGATTATTACTTTAAAATCTATAAATATACATATAATAATTTGTATTTTTTATTCAATTTAACTTAGATCTTCGATATTTATTGTATAAAAATATTTGCTTCAGATATAAATAAGTCCACTTTCAAGGGTGTAAGAAATTGTTTATTCTTTTCACACTTGGTTTAAGTTAGTCGCTTTTAAATGCATAAAATTACTTTCAATATATAAAAAAATAAAAGAATATTTAATTAATTATATAATACTATATATTTATTTAAAGACTTTCATTTACAACAAATAACTAATTTAAAAATAAAAAAACTGTTTTATAAATTTTGAATAGATACAATGATAAACTAAATGTATTCATTTATTAATTTACTTATTAAGCAAGTCTATATTTCTTAAATTTATTTCTTAAAATTGTGTTTTCCAATTAATGGATTTTCTTATCACAATTATTTCTTTATCATATTTTACAATTATAGTCATAATTTGTAAATTTTAAATGTTCTAAATAGATATATATTTGAAAACGATTATACAGATAAGAATTATATATAAATTATCCAATGTTTAAAGACCATAATTCTATGTAAAATTAGAAAATTATAGAATATTTCATAATAAATAAATTTTTTAAATGATCAAAATTTTTAAATAATAAAACTCTTTTACCAAACAAGATAAGTTTAATCAAATTTTTATTTCAAGAAAAACTTTTTATTATACATCTTTAATTGACATATTTTTCAATCAGAAGTAAGTAATAATATAATATCTGCAACAAGTAATACATTAGTTTTCTTTCAATAGAGTAACGATATATTATATAAAATCAACTATATATATATGAATAAAACTGATATCAATCATAAATTGTTTACAACTTCATTAATTTATATTTTAAGTATATAATTATTAATAAATTATTTCCTTTCAGAGACCATTTGATGTTAAATGGAAACTGTGGAATGTCGACAAAGAAGATGAAGCATGCTGCTTTTTATTCCAAATAAAATTAATAAAATAAAATTAATTTTAAAATTAACGAATCTCTTTACCATCATATCTCACCATTCTATTTTACCAATGAATTAACATATATAATTTTTAAAATAAACAAATCGTTTTATAACTTTTAAAAATTATCGTATAAAATTACTTACAATAATATAAAATTATTTTTATGATATTTGGCTCTTAAATCTTAACAAATAATAATTGTCTAGTTTACAAAAAATTTCTTATAAAGTAAATGTATAAGAATATATTTACAAATTTCAGGAATCTGAAATCAGTTATTATTATTTATTAAATCATTTAATGTGTTATATTAATCGAAATGTATTATATATACACATGGCAATTTTGTAGTATTTTCATAATATAAATATTACGTTGTGTTAAATGTGAATAATTAGGAATATATGAAAATTTATATTGTTCTATAATCAATTCATATACTTCAGTAAAAAGAAAAGTATTTAAAAACTTAGTCTTAAGAGATTTTTGCATTTAATTATGAAACACACAGTTGATAAAATTATGGATTTACTAAACTAATATTTAGAAGAACATTATAATAAATATTTAAAAAATTAATTCAAAGAAAAATATAAATTAATAAAATTGTATATAACAGATTATTTATTGAAATATCTTATAATAATTGTATTCAAGATATGTTAAATCGTGTTTAAATACAGTAAAAATATAAATCCGAATAAATTTTATCTTTTGAAATTTAATCTTTTTTCTAAATATTTTTGATTAATTAAAACTTAAATCATGTTAATAAGACGAAAAATATAAGCATTTAATTTATTTTAATTTTCAGGTTAATTATAATATATGAAATCGCATACACATATATAATACTAAAATTAAAATATTTAAATCTACACAAATACTCTATAAAACTTCAAAATTTCTGCATGTGTCTTATATAATCTTAAAATATGTAGGCTTTAATATATGAAATTAAATTTATTTTACAGTTTAATTTTTATTCATAAAATAATAATAATCATAATGATAATAATGATAATAATAATAAGACTAAGAAAAGTATAATTAAATAAGTAAACAAAATTGTTAATATACTAATCAGATTAAATAAAATATAGTTTAAATGTTTTTTTTAATACTGATTAAAATGTTAAAAGTTAATATAAAAAAAAAATTTGTAAAATTTCTTTTCTTAGTCTATAAAATAAAGAGTTTTAGATAATAAAATGAGTTTAGAAAAATATTTTTATTAAGCTTTGAAATATATTCTTTTTATATTAAAAATATTGTTAAAGTCGTATATCTTTAATTCTCATATTCTAGAAATAAATTTTAGGATATTATATCAAAAACATGTTTGATATTAAAAATTTCAATCTTCCTTAATAAAAATTATGTTTATACAACTATCAAAATATAAACTGATTTTTAAAAAAATGTTACATGTACACAATTAAATTTAGATTTTTTGATAAACTGTTTGAGTCCATGTTTAATGCATGTAAAAAATTACTTCATCTAATTAATAGTATAATTTTACATTAATGAACAAATATTCTATTATTTTTTCTAATTAGAAATTGATCTAATTAAAAATTTAATTTATTTTCATAGATTTCTTGCTACTTATAAAATTGTACATTTTATTTATCATTATAGACAATAAAAACTGAAAGTAGAAATTGCCGAAAATCGCAAAAAATATACTCATCCATGTACTGTTCGTGATTAAGCTGCTTAAATTTCGATGATCAGAATGAGAATCACCATAATTCTTATTTTCCCATTGCATGCTATTAGGTGCGAACGAGACGCTTCATATTTTATATAATGTCTCGGTATATATCAATGATTCCATAAAACTATTATTGTAAAATAAATATTTATATAGATTATATCTATATAAATATATAAATATGAATAAAGGCAATTTTCATTTTTAAGAATTGAAAAATATAAAAATATTTGAAAAAATTTATTATTATAAACAAATCTTTTTGCTTTATTTAAAAATATTGAAACGTCTAAACCAATACTTATGTATTTCATTAAATAAATTACGATTTAAGTAAATGAATCGAATAAAATTTATGAATTTTCAGCATAACAAATATATTCTAAATATTAATTAATATAATAAAAATAATTGAAATATAACACCTATAAATAATTTGGTCATGATAAAATTACGATAAATATTGATAATATTCGTAACATATAGATATTTAAATAATTTATAAAAATATTAACTAAAATTTTATAAATATGGAAAAAATGTAAAATAACAAATATTAAACATTTAATCAAAGAAGATGAACATTTTATACTGAATTTAATAAAAAAATGTCTAAAAAAACGCTGCGGACAGGATTCGAACCTGTGCGGGCAGAGCCCATTGGATTTCGAGTCCAACTCCTTAACCACTCGGACACCGCAGCTTGTGATACATAGAAATCATATTACTTTTCTTCAACATTCTAAAAGTACTAAATATTTATAAATTAAAATTTAATACAGTTCTCAAACATAAAAAAAAAATTTTAATTTAATAGATTAGTACAAAAAGATTCATATTATATATTTAAAGAATATGCTCACTAATATATATATAATTTTATAGTTTATAAGAATTATAATATGAGAATCTTCTATATATTAAAATTAGTACGAATAAAGCCCATCAATATAAAGAGAAAGCTAATGAATGGAAGAGAAATCACTTAATCATGTTTTCAATAATCAAATCTTTAGATAGGGCGTATAGAGCTATATTCAAATTTCATTTATATCATTAAATAATAATGCAACAGAACGACAAAACCGTAAAAGATATTATAAATTTCTAATTTTCTTGATGACTAGAATAAAATTAAAAATAATATAGACGAGTTATATATAGAACGATAACCTTGTTCCCGTTAATTTTAATTCCCGGAATTGAAATTACTTCAATAAAAGTGATTAGCAGGGAGTTTGGATATATCGGACAAAGAAAAAATGGGTAATCTCTGATTGATTATAATTAGTTGCAACATATATGGTGACATAACCTGCAAGCGCTCATGCATATACAAGAAAAAAAAGTTAAGGGTGTCGAGCTATAAGTGAAAAGCATACAAGAAATAATAAAGTTCGTCGCAATAACACCAGAAGCGTTTAACAGTGGCGTCCCTGACGTCCATACCCCTCTCTCACGGCGTTCTTTTCATTCTCACCTGTTAGCTTGTCTGGCCCCTGATCGGATCAACTCGGGTGCTTTCGGCGACTGTGCTCGGCGTTGACCTGCCATATGCTGAGGCCGCAGTTGCATTTCTAGACAGTTCGTACTCCGCTGTTTCTTCGTGTGTACATTACGAAATTAGAGCTAAACATCGTGTGAATTCAATTCTACATTCGTGGAAAATACAGTATTTGACCCCTCAAACAAAAGAAGATTGAGAAGAAAGGCTAGTACCGTGTTATAGTGGACGCTGTAGAGTCAATCAAGCATCTAAGACGCAGCAGGTAATGTATAAGTTGAACGTCGATATACACCCCATTTGTTTTTCTTCTAAGAGTCGAATATTTTAAGAAAAAGGTGCTCAGTGTCTTTACAAATATGTATAATATCTGTCTAATTTTTCAAGTTGAATGGTTGATACTATTAATATTTTATTAAACGCAGTACTACGCAAATATATTTTGTCAAACTTTGCTATTTAGAAATTTTTGTGCTCTTAAAAATAAGTAGAAGATTATAGTGTTTTTCGCCAATACACTTTCACATGTAAATTTTATTAAGAAATAGGTAGTAATTATCGCACGAAAGTTTTACTGATGCACATTGCAATGTGTGAGCGTCGGTAGTCTCAATTTTTCATCAAACTATCTTATTGGTTAGTTGCTGATATATAAATAATTGAAAATTATTGAATAAGCGACTATAAAAAGTAAATTAATTTGGATTTATTTATGTAATAAAAAGGATATAGAACATAAGATTTGCAAAATTTTAAACGAGTTCTGTAGTGTGGAAAATGATTAAAAATTGGTTTTTATATTTACATTTTATCAATTTATCCACATTATACTGTAATTTAAACATATAAACTTCATACTAATATGGAACCTTACTTGTTTCAGAAACTTTTGTATAATTATTTAAGTATTAAGTTTTGCAAATTAAAGAAACATATTATCGGAAAAGTGTTTCGTCAATTATTAGCTCCTACCGAACAAAAGTAACGTTAACTCATTTATGCATATGAATAATTGTATGAAAAACTACGCTGGTCATAACCATAATGTTCTATTGCGTGAGATCTATAATATTATATATGTATTAACAGTGTAAAAAATGTAAAATTGACAAAAATGACGTAACCTTGTAAAATATAAAAATACTGAATTATCCTAGCATTGCAATTTTCTATTATTTGATTTGAAATTAAATATTACCAATATGTAGATTCTGTTTTTAATAATTCAAAATTATAAAAAAACTTTAAAGTAACATATTTTCAGAAGAAAATAAAATCATGAGTTTTGTATATTTGAAATTTACAATATTAGAAAAAGAACAAATGATAAGAACTAACTCATTTTTTAATATGAAATGTCGCAAAATAACAATACTCTGATACAGAACCAACACTTTAGTAAACATGTTTAATTTTTACTCTCCCATTTATAGTGCATATATATTCTGTTATTCATCTCACGTTTTCTAAATGTTTATTTACCTATTGATACTACGAAATATCTACCTTACCAACTGTAGAACAACAATTTGCCAAAACAATTCAAAATTCTTAGTTATTATCAAGATTATCAGTAAATAATCTGTGTAATAAGATAAATATAAAATAAAAATATTCGAAATTGTAAATACAAAATTTCGTGCCTTTTAGTTTTTTAGTTTTACATAAAATTTATATTATATTAAAAATCCTTTCAATAAAAAATAAAGCAAAATGAAAAGACTTCTAGGCTTTATAAAAATATGAAACAGTTACCATATATTAAGAATTTTTCAAAATTACACAAAAAACATAGACTTATTGAATTTTTATTAAGAGTAATATTGTATGAAAATAAATACTAATTATTAAACTTATTGCACAAATGTAAAAAAAATAGATTTCTTACTTTGACTCCACTAAATTGATATTTGTATTTTTTCAATAATTTCAGATTAATTTATATTTAGATAATGTGTGTGCGCGCGCGCGGATGTTTAATGTTCTTTATTATAAGAAAAAGCATGCTTTATATGAATAATATAATAATAAATTTGTATAAAATTAAATCGAGCAAGTTGTTTACTTAGATATTTTTTCATATATGAAAAAATTCATAAATGTCACTTATATTTTTGGTTAGAAATTAATCCAAACTAGAATTTAATTAGATATGTCGACAACAGAATTTATAGTTATTTACAAAACTATTGTTTAGAAGGGGAGCACAATCTTAAATATGTGAATTTTATAGAAAAAATTTAATATTTTAATTATTTTCAAGATTCTGAAACAACATTATCAACCTGTATTTACTTTTTATAATTGATATTATATATCAACTACTTATTTCTATTAAAAATTTATTATTGATTTATTTATTATATTGCATACAATTATATAATTGTTTTTCTATTAAATAAAGCACCTGTAATATTTGAATTCAGATAAAAATGAATTATTATTTATATATTCATTTATATATATTTTGAAAAGATTATCCATTAAAAATAAAAGATTTTTTATTATTAAATGTTTAATATTAATTTGAAACTCATTAGAAGAGTTGTTAATAATATATATAAATATTAATTTTAGTTGTATAATAAAATATTTTCAATAAAAAGCAATGTGTAGTAATTCTAAAATTTAGATTATTCGTCGTATCTGTATCATTTATAAAAAAATTTGAACTAAAATGTTTTATATTCTTATTTCCATAAAAATATATATAAAATTGTAAAAGTAATAACATTTGTTATGTAAAATTATTTGTCTATTGTATATTTATTTATTTTAATAACTTGAAAAAATTTAAAGTTTTAAATTAATATAAATAAAATTTTATAAAAATCTGATAATTTTCATGAATTATATTCGTAAATACATTTACAATTTGTATATTATAAACTTGTTTTATTTTTCTATTTATAAATCCCGTACATAGATAATTTTAAACATGAAATTTCAGTATATAAAATTTAGTTGATCTTTATATTATGACATCAACTTATAACAAATGCACATATCCAGTTGTGTATGCATTTATACACATGATACTACGGATACGAATAAAGTAATCTCCATGTTATTTGATCGATAAGGCTTCACTCAGTCAGTGTATACTAGTTTTACATTTTATTTTACCGTATCAAACGTTTGTACGAACGTGAACACCAACCATGACGAAGATGATAGTGACAAAGTTGGGGATAACCTGCATAACTCGAAGCATGGTATAGAATCCATAATCGTTCGCGATGAGTAAACACGTACATATTAGACCAGATAAGTTCTTTGAAATTGTGAAATTTGTAAAAACTCATTTATTGGAGTAGAATTCGTTACTTAGACACGAAAACAGAATGTGCTATTAAATTACTGAATTTTCTTCGTTAAAAATTAAAATATTGTTTTTCAAGATATGAAAACTGATTTTACCCTTTTAACGAATTACTAATATTAGTGTAGTATAGAACGTAAAAAACCAAATAATTTATTTAATAACTATCCTGATGACGATGCTCAGATATATTTCATTAAAGTGATAGATTGTTCAATAATTTGAACATTTATAAATCTTATTCCTAATGTTTAATTTTGAACATTTTTTTAACAATCTTATCTAATAACTTTAATATTCTCTATAATTTTTAATTAAAAACGTAAATACAATGTCACTGTGTTAATATTAATATAAAAATAAGAATAAATTTCACTTATGCTCTTGAATTTATAATATCTTTTAGATAAACTCAACATTTTATTTAAATATTTATAATTTACCATTATAATACAAGCATGAAAACTAATCATTTAGTGATTTCATCTACTTTTTTTAACAAATTATGATAAAATACAAATCAAATATACATTTAGATATAATAATAGTAATTATTAAGAAGATAATTAACCATCGATCGTTAATATACTACTAAAGTCTTTAAAAAAACAGTACTGTTTGAATAACGATAATAATTTTCTAACCAAAAAAGGATCACATTTTTAGAATAAAAAGGTGCCAGTTTCCTTCCGGCAGGAAATGAAAAGAATTCTAAGTGCACTTATTAGAATAATCTCAACCTTAAGGTTAAGATGAATCTTAGTCTTTTTATTTTGTTTGACTTCTTTTTCTCACAAAAATAAAAAATTATTTAAATTTAATTGTATTTTTTAGATTAATTTTATTACAATATAATATTTAAAATGTAAGTTATTAAATCAATAATTTAAAGATAATGATTCATATAAAATTTATTTAAACCTTAGAATTCTAAAATTATTTATTTTGTAAATAAAATACATTTCTCCATCAGTATGTATTCCAAGATTTAAATAAAATTGATAATGACTTTTCGTGATAAATGGAGATTATATATATTTTATTATTAGTTATTTGTATTAAGTAATCTGAATTTCAAATCTTTGTTTTAAATAAACATGAAAGGGTTGTCATAGTATACCTGTATAAGGTTATGAAGTTAAGAGAATAATTCAAGCAATCCAAGTTTTCAGTTTTTTCTATCACAAGCTTTACTATACAAAACTATTTTTTATAAATATAAACAAATCATAATTGTTTGGATACATATTTTTGTACCATTTGATGAATTTTTTAATTTATAATATATTTTTATTTATATAATATAATAAATATGTGTATAGTATATTATATATCTCAATTTTATGAATTTAATCTATGTAAACAATTTAATTCTATGCTTATTTACTACTATATAATTACCATATAAATATTAACTCTTAATACTTAATATTTTAGAATTTAATAACTCATTTTAATCATGCTTTTAATTTTGATTTTTAATGTTCAGAAAAAAATCTGTAATATTTTCTCATGATTTCATAATAAAATACTTGAAATATAATATACTTTTACCATGTATTAAAACACATTTTAATTTTGTATTGAGAAGTTTATAAAGTATATAGTTTAACTTAGTAATGTAAGTATTTCATTTTTAATATATTTTAGAATACTTAACATAAGATTTCTAAACTAATGCTTAATTAAATTATTGAAAAAAGGGGAAATTAATATAAGATAGATACAATACAAATATAAAAGAGTTTATTTTAACCATATCTCGATTAAGACTAGTCTTTTCGTTCTTGTCTTATTTGTTGGAATGACTATAGTTTGGGTAGACCCTTTCATAAAATCCGAAAATTGTCTACAAAAAGTTTATAGTCTATTAAATTCTAATCGAGCATATCATATATTATAGGTGTATAATAATAATAAATATTATACATTGTTACGTTTGACGCTGTTTCGTGGATCCGTTTGCGATACCGTTGAACGTTTTTACAAGATATTATCAACAACATTTCAAATTAATTAGGTATTACCAATGTACCATTGAATTAATATAATTTTTTAAATGTAATTTTACATTTATTTTACTTATTTCATTATTAACTATTCAAATATATTGTTATTTCTAAATAATATAATAATTATATCTAAATGCTTACTTGCTTTTCCGTCGAAGTCATTATGTCAGATTATTAATTTACATAAAATATATAACTCAGATATTTGCTCGCACAGCAGATTTGTGTATCCTATTCGCCTAGCAAAGCACGATTTCTGGCCTTACAAATTTGTAAGCGTTGATCCTACCTACCTTATCAATGCAGTGAATCAATATACTTTCGATACGTTGTTCGATACATGCAAATATACGGCATAGCTCTAGACATTTCAATGTCGTACGAGCCACAAAACTTTACGTAGCATCACTGCATTAAAAGAACACCTTCAACATATTCTTTTGATTCAGTCATACATTGATCAACTCGTTAAAATTATTAACAGCTTAACTGCCCATTTGAACAACAAATGTGTTCCAGCCCTGGGGTGAGATCAATCCACAAGATAGTAACGAGCATTTTTATCAAATTGTACGCTCGGTTCTTTAATTTCACATTTTATGTTATCAAACGTGTGAAATAATAAGTAAGTACAGAAAAGTAAAAGAAAATAATTGAAGTTCTCTGTTAATTTAGGTTTTATTTTTTTTTAATTTAATGTTGGCCCTGACGGTCAAGTTTAAAACTATGAAATCCTTCTCTCAACTTGTTCCATATTGTTTTGTTCTCCTATTTATTTTCCCGGGATCTCATTATTTTAATTTATGAACGGTCAAATTTCAAGAAACTTTAAAACTTACAGTATATCCATTATTATAGTAAATTATTTTTATTGTTATTAAATATTTATAATACTATTAAATATATTCATCTCATGTAAAATAAAAAAAATAGTTTTTATATTTCTTCTACATTTGCAAATTATCGATATTTACGTTGAGAGAATTCCAACGCATTAAATATGTAAATACAAAGTAAATATTTAGTTACTAAATGAACCTTTATATTCTAAAGAATCTTAGAGTTTCTATCATCATTTTCTATTAAAAATTTTTTAATTTGATTATAACATAATTTTAAATATCTTGCAAAATAAGCACCAAGTTATATTAATATATAATTATTAATATAAAATTATCTCTTTAGGTGAAAAAAGGAAAGATTATAAAATATATAAAATTATAATTTCAAAATAAATCGTATAATACTATTAACTTTTTTAATAAATTATTTATAATATCTAAAAATATTCTTATCTATTCTATTTTAATAATTGTCTTAATTTTTTTTTTAGATAATACTTATTTCATTATTATAAACTGGAATTTAATTCCCTTATTACAAATTTTTTAAGAAAAAATAATATAAATTCTTATTATAAATTGACAATACTATTTTATTAACATTATAAAAATGATGACTACACGATTAACATGTTAAGTGTATCTAACAAAATAAGAAAAATATTAAATATAATTTGCTATTTTCATTATCTATTCTACAACACAAAATGAATTGGCGCACTAATAATAAACTATTTTGTGTATTAAATATATTTTTAAATGTGTATAAAATATTTTTATAACAAAATTAATAATAGACTTAAATTGTAAAATTCCAAAATTATCATTTTAAAAAGATTTATTTTTCATGAATTATTGTATTATACGCATTTTTATTTAGACTTCTGAAAACGATAAAAAAAAGTATTAAAAAATTTTTATTTAATAAATGTTTATTCATATTATAAATAAAAATAAAAATTTTATTAAAGAAAAAAACATTACATAACCAGGTTTATGTAAAATAAAAAGTTTTTAATTATTTTAAGATGATATCTGCCTTTTAATTTAACTGAACGTTATATAACTCTTTTTGATTTAAAAAATAATAATTTACCCATCTTATATTTAAAAATACTAAATTAACTACTAATACTAATGATTTTCTGATTTTTACATAATCGATACAAGTTTAACTTCAAGTTTTTGTATTTATAGGTGTTCTATAATAGAAAAAAAATTTACATTAGTAGATTTTAATAATATTTCTTTAATATTTTTTTAGAAAGGCAAAGGATGAAGGAACTGCTCATGCTGCAGCAGTTATGAGAATGCGAGTGAACGAGAATTATCTAAATCCAGGAAAAAATATGGGTTAGTCGAAATTTACAATTTAAAATATTTTAAAAAATATAATCTATTTTTATCAAAAATTTATATTCATTTTTAGGGTATTTTAATTAAAATATATAGCTTCGCGAAATGATTATATTTTAAAAATAAAAACAAACTTTACTTAGCAAAATATAACAGTATTATTCAGAGGCTGTGATTTTGTATACAGAACTAAGTATATTGCTACGATAATGTATTCCCACAAATGTGCATATTAACATATGATGAAATTCACACAAACTTCATTGATTTATTCGACTATCGCATCAGGATTAACAATTATACCAATGAGGTTTTTTTATGAGTAAGAATTTAATGCAGTTATAACACAAATAAAATTTTTTAACGAATTGAGTTTACAATGTAAAAAAAGATACCATTCGATTTTAGGAATTTTTGGAGTTTGAATGAGGAAGATGTTAGTTTTTGTATTGATTTCCTGTAGCTTCGCGTAACATGTTCTGCGATTCTTCAGTTTCCACCTTCTTCTCAGCTATCTCAAGCTCCGTGAGATCCATTGATGTTCGACACTATCATGATTTAAGTTAACTTACTTTATCAAATTCATGGCATCCCTTTATATAAAATCTACACTTATAGAAAGCCCAAAATATAAGGTGACATTTATGTTCGATCTCGAAATAATTGTGCTCTATCCATGATATAATTTGCTAATCCTCTCTCCATTTTATCTAAAATTTTCAACACACTATATGTATACAATAGTGTGGTTACACGCTTATCTTGAATAATGTATCCATTTTACTTGTTGGTCAATTTACGAATCAAACTTTGTTTTGGTATTTCCTCAACGATACAGGATAATACCGCTGCTTGATAACTTTAGCCACATCGATTAAGTGATTTACGAAATGAGTATATACAAATGGTGCATCAATAAACAGTAGTGCACGACCCAACAAATGTTAAACCATCTAGTATTCTCCTTCCCTAAAGTCGAATGGGTCTATCGAATTTAATTTGCACGTACCGCTAATGGAAACAAAGCATAACTTCAATGGTACGATCTTATTTATAACGAGACTTCCCTATAGTAAAGCGCACAATCCCATTAAGCCTAGAACTATTTATCACTACCGACTTTACTAATGTGCGTACAGAATACTAGCCATTATCAATTGATCGTACTTTATCATGCATATTCGTCGTTTTAAAACAATCTAAAATTTGATCTCTTTACGATCTTTAATCCTTCGGCTTCTAAGATTAAATTCATCATTACCTTAACTCTGACTTCTGATGAAGGTATACTATTTCAACTTAATAAGTGCAAGGTTTGTATGATCGTCGGCTTTAGAAACTATAATTACAGTAATGTGAAAGAGAGGGTAATTGAAGGAAATGAAAAAAACTCATTCATTCATATCTAATTAAACTGTCTGATGACAAATAACCTCACAAAAGTCCACATCCCATTTTCTTCGACATTAATAATATTGATGAAGAATATCTTCTCTCAATATTTTGATCATGTGTGAACTAGTTCAGGCGATAGTCACATATTTATTTTATCCTTTTTCGATTAATTTGTTTCATGATAACCGAAGTGTACACACTAGAGTGCATTGTATTCAGCGATATGCTACATTAATACTTAGCAGTATACTGTTACTATGTACTCTAGCATTGCAAATCAATCGATTAATGGTGTTATTCATTCATAAATTTTCTTGATCTAATTACATTAAATAGAACCTTTTTGTATATTATCGAACGTCAAATTTAATTATTTGAAGAATTAAAAATTTTATTTTTCTTCTCAAACTTTATTTTATAAATGTTTACATTTAAGTTGTTTAGCACTTCTTGCTTCTCTTTATTATTTAATTTATCAACAGAATGAACAATGTTATTCAAAGTGATAATGTCACTCGCTGTGTGTATGAAAAAATTCAATTCTTTATATCATTACGCACTAACGTGAATAAGATAGCTGACTTTATTTATAAAGTGTGAAATAAAGGCTTATAGTTCTATAAAATAAATACACGCAAACAAACCTATCATATACTAGTAATACGCATGAGCGTTAGAAAGAAACAGTTACTTATATCATGCATGAATGCGAGAGACATTTTATGTTCCGTACGTATGCAATTCGGTTCTTTATCCTTGCTGTGTATGGAGAAGAAAACGGTAGCTCTCGGTTATGCTATGCTCAAAAGCGATAAATATTTGTACAAAGCGAACCAAAGTTAGAATAAAGTGAATGTCGCGTTAAAAAAAATTTGTGAATAATACAAACCTGGCTAAACCGTGTGATATATATATATATATATATATATATATATCATAATAATCAATATATATACAAGATGAATTACAATAGAAAAACCATTTATATTGAAACTTTATAAAATATTATTAACAAAAAAATCTTTATTTAACAATTCTTATTTTACATAATATCTCTGTGTATATTATTGCTAATTAATGTACAATTTAAAGTACATTGTATAGAAAAAATATTTCAAATTCTTCAACAAAATTCTGGTATTTGATAGAGCTTATTTTTCTGTTTCTATTTTTCAAGTATAATACTGAATTAACAAATTACTTTATTATTAAAAGAGTAGGTTACATAATAACTCGAGATTTACATACATTATTATAATACGAGAAAATTGCAAAAATAGAAATAAATTGATACAAAAAAGATATGCAATGTCTTAGTAAGGTGATCTTCGTTTATCATAAACAAAAAAAGAGAATAGTGCATAGAATAAAAAAGAAAGAGAAGGTAGTTTTCAAGCGCTTAAATCATAGTTGTCCAAAAAATCGGGAAACAAAAAATCATTTTACGATAAATATTTTAACAAATTAATAAATCTTTTATAACTATCAACTTTGCCACTTGTAAAATTAAATGATTTTTACAAAAAAATAAATATATGCAAGAAACAAGAAGTTTTAAGCTAAAAAGCGTCTTGTAAACAGAAACGATCAACAGCAAGTTAATGACGAGATTATATCTAAAAAACATGTATATTTTAAACAATTATAAAATACTTGTTATAGTATGTGTTTCAAAATTAATACCTTAATCGATTAAAGGCTTATTAAAACATCCTTAATATTATATATAACAATATTTTTTAAATAACAGTGATATAATAAAAAATTTATATTTTAAGATGATCATTAATTCTTAATAATATATCAATACTTACAATGCTTTGTAATGGTATATAATAAATTTACGTTAGTAGGTATGCTATTATTATTATTATTATTATGATTTATATATAATTTTTAAGGAAAAATATTTTTTTAAATTTTGTTTTATTGGATTACGTAATATAAAATAATCCAAATATATAATAATAAATAATATTTTTAATTAGTTATATTTATGATACTCATAACATAAACATGATTTTCATATGGTATATTATCTTAAAAATTAAATTACCTTAGGGTATTGAAACACTTAAAAGAACACTTTATATATATATATATTTATATTTAGAATATAACATTTTTAATATTACTAGAAACGGATAAAAAATGTATGTAACATTAATTTAAATAAACTTTGTTAACAGAAACAAAAATCACATATTTTTGTAAATTATACATTATAACTATATTTTATTAAGATATATAATCATTACTATATATTTACTGTTAATAAATATAATCTAAATAATGAAAGGTAAGTCAATTTTATTTTTAATTTAAAAATCCACCGAAATTTTAAAAAACTTCAATAATTGTTTCTTATGTAAATAAATAATTACTATTATAATATATAATAAAATACATGTATGATGCATTCAAAGTCTTTGCTATGTAAATGTCATAAATATTTTTTTAAAATAGTTCTAGGATAAAAATATTTTTATCTTTATTAGTAATATTTTTATAAATATAAACAACCAATTTTACATTATATAAAAACAGAATAGAAAACATGTAACATTTCATTTATTAGCTACTTAGCTAATTAAATATTTATTTAATAAAAAGAAGTGATTTTTTAATATAATGAAAAAACTAATAAACGAAAAATGAAGTAAAACATATGGCAAAGTAAAAATAAAGTTTAGTATAAAATTATTCTTATGAAATCTAAGAAATAATATAAAAAACTTGTATTTGAATTAAAATTTACATATCTGACAAACATCTTTATTTGAAGAAAGAAATGCTTTTATTTCATTGATTCATTATGAAGATAAGTGACTGTATATTAATTGAAAAAGAACAATAAGAAAGATGGATAGAAGGAAACCATGCAAAGTTATTACTTTTTGCGCAAATTGGCCTATCTGCACGTTAAACTCATAGCTAACTTAGTTTGCTTTCCATGATTTGTAAACAGCACGATGTATGTAAGAAATAAAGCTAACAGTAACAAGGAACTTTATGATAATCAGATAAAGTCGCTCACATCATCTCGAGTACCTTCAAACTATTGATTAATTTTTCCGTGTATCTTTTCGCGAGGATCGTCGTTTCGACAGTTCAATGTACGTCACATAACGTAAGTTTAAATCAAACGACAGTCGACAGTACGCAAAAGATCAGCTAGACAGTTATCGAACATCATGAGTGCAGCGACCAGGGTTATTACCAACAACAAGGTGGAGCACGTTTAGAGTGAGTACTCTTTTTATTCATGGTAGAGGTAAGGATTGTATAATATTCAATCCGTTTATTAATTAATAACTTTTCATGCTTATCAAAATTGACTATGCAAATTAGGAAAGAGACAATAATTATAGCCTTCTATTTCGTGTTAAGTAAACAATAGTTTATAGATATAGATATATATAGATAGTTACACTTTAAACGGTTACTTGCATAAGTAGAGTACTCTATATCTTTTATCAAATACAATTATTTATTGACCTATGAAAATACACATTAGAAACCATTGATAAAAAGCAGGAAAAGAAAAAATTTATTCGAATACTCATAATAATTCCAAATATATATTCACTCAATAATAACTTAATCAAATATCTATATTTATATTAAGCACTATAAAATTGATATATTTTTTAGTCATTTTCTTTAACACATTGTTATTAAGAAAACTAATAGTTTTTAATAAATAAAGTTTCTTTTTAAACTTTACTGATTGAAGAATTATAAACCTCATTGGTGAAAAGTTATATAATAAAAATTGCAATATATATGTTTATATTACATTTATTTATTATTAAATTTATTTATAAAATCATTTTTTACTAAATAATAATGCATTTTTAAAATTTTGAAATTATATAGTAAAAGTAAATTAAAGTTTTTATATTGTATTTTTTCCGTAGGTGTAATTTATATTTTGAAATCAGAAAAATAAGAAAACTCAAGAATTGTTTATTTTATGTACAAAAAACCATATTGTTATTAAAAATAAAATTTTTATTTTGCAATTATGAAAAGTTGCCATCTAATAATTTTTTATAAAAAATAAGAATATTAATAAAAATTATAGTGGTTTACAATATATATTTTGTTCTCTAATTTTTTCGAATCCATTTAAATACTTTTTTAGTGTGTTTTTAGGAAAAACAAAAAAGGTCCATAAAAAATTGTTTAAAGTATTCATCATATTTAGAAGTTAAATAATTAATCCAAAACTAATCTGATAAGCTTCAGTAGGGTAGTAGCTTGTTTTATTGTTTTATTAGCTCACCAAAGCGTATTGATACTTCTTAAACTTTTTTGTTTTTTATACATTTTCATACGTTTATTTTAACTTGATACAAGACATTGTTAAAGATTTTTATTTTTACTTGTACTGATTCAATAGTACGTAATAATACTTTAAAATCAACATATGCCATAATTGATACAGAAATTTTCGACTTTTCATATAGCAACATCATTACAAAAGTTTCATTTGAAAATTCTTCATAAATTGATAAAATAATATTTTTCATATCGTTTACAAATATAATTTTGCATTTATATGTTTTTATAATTTATTATGTATAATTACTTTTTACTGTACACACCAATTTTCAAATCTTTCTTTAAAAAACTGATATAGTTATCATCAGCTAAATAAGTATGATAAATTGTAGTCACTGAGATACTTTAATTTCATGCAATATTGTTGATAATATTTATAATATTATTTTTATTATTATTAATGATTTCTGTATTTTACTATTTATTTAAATTATAAAATAAAATATCAGATTTTTAAATAACGAATGTAATCTGAAAATGTCATGGTGTAAATTTACTTTCATGTTGAAATAATACTTCTTTTATTAGTAGATCTTTATAAAATATTCTCAAATACATAATTCCTTAGAATATACAATTTTTTGAAAAGTCAAATTTACAATAATGTGCAATATAAAGAAATATTAAATTATGTCCAACACGTGACATTTCGTATTTATAATCAAGCATAAAAATTTACATTTCATATTGTTGATTTTAATTCAATAATTTGCATAATTTATATAAATTCAACTGATGTATAATTTGGAAGAATATTTTTTTTTAATATAAAAAGCACTAATTTTTAGATTGCTTAGTTTTTGTAAATAAATAATTAAATTTTTAGATTTTCATTCATTTATTTGTTTATTATATTTAATATCTACTTTCTATGATTATATAATTAAAATTCATATAAAAATGTATTAAAAAAGTAATATTAAGAAAAGAATTTTATAAATTATAATCCTATATTAGAATTAAACATTTAACAATAATAAGTATAAGTTAATGCATGTATATATACTCTTATATAATAAATATACTATAATTATTCATTAACATAAGAAAAAATCTTTAAAAATTAGATATATGACAATTGTAAAACTAGTTTATAATACGTAACAAAAATTATGATATACGTTTTTAAATTAAAATTCAAGAAAGTCTATAAAATATATTATTTACTTCCATTATAATTAAAAGGCTATTGTATTTAATACATAATTAAAAAATGATTTATGTGAATGTTTGAGTGAAATAAAAAAAAATTAGGTATTACTAATTTTACAGTTTTAAATAATTCTAAAAATTACATGTTAAGATTACAATATTCATAAATTTATATATTTATTTCATTAGAAACAATAATCTTATAGAGGTAAAAAAATATTCAATTCATTTTTATTAAAATATATTAGAAGTAAAATTATTCATTTAAAAGTTTGTAAAAAATAACCAGTTCAAAGTATTTTAATTTTCAAATTTACTTTCAATTAGAAATTCGCAAAAGTATTAATGAAGCGTATTTAAAAAAATATATATATATAATTTGAAATTTATTATCAAATTTTTTAGTAATTAAAAAAAAGTAAATGAGATTTATATTCGATATTGTATATACAATTTTTATATAAAATTATGTTAATTATGTTATATTAATAGTAAATTTCTATACGTCCTGGACAATAGTTTAAAAAATAATGTTTATTATCAACTAAGAGCACATATTTATTGATTAAGATTAATACATTATTGTAATTATTGTTTCAAAGTGGTTAACTTGCTTATAAAAATCCAATTTTTCATTGCAAAAGTAGATTTAAATTATTTCTATTGTAAATTAAATATATATTTAAAATAAGGGCTAGTTAAAAAATAATTTGATATATCTGCAAATAGTATAATATTTTGCATCACAATGCTCAACGAAATATTATGAATGAATTGATATCAATAGAATTTGTATAAACATTTTTTTTAATATTGCAAAATTTGCCTCAGTTTGTCGCATAATAATGAGTTTCAAATACTCTTGTAGTTTTGAGATAATATTTTTAAATTAGAACGAAATACGAAAGGGATATATAAAATTCGAAATTATGATGTAATAGAGAAATTAAAAGATACTAAATTTCAGAAATAATCCCTTTTTTAGAATTTTGCGAAAGTATGCCTAGTAGCAATAAATTGGTATATGTCATATACTGAATAAATACAGAAGCTAAGAATAGACTCGTTACGTGATATTTTGAATACAGCATCTATAGAATTATTGATAGCCCCTTAAACAATTTCTGTGATACCGAGAAGATCAATTTTTCAAATACAAAAAAAAAAATTATCGAAAAAAATTTACAATTTTAATGTGTTGCTTAATCTACATCGTGTTCGAAAATTAGATTAAATAAAAAATATGAATGATTTAGCTACGAACTACTATTTAAGAAAAACGGTCAATCAACTTAAGAGGATAAATATTAAATGAACAAATAATCTACTAAGATAAGAAATCTTAAAAACCGAAAATAAAAGAATAGTATCAAAGGTTACAAATAATTTATGTAATTTCAAAAAAGCTTTTCTGGCTAGGAAACAAAGAGGAGAGACAAATGTAAAAGCGTTATATTTTCTGCGTATAACAAAATTCTTATGCAAAAGTTACAAGATAATATATTGCGTATTGAAGAAAAAAGATCTACATTAGATCCTAATGAAAGTTTTGTAAAGATGAAATGAGGTTCGTAAAATGCAAGGTAGTATAGTATGCCTTTTATAATTCGGTTACATGAAGGAGCTGATATTGTTGGAAAACTATGTCGGAAATTTAAAAATATATTATTGTTTTCCACACACGTACAGAGTTTAAAAGAAAAATAATTCTAATAATTCTTTTAATTTAAATATGAAACTGAGTGAACTGATAGGTCCATAGAATTAAAGTGATGAAAAAGGTTTAATGATTACTATTAATGACTATTGATTCTTTCTCTTAGATTGGAAATAATTACAACAATTATTTAATGAAATTAATATGTAGCAGCAAAAAACTAAATATTTATGGTATAAGTTTTTTAAAATAGTACTTCGTGTGTTATAATTGATTTGAGATTGTTTATAGTTAAGACGGTGATCATGTTGGATAATTTATTGAAAAACGAATAATAAAATAATTTTTAATCAAAAGTGGAGTTTCAAATGAATTTATAGAACTGAAAATATGCTAGTCTGTTTGACAAGGGAGACTATTAATCACCAAGGTATTCTTTAAAAATCTTCACTTTATATGTATATACTTTATCGGTAAAAATCAATTAATTAATCACTATAAGGTGGAAGATTTGGATACAAAGTAACATAAAAATTTTTCAAATAAATCGGAAATATAATCATTTTATGCAATGGATAACGGGATTTTTCATTTTATCGTAATATGATAAGCTACGACTGAAGTTATCAAAGAAGACAACTATGTAATCAAACAAATTACGAATACTGAAAAGATATGGCAAATCGTTTTCTTTTTTTGTCGATATCGTTTCCATAACTATATGAAATTGATTATAAATAAAAAACTAAAAATTATCATTATAAATAAAAAATATGAATCTTAAAAAAATATTATGCATGGAGCTTAAATAACGAAAGGCAAGAAAATGAAAATGAATTTTTAAAATTCAAAATTATGCAGCAGAAAACTTTACGTAATAGAAAATCTGATTAGATAATAAAGGTGTTTCACGATCAAAAACTAATTATTTTCAGTTATATAATTTACTCGCTATATATGTATTAAAATTCTTTTGACACCAGTGACGAAAAAAGACGTCGAAATGATGAAGTTTAATATCGAAACAGTTGTTTTTTACGTAAATCTTCAGAATGCATAAAATTTTGTATGTTTTTTTTCTTGCTGCTGGAACAAATAATTATTACATTTTTTCAAAGTAACTATATTACTCGAGTATTATATAAATTTAAAATGATCAATGCTAAATTTTTTATGTTCTATATTACTCAAGCATTATATAATTTTAAAATGATCAATGCTAAATTTTTTATGTTCCCATAATATTTGGATTATATTAAATAAAAATATAGATAAACATGATGAAAATGTTCCTTATCAAGAAAATATTGATTCATTATTATTTATATTGAAAAGTATTTGACCAGATATCAAATTTGCCGAAAATTATGCAACTAATTTTTCAAATTCGCTAGTAAAGAATATCGACGTGTTTTTAATAAAATATTGTGTTATTGGCACGGTATATAATAATTTGACATAGTTTTTGGAGACCTTGAAAGTATCTTAATTCATTTACACAGATAGGAATTATGCGCATTAGATAAACAAAAATCACAAAGTATTTTCATATTTATATTTAATGAAGCTTTGATATAATAGTCTAATCTTGTGTAATTGTATCTTAAATGCCAATTTATTTTTATTTTTAATTATATTGATTGTAAAAAATTTAAATAACATAGTAAATTCAAGAAAGTAATTAATTAATATACTGATAAAACTATCAACAAAGTAGAAATTTTATTATATAAGCAGAAATTAAGTATATTAAATCTTACGATATAAGTGGTAATACGAAGATAAATACACATAAATAGTGAAAGTCTAACTTATTCACTAATATAGTTTTTGTTTTATTACAACAATATAGGTTGTAAAAAGCTTTTGGTAGAGTAAGTATTCAGATCTGCTAGTTTAGATATTTCTTTAATATCTAAATATTATTAATCATTTCTTAAATAAATTAATGATATAATTTTGTTAGTTTTTATTTTAGTTTATTAAATAGTTGTTTTTATTGTATATTTTTTCATAAAATAACTCATTGATATAAATTATAGATGATCAAATAAATATGAATGTTATTAATAATTAAATATTTAAAAATATATTTTTTTAAATTTCAATTTAATATTATTTAACAAATGTATTAACAATCCAGAAAACAGCTATTTTATTATCGTGAACCATTTCCTTTATAAAATATAATTTTTTTAATAAGAATTAAATTAAAATCTTTTTCGTAAATAAATAAAATATCTATATATCTTATATTTCAGTGAGAAATTAAAGCAAAAAGTATTTTTTAAATTATAATACATTGGTTTTAATTATGTGAGTTATTTATAAAAACTCATAAATTAGTAACAACTGTGTTATTTATTACAAATTAATACATTAAATTATTAATGCGTTAACACAAATTATTAAATAATGAGAATTATAAATTTTTACATGTAAGTTTTGTATAATTTCACGATGGGGCTTTAATTCTTATAACCTTAAACAATACTGAATAATTTTATATACTTCAATGTATATTTTATAATTTTCTTACTTTATATATCTTATATTACTTTTATTTATTTTTAAATAAGAAAAAAAGTAACTTTTAAAATTCATAGTTTATTTATAAATTAGATAAATAATCTTTGCTGAATTCAATTTTTTATTAGATTTAGATTCGATGCCATAGTTTTCTTTTGAATTGTAAAATATTATTACATCAGATAAATTATTATACAATGAACGATCATTTAAGTCTTAAAAATACATATTGATGATATCTGATATCATAATTATAATATATCGTGTTTGTATAATTATAAAAAAATTATGAAGATAAAGAAGATTATATTTTACTATTAATTTTTAAAACTACGTTTTGTAATTATGTTAAGTATATCCACATCTTTTCATGTATTTTCAATATTTTAACAAAAAATCATTTTTAACATCTGTACTTTAGGTGACACGTCGAAAGCCGTAACGACAGCATCCTTGTCGACGACAGTATTCGTATCATATATGTAATAAAGTATGTATATATATGTCGATTACTTAGATGTATAAAATTGTGCACGTAAATATATTTATTATTTTTTACTATATATTTTCGTATCTCTCTCTCTATCTCTTTGTTTTTATTATATTAATTTTTTATATTATTTTATACAATTTACTATTGAAGATAATATAATTATTTAATTATATTGCAATTTTTATTTCAATTTATATTATAATCTATATTACATATTTTATATAATTTTGATCATAGTTCTTTGTGTTTTTTCGTTATCTATGTAGTTTTATTTTTTGTTGCTCGTGAATTTCCTTGATTATATTTTTAAATTATTATTTGATAATTAAAAATGACCTGTAAGAATTAATTAAAATTTTATCACTGATTTTTAATATCTTTCAAATTATAATCTCATTGTTTTTAGTTATATGTGTTAATGTGTTTATGAAACATTATGAAAGTATATTTTTATATTTGTATTCAGTGTACATAGTGTGATATAATAGGAATTTATTTTATATAACCATTTAATAGTAGGTATGAATCTTATTCTATTTAATTATCATTTAATCATGCAACTTTAATGGACATTAATAATAAAGTTTAATTATTTAAATATGTGATTTCTTTTTATCATTTACCTATTATATGTAATTTATTCATTTTAGTTTTTAAATTAATTATTGTTAATAATTACAATATTAATTTTGATATTACTATTTGTAAAGCTATGAATTATTTTTCTTTGATTAGTCTTATTGATATTTTAACTGATTTTTTTTAAAATGTGCATTTATTTTTCAGCCTATAATAAATTATACCTGTTCGGGCCTTCAGGCTTAAACAAACACGATGAAATATCAAGATTTTCTTTCGGTATAAAATTTATGATTGAGTCCACAAATGGATTGGCAGGAGAAAAAAAGGATTAATATCCTGAGGTCGGGCAAAAAGCTCTTGGGTTTAGATTTTAGTGAGTCTTTATAAAGCTTCCAAGTTTTTTTCGTTCTCATATCCATTCCTTGAGTGAACAATGATATAAATTTGAATCACGTATATCTTTAAAAAAATAAATAAGTTTATCGGGAACATTCAAGTATGAATGTGAACATGCGGATCCTATTCTGTCTCTAGAATGTCTTTCAGCATCAACTTTGAAAATTGAGCCTTTGTAATCAATTTTTCCATAGTAAAAACAAATCTAAAGTGATAAAAAGGGCATCGATTAAATATATCATAACTGAGCTTCTAATCCTGATTATTCATTTATGAAATTACGTCTAATTAAAAGTAAGATAAGCGTAATAGAAAACTCGAAAGCGGCGATATCATAGCTGATGTGTTAGTGTAGTTATATTACTGTAATTTAGATATGAAATTTTTTTATGCCTTTGCGTTGAATTTTAAATAAACATTAAAATAAACATATCTTTAAAACAAAAATTCCTGTAATTTATTTTAAATCAACTGACAAAAATTCTCCTCTCTTGTACTTCCTTAAAGTAAAATTAGTTGTTTCATTAATATTAATTTATTATTTTATATATTATATATAAATATTATTATATTGTAAAATATTCTTAAGAATATCATATAATCTCTATTATTTTTATTATGTATATATTTTATGATTCTGGTGATATATATTTATAAATTTGTTTTACGAATTTCTTTATCTTTATAAGTTTTTAATTCGAATTAATAATATTATTATTATGCACTTATATTAGTGTAGGTTTCCTTAAATAAATCATAATTTCATATATTGTATGGCTTAATTATAATTATTTATGTTAGATGCGTATTTTGATGTTATATTAAAATTTTTTGATATTTTTGAATTATCACTCATTATTGTAATTTTAGTAATTTTAATTATATTTTAAATATATAATTTGATTCGTTATATAATCATTATTATATATTATTGTTTTCATATAATTATGATTGACATTATGAATTGGTCAAGTTACATACTAAAAGAAATCATTTTTTAAGAAAAGAAGAAGTAACAATTGTTACCATTAATTGTAATTACAATGGAATTGACAATGATTTAACCAGTCATTATTCAATTAAATATGCAATATTTTTATAGTATATTTTTTCTTATACTATAATTTTTCTTTAGCATGAATGTAACTTAATAACATCTAGTATTGTACTACACTGTTATGATTGTTTATCTATGTATCTATACTTAACTATGTGTGTTTAAACTGATTATAGGCACTGTATGTATTTGCAAGCTTTTTTATCGATTTATTTCTAGGAAATTCGTTACTTCTATATGTAATAATAATTCTTCATATTTAATTTTTCTTATTTTTCATTTTATTATATTTATTATATTATATATTATTTTTATTTGTTTATTTTTTATTTAACATTCTGGCACTTCTGATAGCCTCAGTGAAATTAATCCAATCGTTACGTATAATTTGTTAATTAGAATAATTCTTTGTATTATATAATTATATTTTAACCAATTACGTTATTATTATTATTATTTTTATTGTAATATAACTATTCTTAATGTCATTTTAGAATGTTACCTTTTTAGTTTGTAAAATTATTTTTGCACTATCTCATTATATTTAATTTTCCTGTATTATTTTTATTAAAATTTGTATGAAGATACATATTTTTCCAAGACTATTTCTTATATTGCGGATATATCTTTTAACTAGTTGTCCATAATGCCCAAAAGTGTAATTATTTCCTTCCTACCTGTATAAATAAATTTTTGTATTTCTATATGAATTTTCTTTTGTTCGTTATTTCTTTCTTTAGCAAATTGACGTGTTCAACGTCTGAGATTAATAACGAGTATTATAATATTTGAAATACATATTGACGTAGATTTAAAATGTTCGGTCACTCACCAAATATTGACCCCTACCAAAATTGATGAACTTCAGTAATTTAATAAGTCAGAACTGTATTGCGCAATTGTAAACTATTGTCTAATGGCTAATTTTTTTACTTCTATTTTGTGTTACTGAAAACGAATGAGCCATTTAATTTTTAAAATGATTATTTACATTTCTTTTATTACTATTTTTCGGCATGAGTTTAATATTTTTTTTAATGTATAGTTCTGATCTGTAATACATATGTCTTGTTTCTAACTGTTTTTGATTTATCTCGATACTCTGAATTCATTATATGTATTAAGTTTTTTACTTCTTTAAATATAAGATTTTTTTCTATACAATAAAATATTTATAAATAATATTGATAAATAATACCTTCGATAGTATTTCTTAAGAAAAAAATCAAATTCTATTTATTCTCGTATAATTTCGTTTAATAAAGCCAAAAGCAAAAATGTCTATACAATCTTTTTCTGAAATTCTTATTGCTTCACTAAGTTATTTTATATGTTATAGACTTGGGATTTCTATAATTAAATACTTTTAGATATATTATATGATAAAGTTCTAAATGTAAATAAAAAATATATTCTACAATACCAAAAAAATTGCGTTTTATGTACTTAATAACAAATTAGAGATTATTTTATATGACATTAAACATTGAAATCATATTCGTGAAAGTTTATATTGAAGTTTAGCTAAAATTAGTTCTACTTATAATTTTTTTAAATAAAAAAATTAATCTATTCGTTCTTAAACACTGACAAATTTTATATTTTATTTTTTATAAATGTTTTTTAATTACTGTAAAAGTTACTATTAATAAACGAAAATTTAGTAGATAGTTATGACAATAAAAAATTTAAATGGTAAAGAAAAAAATACATAATAAATAAAAAAAAGTAGAGTATAAATTGCCTTAATATGTGCGGGTAAGGAAATTCATATATTTCTTAATTAATCGCAAACAGTAAATTTTTTTTACATCTATTGCAGTTAACGTGATATATTAAACAAAAAATAGCATATAATATAGTAGTGTAAAGTCAAGACAAATGTAGCAGTCTCAATGGCGAGAATATTTGAACATCCGTTTGTGCTGGTAAGCGGCCCCCCTATGCTTTTTTGACTATCTGTGAGCTTAAGTCTGATATTTTCTTTATTTTTATCTAATAAAGTGCATCTCGATATTCATATAAATTGTTACAAATTATTTCATATAACATTCTCTTTATTTTCATCATCGTTGAAGGAATTGGACATTCCACTAAAAAAGGCAGTATCATCGATACTATCACTGGAATATCAAAAGTAGCAACATAAGCATATACTTTATTTGCTCTTTTATTTGCTTTCCCATTTAATTTTATATTATACTACGCTAAAACACTTTCTTGCAACATGTAAAATTTATTTTTTTGTCAATTTTCAGACGAGATGCTAGAGTGTGAGACGAATTCAATACTGCAGCGAGTAATAGACCTTGAAAGGCAATCTTTGGCTCAAAAAGATGAAATCGTTTGTCTACGTGCCACTCTAGCGGACGCCCTTCGACGAATAGACCAATTAAAGAATCAAAATCAAAGAAACGAAAAAAATGACAAAAATGATAAAAATGAAAGAAATGAGAGGAAGAGTGACAGAGAAATATTATTACCATTTAGAAATGGTCATGTTACTCCGAGAAGTAAGTATCAAAATTTCTTTTTTTAATACATTTTTTCTCTTTCTTATATTTTTTGTCTTTGAATTCAACTGTATTTAAAATTTTTTAAATAGTATGAAAGTTAAAAATTTTATATGTGAACAATTCGAATAGAAAAATTAATTTTTTGTCTTCAATTTTCTATTATTAAAACTATTGTGTGAAGATTTGTTATATCTGTTTAAAAATTTTATATTTTATTAAATGTGTAAATGTTTATATTTAATTTAAAAATGAAAAAGTAACTATTATTTTGTTGTAAATCACGTGTTTAGATCAAAACTCTTTGAAAGATACCAAAGGAAGACAATCTTGCGTAACTTTAACAGGACTTTCTCCACACGATACACAACGTCATGGATCCTCTCAGTTAATTCCTCGACGGTCTGTTAATTACCTGACTTCATCACAACTTCCTCAAAGGTAAATCATACTAAAGCGATTAAATGAGTTTATTTTAGAAATAATAAAATAAATGTAAATCTAATAAATTTTCATAGTCATTTAATTCATCAATTTTATGCGACGCACTTAAATTAACTTCTAAAATAACTTTAGAAAAATCTAACGATGTTTTATTTTTTATCATCCATTGTGAAGCTTGTAATTTTTAGTAAGAAAATTAATGAAATTTTTATAATATTTTTATAATATAGTACTTGATTTTTCTATACTTTTAACGATATATGAATAATGTATTAATTATTTCCATTGTTGCTAATGTATTATTAAATTTGAAGTTCTTATACGCCGATAAAAGATTTTATTGGAACTAATAAGCATTCTTATATTCGATTTTTGAATAATTTACACATGACTATTTAAGCTTTTAGAACTTTTTTTTAATGTGTACATTTGATATACCTAGATTTTAAAAATATATATTTGTAAGTGAGATATTGAATATACACTGTTCATAATAAAAATTTACAAAAAAGTTAAAATAAAATACTCTAAAAGAATGTTTTTCAATCTTTAATAGATCTTTAAAAATGAATATTGTATACGTTAATGTATATTAAGATTGTTACTATCTTTAATTGTGGTATACGTTGTGTGCGAAAAATAAATATTATAAAATAAAGATTACATTAAAAATGCTCAACGCTAAACGTAAATTAAATACTATAAAAAACAAATTTTTTTATAGAAGATCCGTCCATTATCAATCTACTAATTCACTACATTCGGATAGCCCGAGCAGCAGCAGTGTATCTCCAGTGCCCTCCCCCAGTCCACGGGCTACTCCGCTTCCGGTTATAAGGTAAGTGCCTCATTTTGCTCTTTTACAATGAAGTCTGTTTTCTACCTACAATTGAGCGAACCGACAAACTATTTTTTATCATCATTCTTGTTTTCACACATTTTACATTGTATGTACATACTATCTTTTACAGGCTAATTCGTACAATTAACTAGTAATAATACTCTATCATAAAGAATCCTATTTTTCAGATTACCATTATTCTTCAATAGCAGTTTTCGGTAAAATATTTCTAATTTGAGTTTTTTATCAATAGTATTGCAGTATCAGATATAACGATTTATTGTCATAAGTACCAATGCTATCGGTAAGCTCATAATAAGTGCACGCGGTATCCTATTACAGATTTTTTTATTTCGCAAGCATGTAGTAACTTTATAACTCTTAAACAAAACTTAATTTCTTAAAGTGGCTTATCAAGTACAAAGTAATGAAGAACGATAAAACAATTCAGTAGATCACCAACAATAAGATCAAATGGACCACCGCAATGCAGTCTTAGAAGAGCAAAACGTTGGTCTTCAACTGGTGATTTCACGCATTCTCCGTCCGGACAAGGCCATAATGTACAATTAGTTTCTTCAAGGTAACTCGGCATTGCTATATTCTATTTCTGTCAAATATGGACTTTTTTAATTTAAATTGTAAAACCGCTTTACATATATTTTACAAAAAAAACAAAATAAAATATTATGCAGAGTTATTAAGCAATGAAATATAGAATGATTATAATAATTATAATACAAAATTACTTACAATACATATTAAAATTTATGACTTTAATTATTTCGTTTTTTAATTTCATAATATATTGTTAATTAAAATAGTAAAAATATATAATAAATAACAGTTATTAATGTAATTACTTAATTTATTAATTCGAGAATCTAAAAGTAAAATTATTAATAAATAAGTTTTGTATTGAATAATTTTAATCGATCTATAAGTGAATCTATTACAGGATAAATTAAATTGAATGTATGTGTGTGCGTGCATTGTGCGTATGTGTTTATGCATGGTTGTGTGTGGCTGTGGGTGTCGGTGTATGCGTGAAACATTAATTTATTTTATTTTATTTACAGTGTATTAAATGAATTTAAAAAAATGGAATTAAAAATTTAATACATATGAATACGTATTTACATATCTACTAAATAAATATATTTTATTATTATAAAATAATAAAATTAATTATACTAATGCTAATTAAAAATAATTAATTAAAAATATTTTTATGGAAACATTAAATTATTTTGAACAAATATACCATACTTATGTATACTATATTATGTGAATAGTATTTGAAATCTTAATATATGATACATATTTAACACTATTAACAGGCATTTATCAACTGCTGCATTACTAAATAAAGAGTTCTAATAAATTAATAAGTTTTTAAAATTTATAAAAAATTTTAATTTTAATTATTTGTGTAATATTACAAAATTTTTATATATTTTGCTAGTAATATACATATATATTTTTAATATTTTTCATAATCACACAAATTTATTTTATACGCAATCATACAATATTGTTATTATTATACATTATATGAATATTTTCAAATTAATTTTTTATTCGAATCATTTGCGTTATTGTATTTATCACTAGCCATAAAACTATTAGTTAAAAATAAAATTAGAGAATAGATGATAAAATATTAGCTTCTTCACATTTTATTTTGTTTTGTATTCTCATTTATTGTAGATTATCAGCTTCCACCAAGTCACTGTTCAATCTCTTCAAGCCTCCAGCACCCAACAATGTGAAACATGGGTAAATAATAAATGCAAACCTATTTTATTTTATCAATATTAATGCCAAGATGAATAATGTACCCTTGCTTAAAAAAAATTTTAAATTCATATTACCTTACTAATCATGTTTTATGAAAAGAACTTCTTAAATACAATTAACATGTATATGAAAGTTAATTTTACATTTAAAAACAAATAAAACAATCATTCTAGTTTTATATTTAATTTTAATACACAAAAATTAAACTTTTAATGTTAATTACGATTAAAAATTTTACATTACTTCATGTTTTCAACTTTAATATCGATAATTTTTATAATTGCAGTTTAAACTCAATTGATTGTACATTAAAGAAGCTTTTTTTAAAAAATACCAAAAAAATCATATTTTTGTTTGTCTAATCCCCTTAAGTTTCAACGATTGATCTAGTTTACTTGTATTTATCAAAATCAATATATAAATCCATAAAAAAGCAATTATTTTACTGTTATTGACTTAACTAGGAGTTGAATAAATAGATTTTCAATAAAATAATAGAATGTATTTGTTCCTGGATTCAATGACATATTTAGAGCCAGCTTATGATAAGATTTGCGATAAATAAAATTAATGAGTAAAATATATAGAAATCTTTACTTTATTTTTTATAATAACTCACAGAATATATAAGAAAAATATATTTATTTATTGGCTTATTAATCAGGACTATTCAAGAGAACTTAAGTTATCAGTATGGAGCTTAATGTAAGTTAAGTTAAAGCTAAGAAAAAGTGAAAATAAGATGATATATTAGAATGAAATCGAATATATAGTGTACACAAATCTAAAAAAAAAATAAAAGGATAAAAGGAAAATATTAAAAACGTTAGGTAAATTATTAAATATAAAACAGAAAAAACAGTATAAAAGTGCATTTATTTTCTCTGTTGACTAGCACGCGGGAAATGCAGTACAATGAAGAAGAGGGTACCATTCGCATGTACTTACGAGGCCGACCGGTGAATATGTGCATGCCCTCGAGCATCATCGAAAGCTACGATGTACACAAAGTAAGTGCGCCACCTCAGAGCAAACTCAAGCTGGATTGGGTCTATGGTTACCGCGGCAGAGACTGCAGAAATAATTTATATCTTCTCCCAACTGGAGAGGTTATTTACTTCGTTGCTTCCATCGTCGTGCTTTATAATACGGAAGAACACTGCCAAAGACATTACCTCGGACATACCGATGACGTCAAATGGTCCGTAAAATATTTTTTCTCGGTCACTTTCGAATCAACAATTTAAATCTATATAAAAATTTAGCATTACCCAAAGAAAATATTTATACTACATGTAATTTGCTATAAGTTACACATCTTTTAACTTAAAATCGTATTATTTAAAATACCTTCTTTATGATATAATGATACCAATTAAATCTTTGAAAATATTTAAAATAATAAAAATGTTCTTAAATATACTGAAATTTAATTTATAAATATGAATATATATTGTACAATTTATTAAATTTGTTCACACTCACTATTTTTTTCTAATTATTCTTATTTAAACTTATATTAAAAAATTACTTATATAAATAAAATATGGATAAAAATTGATAAATTATTAATAAATTCAATATCGTATACAATTTAGCAATTTATATATTTTTTATATTTAAGCATAGCAATTCATCCAAATAAATTAGTGGTAGCTACTGGTCAAGGTTCTGGTATAGAACGGAGAGGTACTATGGTAATACATTTTATTCCCTATATTTTACAATTTATAGAAATTTATTACATATTTAAAATAAATATAATTTCAATTAATTGAATCGTAATTATTTACAATTCTCTTTTTTCTTTAATAGGCACACATACGAATCTGGAATTCCGTAAGTTTATCTACTTTGTGCACGATCGGTATTGGCGAATTCGATGGTTCAATTTGTTGCTTATCATTTTCAAAAGCTGATGGTGGAAATTTCTTAGCTGCAATCGACGAAACATCGGATCACAACATTTCAATATGGGAATGGCAAAAAGGAGATGGAGGAGCAAAACTTACAGAGACTAAGGTAAATACTTAATTTTTTGTATTACTTTTTAATAATTTTATTTTTAGTAATACTTTCAATAAGAACAAGTATTAGTTATAATATCTTAATTTCTTATTTTTAAATTTAAATATTCAATCAATGTGTTTCTCATCTCATTAAATTTTTAATTTTTGCGATTAATATGAATGAACTATTAAATAAATATCATTAAATTAAACAAATAGAAAAGTACATTAACATTGTTCTACTATAAATATTAAAAAATTAAACCTAATATATAAATACGATGCAAGATTAAATGCGAGTAACAATCTGATAAAAGAAACTAATATTAAGTAGATCTATTTTATGCCTGTTTAATGATTGATTGCAGTGCTCGGTAGACACAGTTGTCTGTGCTGAATGGCACCCACTGGAACGGACACAAATAGTTTCATGCGGTAAAGGTCACGTGTCATTTTGGTCTCTAGACAATGGAGGTATGCTTTACAAACGCATGGGTTTGTTTGAAAGTCGCGAGAAACCGAGATATGTTACTTGCATTACCTTCAACCAGAATGGCGACGTTCTTACCGGTGATAGCAACGGCAATGTCATTGTTTGGGCAAGAGGTATATTTCTTTTTTTTACTTATATTTTTTATTAGTTAAATATCCTTTATTATTTAACCTCAGGATATGGGTAATATTTTATAGAGCTGATCTTGATTGTATATCTATATATTTATATTAAATATAAATGTTTTTATGAGCTTATGCAACTTCGTTTTTATACTATGTTCACTTTTCAAAAATTTCCTAATTTATACTATAAAATAATAATATTCAGTATTTTTAATAATTTATACAATAAAAAAATACAACTTTACTAAACAAAATAAAATAATTTAAAGTTTCTAACATAAATTAGGAAATAAAACATAAAAAGTTTATTTTTTTGATGAAAAATGAAATTTATATAATTACTAGGTACTATACTAATAGGTTTGCTAATAGGCTTACTATACTAATAGATTACTACAATAATAGGTCTTCATTTTGCATGATACTAATGACAAAATAATTGATAAAAAAAATTGCTCTTTTCACACTTTTTAGGAAGAGTGTAAGCTTTAAATTTATATATACATGAAAAATACTAAAATTTCATCGATGTATCATTTATCTAAATGAATAAATAAATATGTGACTTCTCAATTTTATTTTATTCAATTAATTATTTTATTGTATTAAGATTTAGATTAGTATTCAACTCATTTTAACATCCAAAATTGTTAGATTTATAAAAAGAAATAAATATTTTTTTAAAAAAATTTTATTTGTAAAACTCAATTTATTTGGTATTTATTTGATAAGTTGGTGAATTAATTGAAATGTAAAAAAAAGTTAATCATTCTGTTCAGAATTTATTATAATGAATTTTTTAAAAACAAAATTATCTAATAAATTTAATGTAATTTAAAAAATACATATGAATAAGATAAAAACTAAAAAAAATTTTTTATTTGGATATTAGAAAATATATTTTATTTTAATATTTAGTAATTAGGTATATATATTATCACTTGGTAAAGTAAAAATTGATATTATTAATTATAAAAATAAAAGATAAAATATATATCTCTTTTTTATTTAAAATAAATATATTTTTAAGAATTTTAAGAGCAATCATAATTATATTAATATACTTAATTTTTTTAGGGACTAATACAATTGCAAAGATGGTCCGAAATCTTCATGAAGGCTCGGTGTTCTCAATGTGTGTTTTAAAAGATGGTAATGTTGTAACTGGTGGTGGAAAAGATGGCAGAATCATTCTTCTAGATGTTTCTTTGAATCCAATAGGACTAGAAGCACAGGTATAAAATATATTAATTTTAATATGGATAATACTTATAAAAAATTATACATCTTAATGTTTTTTAAATTCATTTATTTTAAACTAATTCAATTCTTCTCTTTAAAATAAAAATAACACTTACATTTTATTGAATAAAAATTTCTAATTATGCTTATTTTATTTAATTGTTCTGAATATATTATTGCTTCTCTAAATATTTGAGGAATTTATAAATTTATACAATTGTATTTATAAAGCTTATATATATTTATTTTATTATAAATATGAAATTGATGGATGTTATTTATAATATAATGTACTTTATAAATTTTTATTCAAATTTATAAATGTATAACTTTTTATGCTCAAAGTATATTTAACCAAATTATAATTTTTGCATTTGTCATATATTTATTTTTATTAAAATTTTTAAGATATACGTAAATTATTTTGACATGTTCTTCTACAGAATGAAGTTATATATTTATTGTAAAAGATTTTAATTGCTTGCAAGAATTTATAAATAATTTACACTTAAATATATGAAAAATTATTTTATTATTTATTTATAAAATTTTGTAACCTTTAATTTTTTTGGAGTTTTTTTAAATACATGTAAAGGGTAGGACAATAAAGTAAATTCGTATTGTAAGAAAAAATCCCAAGTGTGCGTAAGAATTCACCATGTTTCTTGATGTGTAAAAATAAACAAAATTTAACAGGTAATAACATATTCAAACAGATGATTCTAAAAACATACATTACTCCAATTACAATTAAGGCATTCTAGTAAAATTTGGTACTATGTTTTTTATAATCACCTATTAGTTGTACTACATCATTTAAATTAGATGAATTAAAATGTTAAATAGATTTTATATTTTCATAAAAAATAATTTTAAATATTATAAATTTTCTTGTTGATTGCTTTTTGTTTTTAATGAAAAATCAGTTCAAGGTTATTCTTAAATATCGTCTCTATTTATTATTTCTTTTACAATTTTTTATGTATTCAGTTACATCTTGTTTAATTATTTATTACTTATGTCTCCTTAAATTGTTGTATGTAATGTATATTGTTATACATAATAATATGTAATTGTTATGTTATATGTAATTATATACAAAAACTATTAATTTTAATTGTAAATAATTAAAGAAAATTATATCTTTGGCTTTCTGTATATTTCAATAAACTTATATTTATAACGGGAATTGCATAAATTATTAGATATATCTATAAAAAAAACATATAACTTTATTTTCTATTAGCAATTAATGCTAATACATCTTCTCAATTCAGTCGAATTATTTATTGAATTACAATGAAAATGTATAGCTTAAAATTTTGTTTAATACTTTCTAAGAAATGTAATTTATATTATTAATATTATAACAATAAAATATTTATAAGAATCTTCTAATAAAATAATGTATTTGTGACTTATAGATTGAAGATCATTTTGGAGGAATCCGAACAGTTGCAGAGGGTAGAGGCAATCAATTATTAGTGGGAACTACTAGAAATTGTATTCTGTTAGGAGACTTGAAAATGGGTTTTAGTCCAACGATGCTGGGCCATGCAGAAGAAGTATGGGGTCTTGCTGCACATCCTATTCTACCTCAATTTGCCACAGCCGGTCATGACCGTTTGCTGCAAATGTGGGATAGTTTGAGTCATACAGTTGTTTGGAGTAAAGATATTGGAGTAGGTTTTTGTTCTACATATTATCTCTCTTTTACTATAACTAGGGCTTTCAATCAAATATTTTTAACTTAAAAATATGATTATTACAATAATATTTTCAGTTTATAAAAGTATTTATAATATTAAATATCGATGTGTTGTTCTTAAATTAATAATTACTATGAATTATCCAACCCTGTCACATATTTCCTTGAAATATTTTAGTTTTTTAAGATTATTATAAAGGTAACAATTAGCTATTAAAAATAAATTTCTTATTAATAAAAGTATCAATTTTATAATTATTTGAAGTTTTTGTAAAAATAAGTTATTGCAGTATGATTAAACATTAAATTTATGCTTTATTATTGAACATACATGCAAATATTAAAAAAACAATAATAATAAATTTATTTAATGTTAATTATTAAATATATTTTTATAGGAACAAGCTCAAAGTGTCTGTTTCTCACCTGATGGTACAATTATGATTGTTGGATGCCTTTCAGGAAAATGGTTAGCCATTGACAGTGAAACACGTGTACTTTACAGTTATCATTCAGATGGATCCGAACCACTGCAGGTATTTAAATGTTACATTATATATATATTAATAATTTAAAACTAAAAATTTTTAAAACGAATAATTCTTTCTTAAAATATATAATGAAAATATTGAAATTGTTCAAGGTTGTTAAATTTTCACCAGATGGAACACTTTTAGCATTAGGATCTAGAGACAATAATATATACATTTATCAAGTTAATGAAGATGCGACTAAATATAGTCGTGTAGGTCGTTGCATGGTAAAATTTACCTTTTTTAAATTATTATTATTATTATTTATAATTATAAGTACTTTATGAAACATGTGTAGATTTACTCTTACTACTGAAATTTTTATTAATATACAATTCAAATATAAAGATGTCTGTATATATAAGAACACAATTTAAAATTACTATTTACCATTTTAATACATAAATTTAATAAACATAATTTTTCCAATTTCTTATTAATTGTAGTAGTTTCAATAAAAAAAATAAATATTAAATCAAGAATAAAAAAATTAAAAATTTTATAATATATAAATATTAATTATTTAAGATGTAATATACCGAAAAATATAAAATTAACGTGTATATATATATATATATATATATAAATAATCACTTATTAACTATTAAAAATTATTTTATCAACTTATATAATTAAATAAAAATTCTAAATTTAAAAACATTTGAGTAATATAATTAAAATAATAAATATAATAATAAAATTAATAAATTAAATGAGAAACAATGAGTGTACAAGGAATAAAAAAACTATTTTATTGTTGAAATAATTTTGTCAAAATACAAAAAATTATGAAAAAATTAAATAATGCAAAGAAAAAATTAATCTTAAAATTTGAATATATCTAATATTTATTAAAAATATATTTTTAATAAATATATACTTTTTCATGGTTTTTGAAATCTTATATTTTGTTTCAAAGATTTATTCTTATTAGATCTATCATGTATCCAATTTGTACTATGCACTTATAATTTATTTTCATGTCCTTAGTAAATTTTTTTTATGTTAGCATATAAATTCTTACATAATTTAAATTAATTTACTTTATGAAATTATAAAACTAAATATTATAGAAGAAATTGAATTTATTATTTATTAAAATTAATTATTTAGTTATTTCATAATATTAATTACAACAAGTAATAGAACTATTAATTGAATTAGTTTTATTTTTAGGGTCATTCTAGTTTCATAGTTCATTTAGATTGGTCAATTCATGGTCAATATTTAAGAAGCAACAGTGGAGATTATGAATTATTATATTGTGAGTATATTTATTCATTATATTAACTTGAGTTTGGCACAAATGTGGATTTTCTTATTAATAGAAACAATATTATTAATTAATTTTTATGAATTTTCTTTTATGTTTACAATCAATCACAGTTTCTTTTAGAAATTTCTAGTTATAAATATGTTATCAATAAATAATTATAAATCTTCTATTAAAACGATTTGATAGTAATGGATTATTATAATTTTAAAATAAAGTTGAATGAATTCAAATGAGTTACTAAATCTTTATTTTAAGTATGAATTAAATAAAAAAAGTTTTAATCAATCAATTTGAATAAAATTAAAAATTTTACAATTTATTTGTTGAATATATTTTAACTGAATATTTTGTACAGGGAACGCAGGAGTCTGTCGACAAATTTCACAAGGATCTTTTTTAAAAGATGTGGATTGGGCTACTCATTCTTGTGTAATTTCATTTGAAACTATTGGAATTTGGCCTGATGGACCTGATGGAGTTGATGTAAACAATTGTAGTCGCAGCGGAGATGGAAAGCTTTTAGCAACTGGTGATGATTTAGGAAAAATTAAATTGTTTAGTTATCCTGCCTGTCAACCAAAGGTAATTTTTAATGATAAATATTAAATTTAATTAATACTAATAAGAATTTAAACAAAATAAAAAATACTATAATGACTAATTTAACATACGAACTTAGCTGATGATAATCTGCAAAAAAATTTCCATTCCTAAAAATGTAATAATTATTATGCCTTGCAAAAGGTAGTAAAGGCAAATAATAAATTAAAAATATGCAAATACAAAATGATACTTTTAAATGATATAAATGATATTATTTTATAAATTAATGAAAAATTATGAAATAAAGGTTTTATATGTTGGGTCTACAGATATATGTTAAATCCAATAAAAAAGTTTAAATATTATGTTTTAAAAAACAGCTTTAAAAAACATAATGGTCAAGAAATAGTAAAAATTGACATATTTATGTAAGCAATTATTATTTATGATAGTTTTAAAATAATAGTATATGTTAATGATAAGGTGTTTGTAAAAACTGAAGAAACTATGAAGGTCCTGTGCGCATAGGTGAACAAAAATTACTTTTCAATATTGAAAAGTATAAAAATATTAAAATCATCCAAAATATATAAAAAACATTTCAAAAACAAAACAATGGAATCTTTTAATAATTATTTGTAATCCATTAATGAAATTGTATAGTCAAATTTTCATATGGCATAATATAAATTTCATTTTTAATGAAAATATTACTATTTTTAGCCACAAAATCAACAATCTTTAACTTTTCCTTATTCTACTGGTTTAAAAAAATATATATAAACCTCAGACTAAGAATATCGAAAAAATTTTTATATTTTAATTTATTCTATACAATTCAAAAAATAACAAAATAATTTTATTAGAGGACAAAAATGTTGTAAATACAAACTTGTGTTATAAATTTTTATAATATAACTAATAAATAATATTTTAAAAAATATATTTGTATTATTATAGTTTTATAAGAATCAAGTTTTTAAAAATCAAATCCTTTTACTATAAATTACTATTTAATTCCTTTAAAAAATATTAACATTTCAAAATTATAAATATATATTTAATATATACTTTTTCTCATTTGCAGTCCTTGTATCACAGTTATGGTGGACATTCTAATCACGTGACTAAGGTGTCGTTCCTTCACGATGATTGTCGATTAGTATCGAGTGGAGGAAGTGATACAAGTGTTCTACAATGGATTATAAATTAGTAAATCTCAAGTACCGAAAATAGAGTGGAATTAATAAATGATGAATGCTGTAATTTTTCAATCGTATTAATGTTACCTTCCAGAATACAAATTCAGAAGTATAATTCTATTCAACAATGAAACAAAAATTTAACGGTTATCGTTACCTAGTGCAGAACTCAAAACACATTCCTGTGCTTTAATTCTATAAATTCTTTTTGTGTAAATATAGTTCTTTTGTATCATTTTTATAATGTCCAAAATATATGTCAATTTATTTACTTAGAATAATAAAACTGCTCTAAATTTTGAAATTTTTTCAAATGTATATACATATCGAGCGGTATATTTTTTTACAAATGAAAAATTTAATTTAAAAAAACTTAAAAATTTTTTCATATAATTACGTTACTAAGCCAAATTTTGGGATTATTGCAAAGAAAGGAAGTTACATGCGTTCGTTTATTTTCACGTGTGTTACATATATGTACATTATATTATAATTATATTAAATACGTGTTCTAAAATGCGAGAAAGCTAGGATCAATAGGTCTGATAAGAATACGTAAGAGAAGAAATAATTGTACCTAAAGTAATTGATCATGAAAAAATTAATGTGTTTTCATAGGGAAAATTTTCATAGCAAATAAAGATATTTATGTATTAAATTTTACTTTGATATGAGTATCTATTTAAATAAGATTATTTAAGAAAATAAACTTGCCATTTCATAAAAGATTTGATGTTATTGATTTCTATTTCAAATAAAAACATTGTTTAATATGTATAAATTATGCAGACCTCAATATCTGCTTAAAGTAATTAATAAAGAATTGTAAGATTTAGTATCAATTTGTTATTAAAGTATCGTATTTTTTATTAGAGAGAAGAAATTACTAATTTATTTTTGTGATACTTTAAAGTTTTTTATTTTGTCTTTTTAAACATTATTTTTTTTAGTAACTCAAATATCAAAATACTGAAAATAATATTACTTTTATAAATATATAGATAAAGTAGTGATCTCAAATGTAAACTAAAATCAAAAGATATATGCATAAATTTTCTATCATTTATTATTCATCAAAAGTGCTTAACATACATAATAAGTTTTGAATGTTTATATTGTTTTATTCTGATTGTTTGTCCTTTCTTTTCATTGCAGTTATATTTACACATACTTTTGTTAATTTTTATATAAGAGACAAACAACTTTCTGATTTTTTTTACATAATGCTAATATCAAAGAAACTTGTTCCTTAAATGTAAGCAAATAAGCTCGATTTCTACTTTGTATTTAAAATTTTTTTTATTTAATAACGGCATACAAAATATATTTTAAATGTTCAATGATTCTAAAAATAAAAAATTATTAAATACATTATAAAATAATAATAAATATTCTTAATTTTTAATATTTCTTCTCATATGAATAATTTTTTAATTAAATTCATAACATAGTATATTTATAGAATAAAATAATTTATAACAGTTGAAATATTGGATATAAAAAAATTTAATTATTATACTCAAACATAATATGGTTTAAATATCAGATTTGTTCATGGCAGTTAAAATTATACTAATAGTGTAGATTATAAAATACTTAAATAATAAAAATTTAAATATATATGCAAGGGCATATTTTTATAAAATAAACCAATATAAATGTTTTTGAATTAGTAACAAAAACAGTGAATAGTATTAAATTATAGTTTAACAACAAAATTCCAATTAAATACACTTAAATTATTTAAGTTTGAATAATGTAAATAAAATTTATATTTCAAAAATTAATATTAAAAATAAGGTAATATAATTTAAAAAATTCATTGACAATAATAATAATTAATTTTAGTATTGTGTAAATAATTATATTTTAAATACAATAATTAAAAAATGTTATTTATTATATTAATTGATTATAAAATCACATAATTGATATTCTAAGTATATTTTTAAGTAATTTGTTTTATAAATACACATTATAGTAAAAATAATGATAGTTTAATTTCAATAGTATTTTTTATAATAATATATTGATTATAATAGGCTGAAAAAGTATAGACATTTATCTAAGTAATGATCAAATGAAGATCAATGACAGCAGTATCCTATGATTGGTAACTTTCAACAAATACCTAATTTTTATATTTCTATTACTTATTGGTAGCAAATAATGTGTTTAACATTTTATTTAAAATTTTGGCACATTTTAATTTAAAAATTATAAATAAAAGTATAAATTTAAATAATTTAAGTAGTATATACAAATAAATATTTTTTAGCTAAAAAACCTATCTTTGAAGTAAACTTTATTGAATATTACATATTTACGAATTCTTATCAATAAAAATCATTAAATTTGAAATAAAACTGATATCGAAATTTATATCGAATTTGCAGCACTCTACTTACTATATATTGAGTACAGTTTTGTGTTACATGTGAACCAATATAAAAAAGAACTTATGTCTGAAATTAAAGATTTTTAATTTATTTATTTTTTATCAAGTTCTTTTGTATGTACAGTTTTGTCTAATTTAATGTAAATTTATAATGGTATAAACCAATGAAGTATTTGAGCAATTGACTATTAGCACTTATAAAACTTGTATTATATTCGATAAATATTATTATAGATATTAATAAGCATAATGCTTTACACTGTGTCTTTGGTTTAAAAGTACTTCAAAAATTGTCGATTCATGTTAACTAGCTTTATATATCCATTTGGTGACTTTTCAATCTATTCTTTTTTTTTTGTACATGCACATGTATCATTACTAAGGCATTAGAAAAATATTTTTCATAAGGATTGTCAAATTTTCTAAAGATGCTTTATAATGAAACTCAAATTTATTCATAGATGTATCTTGAGCTTTTAGAAATGAAGTTTCTAGTTTGTTATATAACTAAGTTTATTTTGTAAAAAAATATACACACTCACCTATTACGCTAATTATTTATTACCCTTTAATTCTTATCTTTTTTTTCTTTCATGTGCTCTCTCTTTCTTTTATTTTTAAATTAATGTTTATTCTTGAAATTTTCTGAATACTTGTAAAATAATTATATAATAATTTATTAAATTTATTAAATTTACGTTTTTGTAATTTATATTAAAGCAAACATTTAAATATTTGTTAAACAGTTTTTTTTCAAAATAATTTTCTTTTTAAATATTACTAATGATAATATTTTGATTTACATATAAATAGAATATTTTTAATGTAGTAAATTAATATTAAAATTCAAAGATTGAAAATAAGGAAAAGAAAATTAATTATATAAGGTGAATGTAAAATTTGCTCGAACAATCTCAATAGTTGGAAAAATATAGGTTAGGAAAAGGAAAAAGAAAAAATACGAAAAAATAAAAGCAAAAATCTATATAACTTCCTTAAGCTTGATATAAGTGTATAAGGCTAATAGTTACATAAAGGTTTGCTACGGTGACCTCGCATAAGTGTAAATGTAATTGAATAAACTAGAACAATACTTTCCCTGAATAATTGTAGCACGTGTTCTTAGCTCACAATATAATCATTCATTAAGATTCGTTCAGTCCACATTTGGTCCTTGAGTTCACTTTTTCTTTTTTGAACAAATCTATACTTTTTCTACAATTTTCTACTTTTTCTCTGAGCGACAATCTCAAACTTCTTATTATTCCATTTAATGTACACTAATAGTCATTTGCTTGAAAATTTTCTCATATGCGCTATCTATTATCTCAGCCTTCGTTTTTTGATAAATAATCAATTTCGACATTTTGAAATTTGCGAATATAAATATTTTTCGATAATAATTCTTTATCTTAATTACATTTCATTAATACATTGAGTTCAATTCTATATAATTTGTATTTTGATATAACAACCGATTTTGTATGTTGCGCAATATCAATTAACCATATGAAAAATGAAAAATATAAATTTTATCTTAAACAAATATATTTCAAGAAATGTAGTAAGGCTTATTTCATTATTTCATCTTAGCGGTTTGTTATTACAGTCCACATGATTTTTTTATTTTTATTCTTTTAAAGAATTAAAAGTTACATCATATGTATAATTGTTGAAATCAATAAATGATACCGTATTGTGTATTCGTAATATGTAAAATATAAATACTAATATAAGCTCGATATCTATTTTTTACTGAAATTAATAATTCGAACTGACAGGTCAAATTATTAAATAATATTTTATCATAATATCATTGAATCGCTAATATTTCAAATAGCTTTTTTTAAACATATTACCGTATTTATTATTACTAATTATTACTAATTACAAGTTGTTTTTTTTAATAACTTATAAGGAAATTCTGAAAAATATTTATTTAAACTTCAATTGTAATTTGGCAAAAATAAGTAATTTAAGAATTATATTTAATATTCAATTTTTAAGCATTTTGCATTATAAAAATAAAAATATATTCTATCAATAAAAATTAAGCATTAACTAGTGAAACACTCTTTTAAGTTTTACATATTTAAAAACAATAAATAAGTAAAATATTTCTTTAAAAATTATGTTGAGAAAATATACTAAAATTATATATTTATTTTTTTAAGCTTGACAAAGACTTATTAAATTTCAATAGTTATAATCCTTAATTTAATTAATAATGAAAAAAGTCAATAAATAATAAATTGATAATATTTATAAGGGATTGAATTTCTAAAAAATTATATATTACGTAAATTTATAGCATAAATATAAAACTACTGGTAATTTATTAAAGAACTTAATACATATTAAGGTTTTCAAAGTAATAGCATTTATAAATTAAATTAATTTTTAATAAAGTAAAATATTAAAAATACTAATATATATATTTACATCTTAAAACTCTAGATTAAAATTTAAATAGATGTAAAAATTTAATTTTCAAAATGATCGTTTTTGTTATTTAATATGTGTCAAATATGTAATGTAATATGTAGTAGATTTTCTAATGCAGTAACCAATACTGTAGAAAAATAATAATAAATCGATGAGTAGAAAATAGATCAGAAAGAAGAAAAGGTCAAGGAGCAGATCAGAAAAAGAACTGTCAGTATCAAGTGGGTAAAAAGGATTGAGACAATGTCGCGTTTAAAAGAGAAAAAGTAAAATAAAATAAATAAATAAATAAAAGGACATGGTAAAAGAGAGAACGGGTCAGTTAAAGCAAGTGATAGAGAGAAGAACGGGTAGAACATGTGCGCGCGCACACACACAACGCAGGAAAAGTAGATTTACAGTCAGGAGAAGAACCAAGTAAAATAATAAGGTGACTTTCAAGTTAACTTCAAATCAAGGACCAGACGAACCGGTCTCCTCACCTTCGTTCACGCCAAATTTTTTTAGATTTTTTCCATGCGATCTGTTAGATTTCATATTTCTTTTTTTGATATTCACAGGTGCTCGAATATCGAACCATTCTTCGTTAGTTTGTTTCTTAGATCTCTCTCTTTCTCTCGCACAATCGTGTGCATAATAGTATACTCTTCTGTAGAAATGAACAAAATCTTCCTTACTCGAAATAAGCTACCTAAAATACAATAAATTTCTTCTAAGCTCCTTTGTAGTCGTAACTTAAGATATATCGTTTTTCTACTCTTTATTTAACTTCTATTCTTTTTTCTATCCTTTTTACTTTCTTCTCTTTGCTCTTCCCTCTTTCCTCTTTTCTTTAAGATCCTGTGTTTGATCATCTAATCTAATAAACAATTTTTATAAGAGTATTGCTTGCTACTTTCGCATTTGAGTTAGATGATTTAAGGCAAGGCAACTTCGATCTCGTAATTCCATGTTTATCTTTTTGAATTTTTTTATCTTGACTTTAACTCAACATTAACTAGTATAGGTCTTTGTATTATATTCTTTTATCTTAATTACTCTTATAAAAAGAGTATATTTAATGTACCAATTCAAGTTCACCGATTTTTAACAACACACGAACAATATTAAGCTAAATAAATTTTTAATGTAAAATTTTTTATTAAATTTAAATTAATAAATTTTTTAATTATATAAAAATTATTAACATTTTAAACGTAACAAAGTTGAGTATTATAAAAAATAATTAATTTAATATTTATCATACTTTTATCTTTTTAGAATGATTAAAAGAAATTTTAATTTTACATTTTGAAATTATCAATAAACTAAATAAATAATAATAAATATACATACATAACTTAAAATTTCATGAAAAATTTAAATATTACAAATTCCAAAACAAATGAAATTCAAACAGTGATAACATAAACTAAATGTAATTTACACGTATATGATCCAATTTTATAATTGATAGACTTTAGAATTAGAATGTTTTAAACACTTTTCAATTATTTTCTTAAAACAAGAACTATATTATAATAAATTGAATAGAATTTCCATAATAATAATTGTTTATAAAAATTATATTTTATTAAAATCAAATTATAATTCGCTTTGTCAATTCTTAAATTTAAATGCTTTAATATTTTTTTTTTATTTTTCGAATTCTTAATCTTTGATACATGGAAAATTTCGTTAGTATTTCTTTATATACTATCTATCAATTTAAAAATATTTCAGATAATACATTTTTAAACAGTTTTTCTGTCATAATTACTTAAAAATAAATTATTTTGTTATTTTTTAATTTATATTTATTATATTTACTACAATTTTGGCATAGGCTATTTACACATTTCAAAATATATAATTCAAATGATTATAATATTAATAAAATTAACATAAATATACAAGAAAATAAAAAAATAGAAAAATTTTGAAATAATCAAAATCAAATCAACAAATTAAAAAATTTAAATTAAAGAATAATTTACTGAAAAGGGTTATACATTTTATTAACAAATCATTTGTTATGAATTAAAATAGCAATTCTAATATTTTTTAATTGAAAAATAGAAAACACCAAAAAAATTACATTTTGTAAAAATGCTTGTAAAATTTTAATATTATTAACTAAATTAATGTTCAAATCATGTAAAATTTTTAAGATATATAATTTTTTAAAAACTTAATTATTCAAAAGAAATCGATATATTGAGTAAAATTCAAATATTTACTTGTTAGCCTTATTTTTAGTGTGTTTCTTTATAGAAAAAAGAAACACACTAAAAATATTTTTAACCAATGTTTTTAATCATAATATTTATAAAATTAAGTTGGTTTTAAAAAGCTATTGTATTATAAAATAAAAATTACATAAAAGATGATAACAATTTTTTTAGAAACAATAAAATAAAAATGTATTTTAGTTTATTGAAATTATTAAGATTTCAATAAATGTAATTATTAGCAGGTAAAGATTATTTAATGAAAAATAATTTTATAAGCACATACTCGTTATTAAGTTTAAAGAACGTATCTGTTAGATGATCATTTAAGAAACAAGGCGTTATGGAAGATTAATCTATATACTTTTTAAATAAAAAGTGAATTCTAATGAATGGTATGGAATGGAATAGTGTGGGATGGGTACGCAATAATAAAATATAATTCCCTTAGAATAAATAGATTTCATAAAAATTTCATAATAATTTCATAAAAAAACAAATGCACAAAAACTACAATTGAGAGTAAAACAAGAATTTTTCGAGCTACTCAATTGCTTGTATAGTGTAAACAGAAGACAAAGCTGAGTTCACATGTTAATAATCGAATACGCATGTTAGAATATTCTACCATGAAAACTGTATGAAATCAAGGACATTTGTTTTAACAATTAAATTAAATTAAATTAAATTAAACCTGTCAGATTACAATTTAGATATATCAATTTAAAAGAATCATTTTTTATGTACTTAATAATAGAATCTTTAATGTTAAATTTTGACCATATTTCATTTTTCTTTTAGTCTTAATCATATCAATTGCATACTAAATATAACAGGTGTCCTATTTTTTTATATTTAATATTTTACAAATAATTCAAACAACTAAAAGTTTTTTATGTTTCTCGTGTATATTTTTGTAAATTTTTAAATTATTTAAAACTTCAACTTGATCAAAATTCATACATATCATATTATCAAGTATCTTGTAAATTTGGAACATCTTATTCTTAAATCATTCGTACTCTTGTTCTATAACTATTCATCGGTTTTATTAATTATTAATTTATACTTTTATTTTTAGTTTTTAATTTTGAATTTAAAGCTAAGCTCATGCAAAATAATAAAATAGTGCAGTCAATAATCTGTAAAGGACAATTATGTAGTAATTTTCATGAATATGTAATAACTTATTATTTAATATTATTTTTATACATAAATATTTTTGCATTTAAGATTTTATTTCTTATATATTTTTCTTTACATTAAGTAATAATTTAAAAAATATAATAAAAACAACGAAAACATAATGAATCTTCTGTATTTTTACTGTTTTTTCTAAATTATTTTAAAAACACTACTAAATAATAATTTGTTACATGAAATTTTATATAAATTAATATGAACTTTATTATAATTGTTCAAAAAAGTAGTTAAAAAAATATTTTTTGACACACAATGATATCGAGAGCTATCAAATTATATTCTTTGGAATAAGTTTTATTTTCTTTTGATATAAAATTCAATTTAATATTTTTAATAAGGAAATATTTTTTTGTAACATATATATCTTATAATCATAATATAAATTCACGTATAGCATTATGCGTGTATAGAATCTTAAAAAAATTAAAAAGGAGGTATTTCAAGATTTTTTTATTACCTACGTAGAGGGACAAAATAATTTCCAATTTATTTATAATTCTTATAATCAAATTAAGATTAAACATAATTTAATAAATGAGTTACCATATTGACAAAATTCTAATTCATTACTACAAAGATGCTTGTTTTTAAATAATTTAAAACTCAGACCAAGTAATTCATATATTGATACTCGATTAACATAACTTAGTTAAAAACGATTTCATGTATACTACATGAAGAATATTTTTTAAAACATAGCTCAAGATCGTCCTAGGATATAAGTTTGAATTTGAATATTAAGATTATTAAGATTAAATGAAATATTAAATTTTTATTACGTATGAATAATTTGTATTGCATTCGTTTTTTGTGGGGTTCCGTGTATTAACTGCATATGCAATTATCGGAATTCTATAAAATTCTAATTGAAGTATTACTTAAACAAATATTTTGCATCTCGAAAGCAAAAAATTAAAGAAATGAAGTAAAGGAAGAGAGAGTGAGAAAGTGGGAATAGGGAAAAAGAGAGAGATACACCGTGGAGAAAGGAGACAAGAGTGGCTAGTGAGAGGGGGAGCGGGAAATAGTATAGAGGGAGAGAAAATATAGGGGGAGGTTGGAAGGCGAGAAAGAAAAGAGTCAAGGGTATAGGGACGAAGAGGGAAGATGGAAAGAGAGAGATAGAGAATACGAGGTAATACGAGGATATAGCAAGACATGCAAAGGAAGAAAGAAGTTGAAAATCAAGAGAGAAAACCGGAATCGAAATAAAGAAGCAAGAGTCGTCGAACAGGTTCTGGTAGTATCTGTAAGAGTCGAACTCCTTGCTTTTGTGCGACGGCTCACCAGATTGGAAGCTTCACTTCTCAAACACGTCACGAATCATGATATAGGTTGCAGACGATTTGGTCTACCCCATGGTTGGCTAGATTTCGGATACCAAACCAAAAACCTCCAACTAGTTCTATCTTTTAATTTTTTCATTCATATTACTAAATTCCTGCTGTATTAAATGTATTCGATTGTATAGTAAATGATTTGATGCTATGTTTGTTAAACTGCAACTGTATTTCATAAATTATCAAATCAGAATGTTATACAATAAATCATATTTAGTAAATCTGTGTTTACAAAAAAGTTCATTTAAGAAAATAAGCAATTGTTGTTACGAAAAAGGGATACATTTAATCAAATTATAACCTCTTGATGCGAAATCGCACTGATGATAGCACCAATCATCTAACACATCAGAATATACTCTAGGGGAATTAAATAATGACGATGCACCAACCGTGTTTCCGATGATCGCGTACATTCTCTCTCTCTCCATTTTTAATTCCAAATTACAACGTACCACGTGCCACGCTTGGAAATAAATACAAAATGTTTTTATCCCAACCACACACGCACATATAAATACATTTCCTCTTATTAGGGAATTCGACGGAGTACTGCATTCAGACTACCACTCTTGTTTTAAAATATTCAGCATAGATGAAATTTAACCACGAGATATCTTACTTAAGGTGCTTGTACAAGTTAACTGTAGTTTGATAACCGTCCTCATCAGAAGCATATTTATTCTCAATAAATAAACTTTTTTAAATAATTTACATATCCTAAAGTGATAAAAAGCTACCTAATTATAAAGAAATTATCATACTATCGTATTTGTAAAATAAATAAACTATAAATTTCTTATTACAATTAATATTTTTAATTTAAACTTTTTCGATTACAAAATGTTGTCAGTTCTTTACTTATCAGTTATTAAAAACGATAAATTAAAATTTTTGTTTCTGTACATTAAAGAAAGTAAGTCTCGAATTTTTTTAATTTATAGATTATATTTGATTAAAAATTGTAAAAATAAAAATTAAAAATTAAAATTTTTTGAAAAGTTAAAATTAAACTATTTATGTACTTCATAATTAAGTCGTAATGTTAAGAGTACCAATTTCAATTAATTTAAATATATATTTCCAGTAACTGATTTAAATATTTTAAATTATCAAGAAAATTTAATCAAATATTTTATTTAATACGTTTAATGATTTAAATGTAGTAAAATTTTTATAAATTTGAAGAAAAAAACAGTTTATTTTAATTAATTTTGATAATAGAAAATGTATCAGTTAATAATATTTAACATGAGATATCAGATAATTTTATAAGTATTTATATATTGTATTTATATTATTTAAATAATAAATAATATGGTCAGTATAACATAGAATTTAAATAGGATACATTTTATGTTTTCGTATTGCGTTTATAATTATTTGGTGAATTTTAATAATACAATATCGAAATTCCTTATTTATGTAAAAAAAGTCCAAACAATACAGCTATTAGTAATTTTTTATTACATAGGAAAAAGATAGTATATAACTTTAAGAATTAATAGTTCAATGTATCTAAGAGTAAAATACATTGAACACTATGCATAGTTTATTTTTTTTAATTTATTAATATTTATTTATTTGAACCCAATAAATACAATATTTATATACGTTGCTTTTTTAAATCATAATAAACAATGATTTTACATATAATAATTACTTATGAGTAATATATTGTTATATACAGCAATCGCCGTCTTACAGGTTATTTGTTTTTTTTGTGTATGAGAATTTTTTACGGGAGAACAAATTTTTTTATTTATATACAGAAACGGGTAATATAAAAAACTGTACATTCGATTTCTTTATGAAACCATGCATAGAAAATTTTAGAAATTATTTAACTGCAGCCCTTTTGTTGCAAGAGTAAGTCGAATAATTAGATCGTAAATTATATCTGAATATCCTTCGATATGAGGATGATAATTTAAAATAAAAACCATTGTTGCAAGTTATCATGAGTTACTTTATACACATTGCTACTTACATGGTACTTGGAAGAGTATGCATAAGTATATTACTAATTCAAGGTTAAGTTTCGTAAAAATAGATGGCGCTGTTGCATTTATATGTCTATTTTTATTTATTTGCAGCAGGAATCAATAAAAATTAACGTAAAACAATCTCTAATAATTATTCCAAAAATATACGAGTGAATATCGCTTATAACTCTTTTTTAAAATTTAAAAAATTAATTATTAAGTTTTTTTAGATTCATTGAACTAGTTATTTATCATGTTTAGCCAATGGTTTAGTTAATACATAATTCATAATTTCTTATAAAATATATTATTTAGATACAATAAAAATTTCTGCAACAGATATTAATGAAAATAGTATTCTGAAAAAAAACTAATTCTGTACTAAATTATAAAAACATTCTTCAAATTTCTTTTAAAGAAATTTTATTTGATCTAAATATTTTTGTTCTTTACAAATTACTAAATACACTTAATATAAAACCATAACATCATTCAATTTTATATACAGAAAAGTTTTTTTCCACAAAACATCAATAAAATTAAGATACTTTGCAAATATATTTCAACATCATAGGAATTTTGAATAACAAATTGTAACAAAGGAATGATTTTTGTATAAAATGTTTATTTGCAAAAATTCATATTTTTTAAAATTTTACCAAAATATAATTTTTATGTGATAAATTGATATTTTTATAATTATTAAAATAAACTATCAAATAAAAGGAGTCTGAATATATGGTTAGATGTGTTTAAATAATTCAAAATATTTCATTAAAAACTAATATTTTAATATTTTTTAAATATTTGAGATAAACTGTTTATGATCTAAAAAAGAATTCTGTGCTTCATGATAATTTCTTTTAGTATAAAAATTGTGTCAAGGCAAAGGTTTATAAAGCAAGAAAACAGTAGTTGGATTACATGAAGTATATAAACTAAGCTATAAAACATTATTAAAAACAAATATTTAGTCTCAAAATTAAATGTATTTAATAAGCAAAATTTTTTGATTCACTCTCTGAAAAAAGTTATAATTAATTTCTTGTGCGAGTAGTAAATGTTTCACATTTATAATGTTTGATTTTGAAGTCAAAAATATTTAAAATTAGTGAAATAGAAAAAGAAACAAAATATGGTCACTAATGAAGAATAAGAAGCAATAACTTCCCAAAGTGTCTTTACCATACGTAATCAGAGTTACGCCTTTGTGCATGATAGTAATTATGTGCTGTTGAAGGATGTGTGTCGCACTATGCGTCAGACATTCTTTTGTATCTTAGGTAAACGATTCTCAGCATAATAATATCGATGCATATAATTCCACCGCATAGTGTGTTGCTGCGTTTTAATGAGCAAGGGGAAAATAATCGAGCAAAGAACGAAAAGACTCTAAAGTAGCAAAAAACGGTCTCCGTTAGAAGAAGGTATAAATACAATATACATTTATAAAATATTACAAAAATATTTTTAATATTAAATATTATTTTCTTTTTTTGTTCTGCAAAAAGAAAGAAATTAATTTTCCATGTATTGGTTAATCATATTTATAACTTTAAATTGTGATTAGCTTTTTGAGCGGATTGTACATAAATTTGTATCAATTGTCGACTACTTTAATTTAATGTCAATTACTTTAATTTATTATCGGATTAGAAATAATTAGTAAATTCAAACGCTTGTTTCTTGTCATAATCTACCAACCCTTACTCTCTTTTCTTTGTTAACCTTACCCATATTCAGTTAACTGAAACTCTTTCCTAATATTACGTAAAAGCAACTGTGCGATCAACAAATGATTCATATCAATTAATCCGATAAGTAATTAAACTTTCTTTTTCTACTAAATATATATATGCGAATGTGTACGCAAAATTTATGTACAAATATTTTCTGCTTCTTTCCTTATATCCTTTCTTCCAATGTCACGTGCGCTTAAAATTATTCGTAATTGCATTCATGCGTCTGCTTCTGTTCTCTTCCTTCTCCCTTCCTTTCTATTTTTCTCTTGATATGTGCGGACAGAGATGCATCATCTAAGGTCGAGAGAAAAAACTAACAAAAGAGAGGGGAGTAAAAAAGAAAAAATAAGACTACATATCAAATGAGAAACAAAGAAATGACTGAGTAGGAAAAGAAAGAAAACAACAAAGAAAGAAGAAGAGTAGGAGTAAAGTTTGCGTAAGAAGGAGAAGAATCAAAAAAGAAAAAAATATATGCATAGTTGATTATGAAGTTTCTGTCGTCTTTTTTTCATACTTACAAGTAACACATACATATTTTTGATTCCCATACATAAATTAAACAGAAAATGAATATACCAATGCCTTCTTTTTATATAATTTTTATATATAATTTTATTTATATTTATATATAATCAGATGTATTTTATATATTTTTTTATTATCCTGTACAAAATCATTGTTACTTTTAATTTATAATTTCGGCATCCATAATTAATTACTAAAGAAACAAGAAAAATCATCGAATTACATGTAATAGAGTCTTTAGTGCATTTGTCTACAGATATTTTTCACTTAATTTATTTTAAATGTTTTACCAAATAAAATAAAAAAATAATACAAGTTACAATTAATCATTTTAATACTGTTTAGTTAAAATTTTATTTTTATAATGTAGCAAATAAAACAGGTATGTATAATATTAGAATACCCACATTATTCTTAAATAATTACAGAATTTTTAACCTTGATGTAATTTACATCATTTAGCTAAATACGTAAAACAGACTTTGGAAAGAAAATTTTAAATAATATGTTAAAATCTGAATATATAATATTATAGCGAAACATCTAGTAGAAACCGCTTTTGCATGATATTTATCTTTTTTAATGTTTTTATACAAATATAAAATTCAATATTATTTTTTCAAATGTAATACATAAATTATAATTAAACCAATGCATTAAGTATTCAAGCTTATACAAATATAATATTTTATATAAAAATTATTTGTTGTATTTATATAATTATATCTAATTTGAAATTATTAATAAATCATCATATATTATTTAAATATCACTAAATGAAAATCTGTTATAAGCATTTAAAAATTAAATTTTATTATAGATTTATTTTCGTTATCATTTGTAATGCTTATAAATATATAATTTAGGCTATATAAAGTGTCTATTTTAATTTATTTGTTGCACGAGAAAAAACAATATTTTTACATTAAAAATAATTTTATAACGTAATAAAAATGAAAAAAACTAATTTTTAATCAATAAATTAATTAACATTAATAGATCTTTAAATGTATTAAACTAGGAATTCATTTTTGAGTACATGAATATTGTACATGACCAGATTCAGGTTTCACGATCTCTCTTTTCAATTTTTTATAATTTGTATAAATAATTGTTGAATGATTTTATTAGTATACAAATAAGGCAAATAAATCGTATAAATCTGTCAAAATAATATATTTCTTAATTGTGATGAAATTATTCAATATTCCAAAAAGAATAAAAAATAATATGATAAATATAAAATAATATATTAAGTTTAGCTATTAAACATTTCTTTTACAATAGATTTCTGTAAAAAGGTTCAGATTTGACTTATTTTATAATCAAGTAGAAGATTAAAAAATATCGAGAATCTAAAAGTAAAGAAAGAAAGTGAATACATCAAAATATTACAATTTTGTAATTCAAACACATTAGACTTTAGATTCTTTTTATAAAAAAGAGCAGAGATCGTGATGATAAGATGTTGAGAAGGATCCAGATCGCTATACTGTCGCTTTACTGTTCTCTGGTTCAAATTTATATATATTAAATCATATTACCATACTTCAAAAGTCATATTTGCAAACTGAAGAATTGTTACAATTATGCTCCTTTGCTTTCTCGTTTGACTGCAAAGTTTTTATTGTTTATTAATAAGGAATTCAAATACAAAACCAGCTTCAAATAAAAAAACTAAATATTAACTTCGCTAATAAACATTTAACAAGTGTACAATTCTCTCTGTTTGTAAGATGTACACATGTTTGGTCAACAAATTCTAGAGAATTTAAAAATAGTAATATTACTTACTACTTTAAATTTTTTAATCGTTATTTTTTATTAACGGACTTAAATACTGTGTATATAAATATAAATAAACTTATATTTGTTAGATTATATATTATTATCAAATGATTAACATGATTTTGATATTGGACACATTAAAATAAATATCTCAAAATATAATTAATCGAAATTGAAAGTATCATCTTTACTTGGAAAATTGCTAGTGTTTAAAGTGGCTAGACCAAATGAAATACTATTCATTCTAATTGAATAAGAGACATTTTTATTTTCTCAGCCATTCATTGTTCGAAGCCGTAAACATTATTAAAAATAAAGATTTTTAATTGTCTTTATATTTGCGAATATTAATTTGGTTTTAAGAATGAAACCGCAGACACAAAATACCCTATTAGATTAATATAAAACTCTATTGTCATAGTGATGATCATGTTGAGTAATAGAAATTAGTAAAATTAAATGATATAAAGGAATAAATGATACTTCATATATTACATTTATATTTTAGTGGATTCGTGGCAACCAATTTGAGCATGTCACCAGAGAAATGCAAAGAAATATATACTTCGAATAATCTTGACAAACAAAGCAAAGAATGAATAGGTCATCATAGATAAAATGTAGAGAAAAATAATCAGAAAAAAGTAATATTCGATTATGAAATATAGAAGAAAAATAATATTAGTATGCTTTTAATAAACGAGACATTGAGAATAAGAACCAAGAGTGGATTAAATGGGCAGTTAACAAATAATGGTGTAGATAACTAATGGATAGATGAGTTAAAAGCACTTAGGCAGTGAGTGCACGAGGCGCTTGAAGGAAATCCGTCTAATTCCAAGAAATGTACAGTCAAAAGGAAGAGTGTAGAAGTCAAGAAAAGTTGGAATTAGGTCTCACAAATGGGCAAACGAACCAGCGAAACAATAAGAGAGCGTACTCATAAATACACATATGCAACATATACATAAATATCCCAATGAATCTATCACAAGGCTAATATGCTAATACTTCTTTGATTCTTTATTTCACAATTATTAAAATTTTCGTTACCATTTTTTACTTTAAAACTTTTTATTAATTATTCTTTTATATCCAAGCTTCCTAAATAAGTTTACTATTGCATTTTATGAGATTTTCGTAAAATTTTAATGTACTTAATTTAATTCTTTTCCTACTTATATTTTGAATATTCCTACATTTTCATCCTTACGTCGTTAATCAACGGTTGCGTATGTACATGTAAACAGTTAACCCTAGCATAAACAAACAAGTGATAATGAATCACTGTGTATTCAGATGTATATTGATAAGCTAGTGTATCATTTCACATGAGTATAATAAACGAATTATGATTATGATTGCGTGTAAAATATATGAAAATATTTTGATAGTAATAAGAGAACTTGTGTTGAGTAATCAAACTATAAAACTGCCTTCTCGATACAACTATTAATATCATGCTCATTATGTATTTAATTTATATCATATTATAAGAAATATATACACTGGACTATATAATTAAAGACCTTAATATTCATTTCGCTATAAAATGAATGAATAAATTACTAAATATATTATTTAGTTGTTATTATGAGAAAAAAGTAGTACTATCACTATTTTTGTAGTATAAGCTAAAGTAAACTTAAGTAAAGAATATTTAGATAAAAAAGATTACGAAACAAAAAAGAAAATAAAAAGATAAATAAATAAAATAGTCATTTTACATTTAATTTAATTCATTCTTTTTGTAATAAATATTATTAAATTAAAGTTAAAATTTAATTACTGTGAGATTTTATGGAGAGCAAGAATGAAATTATTTAGTTACTTCTGATAATTATCTTTAATGAATACTTTCTATTCATAACAAAAAATAATCACAATCAAGCATATTTTTACTATTTTGCACGCTATTCTTCAACACACCACTTCCTATTTTCTCAGTGAGAGGAAGATATTTCTCCTCAGAAAAATGCTTCTCCTCCGTAAATATTCATCCGATCAAGATGGGTTTCTTTTTCATCATAATCTTTCTCTCTCTCTCTCTCAATACACATATTTACAATCTCAACTACTTCAATTTTTTTATATGAAATTTTAAGTTTAACTAATAAGAAGTTTCAAAATCATATTGCGTAAAAAATTATTAATATACAGAAATTTCGGTTAAATTAATATTACAATATTATATAAACAATTTTCAATGTTATCTAACGAAGGCTCCTTTAAAAGTTTCAACTGATACGCATTAACTTATTGATAGGCCTTTAGGATAGATAGACTCACATGTGCACATATGTATAAATAAAATTGACATAATTATCTGTAGAAAGCATACATTACATTACTTACTGTAGTAAATATACATACAACAATTATCACTCACGAAAGAGAAAAATGCACCCGCCTTTTCTAGAAAGTAAGGCTATTTTTATTCGCAATCGGTTGCCTTGATTTATCAATCATCTATCGTTCACTTTTTCTCATATTCATACTTTCGCCCCGTCATTTGATTGTTCAACTCCAGACTATTTCTTTTTCTCTCTCCCACGTAGCTCTCTTGTCATTACTCGACCGATTGCTCTTTTTCTCTAGAACGCAGGCACTACTACTCTGCAATATCTAGTTTTTTATTAGTAAATATCTGTTTTTAAGATTGTTAAGCATATTATATAATTTGAATAATTTCATTTGATTTGTTCTCTGCAAACATGTCTAATTATATTGCCAGTATAATATTTGATTTCTATTTGTATTTCAAATATTTTTTATGCAGTTATTTTGCTTAAGAATAACATAATATAGCTTTGTAAAAAAATAAAAACTTATCGATTAACTTCATTATCATTTTTAGATTTATTAACCAAGATAATTGTGTTAAATTTTCTTATGCTTAAATACTATAATTTTTCTTATAAAGATTTAGTTACAGAAAGAGACCTTTTAATAACTAAACAATGAAAATAATACATTTTTTTTAATGTCGAAAAAAAGAATAATTTTTTATTTTATAAAAACAATATTCAAAGTGATCATAAATTATAAATAATTAAGAAATTGTATAAGAAGAGAAATGAAAATTTTACTTTTCGATTGTTGAATAATAGCAATAATAGCACGTTTTTACCATACAGTATTTTAATTATAATCCCATTTTTTTATATAACATATAAATAATTCTTGATAGTAAATACTAAATCAATATCAAGCAAATACAAAGAAAAATTATAACGATAAATGTAAGTTCAATGTCATTATAATTTCAACGGTAACTGTAAGATTCGTACAGTATGAATGTTGATACGTATAAAAAAATTTTTATAAGTCGAATGGCATAGAGTTTTTTTTAGGTCCAATATGAAAAGAAAGAGACGCCGTATCGAATTTATATTGTCTTAGGTTCTAGCCAGTAATGCGTCATAGGAACTGAATACGATATGTTTTTATCGCCTCAAACGGATGGATAAAGTTCCATGCACGCTAGCATATGCTACACATTGCAACGTCTTTTAATTGCTCCGAAATCATCTACATAATTTGATCTAAATAAATACATTGTTTCTTTGCTCATCTTCGATTATTCATTTTCAAGTTTATACAGATTTTCATCTGTACATGCAAATTACAACTTGTACAAAAGTTTTTTTTTAACTTTTATATTTCTTCGATTTTTATATAATAATTTATAGAATTATAATCAATTTATAAAATAACAAGTATTACCCTATCCATAAATAAATTTTATTTAACAATATGTATAATAAAAGTCTATTTGACTTATAAACTTATATTATTACAAAATTCTGAAAATTTTTACATTTTATACTCAAAATAAATACAAAATTAATTGCTCCAATACAAACATTTATAAAATATTTAAAAATATTCTACTATCATAAAGTTTTTCATCTCAGTATTTATTGTATTTTGTATAGAAAAGTATTATATATATAATCATTTAGTTCTTCAATTTCTGACATTAATCATGCATCTTACGATTTTATTAAAATATAAAATACTAAAGAATATTGTTATTTAATAAAGGATTAAATATATTAAAATTATGTGTCCAGTGAGTTTTCTGTACCGCTATAACAAGATATTTAATCTAATTGAATATTTAATCTATTATTTAATCTAATATTACTATCTAATATTATATAATACTTTTTTAAAAATCAAATAAAATATTTTCTATATGAATTATGATGATCAATACATTCAGGTTAAATGTACAACGTTTTACATAATTATTTAACTTAAAAAAAAGTTAAATTTTAAAAAAAATATGTACAAATTTTAGATCTTTCAAACAATTATTTGCTTTATGAATTATTTTGGAAAATTAATACTAATATTAATGTAAATAGTGTTAATGTTAATGTTAATGTTAATTTAATATACAAGTAATTAAAAATAAAACTTAAGTTTCTTTATTAATAATTATTTTTACTAAATCTAATATTTTGTTTTGTTTATAATTTTATTAATAAAAATTAGTCTGGACAAGATGCTTTTAACAATTTTGTATATATAAAGGAACGGTAGAGAATAACCAAAAGAGAATGACTAAAAAGATATTTAGTTAAATATCTTTAATCTATTCGTGTTAACGAGATTCAGAATTTTATTAATAATAATTAAAGATAATTGCTAATAGAAATTGAATATTTTTTAAAGTAAATTAGTTAATTTTGGTTTTATATTTTCATGCATTCTTTCACGTAATAAGAAATTAAAATATTTTGGCGTTAGAAAGATTTCATGTTTCAATTTATTAAAGAAGTCATTGTCGTGAATGCACTTATTATTGAGCTGTAGTACTTCGTACGAATACGTATATATGTCGGTACAGATGTTCTTTATTTCTATTAATTATATAAAAATAATTATAAGATTTAAAATCATGTTCTTCATCTTCTTTGGCTAGTAATTTTTCCGACTTATTAAATATAAATTTTATGTTCATAACATAGTAAAATCTTCCACTGACCGTAATATGCAAGTATTATTTTAAGAGTTGACATATCTATCCTCATCTTTAAAAGTCATTCTTATTCTATGAATTAATTATTGCAAAAACGCAAAGAAATTCTAATTAATCTGACTGACAAAGGAAAATACTACATAATTAACAAAATTAATGTTTCATTAAAATGGATTAAATGTTTGCAAGTATAATTTAGGATTTTATAAGGATCACTTAAACTCAAATATTTTAATGTAAATTGAAAATAGTTTACTTGTTTTTCAAATATTTGCATGATTGAAATTATCTGCAATTATCTTTATAAATTGAAAGTTTAAAAAAAAATGCTACGAATGTGCATATCATTATTAGAATTTCATGCACTTATTAATTTCAGTGTATGCAATTATATCGGTTACAGATTTCCCACATTTCTAATTTATACAATAAGCACCATAAGATATAAAAATACAAAGTTTTACAACTTTAATCATTGCTTAATTTCTATGATTTTAAATATTTGTTTTTGAAGTTCTGTATCGATTATAAATACTTGAAGTAAATTTTTTTATAAGAATTACTTATTACTGAATAAGTTTTGAATAGGTAAAAAAAACTTCTCATCGATTTCAGTTTTATTTAAATATTGAGTAATATAATAAACCAGTTGAATACTATCATTTTGTAAACTTGCTACTACTAAAATTGTTACGTAATATATATTATAGAATTTCGAATAATTTCTTACAAAATATTCTAATTTACGGATATTTTCAATCTAGATAGTTCAAAAATTATTTATTTCATAATTGTAATGTTGAAATAATAATGGAATTGAATAATTTGATGTTTATATGCGTGAGTGTGCGTACGTGTATGTCCTCTTTTTCTATATATTTAAAATATCAATTCTAAAAGTATTGATTTTACATAATTTATAATCCACTAATAAAATTTCTCATATCTTTTTAATACTTATCATTTAGTTTTAAAGGAAAATTAAAGTAACTTTGTATGACTGAATGGGTGTAATGTATATACATTTCAAAATTAAATATCCGATTTATATTAACATTAATTAGATTAATTTCATTTTAAAATATAACAATGCACATAGACGTATAATTTATTTATTATTGATAATTGTTTTATAAAGTACAAAATAAATTTTTCTCATTGTTTAAACCTGTTACAAAGAAAAATGTAAATACTTTTAAGAGCAGCCTTCACGTTTTGTACACTTCTAAATTTAACAGAAAAAGTAAAATATATCAATTGAAGAATATGAGCAAATTTCTAAAGAAAAGTTACCAGAAAAAATATTTCTTGAATAGAATCTTTACTTCACTCCATAAGATTTTTAATACAATTTTAACAATAAATAGCGTGGTTTAATATCTCAGGTGAGAAGATATAATAATGCCGATTCCTATACAAGAAAAAAAAAGGCGGTATGAAAAGTGTGGGAGAATAGAGGAAGAAAGGATGATGGAAAGGCAAAGAAGGTAGGGAGATTGACGGAGAGGGGAGAAAGGATAGTAATACAAAATACTCTAACGAGTTACATAGAGCTTAAGATAAAAAATAGTTTAGAAAATTAAAAAAATAAAAATGATAATTAAAAACTAATAGGTTTAACATATAAAAATATACATGTAAATAAAAAGATGTAGCTAGTTCTACATAATAACAGAAGCGAAAAAGTAGTGATGATTATTTACGGAACATAGTCGTTCTTTTTTCCCTCTCTCTCGCACTTTCTCTCTCTATCTCCCCACCAACATCACACTCTATCTTTTACTCTCTTTTTCTCACTTGAAGCAGCAACTATAGGTTTGGTCCTCGAGTCGTGGGCAACAGGTTTACAGACTTGGCAACATTGCCTTTGGTACAAATGTAAACAACTGCGCTGAGTATAGTCCGTAGAGAAACGCTACAACTTAACGGAGCCATGCCGAGACAGAGAAGAATGAAAAAAAGAGAGGTTATAAGCGCTTCTGAGACAGTACAGTTATGGACAAAAGTTTTTACCAACGAGTTAAAATCTACTCATATAAGCAATTTCTTCGACAGATACTAGGAATTGTTAGAAATTATGTGATAAGAGGTATATATTTTCTTCTTTCATATTTTTACTTTCACTTATTTTTCTCCATTATTCAATTTTTTGTATTACACACATTAGGAAAGTATACCATTCTAACAAATTGATAAAAATTTTATATAAGCGTGATGGAGAAACTATTCTTTACAAACATTTTTTCATTTATCATAGATATTTACTATAAAATAAAATACAATATTTAACCTTTACGGAATATAGTCTCGAATATTTTTGAAATATTTAATATGTATTTACCTAATTTGTTAAAATAATTACTTTTATTAAGCGAATTGTAGAGTTTTTATTCTTAAATCTCACAAGCAAATTTTAAATTATATTAATCGTTATATTAATATGCAAAATAAGAAATAAAAATGAATGAAAAAATATATTGTACAAGATTCAAAGCTTCGTCGATATAAATTGTTCAACTAAATAAACGAAATTTAAATAAATAAATATTATATATTTTATTTAATGTACTAGAATACATTCCTAAAATATAAAAATTGTTTAAAGGACAAATTAAATTTAACAAATATATATATTTTTCGGAAATATTACCGATTTTGCTTATATTTTGGTTTGAATTCACATTTTAGACGAATTTTTTAATAAAAATAAAAAAATTTTTTAGATTAATTTATTGTTTAAGGTTTTATAATTTACTGATCAATATCAAACTGATTTAGAAACTGATTATAATCTCAACCAATATAAAAACTAATATATTTCATTTTAACTGTAATATTTTATATAAATTCATCTTTGTTCCTTAAATTGAGAACAATCTTATACATTGCTTAAGTTGATCACATTATTATATTTGATGAATATTTAGGAATACTCTACAATTTTAATTATAGATATACTAGTTCATAAGTTTTCAATATTTAAACATAAACATAATTAAAAATTTCTAAATAATATTTAAATAAAAACTTTTAAATAGAATTTAAAATTATTTAAATCTTTTAAACTTTGTAAACTAATAAGTGATTTTAATATTCCATAAAATAATTTGCTTTGTTCTGAAGTTATTTTCTTAAATTAATGCAATATTTTAATGCTTTATAAAAGTTTAAAATGTAAATATAATTAAAAAATTTAGCACGCTTTGTAATTATCAATTAATCTTTTCCAGTTTTTAAGTTTCTATCAAACTGTTTAAATATTTTGATAAGAAATATTTTCTTAAAGTTTACTTAAATGTGATACGTATTATGTATATTTTTATAGAATTTTAAATCAGGAGGCCAAGTCATGGTATTATACTAGTTCTTTACAATTTCGAGTTATTAACATTCAATCAAAGTTACTTTTATGTAAAGTTAATTCTTATATAAGAATTTTTTATATATTCTTACAATGTAACAAATGAATCAAATATATAAAATATCATTCTATAGAAAAATACATAATGAGATATTTTGCTATATTTACTAATAAAAAAATTTTAATTAAATGATCTATTCATTTATTCAGTCTAAATCTATGTTAGTGTTAGGCATATATTTCTAGTAAGTTTGAATGATTCAAAAAGCTTCAGCAATTTATATATTGCAAATTATTTGAAATTTCATAATTCGGTACTTAAAAAACTTTTAAATTTAATAAACTGCCTTGAAAAATTTAATATTATTTTTAATTATTTAATCACCGAATATTTATTTTATTGGTAAAAAAATTATGATTTTTAGATAATGATACATAATTGTTAAGAATAGCTATATTATATAATTATTTTTGTCATGTTTTTGGATAAAAAATAATCTAATAGTAGGTCATTAAATTTATTAACTAAACATATCGGTTAAATATTAAAATTATTACTTAATACTGATTAAATATGGTATATAATTTTTTAAGGAATATTTCTTAATGTAAATTTGATATAAAAAAGAGAGATATTTTTAAAAAATATAGAATTTATTAAAAAAAAAGTAGTTTATATATTTCGATCTTTTAGATAAATATCGATTATTTATGTGAAGTATTTGGGAAAAATGAAGTTCGAAAAATGTATTTTTCAAATTAAATTCTTTAGAAAGAATGGTAATATTATATACTATATCATGTAAACAAAATTTTATGTTTTGTTTTTTTTTAAACTTTTTTTACATGTAAATTGTTAATTATACAGCTGATACAAAAATGTATTAAAAATTTGTAGTAGTTACATATAAAAATTTATTTCAACAATTTGTAAAGCATTAGTGATACAATAAAAAATTCACACTTGAAAAAAAATATACGGTTAAATAATAAATTATTTAATTATTAAGTCTAATAATCGATTAAAATTTACAATATTTTTAATAAACAGTGTAGAGAATTAAATTATAATATTCTAGAAAAATTAAATTGTAATAATATATTTTTTAAATCTTCTCTTTTTTAAGTGGATGTACTTCGTTTAAAATAATAATCTTTTAAGGTAATATACATGTTTTTTCAATTTACAAGTACTGTCCTACTAAATAAGATATTAGTCATAAAAGGTACGATTTTAATTTAATTTATAATTTTATATAATTATAGAAAACTTTCAAGGAATAAATTTATTTAAATATCATGATAAATTTTAACACATAAAATACAATTAAAATAATTTTTAAAAGTAATTATATTATTATATAATTGTAATATATATGTATAAGTAATTGTATGGTTTAATAACTTAAATAGACATTTATAGTAGTTTTCATTATCTTTTGTTGCTTAAAATAAAAATAAAAATGAAATAAAAAATAAAATTAGTTTAATTTTTTTGTTCAAAAATAAAATATTTAAAATAAAATTATACTTTTAAAATTCAAAATTGAACGTAGACTTTTTTTTATATTTGTGTTAGCAATTAAGATTTTAAGATTTATAATTTAACGATCAGAAAAAATATTATGTAATAGTTCTAATTAATAAATTATAAAACAAATGAAATATGAATAATATTATACTAAGTAATAATTTTTTAAATTTTGATAAAGAAATCGTCTGTTAAAGCAAAATAAATTTACTCCTGTTTTTGATAACATCTTCACAAATAAGAAGATAAAGAAAAATAGCAGCTTTTTAACTTTTACAGAAATAATATGATAAGAATAAAAAAATGTATATAATTTTAGAAGGAAAAATAGATTTATTTTATGATGAATTACAATATTCAGAAGTTAGTTAATTATTTTGTACGAATTATAATTATATTTAATAATTAAATTTATTTGGTAATAAAATCATTTTGAAATTAAAAAAATGTGAATTTAGAGTATTAGAAAATAATCGAAAGTATACTTAAAAGAAATATATCTCGATCGAATTACGATACCGAAAATATAATTTATAGTCATAACATATTTGATGATTGTAATAACGAAAACGACGGTGACAATGACAAAGATAATAATAAAAATTGTGATTATGAGAATGATAATTTTAGTAATAATAAAAATAATAGAATAACAATAGTAACAAACTATTAATAAAAACTTTGTTTTAGTTTGTCGTATAAAAATTCTGTAAATTTATTTTCAGGTTGCAACAACCAACATTCATTGATTAAAAATTAAAATGAATGTATATTACATATATAATTTTATAGCATTCACGAATTATTATTAACAGTAATAATAAGAACATCATAATTATCAGCAATAACAAGAATAATAACAATAGCATCAGTAGCAACAACAATAAAAATATAATTAATAAATAAAATTAAAAATATAATAATTTTTTTTAATGTACATGCTTGTTTTATTGATTAATATCACAAAAATATAAAGATCGCTACATGTATTAATTTAAATTTATCTTTTTATAAATTTTACGAATTCTAATAAAAACAATAATATTGATAATATATTCATTTTAAAAAATATTTGACATGATATTAACATTTTCTTATATACATAACTAATTGTTTAATTTTTTAATTAAAAAATATTACAATTTTATAATTTTTCATTATATAAATGCTGATATAGCATTATTGATTTGTTGATTGTGTCTTACGTAGACTTAATATTAACTAGCCTGTGTTGCCAGATATGATAAGAGGCTAGTATGAGACCAGCTGTGCGGTATCGTCTGAGTCTGGTATGGTCTATATTGTTCAAGTATCGATGCGTTAATATCGGTGTGGTAGATATAGATGTAAAATAGCATTGTAGTTAGGGCTTTATCACACTATAAAAACTTCATTTTGCTTTTACGTACAGGTTAATACTATTTATTTCTCAAATATTCTATCACAAGTAAATTATTTAGTATAATGAATGTTTCTGATTAAGTCATGAAAAAATTAAAAAATGGTATTAGGATATTATTTATTCTGCGAATAAGGATAAAGAATAAAAATTTACACAAATAATGTATGGTAATGTTAATATTTTTATTAACATGAAGATAATGAAGTATAAGTAAGGAAACTTTTTAAAAGTAAAACGTAGTCTGACAAAGACTTTCTAGCTGTTTCCTTCTTCGAATTTTCAACTGATAAAGATATGTTGGAAAAATTAGGTATCAGAAAACCGTTTTAGTGTAATCCTAAAAAAAAATACTGAATAAGTTAAAATTATCGTAAAATAATAATTTCTATCTAAACTCTAATTTAATTTTCATCTTCTACTTTAGATTATTATTTCCCCTCTCTCTCTCTCTTTATTCATATTAAATATTCATTTAAATATTTATTATATTTGACAATTAAATTGAAAATTCAATATTTTTGAGTGTACAATGAATGAAGAAACATATACAAAGTCACAAAACTTGTAATTATAGTTTTTTAATCATTATATAAGAAGCTACACAATAAAAGCCCTTTTTTGATAAAACAAAAATATAAAACATGTTTTAAAATTACAAGAACCTAAATATAATACATTATTTAAAAAAAAATGTTGAAATGAATGAGAAATTTATTTTCGCAGGTGTTCATATATAAGGAAATAAATGCTTATATGGGTATCTTTTTCAGTATATGTATTTATTTTCGTATTTTTTATCAAATTCCGAAAAAGGTTCACATATTATAAAATATATTTAAGTATTGTTGTTTTAAATTTCTTACGTCTTTCCTATAGTTAATTTTTTCAATAATTTAATGACCTTTTTGCTTAATTAAATAAATTCCTAATCAGTTAGATCATAGTTATTTTATAAAATGTTACATTTGTTTATAATAATATTAGAATTTCATTAACGATTAAAATCGAAAATAACTCTTTTTTATTCTTTAGAAACTATAAAATAATTAATTAAATACTTTCAATATTCCGAACAGCAGCATGTTTTTAAATTTTTAAGTATAATATTAAATCAATATGTAATGTAAAAGAAATGCTGAAAAACTGTTAAATTATTTTAAATTAATAAACAAATCATATGAAAAATTAATATAGAAAAAGAGAGACAGATATATAAAAATATAAACAATGAGGAAAAGAAAAAAGTTTATAATTAGAAAAAAAAGAATGAACAATTTTTTAAAGTACAATGTAAAATTTAATAAAAATAATATCGTATAGTTATAAGGGATTTAGAAATAATTGTACATTTTTAATAGTTTCTTTATTACGAAAAAATTTATATCCATTGTGAACATTGGTAAAATTAAGTTTTCATTTCCTCTAAAAAGGAAGAAAGAACGATGTGAAGAGACGGGTGACGAATGAGCAAGGCCTGAAGAGAAAACGACAAGCGTGATGGATATTGACAATGAAAATGAGAAAAAAGTAAATATAAAGGAAAAAAGAAATAGCGAGGTTCTCTGATTTAAAAGATAAAGAGCAACGGTAATAAGGAATAAAAAGAAAAAGTAAAAGTAATAATTTGTAGCACGAGTGTATTTGATTGCTCGCTGTGTTTGGATACTCATGAATAGAAAAAGACACGGTAAAATAAAAGAGAGAGTTATTTAGTTGAAGTAAGATGGTGAAAAATGAAGAAGCATCACTAAAAAAGAGGATTCGAAGGCTGTAGTTTTGTTGTTCATTCTTTCTTTCTTCATCTCACTCTCTCTCAATGCAAGGCAGATTTTTTCTCCCATCAAGGTCAGACCTTGGAATATGGCTGCGCCTATAAGACTTACAGCGCTTTTTCGTGCTCACAGTTTGACGATTTGTTTCTTTTTTTCTTTCTCCCTGTGTCAGAACCACGGAGTCTCAACTTCGGTTAAAATCAAGAGGGGATCATAAACGCGAGTTTGGAGTCGTATATATACGACGATATAACCTATGCTGCTATCGTTAAATCCTATGCCTATATGTTTTTACATTTTATCTTTCATGCTGCCCTTTCCGTTTTTTTACCCTTTAGTCGTTAAAACAAACTCTCTCCTTATTTAATGTTTTATGCCCATTTTCCGAATGTCTAGCTATAAAATAACTACCAATGCTCATATTTCGATTGCTTTCCGAAAGGTACAAATTTCAAAATAGGCTTTGTACTTACTTTGTTACACTACACAACTTATTTCAAATTTTTTCAAGCTCATTTATATTTTACTTTTTTTATATATCCCGTCACTTTAATGTTACTTATTTCAAACAATTCTTAATATTTTAGCCAAACATATTATTTAATTTCGTTTCTTTTATTCAATACATATGTAAAGTGTGAGTTTTTTTAAAAATAATTACTATAATTATCTTATAATAAATATGTGATTAATATATATAAATTTTTATTAATTTTTTTTTTATTACACTAAAAATCCGAATACTTAATAAATAATACTTTTTGCAAGTTCTTTGAATGATTATATAGTACGTTCTTACCTTATACATTTATTTTATATAAAATACACTTTAAAAAAGAATTCAGAAGCATTTAATAAGTTATAAAAGCATCAAAATTACGATGTATAAAATAAGAAAACAAATCTTTTATTAATTTATATATGCATATGTAATCAATAGAATTCTATATTTTTAATTTTAAGTAGAGTGTATATATCTATTATAAATTTAGAAAAAATGAACTGTTTTCAAAAATACCATAAGTTTAAAATGTATTGAAAACTATAATTAGAGATTCATATTTATTAAATTACCGATTAAAAAATATTGTCATTGCGTATATTGAAGCAAAATATATACTTCTATATTTTTCAACCATTTGTTTAAATAGACATAGGTTTTCTTTTTTAAATTACTTTTATCATCGAGAACAAAAACTTCACTCTATTCTATCGAAATAAAGAGATGTAACCATTTTTTTAAGTTAGCAAATGACAATATTATGTTAACATTAGATTTAATATTCTTTATTACTTGTGCTTTAGTATTCATAATATTCTATATGATCCAGGACTTATAGAATAATAATTTTTAGATTATCAATAATGTTCTGATTAGTCAGGATAAAAAACTAATGCAAGTAGGATAAGGCTGCAAGATTAAAATATGAAGCATTGTGAACACATTTAATTCTTTAAAAATTTATTACTTATTACAGTATTATCGATTAGTGGTCAATATATCATCTGCATATGATCCTCAAGTATATGATTTAAAAATAACTGTAGAGATATTTCTATTGATTATTTTTTAGTAATATAAATTTTTTAGTAATTAATATAAAAATGATCCCTTGATTAATGGTAATGATTATTTAAATTTCAGTTATCTCAAAAACGCATTACTTAAACCTAAAGATTTTCAGATGCGTAAGTTTTCTTAAAAATAATAATATAATTTGCATATAATAATATTATGTGTATGGAAAAAATTTGATAAATAGAAGCAACTATTTAACTTTCTTTATGTCTATTTAGACGTTATTTGAATTTTTAAATCCTTCTTAATGCGCTTTTGGTACAGAGATTTCACATGATAAAAAATTTGCAAAGATTATTTCTTGTACATAAATTTGTTAATATTTATTAATGAAAACTTATGAAAAATTGGTCCAAAAATAGACTGTATCACATAGGCTTCATTGTATTTTTTTAGAAAGATTGGTAAAGTTTTATATTTGATAAAGTTTCATCATGTATTACTGGAAACAATAGAGGTTACAAGCAGGTGGGTGTACCTGCTAATGGGAGAATTCAATGATGACTACGCACAGAGAACGAACTGTGTAATATACAGGTGTTTCATCGGGTTCGAAGTCATAATAACGCGGGAAGTGGGGAAGACGAACGAGGGGTGTTGAATAAAAGTCGACGAGATCTATAGATATACTTTTCCTGATCCCTTTGCGTAGGTAAATACGACGTACGTACATGAAATGAATTCCCACGTGCAAGACTTTCGAGGATTAATCGTTCTTAAAGATTTTCTCTTGTGCAGACCTTGTCATATTTGTCTTTTTTTATTTTGTCTTTTGGTTTTTCTTCTCACTCACCTCTTTTACTTTCCAACATCACTATTGATTTAATATCAAAAAGTTATTTTTCTTTTCCTTTTTTTCCTGATCTATAAGTTATTCGACTATAAAACAAATTTTACTAAAAGGTAACATTTGATTGTATACATTTTTTATAATTTATTTAAAATCTTAAATATATAAATACTTTCGCTTATGATTATTACTTATTATCACAGATTAATTTTTATTTTTCATAATTTTTATTTTTCATAATTGTATATTTTTTATATACAAAGATTATAATTTAAAAATCATTGAAATTATTAGCACATCATTCATTCAAAATATTCATCTCCGTTATCAATAATAAACATTGTTGGAATAAATGGTTAAACATAAATAATTTTAAAAATAGAAATTTAATTCGATAATTTTATAAATATATCGTCATAGTATTTACTTGAATTTCAAACAAATAATGTTTTTATTATTGAATATTACTATATTAATATTCCATCACATAATACTTTACAGTAATTAATTTTTTTACTCAATCATGAAATGTTATACAAATTTTTAAGGAATTTTTATTTTTTTATCAGTAAGATTTAACTAATTAAAATGCATACGTAATTATAAGTCATTGATACATGATTAAAAATCAAAATATAAAAATTAATTTGAAAAAAGATTTTTATTTAATAATTTTGTATATAATACCAACCAAACAATAGTTATTATAAAAACAAGAACAATATGAAAAAAAAGTTCATAAAATATTTATGAAAGATAGAATAATATGAATTTCGTATATTTAATATTAAATTACATAATCAAGTTTAATTAAATAATTTTAGATTATTTGCTGTGAGATTATTTATTTTCTTCTCATTTTAATATATTTTAGAAAAAAATCTGTAATTTTCATTTCAATTATATATATATATTTCCAATTTTGTAATACTTATTATTTATAATGTTTAACATAATTTCATGTTAACAATTGAATTACTAATTCTTTATTTTTCATAAAATATTTAAAAATAATAATTCAAAAGTCTATTAATTAATAAAAAAAATAAATATTCTAGATATAATACTATCTCGCTATTATAAGTTAAATTCTACTTATGGGTACAAAATATGTTATTTTATGAATATATTATGTATTTGATACATATAGAGTTATAATAAATTTGAACTAAAATCGTGAATAATTTTTTTATATTTATTTATAATTTTTATTAAAACTTTATTTCAATAACTCTGTAATCAACAATACAGTTAATTTTTTATATCTAAGTTATAATGTGTGCATCATTATGTTCTACATCAAAAATCTAAAAATGAAATAAACTATGCAAGGATCTTATATGTAGTCGAAATATGTCAAATGTAAAATATAAGTTTATGAACATTTAATCTCAAATTAAAGGAATCTGTAATTCACGTTTTACTATTTTATATAAAGATATTGTTCTTTACAATAAATTATTAAATTATTTGTTTTTGTCCATATTTCATTTTGTATGACTCGGTTATTTAAATTATTTTTAATCATCGTGAAAAATTATAAAACTAAACAAGCATATTATTATTTATCAGTTATCGACTTCTGAAATATTACTTTAATCTCTTTGGATTTTTTAAATATTCCCTTATTTATATTCTATAGATCTTATACGGAAATCAAATATAAATTATAACTAACTGCTTTTATATTATAAAGTAAATATTATTAGAAATTATAGTCACGGTGTAAATTACTATATTTCTATTTTTAATTATATACACAAAGAATTTCAGTTATTCTAAAAGATATGCTATTGCTATATATTATAATATTGAAATAATATAGAAATATTATTGAAAAGTGAAAATGTTAATTAAAGATGAGGATGTTTATGCCGTAAATTGAAATATTAATATGCATGAATCCCGATTCGATGAAATAACAGGCAATTAAAGTGGTTGTCATAGATGTCTTAAGGTATTGTTTTCAAAGTCACTCGATTATAATTTTAAACTCTCGCATTGTAATTTTAATATGATTATGCTTCAAATACATGCGCTATTTGCTCTTAAATATTTCCTTTTAAAGAATAACGTCAAGCGCTGAGTATTAATGTCTCTCTAATCCAGTTCGAATTATAATATTTTTCGAGGGCAATTTCTTTAAAGTCAGTGAACTGGACTCATTTAATGAACAAAGAAAGATGAAGATTAGAGTGCATAAAAAGTTAGTGTATCTTTGCCTTAATCCTTTCATTTAAAAAATGGAAAAAATAAGAAATAAAAATATAATTTTAGAGTATAATAATGGAAATAAAAAGAAAACATGTTGTGTATAAATGTGCGAACTCCTTTTCATCCATTTTCTACTGAATCTGTAAATATAAACATACGATCATCGATTCTTACACATAAAAAAGGAGGACTAGGATGCAATCCGCAAAGCGCAGGATATCGCTGAATATTACCTGAGAATCGGCAACTGAGGGGTTGTTGAATTTCTAAAGTTTTTCAAATAAAAAAGTTATAAAGGGTGAGAAAATTACTTTCGAAAATTGTCATTAATTCGCTACACCTCACTCTCCATTAAAGTCATTTTTGCATTTGTTATTCATCTGATAGAGTATCGATATCTTTTCTTTTTCCAATTTTCAATTTTTTCTTCTTAATTTTTTGCTTTTATCTATTTAATATTTTTGTCACTTGTTTAAATTTATTTCTTCTTTTTCTAATCTGACCAATCTAGATCCCAACTTTATTTATATTTGATTTTTTATAATCGATTCAACTCTAATTAATTTGGTGAGAAAAATGCATAGAAATAATTATTCAATAGTCATAATTTATTTTAAATACATAGATAGATTGGATTGAGTGATCAAATCAAAAGTAAATCTATATTTTAAATGGACTTTAATTGGAAACCACAAATGTATTAATAGTCGACAAGTAAAATATTTTAGACAAAATATCACGAATTGAAATTATCAAGAAATGTTTTGTTCTTCAATCATTACTGAAAAAATTTTTAGGTTAACTTTCTATGCATTGTTGATAAATTTAATCAATATTAAATCTAATTTAATTAAATTCAATAAGATCTTTAAATTGTATAAATATTATGTTTGGTAATACAGAATAGATAATATTGAGATACAATTAATATTCGTTAATTAATAATTTCATGTTAATTTTTCTTACAATATAATTAGATGATAAATTAGTCTAATTATATTAAGTAAAATATATTTCATTTATTAGTATAAATATATGTATGTACATTAATACATATTTAAAAAAATTTGATAACCATAGTGTGTTTCAATACCTAGAAATTATGATTTGAACATTTAATTGATTGAAAAGTATTTATGTTATTATTAAATTTAAGTTATAATATTTTATAAAAATTCAACTTGAAACAGATAAAAATACGATTATCAGGCTTTAAATTAGTGTCAAAGATTAAGAAAAAATGGAAGATATTAAAGGTAACTTCTTTATATATTTATAGTTAAATTTTTTTTTTTAATTTAAAAAATATAAATAATAAAAAATATCCGATAATCATTAAAAAAAGAGTAAAATATAATAGAAAATGTTTGATAATGTAACATTAGTAAAGTATTGTAATTAATAGTATTAAATCAATTATTCAGTGGGTTTGAACATTAGTAATTATATATTAATACATGTTTTTTTTTCTAAAAAATGAAGTATATTTAAATCTAATTTGAGACTTTATTTTTAAAAATTGTTAATCAGTTTATTATATTAGTAATAAGGAAGATTTTATATTTATAGAGGTTTTTCTTTATTACACAAATATTCAGACTTATATAATTATTGGATTTATATGAATTTCTAGAGCTATAAATTTGTTGTACTGAAATATTGACGTAGGTTTTGGTAAATTGTTATTATTCAGTTTAGAAAATGTGATAATTCAAAATTTTTTTTAATCAAAAATCATATTCTCAAAAATAAACATTGATAGAGGGCAGATTTCAACAGATAATTTTTACTTCTTAAAAAAAAATAATGAATGAATATTAATGATTCATTGGAAGTGTATCACAGCAGTTCGGCCAGTTGTACCGGGTTATCTCCAGTCAGACAAAAAGAAGATAAGAAGTTACGACTTTGATCTCTCATAGACTTGATTCTCCTTCTAACAACGAACAGTATACATAAAATCGTAATCACAAGAAGGGCGTAAACAGATAGATAAGTGTAAATGAATGTAAACGCCGAATTATGTAAATATTGAGTTACTTACCTAATAACTTCGCGAATATTCATTAATTTTTTTCTCATTTAGGGCCGAGAAGAGAAATTTTCAATTTATTTATACAACTATATGTTTTTATGAAGACGAAGACCACTTTTTATTAGCGCATCTAATTTGAGAAGCGTTTAAAAGATAATAAAAAACAGTGGCCTGGGATTGAAAGGTTTTCTTTACCTTTGCTTTTGAGTTTTTACTTTATAAGAGTTAGCTTCTGTTTGCATATACGTGGACTATATATTAACAACTGAAACCCGAGGTCTTTATTTCCTCAGTGCGCTGATAAAGTCTATTAATCTTTTTTTCATATTCCTCTCTTTAAGTGTATTAACATTTTTCTATTTCGATTTACTACCCTTTTTTGAACATCGTCTGAGTTTTTTCTTTTCTGTCTTGGTTCCTGCCTTGCAGATTACTATTGCATGGCTCAATCAAGTAACACCCATCGATAAGTTTTAGGAAACTTTTTCATTTTATGTAGTATATGTACGTAAGTGTGTCACCTCACATTCATTTTTTTTCCGACAAATTACTGGAATATTTTATTAATGATCCTATGCACGCATTTCTTTCACTCGTATGATTTTAATGAAAATATTGATTTTTCTCCTCATCGCTACCTGCTTAATTATAAAATATATTAATATTTTAATCAATTTTATTGTACAAACACTATTATAAATAAGTACAACATTTTAAGTTTATGTACATTTATAAGGATTTGAAAACTTATAAGTGATTGCAATTAATATAAGCTATGTATTTATTTATTCAAATATTAAACACATAACTAAGGAGTCAAATAATAATATATTGAATAAGTGGACATAAGTAGAATATCTTTTGTAAAACGAAGCTTGATTATAAATAATTTAATTTCTTTCTGAAGGAAAAATCTTAATCCATTAAAATATGACTACGAAGGATACTCTACAAACTATTTTGTTATTTATTATATAATGAAGCCTATATCTTAAAATCTTTTTATAAATTATGATTTTTAGCATATAAAAGTAGACAGAGTTTGTTTTATAAATCTGAAAACAAAAGCCAAAAATTTTATTTAAGCTAGTTCATGAATTATAAATTTTTATTATCATATTATTATGAACTGAAAAGAGAACGAATTATTTCTAAAATGAGAATACAAATTATTTTTAAAAACCATGTCCAAATGACTAAATATTATTATTATTAAAAATTTATATTTATATATTGTACTAAAAAAACTTCTTAAAAATGTTAAGTTTTTGTGAAATTTAAATAATATATTATTTTAAATTATTATTTGCAAAGTAGTTTTAGTACTTAATATTATTTAGTTATAAAATATTTAATACCATTACTTAAAGAAAATATAAAAAGTATTGATATAAAGTAAATAAAAATTTTATTATTATGTTTTTTAAATTTATACTTTAAAAATAAATAACTAATAAATTATAATTTAATCGATCTCTTGTGCACTTATAGTTGGGAATTACATACGAGTGTGTAAAAAATTAAGAAGTGAAAGTGCAATTCCATTTATACGAAAATAAAAACGGATCTTCATTATCCTTGGGATAAAAAAAGAAGACTGATAATGACATAATTTTTACTATTAGAAGTAACATTACTAAATACTCGAATAATAATAATATAATAATTCTACGATATAAATTATGTAATAGTAAAAAATTAATATCGTAAGAATCATCAAATTTATGTATTAGCTCATACCATATAATTTATATCAATAATTATTATTACTTTTAATAAGCATAGATTTTTTATTTGTGACAAATAAAATTATATTTTTACGATTATCAAGTATTACTTTTTAAATATAAATTTAATAAAAATCAAATGTTTCATTTAATACTTACAGCTTTATATGTACATTTCTCTACGATCGCTTTAATTATATACAATATGAATGTATATATGTACAATATGATAAACTAAAAATAAATTTTTAGTAAATAAATTTTTAGTTTATCAATAAATCTCATATATATTTCATCGTGCACAATCTTAATATATAAGTATTAAATTCCAATATTTTTCAAAAAATATAATTTGTATTATTTTATTAAAATGTACCTAATACCTTTTAAAAACGATCTTACCAAAACATAGATATAATTTTTTTTTAATATTAAATGTTAAATTAATATTAAAAACTTTTAGATTTTTATACATCAAATTTTTAATTTTTTAAACTAATGAAAATGCAATAATAAATTCGACATGTATATTGTGGAGCTTAACATTTTATTAACCTTGCTGTCACGATTTGTTAGAAAATCCTGCAATCTTACTTGTTCTATTATCTGAAAAGTCATAGTTACCTATATTAGCTTATCCGCTAGAAATATTTAATTCACGTTTAAGTAATATTTAATATTTCCATTATATTAAATATTATATTGATATGTACAATTGTAATTAAGTATTACAATATAAAAAGAAATAATGGAGTCGCTTATATTATTGAAGTCTTTTCAAATGTTCAAAAACATATAAAAGTATTTAAAAATGAATATTATTTATATAATTAAGTACAATAGGATCAGAAAAAAAATAAGAAAATATCCTTGATAATCCTTGGCGTTGAAAAATCTAGTCTTATTTAGAATAATCTGTTTGGCGAGAAATAAAAGTCACGAGCGGAAAGTTTGACATTCGAGGGCAATAGAATCTACTATGACTTCCCCTACTCTCTTAATCTTCTTCGTGGTAACTTTGCTGTTATCTCATTTTTCAATATTGTATAATAAAAATAAAAGTTGCGTGGAAAAGGAGGCGAGGTTATCATTTAAAACAAAGGATGGTAAACAATAATGTACGCGCCAGATAATCTTAAGATTTAATACTCGCTTTTTATTTAAATGTAACAGTTTAACTATATAGCATCTATTGAATTTTTAATTCAACCCTACTTATCCCATGAGTGGAGCTAAATTTTACTATTTTTTCAGTTAACTTTAATTTACAACATTAAACTTGAACTATGTTGATAAATATAGTAGTATTATACTTTCAGTAGAGTCCTTTCTTTCATTCTGAAAATCTTTTTCTTGATTAAAACATAATGCCACTGAATATTTTTATTTCTATAAATATACGTAGAAAATTATTATCATAAAACAATAATAAAAACAGTAACGATAATAAGTAGAATATATTAATTTTAATTTTGAATCCACATTATTACGTTTGAGTATAAATAGTTTAAGACAGAGAATAATAAATTTTCAATAAGAATGAAAATAGATTTGTATTTAATTATCATATTATAAAAAAATGATTTTAAAAATGATTTTAAAAATTATTAAAAGAAAGAAAAAGTATAAGAGATTATATATAGATTATAATAATTTATACATTGTTTAATTGATATAATTCTTCTTTTTGTTATGATAAGAAAAGTTTATTCAATGTATTATATTAATCTAATAATACTTGAATTCTTTTAAAACATAAAACTTCCGTAATAGTCCAAACTATGTTTTACATTTGATGATTAATCACTTTTATTTTTATAACCATAGTATTTCAGTGAAATATATTCATTTTTTTAATGATTTTTATGAATATTTTGCACAAATAATTTGTTAATAAGTAGTTGATTCAAAAACTTGCGATTAGAATTTATATATGAAATATTAAGATTTTGAAAAGATACACATCATTTTTATTAAATTTAGTTATCATAGCATTTATTATTGATACATTATTTATTAAAATATAATATTAAAATACAAAATATACTTTTGAAGCACTTCTGTTCTATGATTATTTTTAATAAAATGTACCATTATATTTATTACTGTTTTCGAATAATTAAAAAAAGAAATTTATATATAATTAAAATTAGAAAATTAACATTATCTAAAATAACATCTACTTATCTTTAATGTAATTTTTTGTATATAAAAATGCAGAAACATAAATTATCGTACGTATTTAAGAAATATATATAATATTTCGTTTTTATTATATTCATTATATATTAAAATTATGCTCAGTACCCTGTTTTCAATAAGGTAATATTTGAAGAAATGAAAACATTTTTTATATAATATCAGACACCTATGAATACAATATCGAATTTAATACATAAAAGTAAAGTGTAAATAAATATCCTAAATAGTCCACATATTAAGAAATATTTTTAAAGCTCATATTATATTCTTATTTAAACTGAATTTATATATTTCTGAGACTGATACAAATTATAAAAAGTATGATCTTAAATAAATTGTTTAAAATGTGATTTTTTTTAAATGTAACAAATCATATCATTTTATGCATAATATATTATATAAATAACGTAATTTAAATTTTTTGTATAATATAAATAATTTATTATAATCTTATATAATAAATAAAAAAAGATTCTTATAAAATGTTTAGTATTCAAATATTTCCAATTAAAAATAAAAAAAATTTTTAGAAATATAAAAATATGTAAATATACAATCACAAAAAGTAATATATTACCCATAGACAAGTAATATTCGTTAATGAATTTTATTGCAAACAAAAATTGAAACTTTAACTTAAACATTATCCATGGAACGCGTATCAAGGTGCATGGATCTGGTGAACATGTAAATCGAGGATGATCAATCCTTGACATATCGACCAATCCAAGAAGTATCATTCTTTTACTTTAAAGATTGCAAGACGTTGAAATTGCTGTGAACGCATAGTGGTTTGATACTTATTGGTAAAAACACGTGTCATTATCACTAAATGTGTTTTAAAGAGAACGAATGAAACAGGCAAAAATCAGTGTTTGATTTTAATATTTTAACTTTTACAACATACTTTCTAACAACGTCGACTATAATTTTATAATAAATTACAAGAATTATTATATATAAAATTATTAATTTTAAACGAAATAAAAAAATATTTTTTCTTAATTTCATTTTTGATATTTAAATTAATTTTTTTTTTAAGACAAACTAAACAACCATCAAATAGAAAATTATTATTCGTGTATTAAATATTTATTTAAATTGGTTATTAAAAGAAAAATATTCTCAAAGCGATAATGTACATTTTATTTAAATATTTAAATTATTATTTCATAATTTATAAATCAATAATTTTAGATACAATACGATTCAAATCTGCATTGACTAAAATTTTATTTTATAATGAATTATTAAAACTTAATAAGTACTTATTAGTTGAGTTTTTAAAAAGAATATTTTGTAAATTCTGACTATAATTTTTTTTTAAATACTTATGTAATAAAATTACATAATTATATCTAGGTTACAGATATAATAAGTTTTAAATGTTTTCAGAAAAGTATAGGTAATTTTAATACAGAAATATAATCTGAATAAACGAAAAAAAGAATTAAATATATTTTACAAATCTTCTGTACATAAATAGATACATTTTGTAGTATATATATTGTTATTTAATCAATTTTCATGACAAATACACAATATTTGTAAAATATAATAAAATATAATACATTATCTTAAATAGTTTTACAATAGTTCATTTATAAGCAATTAAATTTCTATATCGATTAAATAAGTTCATGCAATCTTAATTCTAATCTTGAATCTATATTTATATACTTTATAATGTCATAGAATTAAATTACTGTAATAAATATGAACATAGTCTAATATTAAAATTATTATATATAATTTTAATATTTTAATATATTATATATAATAAGCTTATATAGGTATTATAAATAAATTAACAAAGACTTCAACTAAAGATTATAATATATCATGTGTTAATTGTGCTGCGTGAAAGTAACTCGTACGAGATTAAATTTATGTGAATATTTGTACAATGAATTTCATTTGTATTTTATTTATTTTTCAATACTCAGTTCAATAAAAAATTTTTTTAATTTAATCATAAAAATTATTTTTAATAATTTATGAATCATTAATTATACTACAATTGAAACATGAATGAAAAAATATTTACATCCATCTTAATATGAATGTTTAAATATTTTTCTATATTATCTATATTTATTTTATTTAAAGAATGTTTTATAATTTTAGATACAAATAATAATATACAAAGTCATGTATTATTTGTTAATATAATAAATAAATGGTGCAATTAGTTTTAATGATTTTTTAAAATTATTGATGATTATATCCAACTGCTTTTTTCAGCTGCAAATTTAAAAAATACATTCAATATCATAACAATAATAAATTTATTATTCGTAATTCATTTTGCTTCAAAGTTAGTGCTAAGGTCATCAGTACGATAGCAAATAATCTTATCTTATTTGATTTGTATTTATAAATTTGACTGTGACAAACCATCGTCAAATACTAAAACTATTTTATTTGTATCTAAAATCACGATTTCAAGTAAGTATGCTATTCGATATAACCGAATACTAATTTTTATTTTTTCTATAAAAAAATATTTTTTTTCCACTTTTATTATATATATTTATATATAATAAATATGCCTTAATTATGTAATTTAAATATATAGAACCTTTGAAAGTAAATAAATTTCAATCACATTTAAAAGGAAATTATTGTAACTATTATACAATATAATAGAATATTGAAGTCGAAATAAATAATAAAATTAATTTAGTAAAAATATATAGTATATAGTCATGTTATAAAAATAAATTAATTTTATATAAAGTTTTGCATTTTTGTGAAGTATAATTTGTGAAGTATAAATTTAAAATTACGAAAATAGAAAATTTTGAACATATATTTCATTGAATTTTGAACTGCAAGTGAAAATATATAATAGCATAATTAATTAGTAGAACATTTTTATAATAAATATCACCGTTCAAAATGTTTTCTTTTATCTATAAATGTATGAGTAAAGTAATAAATTAATATTTTTAATGAATTTAAATATTATTATTAAAGAAAAATTATGTAACAGGCACATTATAATTGCTTAATAATTTAGATGAGTGTTTTACGTATGTTGTATTTTACATTAAAAGCAAAAGCAGAATCAAACGAAAAAATTGGTAAAAAATTTTTATATCTTGGCATCTGATCTACGGAAATTTTACGTATCAAAGATCAAACGGGTATTTTTTTAAATTAATTCATTCTACTACAAGAAAATATTATACATCAAATCATTAATTATTTATAAAAATATATTTATTCCACAATCAAAATTAAAGTATAATTAAAATTAACAAGAATTAAATAAGCTACTTAATATATTTGATAAGACAGTATCAAAAATATATCAAGGTTTATTAAAGTTTCTTGAAAATCAGATATAAATTAGAATAAATCTTATATTTTTAAATCTTCAAGAATATTATAAAAGTATTTTTTTAAACTCTTTTATTTATTTTTTAATGAGTGAAAGGGCTATTTTCTTGCTATAATTAAGATTATATCTAATAAAAAGATAAAGATAAGTTACTTTGAAAAATAACATAATCAATACATATCTTAAAATATAAATGTCGTAATTGGTTTATTAATAAAGAGTACCAATAAATTAATGTATATTTAAATAATATATAAAAAATAAATTGAAGAAATATTAAATAATAAAATATTTTTTAAAAATAAATATTAAAGAAAACCTAATGCGATGAAAAGCATTAAATTATAAAAGATAAAAAATTTCATCATCAAAACAAGCATAATATATTTTTAAACTAATGATAGTATTAAAAACTTTTTTTACAGATATAAACGAATTTAATGTTTTATTAATCTTTTTCAAAATTACAATATATTTGCATTAATGATCAAGATTTTTTTGTAAAGAATGTAACAAACATTATTCATACTGCAGTATTTTAGATACATTTACTTAAATCAGATTGTCTATGACAAATATAAAAAGTTTCAAAATTTTATAATTTTAATGTAATTATTTATTTTTGTCAACTTATATGTTCATGAACATTATAAAAATCAATTTAAGGAGAGTGTCTGTAATATTAATTTTAATATTCATTTAGTAAATTAATTTAATTAATAATATTAAATGAAACAGGTCTATTCGAATGGGCAAAAAATATTTATCTTTTTTTTTATTTTGTGTTTAAAAGTGTATATATTTATAAATTAAAAGATGATCACTCTGAAAATTACACACATAAAATATTATTAAATTAAACATTCCAAAAATTATATAATACAAGTACATGCTTGTTAAAATACTCAATGTTTTCAGGAATGGAGATAAAAATACAAATTTATATTTTAATTTTTGTCATTTAGGGAAATTTTCCCCATAACCAAAAATAGAAGATCAATTTAATATTTTTTTACAAAATGACAAAATTTATAAAATGAGTATTTAAAATATTATTATTTCGAATATAGTTTTGATATAGAAAGGAAATGTATAAACTGAAATTGAATAAGTATAGAAATTATAAAAACATAAATGAAAATAAAATTCAGTGAAAAATAAATAATAAATTAGTTATGAAAATTTTATAGTAGAATATATTTGTGTAAAAAATAATTTATATCAAAATTATATTAATATGAAAAATAAAAAAATTTTCACAGTATAACTGAAAGGTTTATATTTACAAGTATTTTTTAAAAATTATTTACTATTATTATGCAATAAATTATGCAATAAACTATGGATTTTAAATTTTAAAAACCTATTGTGCAAAATGGATATTTCTTTAATAGATCGATATGTTAATATTTGATGAAACTACTAAGATACTATGTTTAAAATGATTAATTGGATTTAATTGATTGGATTAGATTAATTTTATAATAAATAGCAATTTGCTCCTAAAATAAAAAATCGCATGATAATAACTATTGTTCTGAAGAAAATAAAAGTATATTTAGAATTTAATGAAATAAAATATTAATATTCAGAAATTATATTTAATAAGTATAAAGAATGTATCTACATAAATTTCGGATTATAAAACATTGGAAGACTGCAATTAAATGATAGAGTAATAAAATATGATAATTAAAATTGTAAATATACAGTCATTTAAGTCACGAATATATGATTGTCATAAGGTAAGTATTACGTTTAAAAAATTTAAAAACAAATAAATAAATATAATTCTAAAAAAAATTAAAAGATGTGGTTTTATTTTTTCTACGATATTCTTGTATATGTAAGCTTCAATGACAAATAAAGAAATAAATGTTCTTAATATATGTAACAGACTAATTCTAAAAAATTGTTATAATCATCCTTAGTAGCTTTGAACAATTTATTAAATGGTAAAGAAAAATAGTAGAATGCATTAATGCTAATAATTTGATTGAAAATTTAGTGATAATATTATTGCTTTGAAAGTATTATTGTGTGGAATAATAATTAAAAATTTTTAATTTCTCCTCATCAAAATATCTGTTATCTAATAATTTTGTCTAAATTTGCTTTTACTCCAAGAAAAAAATGGATTTTGACTATCGACATTGTCTTCCTTTCATCAAAAGCCTAGGTAACTCTACGTTTTTTTTATAAAAATGAAAGTACTTGAAAATCAAGTAGAAAGAAAAAGATTATTGCTATTGTAGAATAGGAAGCATTCAAGACTGTGAGAGCAAGCCCTGAAAATATTTACAACCCAATAAAAACATATATATCGCTTTTATAAAAAAAAATGGATCCATTATAAAAGACATGCCATTTTTGTCCCATAACTTATACTGTTCTTTAATCGAATAGTATTAGGACAATCACACAAAGTAAGCTAACGAATTCTTTGTATCTGAAACTTTGACAATTACTTGAAATTTAATTTTAAAAATGATCGAGCACATCATCGGTACGAGTTTCAACCTTTTTCAAACTTCGATAATAAAATCTTTTTAAAGAAACAAAATTTTCTTACAGTAACTTCTGTTGAGAAAACTCGACATGAATTGGAGCTATCACTTTTCGTTAATAAAAGTGTTGAAGAATTTTTAAATATTAATTATTAATGTAAAAACAATAAAAATGTCTAAGCAGTAATTTTTAATATAACGATGTGATTGACATATAAATTGAAGATATAAACTGAAAATATACTGAAAGTGATTTATGGAAATTTGAGGATAAATAAAAATAAATAAAAGAAGATGTAATGTTAGATAGGTAAAAACACACTCAAGTATCAATTTAATAGCGAAAGTTAATAACAGGATATTTATTTTTAGTTTTTCTTTTACTCATTCTTATATATTTTCCTTTACCATCTATTTTTCATAATGAAACGGCAAGAATATTTATTATCTTTCATTTGTAAACCAAAGTTAATATTTGATACATTCTTTATTTTATACTTTTTAAAAGCACATAATTAACTTCTGCTAGTAAATATAAAATACATTGTTTGCTTTAATAAATATATGTTAATAAATATATGTTATAACCATAAAATTTATATATATGTTTTTTATTTTTATTTATTCAATTTCTTCTTTAATTAATAATTACATTTTTTAATATGGATATAATTTAGTTTCATAATAGCAATTTCAATTAAATTATTTTTATTCTAATACTTTTCTTCTTCATGAAAAATAAATTTCTTAAAAAAAATTCATGACATTCTTTATTATAAATAAAATTTATTTCAATATTTCTACAGTATATGGATAAATAACAATAATAAATAATGTAATGAAGATATGTAGAACCTCAAAAACTTTGGTTACTTGTGATAACGAATAATTGATATACCACCATATGAACAACACTTTACTGAAAAATAATTTCTAATTTTTTTTAAATATTAAATATGAATATTGGTAATATTTTTAATTTACTTTAAATAATTTAATATGATATACTACAAATCAGATGAGTTAAAAGAAAACGAAAAAAATAGAGTTATTTATTAATAATGTTTTTAATAAAACTACTAATTCAGTGTGCGTATTGAAGATTATATATTAGACATGGAACTTTCACTAGCTAAATTATCTAGAAGAATAAAATAAATTATATGATCAGAAATAACTTGATTTTTTATAATTTATTTTTTATTTTAGATTTCTTTGCACTCCCCTATTATGTTCAGCTACTGTCAGTTTTTATCCCGAGGAAGTAAATTATCAACCTTCGACACGATATGAATGAACTTGATAATATATTGACAAATAAAATATATAATTAATTTTACTCCAGATATATTTTCATTTATTATAATTAAAACTGTTTTAATTAATTGCTTATTTCAAAATAATAATTGAAAAGTAGATTTAAAAAATCTTGTATGTACTAGATAAAATAAATTAAAAATTATTTTTATCTCTATTTTTTCAACTTTAATAATAAATAAAATATATATTCTTAAATAATACAAAAAATGTTATTCTAATATCTTCAAATAATTTTTAAATAATGCTAAAACTTTTCTCAAACATATCTTGGATAAAATTTTTAATATAATGATAAAAGTTTTAAAAACTTAAAATTAATAAAATAAAATAATGAAAATAGAAATATAAATATATATAAGGAGATATAAAACAAATCACAAATAGTTTTGAAAAATTTTATGACAAAAATTCGTTTCTCATAGAAATTTGTGTAATAAATTTGTAGAAGTAAAATATTCTATTTAATTAATGCTTTCATTTATGTAAAAGTTATATCGATTAATAAAAATAATATAGTTATATAATATTGTAAATACACATCATGTAATATACTAAAAGTAACTATAATGCTTAGTGTCTCCAAATTAATTTTTAAATACAAATGTTTAAATATAAATTTTTCTAAAAAGAATATATTTTATTTCACAGTATTTTTAAGTATCTTTTAATAATAATATTTTATGCTTGAAAAAATAATATGATTTTAGTATTTATCTAAAAAATATTAAAAACTTATTTTATTAATGAAAATGTAAAATTGAATAGTTAATTTGCATTTTTTATATTAAAAAAAATTATATATTATTATATCTAGTCATTTATTAATACATAAATATAAAAGAAATAAAGCTTTATTGATTTAAGAGCAATTTTTTAATATCTTTCACGAATAAATATTATTTAATTTTACAAAAATCTACGAAATAACTAAAAAAAATATTATACCACTTTGAAATTAAAATTTTTTTTACATGATATAATAATTTATTCATAATATATAATTTCGTTGTTGAATTTTTTTCGATATACATGAAATACGAACGAGTTTTTATAAAAATTATCTAAATATATATTTTGTCAATGCATTTGATAATTATTATTTAAATTTTTATTTAAATTCGTAAATGATATTTAAATAATTAAATTAATTATATAATTATATAAAGCATAAATAATGATAATAACATTTTATAATAACATTTTATATAAATTCAAATGTGTAAATTGATAAATGTAGATATTTTTAATAGTTATTATATACAGTGTTTTGATGTAAATAATGTACAATTTAAAATGAATGGTAAGATATTCTGAATATTAGGTCTTAAATTATTAAATGCATGTGTCAATGTACTTCTATTAAATCTAAGTAATAATCAATATTAATTTCAGCATAAGTAGTGAACTCTAACTCTAATATTTTGCATTGTGCCATTCGAATGGAATCTTATCCTTCAACGATGTCTATTAATGAAAGATAGTTTATCACTATAAGTCAATGACTCGATCATTCGAGACAACATAATACACTTATATAGCGACATTAAAATCTGTTGAATAATATAACACCGTCTATTTATACTGATATTTTCTTAAGTCAGTAATATTATTTTCTTTGTACATCGTTTACTAAAAACCAATCTAATAAATATTTATTATATGTTGTAATATTAAATTATATTTAGGATTGAAGAGAAATTAAATATAATCACTGAATATATAAGTATATATTTATTATAACCATTAAAATTCTACATGAATCTTCAAAAATAAAGGATTATCGATAAAAACAAATTTATTTTTATGTAGGATTTGATTACTTATAAAATATAATTTTTTAGAAATCATAAATTATTCAAAATTTTAATTAGAATATTAAAAAGAAGAAAAAATGTATAAAGGATTGTAATAAATGAAATTATTTATTAAATAATAAATATATTTATTACACGTAAAATATTAGTGTTCCATTTTCCTAGAATCTTCGAAAATAATTACTTATAAATACAAATTTATAAATTAAAAACACTATTCACATATAATAACTTTAATTTATTTTGAAGTGTATGGTTAAAAATTAAAAAATATAAACTTTTATGTATATGCATAAATTTTATACCAAGGACAATGAATATTTAAAAATATTTCATTAATTTATTCATATAATTATAATAAGTAAATTAAATTAAAAAATAAAAAATTATAAGAATTTCATGAAGCTAATATTTCATGATTGTATGTATTTTCATTATTGTATTAAGCTCTTCAAATTCTTTTTTAAATAAATTATATCTACGTGATTATCGAGCTCGTGATATGAGCTATAAAGTTAGGTTAGTAAACAAAATATTGGGAAAGACTTGGAATTTTTTTAGACAGATACTTGAAATGAATAGAAAAACTAATAGAAGATATTGCAAACAATATTTAAGAAGTAAAATTTTGTGGGCGAAATTTTTTTTAAAGTGATACTTTCACATTATATATATATAATAAAAAATTTATACAAACATAATTTTAACATAATTAATATAATTATGCAATCTCTATAAAATAATAACTTACCTATTGTTGTATGAATTTAATAAAATTTATATCAGTACATTCACTTTCAGTTAACTATAGAATATAAACCTGTCATGTATTTCGAGTTGGTTCTTGAGTTTCTATTAAAAGAATATATATCTTGACTATTGAATATTCATTTAATTAGTATATTACTATATAAGTAAAGATTTAAGTTTAGGATTTAGTAAATAATTTAATACAAAAATTACAATTAAATTCTATGCGTAAATTATTTTTATAATTTTTTAGTATATTCTACAAATTTAAATATAAATGAGTAGTTAAAATTAGCTTATTATGTGAAATCAATGTTTTATCATATTATAAATCTATTAATTCTATATAATTAATTCTATTGTAATTTCTATTAGTTAGATAAGAATTTGAATACAAGAATTTTTAAATTTTGAAAAAACAGTATATATAGTTGAACCAATACTATTTATTTTTCATTAAAATGATTGAGTTAATATTTTTTTTATGAAAATAAGAAGTAATAATACTCGTTGGAAAAAATACAAATATTAAAAAAAAACAGAAAAAATGTGAAAATCATTTTTGCAAATAGATGTCTGATTTAATTTTATTAAAGGCAAATAAGGTAACGATGTACAATAAAAATAAGAATTGATAGTTCTTAGTAAACGGACAAGGAACAATTGTAGCTGAAAAAGGTTAAATTAATAAACTGAGTATATATGAAAATTACCAGTTGTAGCATGTATAAAAAAAAATTACCGATTCAGTCGTAGTACTATAATAGCTTTTCAAATAACCTTGAGTCACTCCTTATTCATGTGAATCCGAAACTTGGTAGGCTGACATTCCATTCGAGTGCGCGCGCGCAACAGTAACAACCGTTGCAAAATCCAAAAAAAAGTTCTGTGCACAACAATTCTTCACCAACCAATTCATCATTTTAAGCTTTTCTGAACATGGATGCTCAATGAAGAAGAGGAAATAGAAAAAAACATTAAATATTAACAAAATAAAAGGAAAGATATAAAATGTAATTATCGAAGGTCAATCTAGTATATAAAATAATTATAAAATCTGCAGTTTTTTCTCGCAGACTATTTCATTGATTGATGAACATAGTGTTAATATATCGCCTTGAAGTCTATTTTGTTTTTTAATCATACCAAATGTGTACGTAAAAACCTAAAGTAACGTGAATCTAACTACTCCTGATCGCTGAACTTCAGTTTGTGATACTTATTTATAAATTTTCTATTTTTAGTAACATCACAGTTGCTCTCATCGAGTTCAATGAAACTTCTTTATACTTGAAATAGCCGAAACTTTAAAACTTACAATAAGACAACGCGATATTAAATTGGGAAAAAAACTACCAAAGAACTAGTAATTTAAACTTTGCTACTTTTGTAACATACAACAAAATTCTTATGAAAAAATTATTTATTGAGTTCTTATGATCTCTGGTTTATGATTTTTCTTTTGAATGTGTGACTGTTGATATATCGACCATCTTTCTTTTCAACACTATAACCAATTATGTCACGACTCATGATGATGATTCTTAACGAATATTATTTGAATTTTAAAAATCAGCTATCATAATTTTTTTATTATCTCTGACCATCTTTAAAATAATTCATTTTTATTCAAATTAATAAAAAAAATTCTACCCGCTACAAAAAAAATTTTGCTAACATATGTTATATTTATTTTGTGATGCCAAACATAAATTGTAAAAAAATGATTAATTTTCTTCAATTATCATTTTAGTAGTTATTTTTATATAATAAACATAAAAAATATGAAATACATAATATGTTTAAAATAAAATAATAATAATATAAAATATACACATGTTACCAATTTCTTAAATGTTTTTGCCTAAGAAGAAACCAATACCTAAACTGTTGAAGCAGATTTTTTAAATTAGATATCGCTGATTTAATTTTACGACTCTAATCAAATATACCTCAAAATATCCTAGCCTATTGTGTGCCATCGAATGTAATATAGTTCAAGGCATATTACCAAAATGATATAGTAGCTTTATCAAATTCTGTTATTAGATTCTGTAGATTTTATAAGTTATGTGAATTTTTTTGTAAGTAAAGCCGTAATTTTTTTGAAAAATTTTTTGACCTTCGCTGTAAATTTTGAGCTATAAAGTAACAACTATAAATCAATAATGATCATTAACAATGTAGAGAGCGATTTCTCTTCTTCTTATTACTTCTCTTCTCGTAATTATATTTCTTTCAATGTTGATTTTTTATGTTATATTGTGTATTATTGCATATATTGATATTCATAAATTGCCTTATATAAAAAGTCACAATATTGTTGTATTTTATCCAATATTTGACTTATATACAGATTTTTTTAATTAATAACAAATATTAATATATTATGTGCAGATTATTCTATTTTTGTTTTTTAAGGAAGTTAAACACAAATTTTAGCATATTTTAAATCTACATTAAATTTCCTGAAATTTCTTAATAATGTCCCTAAAATTTATTCATTAATATATCATTTCGATAAAAATTCACTTTTATATTTTATTTTCAAATTTTGAATCATTATAAAGAATAATTCATTTGAAAGTTTTTTCTTAATTAATAATTTTTCTTTTAATAAAATTATTACTTCTCCAAAGAACATAAATAAACTTTTATTTGAATAATATCTTATTTTGTAATTATCATATGATTATCATTAAGCATTTTTTCAGTTATTAAGGATGAATTTATTTCAAACTTTAATAATAATATTTTCCAATAAGCTTTTATATGTAATACTATAATTAATTATATATTGTTATCCATTAAAGTTTGAAAACACGATAAAATTTAAATCTGCATGTTTTTCAATTTAAATCGACGTTTATATAAGTAAAAACAACGTATTAATAAAATTATATTTACAAGTTTATACCTTAAAACGTATTAATTTTATAACAAAATTGTATTGTGACAAAAATATGCATCATTTATTATTGTTAAAAAATGGATAACTTCTTTGTCATTTTTACATGCATGAGAGAAATTTTCACATAATTCATTGTTTGTTTTTGATTACTTTTATCGTAAGATAAAAGTATAATGATACATGTACAAATCATATTTTATACCTTTTTTCATTCATCTTTTTTATCACGTTATTTTTTATATTATTTATTTTTATTATACATTCATATATTACAAATTAAGAGTTTACATTTCTTCGACAGTATTTTTATTGTATTATTTTAAAACTATTGATTTATTGATGTGAAAAAGAGAAGACTTAAAAAATTAAAATTTAATGTTTTAAATAATCAGTATATAATTATAATTAACTTGTATTATTCAGTAACATAAATTATGATATATGATATCGTATCCAAGTTGGTATCGTCACGACCTCCTGAACCTCTATATTATTAAGACTATCTACCATTTGATGTAAAAATTAAAAAAAAATTCTGCTTATTATAAGTTAATATAATATAATTTATAATATAATTTAATGCCGTCAAATGGTAAAGTAAAATAGTAATACTAGAAATTTAATTCACGTATCATCAATTAAAAATTTCAATACATTTTGTAATATTTATAGTATGTTTCCGAATATTTTTAAAACAATTTCAGTAATTAGATTGCTTATTATATAAAATATACTTAACTTATATAGTAATTTGAATTTAAAGATATTTTTTTTATATTTTATAAAATTTTTTTTCAATTTTTATGATTAAATTGTTTTTACTTACGCTGAATGAAATAGTATACATGTAAATACATATAAGTAATTTTAAATACTCATTTTAACATAAACTGATTAAATAAACAAATTAAAAAAAATACAAGTGTTTTATAAAAGTTTATTTTATTAAAATTACGTATAACATAATTTTATATTTATCTTAAATACACTGTTTCACAAAGTTTATAGTACCAAATTTTTTTTTTTATTTAAAATAAAATTAAAGAAACAATTAAAATTAAAAAAAGAAATTCATTCAGTTGATAGCAGGATTTTTAAAAAACGGTATAAAATTATATGTTGTTTATTAATAATAACATAACTTTGGAAAAAATTATTTTTCAAAAATTAATCACTTTTGAAAATTGTATCTTAATACAATTTTACGTACGATTTATTCATATTTTTTTTATTACGTATTTATATAATTAAATAATATGCAATTTATAATTTATATTTATAAATAAATAACTTCGAGAAAATTTTAACAAGATATCGATATTAATTTATTCATAAATTAATATATTAAATTAAAAAAACTTCAATATATAAAAGCAACAGTTTTAAAAGTATAATTATATTAAATTAAAACAAATTAAATTTTATTAACATATCTGCGTTTGTGTATTATTTTTTGCATAATTATATACTAATTATATCTATTAGTATTTAATATATTCTAAATCAAAATAGCGTACATTCAATACACACATATTTATTTTATTTATTCACGTTTATTTATTTGAACCCAATAAATACAATATTTATACATATGTTATTTTTGTCAATCATAATAAACAATGATTTTGCATATAATAATTACTTATGATCAATATGCTATTATATATATTGATCGCCGTCTTACAGGTTAATTGTTTTTTTTTGTTTTAATTAAGATTTTTTTTGTGTATGAGAACTCGTTACGGGAAAACAAAAAGAAAACTGTACATTTAATTGTTTATGATTTATGTGTATTTGTGTGTGGCTTTGAGACAACATGGAAATGTTGTAATAAATATGGAAAATTAGGAATCTATAATGTATTTAATTATATAATTTTAATCATTTTAAGGATTAATTACAAAGTAGTTCAATTTTATATGTTTTGTTTGTATTTGTATAATTATATATTAGTTTTTACGTGTTTATATTTCTATTTCTTCGGCAATTTTTTTTATATTATTATTATTATTATTATTATTATTATATAATTATATTAGCCACCAAATTTTTTCGTATTTTTTCTGTGTTTCTATAGTTTATGTCTTTATGATATATCTATATTATATCTCCATAACAGATTATTATTTTTGCCATCTAAATTTGCTTTGTAAGTTATTTTTGTATTAAATAATTTTCTATTATTCAATATAAATATATATTAAGAGTCCAAAATCAAATTTCAAAAGTACGATTCTTTATTTTCTATTTAGTTGTTATGTTTCTTCTTATATCTTCTATGTGTGTACCTTCTATATATCTATAATATTAGATACATAAAAATATTGAATAACATAAATTAAACTTGTATAATAAAAAAAATTCTAAAAAATGTTTCCAATATGAAACAATAGATGCTAAAATGAAAGAGTAAAAAATTAAACTTTGAGAAATTTAAAAAAATTTCTAAAATAAAATTAATTTATAGAAAAGACTTTTTAAGTAGTCCTACCTTAATATTTTTATAGTATATAGAAAAAAGCAAATAATTATTATATTATATTATAATATTAATAGATTATATGTTAATTAAAAGAATATTAAATAATTAAATGTATTTATAATTTGTAATAATTTAATTAATATAAAGTAAATGGATAATTAGAAAGGTTATTATTATAATTATATTTATATTTCTAAGATTTTGTACAAGTAATAAGAATCTGTTGATATAACTTTAGGCTGTTTAAGAAAAGTAAAATTTCTATTGTATCAATTATAAAATTAAGAATGATATGTTATAAAAAATTATTTATTGTTCATAAAAGATATATTTTCTCAATAAATACAAAATTGATAGGTATAATTTTATCATTATTCTAGTACAATGTAATTATTATAAATATAATTATATAAAATTATTACTATTATATAAAAAATTGCAATATATTTAAAATACGATTTAAAACGTATTATTATTTTATAATAGATTAGATTATGCTATATTTTTTATAAATAATTATAAATTGAATGTAAATATTTATAGGCAAGATAAATATTTAGCATATAATAAAGAAAGCTTAATAAAATGGATATAATTTAAACAAAATTAATAGGAGCATAAAAATTTGATACTGCATAATAAGTTTTTATATGATCTGTAATTATTATTGTATATATATAAACATATATATATATATCCTTATTTAATAAAGAAATTAGTATAAAAATACTATTAGCTATATTCTTTATTATATTATTGCTTTTAATTAACTTTGAAAATATTTATTTTATATTATACATGTTGATATTGTATTTTTTGTGAATAATATATGATGCATCATTATGTAATAATAGTGTATGCAATAAAACAGACCATTATTATAAGATTTGATGTTAAAGTTTTCAAAATTTGATTTATATTGGTTAGGTATGAAAAAAATTATGCGTAAATAAAAAACCTTTATTATTATGATATAAAAGAAATATATTAAAAGCTTCTAATAATTTTTTATTACATGCTAGACAAAAATTATGAAACATCATGTAATATTATGCAATATATGATTAAAATTACATTGTAATATACATTCAATTTTAAATACAAGCAGATGTAAGTAATATTGAAAATTCATATAATCAAATGTTTATAATCAAAATCTATATTAATATTAAATAAATGTAATATTTTTAATATACTAGGAAATTTAATAAATAAGTAATATTATACATATTATGTATTTATATTAAAAATAATAAATAATTTAAAAATAATAATAATTTTGAATAACGGTGTTTACATTTTACTCTAGAGTTAAGACACTACAAATGAAATTAAAAATAATATATTTCTAAGTTTAAAAAATTCATTCATAAATTTGTATAAAATACTTATTTTTAATCTCTTATTAATCTTTAAAATTGTCTTGATAAAATTAATTTAAGTTTTTTAAATTTATTGTATTTGTAGTGTATAATTAATAAACTAAAGATTAATTATTAGCTATATAAAATTAATACATTCAAAATAAAGTAAGTTTTATCATTTTATTATTTAAATCTTAGCAAACATGCAGCTATAATAATGTATTTAGAAAAGCTAACTTTACGAATATTCTTTATAAATTTGATACAAATTAATTTAAATTATTTTTTAAAGTTTTTTTTCAAGTCAGCTTATATTCTATTTTCATCTTTTTTGTTTAAATTGTTTTGATATACCTTTATTTGAGGTTCTCTGCATATATCACTCGCAGACTATTATATACAATATAGATCCTCACAGAACTACCTGAATTCATAAAACGAAGGTACATTTGTATACCTGACCCAGTAGCTCTTGAAGTTCTCGATCGTTTTGCCTCTCCCAATCTTTTCAGTTTATGATTCTTGGAATTACGTAAAATTCTGATCTAAGAGCATGTTAAGTATTTTATATGCAGCCGTTGTATTTACCTGTCAAAGTTTTGTACATATTTATCGATTTATGTATGTTAAACAGCAGTCCTTAATATAACAAATTCAACCCAATGTAAGCTTTTAACTAATTGCTCAGTCAATATGAATCCGTGCATTGAGTCGCTTACTTTAAGTTTACTAGCCACCTGTAAATATTTTTTGTACTTTGAGCTTGTTTTTATATCTTCTCAATTATTCCTACAAAAAATCTTTTTGAACTTTGTTAAGCTTGTGTAAGATTAAACACCTAAATGAAAGTGATATAACAAAAACTTGCGTAATAAGAAATAACAAGCATATTTTGTCTGCGTTGTTTTTGGAATTTGAAAAAAATTGCACGTACATTTAAAGAAAGTAAAGTTGATAAATAATATTGAAAACGCGTTATTTACAGAGCTTATACTTTAGAAAGTATTATAAATATGCAATGTATATAATCGTTTCTCATTAACGGTATACTCGTGTCGAGTTTTTAAAAACATCCATGTTTGTTCTTTGAACTATTAGAAATTTATTTGATTCAAAATTATTATACATATTGGCTAGTAAGATCGAATAGGTGTCATGTGATTGTAAATGAATACTATGAAGTGATTATATGAATGAAGTTTTCTTCTATCAAGCCAACTTCCAAGTATGCGCATGATTAGTTAACCGGAGATAATAAATAAATCAACATATAAACATTACAATTGTATTTTTCAAACTTTTCCTAACTACCTTTTATCATAATATTTATATTTTATTTTGTATTAGAGAATTAAAATATTTTTTTGTTTTTAAAAAATCTATATTTTAAATTAATATGAAGTTTGTTATTTTTATATTTTAACATTTTTATTTATTAGTTTTAATATTTATCGATAGATAATATATTGAGATCTTACTTGTTTATATCATTTTTATTTTTTGTACAAACAAGATTTAATTTAATTATGATGGTAACTTGATTAAAACTGCTAGTGTATATGTATTTATACATTCATAGAATAAGTGAAAGTAGTATGCTACATGTTTATAGACCGAACCATGCGCTGTATTAAATTGAAAACTTTTGTTCAATAAAAGCTGATAAGTCATTTAATTTCAAAACGTTTTAGATTATTTCAAAAAAATAACTTCTCTTTGTTTTCTTTTCGGATGAGCAATAGTTTATTGCGGAATTGTAGTATATGAATTCTATCAATAGTGCCTTGGTTATATTATTGAGAGTAACATAACTCAAAACCCGATTCTGCATCGCTTTCCAGGGTACATAATAATCAATATTGTAGCTACAGCTAATAGTTATAGAACACTCATTAATAGACATAAATCGAAGAAATTACTTAATATTTCGATGCACTTCTATTTGCATAATTTGGAACGTAAGTTTTAACATATTTTATTATTTCTAAAGAATGCAAAATTTTTTTAAAAAATATGAATAAGTATGAAATATTTAAATTAGAATATTAATTTTATTGCAAAACTTATGTCAATGTATACTACAATATATAATCTATATCAAAGTTGATTTCTCAATAATAGACATAAGAGAAGTTTTATAAAAATGAAAAAAATAATAATAATTTATAAAAATTTAATAATAAGGGTAATATTGTAAATTTTTCAAAATCTTTGTTGATGCATATAAAACAATATTAAACGCATTTATCTTAATTTGCTTCTTCTAGATATAAGCTTAATCGAAATACAATTCTACGTCAGATTAATTAAAATGACTTTTTTAGATAGTAATAATAATTTTATGATTACATTCCGTTCATTTTACTTGAAACAAGGAATAAAATAATTTTTCTAAAAAATAAAAATCTGAAGAACATAAATAAAAGTAGTTTTTTATGGCATTCTTACAAAAATATTCTTACATATATACATAAATTACGTAAATTACCTAAAATAAAACTTATTAAACTATTTCATTGTGTTATTCAAAATGTATTTTAAATATTCGTTTATAATACAAATATTTTTTACACAAAACATAATATTTTTATCCAGGCACATATTTTAATTAAAATTTTTCTAATTATAGTCTAATTAAACTCTTCATTTTATATCTATTAAGAAAATTTTAAAATGTGGGAGTGAAATAATTATTTAAACTTTAATACTTAATTTATACTTTTATTAATTGTTTATGTATTTTTATATAATTTTATCTAACAAAGTATTAGTTAAATATGTCAAATAAAATTATAAAAATTTTATATTAAATAACCAGATAATAAATAACGGTGTAATAAAATTGTAGTAAAAAATGAAATAAAGGTAGGATAAATTGAATATTTATGTGTCAGTTTGTAAAAGAGCATTTAACAACACAATAAATAAGTATATAACAAATCAAAAGTGTAGAAGTGTAAAACAAGATTTTTTTTAATTTTTCACAGTTTTATATTTACAAATATACATGTAAATAATAAAACGATCGACATTTTTACATTTGTATAGATGTGCATTCTTTATTTTAATAACTTAAAAAAAATTTTATGTAATTTTTCGTTAATTAACAGATATTATTTTTTACGAGAAATAAGAATGTAATATTTTAATATTTCAACAAAAATCTATCAGTTCTTCAGATATTTTAGATTAAGCTTAAAATATTCATATTATTTTAATAGGTTTAAAAATAGTAATAGTATTAACTTATCCTCTCTGTACATACATATATTTTAAAAAGAATACATTTATTTCTTATATTATTAAGAGCAACACATGCATTTAAACCAAGAAATAAAAGAGAAATGAAAAGAAGGAGGATGATAGAAAGAGAGATGAGAAAACGAGAAGATCGAGAACGAATAGAAATAAAAGGTTTGTAACATGTGTTGAATGTAAGTGTTGATTTTGCTTTGGTACTTTTAGTAAAAACGTATGTAACATATGTGTACGCTATTTTTCCGAAAGAAAATTATACTTTAGAGAATAGATCTACAAAAGATAGATGAGAGGCACCAAAATCCATATAAAACTGAAATGTACCACTGATAATATTCTGATGATGACCTTCATAAATGTTGACCGATTGAAGAAATAAGTTATTTCAATGTATAATCGAATCACTATTGAATTTTAGAATTAAGTCCTCTCTACTTGCTTTCGCTGACTATATATGCATGTACAGACTCGTCGATTCAAACTTCATCTCAATTCTTGACTCATTCTCTCTCTACCATAAAAAAATAAATACGCAATACCCATATATATATATATATATTCAGCAAAACTAATTCTTGTATAAAGCTAAGTTGAGTTTCTCCAGTTAAAACCTTAATTTTTTATTCTTTCTTTGATTTTGTGATTCTTCTTTCTTTTTGTTTTTTTTCACATGTGAATATCTAGTTTCTTGTTTGTTATTTTTTTCTTTTTTTTTTCATTTGTTTGTTCCTTCTTTCTACTGTTTATGGACTCTTTTTTACAACTATCTTATTTCTGTTTTATTTCAAATTACTTCGTATTTTCTATTTTGTATTTTTATTATAAGCAGTTTATATAATAAAAATTTTACAATTACGATATTGTAATTTATAACTGATCATAAAATAATTATCATTAAATTTTGATAGATTTTAAAATTAAAAAATTCAGAACATTGAAATATTCTTTTAAATTAATACAAATATTGAAATAAGTATTAGAATTAATAAAAATGAGATATACTCCATGAATCTATTTATAAAGATACATCTACTAATATATCTACCAAAAGTGGTATCAGATCAATTATACAACAAAAGACTACTTGAGTTTCTACAGAAAGTCGAGTGATTGTAATGTATACAGTAAATTTATATCAGCTCTTCAAGTTAGAAAAATGTTATTTAAAATTTTTTTTACAAAATTAAAAAAACTTATATTTAAATATATATAAAGCTTTTTTATATACAGTTCATGTTTTATAAAAAAAATTTACAAAATAGTATAGAATGTATTAAATGTATAGAATTTGTGAACGATGAATAGTATAGAATTTTGAACAAAATATACTTTTAGTTAAATTCTAATGTGCATTATAGATTTTGCTCTATCCTTTTCTAAATACTAGTTTTATATATTATAATTATTGCATTTTTTGCTTTTCAAATGAAATTGAAATTATAACAATCAGTTGAAAAATAAATTTTATGTATTTCTATGTAACGTTTATATGTTGAATAATTTATTTATATATATACTGAATAATTTATTCAGTAACAAGTATTTATATTTTGTTTTTAGTTATCTGATTAATTTATTCGTTTATTATTAATTTTTTTTTAATACATTAAATAAGTTGAATTTTGAGAAGAATGCATATTCTTGAAAGAAGTTTATACTCGTGTTTTATATATTCATTAAAATAACAATCCATATTTTTGTAAGTAAGGATAACAATTTATTCATACATTAGTGGTTTAAATATTATTTATTCAATATAAAAATATTCCATTAATGAATAATTTCTAGATTTTTTGTAAGATACATTTTGATGTGGAAATAAACTTGAGTTTATTACGTTATATTATTTGAAGTATGTATTTCAGGTAACGTTACAAATAAAAATTTTTTTTTACGAGTATGCATTGCATATTTTTAATTTCTTGTCAAATTTTCGCATTATATTCATGTATTTTAATTATGAATCTCAATTGAATATAAACAGTAACAGAATTTTTATATCCACGTTAAATAGAATATTTAAAAAATATATCAATTCAATTTAGTTAAGAATAAGAAATTCGTTTAGAAATTAAAATAGTATAAGCTGTCTGACGCTTCCCTATATAAAAAGGTGCATTGTTTATAATGCTAAAATTAAAGTAAAGTGACAGCTTACAACTATTAACTAAAATTACTTAGAGTTACAAGTGTAAAACTCGTTGTTTTGATGAATAAAGAAATGAGGTGTAAGACTTTTTCGTGCAAAACATTAAGGTTTCAAGATTAGTGATTTACTTTTTATAGTGTTGATGTTCATGGCCAAACTTGAGAAGTATCTATAGAAAATAAAAACAGATTAAGAGAGAATGTAGTTCATGGTGTAGAATTGTTTTCTAAAATTTATCTCATAAGTCTTTTTCCTGTGTTATTGTTGATTTTCCTTTCTTCTTTTATAAAATAAGAGAATTTCTTTTCATACAAATACGAATCACTCTTATAAAATCACATATAAAAAAGGCTTTAACAAAACGGCTTGTTATTTAATATCAAAAGGAAATTTTATTGAAGTTAATTTATATGCAGAAATAAGAATATTATAATACAAATATACATGGAATATTTGTTCATGAAAGATGTTATGAGAAGTGAGATTTTCGTAAACTGTTTTTCATAAATATGATAAAGTTCGAAAATCATGATACTTCTAGAAATTATACAAGTATTGAAGTTTCTTCGATGTCAAAATTTGTGGTTAGATGTACATCGCCAAAAAACTTCTGTGAATATCGGTAAAAATTATTTTTATTTTTGACTTAAATTTCAAATCAGTAAAACAGATTCATAAGTACGCATAAACACTAAATAAAGAACTTTATTTAAAGGAAATTTGCTTTTTTTACTCTTTTTTTGTTGTTTATTTTTTAGGTCAAGGAATGCGATTAAAGACAATAATAACATAGTTTTTTTTGCTATTGAAATTGTAACAATATACAATTTACAATATAATTAAATGATTATTAAATTACTCAATAGTTTATAATTTAAATTAAATTTTCATTTAATTTAAAATTATTATTGTTATGTATTATTTTATGTTTATCGTTCGTTGATTGGCTAGACATAAGCATTATTAATTTTAATACAAATAGCTTCTCAACAATAATTTTTAAATTATTTTTTAAAATAATTAAATATTATATATATGTGTGCGTGTATGTATATAGGGTATTTTTATTTTCTAAACTAATTTTATATTTAGAATCTTTTTATAATTTTAATAATAGCATTTACTTTAATTCCGAAAATAAATACGGCTTTTATTGGTTTTGACAAACACTAATAAAATTATTAGTCTTTAATTTTTACAGTTTGCGGATTAAAAAGACATGTTAGATCACATAAATAATTTAGAGAAGTTTGTGTATTAAAAAATTTATTTATTGAATACTTGTTATGCTTTATGCAATGGGATATGAAGAAATCAAATAAATAATCCAGTATATTTTTAATTTTATTAAAGAATGTAACAAATTTTATAGTAAAAAATTTTTTTTTAGTTTTTTTATTTTTGTTATAAAAGGTATATATTTATAATATATTTAAAAAAATACTTTAGCAAATAGTAAATCTAGATATCCGTAGAGCAACAAAAATTCTTTCCAAAATTAATTGAATAAAATAGATAAAATACAAATTCGGAGATATGAATGAAAATTGTTTAAATTAAAATAAATATTTGACAATTATTGAAAGATATAAAATGAATAATGATAGCTGTTAAAATAAAAATAGAGAGACACAGTGTCAGTTGCAGTATAAGAGATAAAAAAGCGGCAATATGTCGTTGAGCACCAGTATTGCATTCAATGAACGAAAAATCTCTGATTAATGCTTGTTTGTCATATATATAGAAATATATATATATATATATAAACAGAGCAGAATGACAAAGATACTGGGATTGCGCTTACTCGATTTTATTTTACGTACTGAGTTACGAGTGTTGGCTATCGTGAATGTCGTCATTCATGCGAACGAAGCTAAGCAAAAGGCATGGTACACGGCTTTAATTCTAATTATTAAGCAAGCGTTTGCACTATCGTTGTCGTTGATTGTCGCTGAAAAAAGAAAAAATTCAAGATGAGACAACCTATCACTTGAGCGGATAGGAGAGGGTGAATCAAGAGAAGAAAGAAGAGAAAAACAGAGGACCCGGTTCTTATTACACAGTAATGTTTTTACCGATCAAATCATTTGGACTTGGCGTAGTTATTCGCTTACAGCGCTGAACGCGCACTGTTGCCATACTTCCTCTCTGCCTTCCCGATTACAAATGTAAAGTTCTGGCACGATACAGTCATGCAAGTAGGATTGTTGTAGATTGATGAATGAAAAAAGGTTCTTAAAAAACTTTTGAAGTATTACGCATTTTACTAAATTTAAGGATTAAATAAAGAAGTATGATAAAGTTGTGTACGATGTAAATATGCATGTTAGTTGACAGAAAATCTAATGAAAGATATTATTTCAAACATAAAAAGAAGAATAAAAATGATGGGTAGTAATTCAAAGATTGTAGTAATGCAATAAGCTAAACGCGACAGTATCAATCGATAGATGGGCTACGTTCTGTCTTTCTTTTCTTTTTCGCAGAAAACGGTGAAAATTAACCAGTTTAGTCCAAGAATTAAAGTAACGAAAAAGAATATAAAAAGGAATTCAACAGTGAGTGGAACGGTAAGGGGGAAGGAGGAAAAGAAGGCGTACGATAGGGTGTGGGTTTGATAAGAAAAAGCCTAACATAAGAAAGGATGACGAGAGTAAATAAAAGAGGGTGGGGAGAACATGTTAAGAAAATACGAAGGAGTGGCAGCGGTTGGGAGGTAAGAATAAGAAAAAGAAAAAAAGGAATATGAGAAAACAAGTAAATCTGAGGGCAAAACGAAAAATATAAGAGTTTGAACTAAGGGGAAATAAAAAATTTCGCTTACTCTATAGTTGTGTTCAGAAAGTAAGGAGGGGCAAGGTGAATAATGAGCAAAAACAAAACGACGACTATAACGATGACGACGATGAGGATCGGGACAACTTCGACGAGAAGCGGCAGGAGTGTCCGTGAGAGCCAAGTAAATGGAATGAGCATTGGAGTGAGGTTAGGTAAGAGAGAATTCGTAAATGGAAAGAGAACGAACGTCACAAGCGGTGGGGACTGAAAAGCGGGGGCGGAGTGGGGAGTAGTTCGGATTGGTTGGTCCGCCAACACCGCCTTTCGCTAGGTAGGCTCCAGGAGGCGTCCTGAACGTTTGTAAATCCTGAGTGAAACCGAGACAGAGCATTGTGTCGTCTATCTCTTTTTCGTTCTCGTCTCCCTTGACTCTGGCTTTGCTCGCCGTCGTCACTGCCGTCGCCGTCATCGCCGCCACTGCTGCCGTTGCCGCCCGGTCCTATTCAACCCGACTATTTGAGTTTGCTACAATTCGATTCGGTGAGCCTACGTTAGCCCTGTTGTCCCGTAAGTCGCAGCGTTCATAGAATTCAGCTTATTTTCGTCAGTCAGCTCTCGGACGTTCGATGAGACGTATCTTGGAAATAGTTAAGAAGTGGAGTTACCGGGAAGGCAAATACCATCCTTCCGAAGTAGCGTGATTACTTTAGTAAAACAACAATAGTGCCTGTCTTTGCAAACGGTAGTAATACAGGCAGAAAGCAAAAAAGACGCAAAACAGCGCTTTCTCGGCAGTCGTGTTAAAAGTAAAATCTCAATATTTGGTGATCGGTTGAGATACAAGAGGAGGGGAGGACGACTCGTTCTCTGATTTCTCGATGAGTCCACATTGAAAAGATTGAGTGTTCGGCAGTTAGTGTTTTTGAGCTATCGCTACATTGGGCAAAGATCTTCCCTAACATTTTTAAAGCCTCTGAGGCGAGGATTACTTTGAAATTATAGTGTTTTTGTGCAGTAATAGCTGAGAGAAACATGTCGACGGCAGTCATGAGTAGTCCTATGTTCGAGTGCGGTGAACTCTTCAAGGTGAGATATGCATGGCTGTGTATTTTTATCTTTTGTTTTTTCCCTTTTTCCGATTATGTTTTCGTTTCTTCATTCTTTTCTTTTTTTATTTTCGTTTTTTACCATTACCAACACTTATGTAATACAGCATTTTACGGCCGTAATTTCATAAAAATAGCTCGAGCTGAACGCGCGTTACGTTTATCCGCAAATTCCTTTTTTAGGTGACACAACTCCTACGCGGTACTTGCAACGACTTATCCCATAAAAATTTCATGATAGCACCAACTTGTCGTCCTTGTGACTCTTCGTTCTTTATGTCGGTTGCATACCAATGCTCAAACCTATTACGAGTCAGTGGAGAAGGGGAAAAATACTCTCGCCGTTGAAATAAAGAACAAAAAACTGCTCCCGACTGATGCGTGCGAAAGCGATATTTTTCTAGGCAACTTTCCAACTGTCCCTGAGTTGTACTTCTCGACAGGAATCAGTTTCGAACGTAAAATGGCCGCTACCGCAGCGACGCGAATCGCGCGCGCGTGTGCACGTGTCCATGTGGTCCAAAACAAAGCAGACTTGTGCCGGTTACTCAACGTTTCTTAGCGCATGTGATAAAATCGAAGACATCGCGCAAATGCGGCAATTTTGGCAGCTTATATACCATAGCGGCCATTTTTTACAATTTTCCTAGAATTTATATCTTGCTATTTATCTATCACAATAGTTGCCTATTTCATCCTTTTCAGATTTTGATTGTTTCAATTTGATGACAACAAGCAATTTCGGAAAAATAAGTTATTCCAAAAGCTGTGAAAAGATCGATACTGTATAAAAACTGTACTGTATAATGTTGTATAACATAATTACAGACATTTCGCTTTTAATGTATTTAATTTAAAGAACGTTTGGAAAACAATTGGGGTTCCAATGTCGTTTTGTAATCCTTTTCAATACCTGTATCGTTGATATAAGTTTGAACTTTTAAAAGTGTATTGGAATCTTTTTACATTTTTTATAATATTGGTATTTTATCTGCTTTCTGGCGCAAATAATAACCCTTTTTCTTTAATTAAACGATAATGTAGTATTGTTTTGATATAGACGTCAAGAATGAGCTTTAAATATGACATTTGATATCTTCATTTATATTAGAAAAATTACTTTGTCCTATAATCATGAACAGTAAAATTATATATGTAAATTTGCAGTAAGTTGAATTTTTTTTCTACCTCGGGATTCAAAATATATATAATTAAAAAGGCGAACATGTTCCAAAATAAAACTTATATGTTGCAAGGTGTTTGTTTACAACTTGTATAATGGTCTGATATAGATAAAAGTAGACATTTTTTTTTATAAATCATCAGTGATTTCTTAGGCTTTTTTTGCTTAAAAATATAGTAATGGCAATGGGATAATTATTTTTCTATATTAGAAGCACATACACATTTTATAAGTATGTGCGTTGAATGGCTAGGATATGATGCGAACCTCGAAAAATAGGAAAGTGGAAAAGTACAATTCATGTTGATCTTTGGAGATGAAATCGAGTATGGGTATTGGAGTATGACGGAGAAAAGTGAAGGCTGGTGGCTAAGAGAACAATGAGCACCAGAACTGCGTGTTTCCTGATAGCCCGACGTCTCGCTCTCGAAAGCCACGAGGCGTGTCGCTTGCGACAACGTTGCCAAACGTTTGCGCAGCTCTGCAATTGTCTTCGTTGTGTACTATTCGAAGCCATTCGTGCGCTTACTCCTTCGTTATCCAAAGACTTCTAAGTACAATCTTTGTTTTGATTTTACATATCGGATATTTTTTGAATTGACTATTCTTTAATAAACATGTTGCACGACGTTCAGAGTTCAGGCCGAATGCATTTTCTAAGACGAAGAATAATTAAGCGTTGATTGAAAAATGTCTGTCATTGAGAAGGAACACGTCACAAATGTAAGAGAAAGAACTCGAAGGATTTCTCTTGCATTTCGCTGAAAGGAAACAATAGTTCCAAAATAACATCGGCAGAGGCAAACCTTACTCCTTGATTTGTTACTCTGTCTTGTTCAGCAATGCTAGTATATGGAGAGTATTGCACGCGTGTATCTTTTCTGTCGAACTATGTTGCACACGAGTGTGACTTCCCTCTCTATATTGATGACCTCGAATCATTGCTGCCCCACCAACTTTATTCTTAATTTTCTATGCGTTTCTTTGTTGACTTATAAATCCAGCTGAATGTGAAAGATCCATCTTTCCTGCGAACAACGCTTGAATGTCATACTATTACTGCATTTGAACGCATGATCTCTTCATATTTGAACCAGTTACTCCGTTTCTCCTTTCAAATTATGTAATGCCTCTCACTTTTCAATGACTCGTTTCAAATTATGTTTTTTAGATTAAAAGTATATTTCGAAATATCTTTCTCTGAAGACTTTGCAATCTGTATGAATTACAATACTTCCTCACAAAAATGCTCATTAATCAATTTATTCTATAATAAGAAATTGTAACCATTATTCTTTATTATCTCTTGAAAAACGTATTTTTTTTTTCAAATCTTTAAATATCATTTTGATCTCAATTTCTATATTTAATAAATTTTAATGCTTTTTATTATTAATAAATATATTGATGCATGTAATAAATTTAATTCGAATAGGTAAGTGAATATAAAGTATTTTTATTTTATATTTTTATCAATGATACTTGTACACTGTTTTTATTTAAAACAGGTTCTTATTCCTTTTGATAAAGTACTTCATAATCGATAGATAGTTTTTTCGTGGGGGGGGGGGTATGTAGGACAAAAGGCAGGAGAGGAGAAATAATAAAAAAAATTAGGGTTTGCATGCTCAACGTGTGGTGGAATTCTCAGGCTTATTCGGTTGTTACTTCGTTTGCTCACTGAAACTGTTGATAAGCTAAATCACTAGTGGAAAAATACTGGCGAACCGACTGCATTTACACAAACTCTTACGCTAGTTATGTTTTCTTTTTTGGCGTAATTTTTAATTTCCAAAGGAAGTGTGTTATAGGATACACTTTTGTGTCTTATTTTTTCTTTTTTGTTTTTTATTTCATTGCTTACTTTATAATTCCATCTCTATTGCTCATCACCTGTTTATTGTGGTTACGATAGCGTAGAGTAAAGTACTTACAAGTTTGTATTTGTCAATAAATGAAATCTATAAAATTCTAATTAGATACTTGTAGGTTTTTCTCTTTTATCCTTTTGTTATAACTCAACAATAAATATTTTTTAAAAATAAATTTAGACTTCTAATTTGTAATTCATGACTTTCAATGTACGATTAGTGTTTGTTGTACTTTGATAACCGTATGCACAAAAGTGAGTTTGGCCTGAAATATGTTTCTAATTTCCACGTATGACATGAAAAAGTTTAACATATTGTTATATAATCGCTGACTCAATCTTCATCGACGAGAATTTATTTGGCATACGAAAAAGCAATCGGAGAAAAAAAAACGTTTAGAAGGTTTGAAGAAAATAGCAAAAATAGCACTTACGCAACTTATGAATTTACCTTGCATCTAAAAAATCAATTTTCCAATATTATAAACAAAAAAAACAGACGGATTCGATTTCTCGTGCTAATAGTAGCCTATATTTCTCTTTATCATATAAATGTTGTATAAATTTTATATATTAAAAGATATTGATCGTCGAATATCTTTATTGTTTAGTAGAAGGATAAATATGTTTGCTGAAAAAAAAAATAAAAAACAATCCATAACTTCTGCAGATATTTTAGGACTTGTATGGATATGTGTTAAGGCGTGAAAGAGCATGAAAAGAAAAAAGATAAAGGAAAACACCGTTAACCCCTTATTCCTTGTCATTGTTTCAGAGCCCTGGAGCTGCCAAGCCCAAGGAGGGTCAATCAACTACCCAATCCGGAAGTATATCTGGTAACGTTCCCAACAATGGATTGGCGCCCCTGCGGCGTAGCTACACCAGCCTCGTAAGCCTTATCGAGCAACACCGCAAACTCGATCGTAGCGTTAGCGAACCAACTTCGCGCTACAAGACCGAGTTATGTCGACCCTTTGAGGAAAGCGGCAGCTGCAAGTACGGCGATAAGTGCCAATTTGCCCATGGCTACAGCGAATTGCGCAACCTCGCGCGTCATCCTAAATATAAAACCGAACTTTGTCGCACCTTTCACAAGATTGGCTTTTGTCCTTATGGGCCGCGCTGCCACTTTGTACATAACTTCGAGGAGGCACGCATCCACAACCTCAAGGTGAGTGCCCAGCTGGGCCAGCCGCAACCAAGCATAATGGGACTTGGTCCACTCTTGCAGCCTTCGGCTGCGGCCCTTACTGTCAATGTGAGTCTTCTTGAGCAACTGGCAGCTTCTCCACAGTTAGCAGCTGCTGTGGCAGCAGCCTCAGCACCGCTTGCGCGTGCTAACTCCTTAGGTCTGTCTGGACCATCGACAATCTACACTCAGCAGCCGCAGCATCCGACCCAGCATCAGCCACGTCAGCAGCAGCAACAACAATCCCGAACGCAACGGTCTCTCCAGCAGTTGCAACAAGCTCAGCCAATGCCCGCAGCCCAAAGGCCCCAGCCGCTCAACCTTTCGCCAACCTTCTCTTTGGGTAGCGCAGCCGATTCGGTTTCACCATCTTCGAGTCTTAGTCAGTCACCAACCAACTCAATGGCTAGCTTTTTCAGTGATGAGCCACAAGCAGGTTTAGCCGCTATGGCATTTGGTTTCGGCCAGGATTTCGGGTTGTTGAGCGCGCGGCAAAGCCCCAGTCCCCAAATGGCACTGGACGAACTCTCACCGCGTACACCTTCGCCGCTATCGCCAAGTGCCGAATCGCGGTTACCCGTCTTCAACAGAATCAGCAACACTCTCGTCGAACTCGAGCAACTCAAGATCTAGGCTTTCACTTTCTCGCGACTTCCAGGCACTCAACGAAGGCGAAAGTGAATTAGAGTGAGATATGTCGGGCACACGCAATTGAAGAGAGGCAAGAAAGTGAAACGAAACTCTAACGCTTTCTCCTGCTCGAAGATCCCCACCCAGACCTCTATTCAAGCCGTCGATAGGCTCGAGTTCTAGTGGCTTTCGACAATATTTTCGTAATCAACGCCTCTTTCTTGAGGAAAATCATAATGATCGACGATACCGATTGTCTTCCAATCTAGGATGTATGAGTGCTTGGTTGTATGTATGCACATGTATGCGTGGTTTTATGTATACGTTGGAGCGGCCGAGGATGAAAATAATCGAATAAGCGAGAGAGAGAGAGAGAGAGAGAGAGAGAGAGAGAGAGAGAGAGAGAGAAACTTGCATGCGTGCAAACGAGAGAAAATGATAAGATATAGTTGTGTTGAGTTTCGAGAAACTGACACTTACTAGTTTCTTTTTTCTTGATGACTCAATAAACAATACATTCTCTCAACAATCGGTCTAGCGTGAGTATGCATAAACGTTTAATTTGAATGCTTCTTTTATTTAAATTTTTTTTTAAAGTTGGAATTACGTTTAAAAGGCAAAAGTTTAGGCGTGAATGTAATATACGCGCAACACAAAGATGGAATCTAAAAATGACTTCAATAAATAGGCGCTAGGTGGCGGAAGCGACAACTTTCGCGGCAACATTATTTTTTCCCTGTTGAAAAATGTGATATGTATTACTGCAATAGCCGATAAATAATATTATTTATGAGCGTCCATTTTTCCTTTTCTTTTCTAATCGCGGATATAAGTAAGAACTGGAAAAATCTGGGCTAATTATAAAATTAACATGCAGAGAAAGAAATATACTTTATTATTAAAGATGTGAGCGATAATTTTTTATATAAAAAAACAGAATAGTACTAAAAAAATTTAGTATTTCGATCGCAATGGTGCGATTAAAAAAGTGCCTATTAAAGTAGAAAGAGAGAGAAAGAGAGAGCCAGAGAGCGAGTGTGTATGTGCGTACGTGTGTGTGCGAAAGAAAGAAAGTAAAAAATGTGACGTGGTTTTTTTTGAGAATCGAATACATTTTGTATATATTATATATACTCTTCCTTAGCTGAGGAGAATGTTTTCGTTTAATTTATACATGAAAGCAAATGTTATTATAGATTTAGTTTATTATTATTATATTATATTATATTATATTATATTATATTATATTATATTATATTATATTATATTATTATTGATAATATTATTGATTCTCTACCGATTACTAATCAATCTATTATCACAGACAGTGCGTCTTTTTAAAATGCAAGCAGCCTTGTTGAGTCTTGCAAAAAAAATCAAGTAGTTTTCTCATGGTAAACTGGCCCCGAGAGAAATAGAAAAGATAACAATAAAATATATATTACAATTTGATTTGCATGCTCTCACTGAATCATTATTTATTCGAAACGTACAAAAAGTCGATTATTATTCTATACGTTTCACATGAATTTAGTCTTCGTGACTACTATGGAATATCTGTTAATTATTATTATTATTATTATTATTATTATTATTATTATTATTATTATTATTATTATTATTATATTGCTATTTTTGGTACAATCATTAATTTTATTCTTTTTTCTATCATTGTATCACTGCCATTAATTCTTCTGTGGATTTCTTTTATTCCTTTCGCACATTGTTCTATTACTATAGAAGATATTATTGATTTATACCGGCGTGGTATTTACTAGACGTTAATGGATTTAACGCGGATTATTTACGTGTATCTCTCGGTGGCTATTATATATATATATTAATGTTACCTTTATTTGAGGATTAAAAGGATAATCAGTTCGTTGATAAAAAAGTATTTATTCAAATAAAAATGAATTTTCATTCAAAAAAAAGTTATTACATTGCTATATCTCTCGAACAAAGATACAACAAAAAATTAATTTGATTCCCAAAAACGATTTTTGTAGAAGACTTTTCTTTTTAAAAAAAGACATTGTGATGTTTTTTAAACTGGAAGGATCAAAATCCTTTTTTTATTGGAAAATAGGTTGAAGGGATTAATTGACGAGTATTTGAGAGTTTATATTTTTATCCTCTTTTGGGATACGATTTTTCACAGACTCGATTGCTCAACTAAATGCAGCACCGTACAAGGCGCATGCAAAATTATAAATGCAAAAAAAGCACGCATATAAGATATCAAGAAAACTTACTTTAACGTGTATGTCTTTTTTAATTTAATATATTTATTTTTTTCATGCGTATTTATATATTTATATAATATTTTATACTGCGTTCTTCATGATTATCTACGAATATAATGTATGTCAACGTGCAGGTCGATCTCTTGGCTCTCAAACGAACCCTCGTGTTCTTCGAGTTAATAATTTTTTATATTGTTTTTTGAATTTTTCGCCAAAGTTCCTCGCGTTTTTCTTTATAATCTTGTATACATGCACATTGCAGATCTTAACTAAAACAATTTTGTATCGGCATAGTTTTCTTTATCCCTGTCCCTCCACGCCTGCAACTACACTCGAGAAAAATATCTTTTTTTTTCGTTACAGCTGTGATTCAGCCCTAGCTCAATTATAGAATTTCTTTTTTTATAAATTCAGGCCCTCGTATAGGCAGACATGCGAAAGAATTGTGTTTGATGTATTTATTTTCATGAATTGGTCAAAGAAGAACACACGCATATGCATATATTAAATAATTTAAAAAAATGCATACTTAATTTCTCCTTGTGATAGAGAATGGATAGAGCGAAGGATTGAAACTTATTGTTGTTATTAATACATGTATAAATCGCGTGCTTCCTTCGATAAAAAATCATACAATGTAACCGTACAAATACGTACTATGTATATACACATATACGCATGGGAGCCAACTGATTATAGAGTGGCAGAAGCCGTTCGTGCATGTCTATACTCACAAAATTTTTTCAATTCATTTTAGATTTTCAATATTTGTTATAACCAACAAGAAATAAGAAAAGTGATTTTTTAGTTTTTGTTTAAAGAATTTTTAGTTTAATATATACAAATGTTTTTTAAGCAAAAAAAAATTACAGTAAAAAATTTAATAGATTTGAGACATGTAGGTGAACGACTTCTACCTATATTACAATGGGACCACAAAAGTGATAAAAGAACATAGGTTTTCGTTATTAGAGAATAAACTCGCGCCATAAAGGAGAAAAAAACAGCATTTACTTGAAAATTTATGAAGCGAATCAATTTAATTCATTACGAAAGTGCCGTATATTTATTATTTAAATGTGTCTATGAAAAAGTGCCTTATTAAAATTTCTTAGTACATTGATTCTGATCCATTTGTTTTCGCTGATTTTTCTAGTTTAATGGCAAACAAGTCTCATAACCACGAATACCAAGATATAATTTGATATATATATATATATGTATATGGTATGTACGCCCGCATCCGCCTGCACACCTACGTGTATATAAATATACGTGGGCAGATGTGGGGTGTGCGCTCGCGCGCGCGTATATATATATGTATAAGTATTGCCAACGATACATTATTTAATACATTTTATTATTATAAACAAATTCAAAAGTGTTATATTTATTATACCTTCATTATCCTTACCTTAACATTTATTTATTATTACAGAGATGAAAAATGATTTTTTCAAATGTTAACAATTTAAATAGCTTTAACTTGAAAAAATAATATTTTAATAGATAACTGTTTAACTTCTTAATCTAAATGAATTCATTTATAATGTACTGATTTATATTAAAATTTTTGTGGAAAATAATTGTTTCATACGAAGAACTAACTAAACATTTTTATTTAACATGTAAAGTCATGAAAAAAAGAAAAATAGACACAAAAATTACTACATTTAGTCAAATGAAAAATGAATTCTTTCAATAAGTGTATTAAAATTAAAATTTATTACATTCATTTTATTTTTAAAATGTATAAAAATTATTTTTTAAATGTCAGCAGGGAACAATCGAGAATAATTTATATGACGTTTATAGCTTAGAAATTATGTTTAGCTATTCTTTTATAACCATAGTCAGTAAAATATTAAAATACTTGATTTAATATAATTTATGAAGACCAAATCTTAGTCGTGGTACTTTATAATTCATAGCCAGTTTTTGTCTGTTTAACTATTCGTACAAACGTTTCATTAGTGATATAAGAAAATGTATCTATCTCTTGTAAAGAGATGCTGACTATCCTGTAAATGAATCTAGTTTTTCAAGGTGCTCCTTGTCACTCTCGGTACGGATATAGGTCGATGACCCCAGGAGATAAGTATGTGTTCCCAAATCAATTGTTAGTAAAAATGACTTTTTTGACAAATGTTCAGTATTTATAACTTTTTTTTCTTTGTATTATCACTAAAAGAATACTTTTACAGAAGAGAGGAAGAAATAAGATCAAAGGATGGAAGAAAATTGAGTGCTTTTCACAATTTTTCAACACTTTACCGATCCAGTGAAGAACAAGCAAACAACTAGAAGAGGGAAAATTTAACAGAATTCGCACAATAAGTTTATAAAAAAATATATTTTGTTGTACATAATAAAATTTTAATGGCAAAAGAAAATAAAAGGAAGATATGTTAATCATACAGACAATGCACGCAAATACCCGTTCGAGTATTGCTGCAAGCAATTTTTGGGTAGCTTAGTGAGAAGTAGATATAAATTTACAAGTAAATACTAGGTTTTAAGGAGAAGACAACCGGATCTTATCATCACTATCTTATATAAGTCTTCTCATTTTGCTTATATTTTTATGCTTACATTATTTTTGGTTATGCCACTTCGTTAATATTTGAAATTCCGTCGTTCAATTTAATTCTTGCTATTTCTTACTAATTTACAAATAAAATGAAAAATAATTATTTGTTAAATGATAGTAATATTTTTAATGTATATTATGATGGTATTGAGCTAATGTTTATTAAAATTATATATTTTTTCTCATTAATATTAATATTTATATTTATTGATAGAAATCATTTTTACTTTTGCATCACGTACAAAATACGTAGCTTATTTTTATTAAAAAACTTAAATAATTGTAAAATAACATAAAATCACTAAATAATTAAACCTTGTAATTCCGATGTTATATTTTGCATACGTAGTATAGAATTGTAAAACATCAATAATTATACGGTTTTTAAACGACTTTTAAATTACAATCCTACTAAATCGATATTCATGATTAATTATATAATTAGTAAATTAGTCCATTAAAAAAGGTTCTTATAAATACTAATATAAAAATTTGTGATACATGATTCCATCAATTTCATATGTAGTTATAGATATTTTATTAAAGATAATTTATTTAATATAACATTTCAATTCGGCAAATGATTTTTGAATATTTATCTAATTTTATGTAAAAGATATCTCTTTGTATAAGCCTACACTTTCAATTTTAAATTTACCATGAGGAAATAAAAGAAATATTCTAGAATGCCATATACACTAACTATTTAGTATATATACTGTTCATATAATGTTTTTTTATTATTTTTCTTTCTTTTAATACCTTCTACAGGTTTACAATGTTTTATTAATCAGCTTATTTCTAAATATAAGTATATTGATGCTTTTATCACATAATATATGTATTATATAAATAATGAAATAAACAATGTATATAAAAAAATATAAAAATTAAAAATTTCACATAAAACTTTTATATAATTCTGAAAGTACAATATAAAAGGGTTTCCTGAATTTGAAAGACAATAATAGTTCATTACCAAAGTAGTTCCAAATTCAGAAGCTTGTATTTAACTCAGCTTAACAAATAGAAAAGTAATATAATTTAGATGAAATTGTAGGAGCAATTTTTTTTGCTTAATTGTGAATTGTATATTCAACTTTTAACTTAAATAAAATGTAAGTTGAAAGTAAATTTTCAAGAATTCATTATTTTATAACTTTAAAATTATTTATCTATAAAGATTAAAACCCAACTATTAATGATTTAATTCTATATAACTTTTTAATAACATAAATGTTTTTTATTACTAATTTTGAAATTAATTTGAATAAATTCCAAAGCATAGCATTCGTTAGATTATTAAAAAAATCTTCTGTACAGTTTTATCGAATCGTAATTGTAAGAAAAAATATTTTGAATATTATTATACATCTCTGTAGTATATGTAATGAATTTAAAAATAGTCTATTGTCTACTGGAAATCTGGCTATGATTTACGGCATATTAAGAAAAATTTGTCATTTTTTTTAACTATTCAACACAGCCCTCTTGATCCCTGAGACTTTTAAATTAATTAAATTTTCTTTAAATTTCAATAAATTCAATATAATGATTTTAAAGGAAAATTTCATACAAAATTTTAATGTAATTTTATTATAAATTACTCGTAAAAAGAAACATTGCAAAATTTTAATTTTCAGGTACACTTTTCTATATGTCATTATGGCCTTTTTTAAAATATAATTTAAAATATTTATAAATATTTCATTTTTAAATAGTAATTAGAAAAAATTTCTTAATTTTTTAATTGTTTAAATAGAATAAATAATTTTAAATATGTTAGTACAATATCATGCATTTAAAATATAGCTGAAACGTAATATATTATATTAAAATATTTGTTTAAAATATAATAGAATCTTTTATTCTATGATTGAGAGATTAATTTTATTTTCAATAAAAATTTCAATAGTATTTTTAAACCATATAGTTTTAAAGGACTGAGATTACAAATAATTTTAATTCTATATAAATTAATTACATAACTAATTTAACTAATACATTATTATTGGTAATCATATATATATTAATTGGTTATTATTATTAATCTATTTTTAAAATGTTTATACGTGAATCATTGTTTAAAATTAAAAAAAAACAGGTTTTTCTTTTTTAGTTAAACATTGTTTATATTTTTTATAAATAATTTTATTTATTCATGTCTGCAATTATTAAACATTAAATGATAAATAATTTACTATAGTGACATTTGGAATAAATTACTAATGAATATATTTCATTATTGTTTTGATTTAATTTTGAATTTAATATAATATTCTTTTATTAGAGATTTTATTATAATTTAATATTGCAGTATAAATTTTTTAAAAAATTATTTAATTATTTGAATAATGATACATTAATGATCGTTAATCACCATTTTATTTTTATTAATTAGAATTTATTAAAATGTAAATCCAAAAGTATAATAAATTTTTCTTGTATACGCAATGAAATTTTAAATAAGAATTTTATTAAGATTATCATAATTATATGAATATCATCGTTGCCAAGAATCTGTTTATATCTTTCAGTTTCTATCTTTCAAATTTATAAAACATTGTACCTAATGATATATTTTACATTGCTGTTACGTTTCATGTGTAAAAATTTGTACATGTAATATAAATTTTTCGTTCATTTTTATTGTGTATTTATTATTAATTTTACCTTGAAAATCAGTTTAACTTTACAGAAAAAAAAACTGATTAGAAAAGGTTGATAACTTCTTTCTTTTGGTATGTTGAGTGTAGTAGGAATGTCGATTGATAAAACTTATAATACAAAAATGAAGTTTATATATAACATTAATAAATAATTACAATAGTGAATGATTAATTTTTATAATTAATTTATATTTAGTTTTGCTGATAAGCTTACTAATTTTATAGGTATAAAAATTTTATTTTTCATAGACGAATGTAAATTATTTTAATAATTTGTACTTTACAAACAAACGTAATATTTTAATGAATTATGTTGTTTGAATTTTTAAGAATAAATAATTTAAACATTTATTTCGAATATCATTTAATAAAAATGAAAATTTAACGTATATTATTCTGCCATGTAACTAAATGCACCAATAAGTGTTTTAAATGAATTTTGTTTTTAATATTAATCTAATTCTACATGTGAATTTTATTGTGCATCTGTTATTTTACTTCAGTTTCGTTGCATGTTTTTCATTTACATATTTATATGTAAACATATTCAAGTTTATAAGCAATGTAAAAATTTTAGCTTACGATATATAATTAAATAAATGTAAACTATTTATTCGTATAAAATACAAATAGTAAACTCATTTAAATATAAAACATTTTTAAATCAAATAAAATTTTTCAATAAGTTTTTATGTATATGATATACATCAGAAATTGTGATTATATAAAAGAAATAAATTGATACTTAATTATAATTCAAAATTTTTTTATTTTATACAATATTATTTATTTTTAGTTTTTACTAATTTTTATGTATGATATCTTTAAATTTTCTTGAATTAATTTATTATAATGAAAAAAGAATTTTAATTATCTGTTATTCTTTATGTATGTCTATATATGGTTAGATAAATAATTTAATTTGAGTATTATGATTTCTTAATCAATCTTTGAATTCGAATAATGGAAATTAAAATTTAAAAAATATTATTAAAAATTGAAAACCACTTATTGGATATTTTAAATGAACATATGAAATATATTATTATATCAAAAATTAAAAAAAAAAGTTTTAAAGTTGTTACTTGGAAATTGATTAAAATTATTAAAATATTGAAAATTGAAATTATATTAAATGATAAAATATTTGAATAATATGTTATTTTTGCTTTTTAGTACTTTTTAATGTACAGCAATAATTGTATAGATATATTTATTTAGTAGAAGATGAAATGAAGGTACATATGAGATAAAGTAATAGAATTTTTATACATATATTTTAAGAATATGATAGTGTAATAAATAAATTAATGTCCTAAAATAAAGACATTGAAAAAAGAAATATGTTTGCTTTATTATAAAAAAAGAAAAGTGCAATTCTATTGTTTTGCATCGATTAGAAATATTACTATTTAAAATAAATGACAAGGGCGAGTAAAACTTTTTAAAAAATTATTAATAAATAATTAAATTTAAGAAAATCAATATAATGTATCAAAAATTGTAATAAATTTCCGGTAAAACGGTTTGCTTTAGTATTTTTTTTGTAGAAGATATAATGTCTTAAAGAGGAACATTATTATTAATGTACATGTGTGATCGTATAATAGGATTGTATACTTTTGTGGTCCAAATAAACAAATAGATAGTACATATTAGTGAAGTGGCAAATAAATATTAAATCAAATGTTATATAACCCGGTTTATAGGTAATAATCTAAACTATAAGATAAACAGAGATTAAACTAATAATTGTTTTTCTTGTTTAGATAAAATCTATCGTTATAAAAAGTCTCTAATATTTAAGAAATAATAAAAGCGTAATAGTAAAATAAAAAATATATAAAAAAGCGTGAAAATATAACATAATATATCACTATAAGTGGAGAATATTTTAATATTAAATGGTATAAAAAATAAAGTTTGTAGAAAATATCTAAGAGTGATTTAGGAAGAAAATGGGAATGAAAATTTAGATGGAAAAATGAATGGGCCATAGAAGCAAATTAAAAAAAGAAAGTAATCGGATGATTATCCTGGTTTTCATCAGCTCTGATAAGTAAAATTTAAAACTTGTATGATGGATTGAATTTTAGGAAGTCAAACTTGCGTGTGCTGTCAATGATTTTTCATAGATAGGTTTAATCGCCTTTTTAGTCTTACTCGTTACTTCACAAACATTATACTTCTTTCGTCGCTACTACAGATGATTTGAATTCAAGTTCCTTCCTTACATCCAAGTCTCTTCGCGATTCTTGAGGTTCAGAGATTTATTTGGAATTCATCATTTACTATGATCAAAGTTTATGTGTAAGTAATACTATTAAGATATCAATAATTTTCATCATTCTTCGTCCTCTTTTAATAAATCATGGAAAATAGGTACTCTAACTTTTGAGTTAACTTACTTTATACTTAGTATTACTGTTATGTATTTGAGGTTTTCAAGATTCAATTATTTACATTATTTTGACATTAAATTCATACAAAAAATTAGTGGTGTCTTTAATTTAATTTAATAATTGTCAAGAGAACCTATTTTAAATAAAAACATTTATAATAATATGTGCTTTAAACATATCTCATAAAAAATTGTATCAATAAAATAGATGTTCGCGGCCAAATTATATTCGATTAAGATGGCTAAAATATGATTTCTAAAACGTTCGTCGTTCGTGAACGTGCAGCAAATTTCTATACGTAATCGTGCCTTCCTCTACATAAATCTAGTGTGCTTAGCAAGCGTAATATGAAGCGAAGTACAGCGAATAAGTAAGCCTAATATTGTAAACCAATGAATAGAGTCTAGAGCCTCGAACATGCGCATAGATACCTTCAGGAGTTGTACAAATTTATAAATACAAAGCGCACGCTTGCATTGTGGAGATTTAACCAACTTGAGTTTCTGAGATACCCAACTTCTTTTGAAAACTTCTTATATTCAACGTTCAAGAAGCATATCCGAGGAATATCGATAACACAATATTGATTATCTATCCAATTTTCTTACGTAATGATTGGTGATCACTACTAATGGTTTCAAAAGTTTCGTTTACGTGAACTTTCTTCAGAGTACCATTTAGATATCCACTTGCGAAGTAATCCTGTTTTTTCCCTCTTCAGTGTAGTTTCGGAAGTTCTAAATCTACCGTAGTGTAGCTGTAGCATTATATTCCATATGCCTAGTCTACGTAGCTTGGATATTTTCTGTGAGGTTTTGAGTTCCTATTCCCACGATATTCAATATGTTTAGGAAGGTTACACAACTTAGCATAAGTGTATTACACTATTCAGTGTATCTTATAAATATGAGTCCATCTTCAGCGTATTTCTCCCAAATCCACCGTGTAATAATGAAATTGATACATATTATATTTTTTTTACGTATATTAAAAAAATATATATTTTTTATTAATCTTAATATGTTCTAAGTGTTGTCAAAATATTCCTTTGCTATTCATATAATTGATGCATTGTTTGTAAGTTCATTCACCAAAATAATTTCTAAGCATCGTTTGTTGTTTTAATCAAATTTTTTTTATTTATAGCTTGAATCACAAAATATCAATACACTGACTTTTATTTTTAATTACAAATAGTGATTATTAATTTCAAATAGTTAATTATTAGAGTTTTTCTGAATCGTATAAAAAAATGATCAGTATGAGTCTATACTATCAGATATAATATCACATTAAGTTTATCAAGTAGTTTCGCGATGTAAAGTTAAAATCAATTATTGCAACAAGTATAAAAAATTACAGATGTCACATTTATCGTAAAATATCTTAGAAATCATTTGATACCATAAATGTGTTTTCAAGATAATGTGTAAATATAAAAACCGTATTAATTAGATCAAGAATGATAAAAAATAATATTGAAATTTGTATCCAATTTAAAATGGATACACAGATAATGTAAATAATTTAAATAATATGAATACAGTTTCGTGAACGTTCTTCGTTACATAAGCATTTTTTGTAATTTTAATGTTAATTTTAGCATTCAATTCAACATACTCTATTTTATAAAAAGCATAAAAGCAATAATTATGACGAGACATGAATTCTAAAAATCTCTATGGGTATTTGTCTAATTGAGAATGTTTCTGACGTTTGCGAATAGAAGAACTGCCAACTTCTCACGAAAACTTGATTGAAGATGATCGGGGAAGTATCTTGAAAAATAAGCGGCATTTATATGTTGCCTTTTTTGAACAAAACGTGGAGGCAGAAAATGAATGGAGATAACGTAATTGTTCGTAATGTTTTCGATATTTTTCTTAATTCATAAAAAACGTTAAAACGCATTATCTGTCAACACTTCATCCATTACAAGAATGCTTTTAGAAACTCTTTTGTCTTTCAATTTGTTGTTATGTTATATTAAACATCTAATTAATTGCACACTATTAATAATTATATTATTATTTTATAGAAATGATTCTAAATTGTATTGGTTCTCTAATTCAAATGATTTTAAAAATATTTCAAATACATGAATTTCAATTATTGTTTTTATGTGTTCAATTTTATCTCTTATAAATACTGTGTATTATAATAAAATTAAATAGACTTCGCGAATTAATCGCATTTTATTGAATTCGGTAAATGAGACCTGAGGATTGTGAAGTATATTACAACTTTTAGAAAAGTTCGATTTTCAAGAGTTTTTTTAGATTTAAATATGTATGAATTAAAAAATCAATATTTTATGTATAATCAATTTGTAAATATAAAATTAATTTGTGTACATGAATTTTTTAAATGTATTTAAATTAAATTAATAAAATTAAATTAATAAAACCGATATTAATTTATAAAATGTACAAATAGTAAAATAAAATTATTCTACACAAATGTCTGCTTGTTAGTAAATGTTATTTCAAGTATTTAAAATCAGCTGCATTTTTAATTATTATATCATATAAATAAAAAAAAAGAATTAAATGTATTTAAGAACCCAGTATTATATATAATTATTAATATTGGCATACTATGTATATATATTATATGACAATAAATGATTATAATTAATAATTCTAATAATTGAATATAATTATTTTTAAAAATCTCAAGATATTACTCATGTTTTTTATATTTAAACCTAGTATTTGAAATATAGAAATAGAATATATAGATTATTATTTAAAATTAATAAAATACACATTCAAAGTAAATGCAACGAAATTATTATAAGGCTTATTATTTTCTTTACATTATTATTATTATTATCGTTAAAAAGTAAGTTATTATCTTTTCATTCATGAACATCATTTTATGGAATAATATAAAAGTATGAAAATCTTATTGTTTAGATTTATCTAGTATATTTTTAATCATTAAAGATGAATAAAAAATTAAAAAATAGCATTTAAGATGTTGTATATATATATTTATCTTAGAATTTAATTAAATTTAGTTTATTTTTATGATTACTTTCTTGTAAAAAAAATCAAATTTATTTGATTCTCATTTCTTTTAGAAAATGGTCTATTGATTAATTAGTATTATTTATAAATAAAATTTATAAAAAATATTTCAATTACTTTTCTTGTTTTTAAATCATTTTCATTCGAAAATTGATACCATATGAGAATATCAATAAAATTATAAATTTTGTTTAATCTAAAAAATTAATTATAAAAAAAAGTTTTATAATAAAAATGATTTATTTTATAATAAAATAAGACTTAATTTGTTCTTTTAAACCATGTTTTGTCATTTTTTATATGTAAAGTTCAAATAGTATTATTTAAAATTTAAGAAGCTTATTATTGTATTTATAGGAATAAAATATTCGTAAAACGAATTAAAATATATTACAGAAGGTGATTTTTTTTATAAATTAAACGATAAAATTTTTTTTAAATATTCAATTTTTTAAGGACCTAATGGGAATACAACAAAAATACGTTTTAGTCTAACAATTATTTATTATGATTAGATCATTTTACGTGAAGTGCATTAACAAAAAGTTTTCAACAATCTTCTATTTAATATTATAAGGTCTTAGTAATGTGATAGTCTATTCTATTTATTACAAATCATAAATATTAACAAAATGTTAAATATTAAATTTCGTATTTTTTAAAAAAAATTTTTTCATTGTATTACTGTTTTTTTAAACATTATTAAAAATATGATATTATATATAATTTTCAGATTTTTGAATGTATTTAAGGACCGATCATTGAAAAAATACAATTTAAAGAACGAAGACTAATTTTCTCGGTTTGTTAAAAAATAAATATTTTTACACGAAGGCACATTAAAAATTGTCAGATGTTGTATTAATAAAATTTTCTAAATAACTTATCAAACAGCAGTGAGATGCAACTAAAATTTAAAAATAATTTAAAAATAATTAAATATATTGTGTCCATAGATTTAAAAAATTTTTTTTGTAAAAAAATAAAATAAATTTTGACATTACTAACGAATGAGAAAGCTTCATTAGAATAGAAAATCACATGGTTTTTTTATTCATTTGCCTTGATAATTTCACAAGATTTTAGTTGTGTTGGTTGGTTGCTTTCGATAGTTCTGCATATTATTAATGGGTCAAGTCATAGGCCATTATAGACAGAACAACAATACACAAATTTAATGTCTCAAGGCAGAAGGCGTAAGACGATTAATTCACAGGTTTTTTAAAATGTTCTTAATGCATATATGATTATCAATGCATTTCGTAATTTCTTTTTATATCAAGCCAAATTAAACAAATTAAAAATCAATGTATTATGAATGCTGTATGCCATTAAATGATTTAAAACTAATAGATGAATATATTGATGCCATGCATATATAATAATATATTACTTTTAAGACACAATGAATAAACATTTTTTTTTATTTTTTTATATTTATATGAAATTAATATTTAAATAGAAAAAGTTTATGATTGTTTATTAAAAATATTTTATGATTAAGGACATTTTAAAGATAAAATTTGACAGTGTTTATAATAAAACTTAACAGATAAATTGGGACACTTGTTATTTTACTTGTTATTTTGATTTGCTTTTAAAGTATATATGAAATTAAAGATAAGTATCAATGTATTTTAAGTCATCGCATATAAGTAACTGTATCAATAGCAATGATTTCAGAAAATAAAAATTATAATTTTATTTTTAAAATGGATATTCTGAATCTAAATACTAAAACAGTAATATTATAACAAATTTTATTACAGATTATACAATGTATACAATAAATTTCTATAAGGGATAATTACAAAATGTAATAAGTACAAGTTACCAGTAGTGACATCTACTTAAAGTATAGTATAAGCTTAAACTTTCTCAACAGGTTAAACGTGCATAAGCATTTACTAAATTAATATTCATTGAAAAATTGAAATGTATGTGGTTACATTTGCTTAATAACATAAACATTGAATTTATTAAAATCAATTATGTATCATATTTAAAAAATAATTAAATCCAAAAGGAATTTTGTATAAATATAATAGATATAATGTAATTGATGGTTAAGTAGATAAAGTAAAAAATATACGTGTAATAAATAAAAATTTTAAATTTTAATTTAACAAACTCAATTGTAGTACTAAATAAATATTTTTTTTACAAGGATTAACTGAATTCTACCGAATTGTCATTCATTTAATACTAGTTCACGAATTAGTAAAAACGAAAATTAAAAATATTGCTATTTATATTCTGTTTTTAATAAAAATATAGACGAATTATAGATACATATTTTATTTAGATGAATTAAAAATAGCAGATAAAAATTTAAAGAGCAATCATGATTAATCTGTTATTAAGCAGTTATAATTGTAGACATATCTAATGTTTACTTTTGTATAAATTAATTACAGAATGTACAGAACAATGATTATTTCCTTATACTGTCAAAAACGAATATTAAAATATGAAAATTTTTTTATTAGTTCATATGCATAGTATAAATTATTATTAAAACAATTAATTATACATCATCGCAGTTGATAAAATTTTTAGAATAAATTAAATGTAAAAATATATTGGTTGTTATTTCGAAAATTACACTATATAAGAACATATTTACAATTGGAATTTCATTGACCTGTATTTGACTTACATAGACAATTGCTTTGACTTTTATTCAAGAATTTTGCAATTTAAATTATGTGTTCATGATTTCGAATAATGCAATTGCATATGATTACTATTAATTATAAAAATTTTCAATTCAAACTATTGAGTTGAACAGCATAAATAGTTATAATTAGATAAAGAAGTAAGGATAAGATTTTTTTTAGTGTCCTATACGGATGAAATTTATGTATTATTTTATTAAAGACTATAAAAATTTATATAAATAATATCCACCTATTTTATCACGATCATATGTATATAATAAAAAGAGATCAAATATATAAAATTTTGTATGTATATATTTATCGCTATAATTTATAAGTAAATATTAAAAATTATGAAAAACGTAATGATTCATTAAGATTTTATCAATGAATAAACTGAAATTAAAATTATATTCCATTTATTAACATAATTCAATTTAAAAAAACGTTTATTAAAAACGTACATGTTAAGCTATTCAAAAACTTATAACACTATAATTACAAATTAACAATTGTGAAAAAATATTTAGTTTAAATTCTGCTTAGATTCTCGATGAATTCAAATTTATATTTACACATAATTTTTTAAATAAATGAAATTTAAATAAATTTATATGGCAATAAATATTAATGAAATCAAGCTTTAATTTTCAAAATATAAAATAATTTTTTACTTGACTGTACAACAAAAAATGTAAGAGATGAATAAATAGTATAGGTTAAAAATGATATAAATAAATTATTTTACAAATAATGCAGGTTGTGGATTTAAAAAAAAATTATGTAGAGTAAAAAAAATTTTTTAATTTATCTCAAAATAACAAAAACGTAGGATTTATATTTATTATTATAATTGGAATCAATTCAAGTTGAGAATTAAAACGCTAATTTAAATATTTGTTTGAAGGAGTAATATTTTAAGGAAATAAAACATGTTTTCGAATGTAACTTAGAAGAGACATTAATTACATACATACGAATTTCGAAAGTATAGAAACTTTTTCATACGTATTCACCCGCGTAAATAGATAAGAAACATTTAATTGAAATGTAAGCTGATAATCCGATTTTTAGGTACTTTCTCATGATTCAGCGATTGATATTACATTATACTAGAGAATTCTGTAAAGCCCAAGATTCATATCTAGGTTCTATATACCGTCCAGAAAACATGCGCTTCTTGTTGCTATATATCTGAGTCACAAGTTTACTCCACTCCGTTGTTAGCTGTTTGGGATACGAGTGTTGACGAGCCTTTATTAGTATCACGACAACCAGCAGCGTGTTACAATGGCGCAACTGATAAAGGTAGCAACAAAATGTGAGGTATTAGTTATATATTCATTGGCATTTATTATACATTTACATTTTATGACCCGTTTCTTAAAAATTTATTTTACAATTTCAAAATTATTTTATTACGCCTTTTGCATTACACTTTTACAATCAATTATTATATTAAAAATATTATTTTTCTCTATGAATAAATAAAATTCTAAATTTACTTTTATTCGTTTTTCCTTATTACAATAAGTAAAATTTGTTATTTCAAAACAATATTTAGATTTTATTAAAATAATTGTTTCATACACTAATTTTAAATAATAAATTAATAATATAAAAAATTTAATAGATATTTTGTCATAGGTCATTTTCTTTGAATATTTAAACCACCTACATTATTTTTTAATATTTGACAATAGTAACGAACACATATTTAATCACAACAATGTACTTATTTTTTAAAAATGTATTTTACTTGAATACAAAATCTTATTAATTTTAATTTATTGTTTATGATATTTTATATACATGAATTGTTTATTCTAGGGAAAGAGAAGGAGAGAGAGAGAAAGGCATATATAGTTTATTTGTTAATCGTACTACAATAGTTTTTACAATCAAAATTTTATAATATAAAACCTATTCTGTCATAATATAATTGATAGAGATTTATTTATTAATAACCTAATTAAATACATTTTATATTTACAATCAATGAGACTTTAATATAGAAGTAAATATTGTATCAAATATATATTAAATTTTTATGTAAAATTACTTGATAATGTTACAAACACAAGAAACAAACTTTGTAAAATAAAAAGAATATTAAATTTCTAAATATATATTATAAAGTATAATCAACTACAAGATTGAATTATTTACAATTGTTCACAAGTTAATGAAATTCTTCTAAAATAATGTATTGTATCCCATGTATATCAAACAAAATGTATATCAATCAAATCAATAAATTTAGTTATTAATTATATATTTATATAAAAGGAATGTTTTGAAACAAACTAACAATAAAAATTCATACAAAATTAACTACGAAAATAAATTTTTATTATTTTATAAAAAAATCCGTTTCCTTAAAACTAGACAATATTGTTATTAATAGTATTATTAAGTATGCAAAAAATATTGATTGTTTTCATAATTAAAGTATTTTATTCAAATTAAAAAAATATATAAATACAATATATATATATTTTATATTTAATCAGTATGTAGTTAATTATTTTTAAAAATATTCATTTAAAAACGTTATTTACATAGTTAAATAATTATTTGTTGTAACAATGTTTAAATATTAGTTTAAGAAAATGATTAAATATTAAGAAAAAAAACTAGTCTAAAATTTTAAACTATATGTTTTTATTTACTTTTAAAAACATTTTGTGAATAAATAATTTATAATAAAGATCTGTTATATAATACTTTAGTTATTATTTCTTTTTTAAAATAAATACCTATTAACTTTTCTCAAAAACGGTGGCATGTATTAAATTTTTTAAACTTAAAAATAATGTTTAGAGAAACAGTTATTTTTGTTTAGATTTTTGGCTATTAATAAATATAAATTATTTAAATGAATGAATATAGTAATACTACAAATCATATTTTAGAAAGAAACTGTTAAAAAATTAGGAATGAAAATAAAAATTATAATCTAATTCTCAAACTAATTTTCTTTTATATTTATATTATAATAATAAATTTCTTTTATTTTGGCTATATTTTTACTACAAATATAAAAAATGAATTTAATAATATGTATTATATTTAATTTTTTAAAGAGCAATAAATGAACGAAAAAAAACAAAACCGATTAAATTTGAAATATAAATACATATTTTTAATTTAACTTAATAACATTGTATTCTCGTATTGTAATTGATATATTTTCACGATTAGAAATTTTTAAAAATTAACAATTTTGAATCTATAATTCTGTTAAAAGTTATTAATACTTTAAACTATTATATAAATTAATTTAAAAAATGAGATAAAATACTTTATATATTAATTTTTTAAGTGAATTTTTTTTAAATATTTGTATAAATTTAATTCTACAATTTCGATTATGTTTTAAATACTTTTTATTTGGATTTAAAATATTTAAATGTTTAAAATTTTTTTAGATATTGATTATTGTTAAAGAAAAAGAATTATATGTTTAATATATTTTGATATTTTGTATTGCGAATAATTAAACACGAAATTATTTGACATTTCTAAAGTGATTTTAAAAAGATAGTGATTACATTTGCAAGCTCTTATCAGTATAGATATCCAATGTTACTTTAGTATATATTCATTATCAAATCAAATGTGTAATTTTCCGTGCATATAATTTTAGTAATGTATAATTCTTATTACATTTATGATTCTGAACACAATATATTTCAAAAATATCGAATAATATTTATAGAATGTTTCTTCCAGTGCTTCTTCATATATTTATATCATAATTTAACAAATTTAAGTTTTATTATTTACTGCAGAATCTTTTTAGTTTTTAAAAATATTTTTTAGTTTTAATATTGAAATTTAGGGAATATAAATTAATAAAAAAATATAAGAATAATGCTGTATATAATGTATTGTTGTTGGTCTTGATATATTATTTTTTTATAGTAATTGAATAGTTAATTACATTTTAGAATTTTATTTTAGTCTAAGGTATTACAGAAAGATATGTTACAAATAGTAAGTCAAATAATGTAAAATTAAATTTTACTTAAGAAATTAAATTCTTCAAATTATATTTTTAGATTAAATATGATTTAGTTAATTATTTTTCACATGTCATAAAATAATATTATAAAGTTAAAATATTAATATATATATTTATATAATGTATCTATGTATATAATTGTACGATCCATTTTTCAATTTGTTTTCTTTTTAAATTAATTGTTTCAAATATCCTATTAAAATCAAGTAATGCTAACTGAAGAAATAGAAATATAAAAAAATTTTATAGCGACTACTGAAGTTTGAAATATGATAGATGAACTTTTAAAAATTTTATAATTTGTACTATTTTGTTAAATATAAAATAAAAATTATAATATTAATTTATATTACTATTATGAAATTAATATTAATTTTTACAATGTGAAATACCAGATCTATATAGTATTTCAAATAAAATTTTATAATTATAAAATTATTCAATAGAGGTTTGAGAAGCTCTTTTGATTTTATTAAAAACTTTATTTAAACTTCATAATGTTAAAAAGTTAAAGAAATAAATATGGTGATAGACAATAAATATATTAAAGTATTTTTTCAATTAGAGCTATTAATAAGAAAAAGTGGATTTAAAAATCTCTATAATATTATTAAACCTTTATTCTATGTGTAATTATTTAAAGCATATTTTTGTAACGATGTATAACAGAATATTTTTGTTATATAATAATTCTCTCGTAAAATCAGGTTTTAATTAAAAAATTAATAGATTTAAAAAAGTTCTAAATCAACCAAAATATTTTTTATATATTTATTATAATAATTTGATAATTTTGTAATTATTTACCTTATTCATTATAATTTATATTTAACGTTTAACACTTATTACAAATATTTTGATTTATTGCAGAAGATACTGTTAATGAGATCATATACTTCTTCTGTGCCGATTGTTAAAATGTTTATTGATGGTCAATTTGTTGGTAAAGTATTTAATGAAAAAATATATTTCTTTAAAATATATAATTATTAGAAAATATAAATTTTTTGCATTAGTTAATTTTAACTTATTTATACTGGAATATTATATGCTACTTGTGTAACATAAATTTTATCTGTTAGCGGAGATGATTTAATTAAATTAAAAAATATTTTATTGAAAATATCTATTTTTTTTAATTATAATTATATTTTGAATGTTAAGAAATACTTGTATTAGTATTCAAAATAGAAAAATTTATATACGAATAAAAACTTCTGATAGGTATATAGTGTTTTAAATTAAATTTGTCGATTCAGTATAGTGGGTAAAATAATGAACGTATTAATTAATATTAGTGCATAAGTTTTACACTGTAAAACAGTTTTTTTAACTTTATAAAATTCTGAAAAACAGTATTTTAGTCTAATTTAGAATGATACAATAAATATTAAAGTGTGATTTCCTTTATACACGTATTTGATAAAAAAATGAACAATAAATTTAATTAAATAATGTTAGTAAAAACATGTTTATTATAAATGGATTTGTCATAGTTAATTATCATAGAAAAATGAAATTAATTATTAAAGATAATAAAAATTAAAACTAAAAATTTCAAAAACTAAATAAAATATTAAAAATATATTTAAAATGATATTCGAATATTTAATTTTCTTTTTTATAAATAAATTATTTCGTATCAATATAAGTATAGAGATTATATATTAATATATCAATATTACATCTTTTGATAAAAATTGAGTATTGTAAGAACGTTTATTACATATTTTTATGCTTTCAAAACTTTAGTTAAAATCATGTGTTACTTATAAGTTTCATTTATATATTTATTTTAAATTTTACATAATAAATGTAAATACGATAATGTTAAAAGATTAATGATTACTACATTTTTTTTTAAATCAAGCTTTTGTTATAATTTATTTTTGCAATTTATTTATAAGGCGTTTTCCTAATTATACAAATTTTGAATTTCTAAAATTTTAAAATTAAATATAAAATTTTTTTTAAATAACTAAATATTTAATAAATTATACAATAAACGAGAAAATAAAATAAATGTTTTTTCTCACAGATATAGATATAAAATATTTTATAATAAATGGTGAAATCCAATGTAATTGCCTTTTGAATTTAGAAATTTTTATTTAAATGTTCAAAATTGTTTATATTATAAACAAAAGTAAGTAAAATTTGTATTTCTTATCATAGATTCGAAAAGTAATGAATTTATAGAGGTGCATGACCCTGCGACAAACCAGCTCATATACCGTACACCTAAGAGTACTATATTAGAAATGGAGGACGCAGTGACGAGTGCAAAAAAAGCTTTCACTACTTGGAGATATAGCAGCGTTTTAACGAGACAAACGCTAATGTTAAAATATCAAGAACTCATTCGTAAAAATTCGGTCTGCAATTTTGATTTTAATTGTAACTTATCACTATATCTTCATTTATTTGTTAAAAATAAACTGCAGTTGCAACTGCATTATTGTTTTTGTAGAAAGAAATCGTGACAAACCTGGTGCGAGAAAATGGAAAAACTATAGCTGATGCTGAAGGCGATGTACTACGTGGCCTTCGTAAGTTTTCTACTATTTTGTAAATTTCTAACGCATTTATGTTACATAAAGTTTTCAATAATAATATATTTATTTTATTTATTAAGTTTTATAGTAGTACATTGTAATTGTAAAATAATCTTGAATAAGTTAAAAAAGTATAAATAGTTTTTTTAAATACATATAATAACATATAACAACATTATGTACGATTATTTACTTGCTTTTTTAATTAAATAATTGATCATATATCTATACAGCTAATTTTTTTGTCTTAACAGTTAATAAATATAAAATATCTTTATGATATTTTTAAGTTTTAGTTCAAATAATTAGTTAATCAGTTTATAAATTGATTATAATGTCAATCGATTGATCACTTTATTATCTGAGTTATTATTATTAATAATAAGGTTATAATTAAGTGGTCATTCGTCATCAGTGAGCATCATTGGGAAAGTTAATGATTATTTATGAAATCGAATTCGTACGACCAATCGATTGTATAATGAATCAAGCAGAAATTGTCGACATGTGTGCTGGTATTCCAAGCCTTTTGCTAGGCGAATCAATGAGTAACATAGCTACGGATATGGATACCATTTCCTATAAAGTGCCGCTGGGTGTAACCGGTTCCATATGTCCCTTCAACTTTCCCGTTATGGTACCGCTCTGGACCTTCCCTATTAGTATAGTATGTGGAAATACTACTATCCTTAAACCTTCTGAGAGGGTTCCTAGTTCTTCGATGATACTGGCAGATCTCTTCGTTAAAGCTGGTGCACCACCGGGTCTCCTTAACATCATTCACGGTCAACGCGAAGCTGTCAACTTCATTTGCGATCATTCGGATATTAAGGCTGTGTCATTTGTTGGTTCCGACCAGGCCGTACGTATATTTTTATTTAAAATTAGCATATATATTACATAAATATTTTACTATTATATAAGTTATAATGAAATAATAATTTAATAAGATATTTTGTTAGTTAAAAATCAACCAAATTAAGAAACAATTTAATTTTTATTCTGTGAATAATTCTTTGTATTACTATTATTTCATAATACATAAATATTATATTATAATGTTCCCTTTTTATGGGTATTTAAACATATAAAAATATGATAGAATAAAGACTATTTTGGTAACAATATAATTAAACAAAGTGTAACCTAATAATAATAATTTACTTGTTAATTGAATCTATACAAATACACATCACTCTTTTTCGTGTATGTTCCCAACAACTTCTTTTCTTTCTTCCAAGCCAGGTTTCTCCTTCCCACGTAACAATCAGTCTTTTAGACTCTTACAAACATTTGACGCTCTTATATTTTTTAATTTCTTACTATCATTCTTACTAACTTTATCTTTCTGTATCCATGATCCCACATTATAAGAATAAATTTCATGCAGTTCATGTAAAAAAGTTAAAAGTTATTCACATTTCATTTTAAAAAATTTTGTACTTTTTAATTGTATCTAGTTACACAGCACACTAACATTAAAAGTTTTAAACAGCTTTAAATTTGAAATTTAAGCAATTTTAAACAATTTTCGAATATGTATTATTAATCAATTTCTTGTTTTTTTATGTATAAATGTTGTTATATTTTATATAATTAATTTTAAATATATTTAGTTAAATTAAAAAAAATGATTCAATAATATAAGGAAATCTGCTTTAAAATTATTTAAATGTAAGAGTTATTTTCGATAAATAAATTTTAAGAATTTAAAAAAACAAAAAAATAATATATGATTTATATTCATATATTTTATATCATTTATTATTTTTAATTTTTAAAATATATGGGATCAATTATTAGCAGGATAAGGATAAAATAAAATAGAATATAAAAGTTTTGGTAACAATATGGATTTTTATATATTAATTATAAGAACCTGCTTACGTTTACTTTTCTAGACGCTTTTCATTGACAGAACTTCTCATTCTTATCGGAAAAAATGTCTTATTATTCTGTTTAGATGATCTTAACCCCTTTTCGATCGTTTTCTCGTTTTTTTGTCATAACACTTACAATGTAATAATAATAAAAATAGTAGTTTAAAATTCAGATTAATTTTAAAAATAAAATAAAATACCACATTATAACATAATTATGGCAAAAATTTTCCTGATTTTATTAATTTGTTTTAAACAAAATTGTTATTCGAGAACATTCATTTTGATATTTGAAATATAATTAAAATAAATATATTTATATGATATAAAAAATCATTAATTAAGAACATAATATTAGAAAAAATTGCACAATGACGTGTTATTTAATTTCTTTTTTTTCTACAAACTATATTTCATATATATTTTTATACATTTTCAACAAATATCAAATATATTAGAAATCAGTTTCTAAATTTCTATTTGAAATTTATTTTATTCGAGAATAATTTTAAGTAACTCGATAAAAGAAATAAATAATTATTATAATTATATACGTAGAGTATTTTGTAAAATTTTATAAATCCACGAAAAAAAGCATTTTTTTTTATTTGTATAATTCAATTTTTAAGTAATATAGGAATAAAAACTATATTGTTTAAAACAGCAGCGGTTAATCTAAAACTAGATATCTCTGAAATGTTTTTGAAAAATTGTTATGGATAAAAATAAAAAATATAATCATAGTAATATTGTTTTATAAATATTCATCTAAAAATAATCTATAAAATGATTTTTTAAATATTTTTGTTGTTGGTCTATATGATAATTGCAAAGACTGAAAAATAATTTGCTGTCTATTAGTATAAGCCTGAACTTTCCACAATTTAAAAAAGAGTATATAACATATTTATGAAGATTTATTTAACGGAAAAATTTCATAAATTATATTAGCGTATGTACATTTATATATAATACAAAAAGCTTGAAAGATATAGTTTGAAAAATAGTTGTACAAAAAATTCAAGTCATTAACAATTGCATAATATATATTAAATATATGTATATATAAGCTGCTGTATTTAAGACGAATAGATATTTGTAAAATTAATTTTTTGATATTAAAAAAAAACTCTTTTAAAATATAATTTTGTCAATTTTGTACGAATATTTTCAACATAGGTATTGTAATTCTAAATATAAAACAGCGCCTGAACGAATCGCTTGATTACAAGTAATAAAGTATCATTCTCTGAATGAACATTTTCAATAAAATAAATATTAATATATTTAATTCTGTTATAAATTATTGTAAAACGACTTATAGATAAATTGTAAATTTATAAGCAGTTATGAATGTTATAAAGACCCACAAAAAGAAAAAGAATTATTTCTGCCTTGAATATATGAAATTATTACCACATGAAAAGACTGAAAATAAACTAAAAACATAAATATAAAACCGCACTTATAAAAAAGTATAAAGCGTATTATTTCAAAAATTTATAAAGTACTGTTGAATAAAGATTTACATAAAGATATTTATTAAATACAATGAAAGTTTAAATAAAAGATTAAAAACTTTTAAAAAATTTCAAAGTAAAATAACTCAAAAAGATCATAAAGTACTTACGAAATAATTAAAATTAGCATATTTTAGTCTGCAAATATTTTCTGTATTGGTTTTAACGTACTATTATCTGCTGTAAAAAACTAAAAGTAAAAAATCAGGAACACTGCTAAAGTTTTGTTGGAATTGGTAACAAAAATCTTTTGTTCGGTTTTTAAATAATAGTACAAAAATGTATAAAAAATATTGATATCTATAGCAATGTCACTGAAAACGACTAGCTGATAGAGACAAACCAATATAACTATTCTATTATTTCATTAGAGCTTATTAAGTTATATATCAATAATTTAATTTTTAATAATATTTTTCTTAAAACTATTTTTATTATTTTATAAACATATTTTGAAAAAAAGTTCAAATAAACTTGAAAAAATTAAAAAATATAAAATGTATTTAGTTTTATTGTAAATTTCGATAATTTTTATTCGTTCATTTATAAATTATTAAGCTACAAATTTTCATAATTATATAATCATAATTTCGTTTTAAAAAAAAAAGTTTTTTGCATATAGAACCAATAATTTTTTATATTGTTTTTTTTAATATCAAAATAATTTTTTAATATTAAAATTAAGGAATCGAATTCTGCTAAAACATGTGCTATTATTTAATAAAAAATATTTCTATGAATATAATATATTTATGTATACATATATACTTTTTTATTTCTTTAATATATAATATAAATAAATATTATTTACAAAATTGTTTCCAAATGTATTAAAGTCTTATTATACTAATGATCAAAAAGAAATTATTTTGTCAAAAAAAGTATGTATTTTTTACTTTACCGATGATTTTATTTTTACTTACTATTATTGACTCTTAAAGGACTCAAATCGAAGTATACATAATAAATTAAAAATAGTCGAATCCAAATAATAATTGATAAAAAGTAGCAATTTACTGATTATAAAGTATAATAATCTAAATAAAAACAGTTTATTATACTCCCAGATATTGTGAAATAAAATATTTATATCTAATTAAAATTTCTTTTACAATATAAATTTAAAACAGAGGTTTCAATTGAATTGAAAAAATTTTAAAATGTGAAAAATATTTTTTTTTAGGTAATTCCAGATATTTATAAATCATGAATTTTTAAATTCATGAAGTAATTCATATTTTAACCAAAAGATTACCATTTCGAAAAGCTGACTTTTATATTTTTAATTTCTTTTCTTATGATTTTTTATACATTAGAAACTCTGTAAAAATCACCTTTGAAAAAATAAATATCTTAATTTTTTAATTAAAAAAAATCTTGATAATAAAAAATTATACTAATTTTTAACAATAATATCTTTGTAATACACACATACACCCAGATAATATTTTTTTGGCAAAAATGTCACCAAATGATTTTTATAAATGCATATCCATATTTGTTTCCCATTTTTAATAATAGAGTTAAAACAAAATATTCTTTATAAATTATGATTACCTATATCTCTTAAGTATTTTCAATTGAAATCAGATAATTATCTTTTTCAATATGTATTTTCAATAATATTTTTGTATATCATTATTATTTATTGAATAACTTAATTGGTATTTTATTTATCTTTTCGTATAGGGAAAATACATTTACGAGAGAGGCAGTATGCATGGAAAACGAGTCCAGTGTAATAACGGTGCGAAAAATCACTGTATAGTGATGTCTGATGCAAACAAGAACAAAACCATATCTCAAATTGTTGGAGCAGCTTTCGGAGCTGCGGGTCAACGATGTATGGCGTTATCAGTCGCTGTATTCGTCGGTAATTCCAAGGATTGGATTTCTGAAATTGTGAAAGCTGCAAAGCATCTCAATGTCAATGCTGGACACATTCCAGATACAGACATCGGACCAGTTATATCTGCAGAATCTAAAAGTAAAATTTTAGAACTAATTGAATCTGGTGTGAAAGATGGTGCCAAAATACTCCTTGATGGTCGAGGTATTAAAGTACCTGGATATGAGAACGGAAATTTTGTTGGGCCGACTGTTCTTACATCTGTCAAGGTTTATTATTTTTATTACATTAATTAATTACTGTTATTTTTTTATTTTTGAAAGAGGCTATCAACTGCAATTTATTTAAATCTAGGCAAAGTTAAAACTTATTACGTATTAAAATATTTTAAAACTATTTTTCAAGTTATATATTTTAATGTGAATATAGTAATGAAAATAAATATTTGTTCGACTACATAAAAAAGCTTTATTTATCTTTAGTATATTTAAATTGTGTTCACATTTAAGATCTTTATCCAAATATTGGAAAATTTTAAATAAATTTAGATCAAGACGTTATTATGAACGTGAACTCTACTAAGTTTTGAATTCATTTATTAATTTTTAATAGAAAAATATTTACTAGAATTCATAAGTATAAAAAATTTTAATCTTACATTTAATGGCAAATTAAGATAGATTTTCATTTATATATTGAATAATGTTCTTTAAGGGTATCAATAATTAATTAATAAAACTTTAATACGTAACATTATGTATTATATTTTATCTATTTAATTGATACATGTGAATTACCTTAATTTATATACTTAATATTTAATATAAGTTAAAAATTATAATTTTACTTCTTTTAGCCTCATATGAAATGTTACAAGGAAGAAATATTTGGACCAGTTCTTATTTGTATGGAAGTTAGTTCACTGGATGAAGCTATCAAATTAATTAATAACAACCCTTATGGAAATGGAACAGCCATTTTTACAACAAATGGAGCTACTGCTAGACGTTTTACTGATGTAATTGAAGTTGGTCAAATAGGAATTAATGTTCCCATCCCAGTTCCATTGCCAATGTTTAGTTTTACTGGAAATAAAAAATCATTTTTCGGCGATAATAATTTTTATGGGAAAGCCGTAAGAAAAGTTTCTATTTTACCTAAATTTGTTACTTAAAAAATTTTAATTAATTACTTAAATATCTGGAATAAATAAGACACATATTTAAATAATTAAATAAATACTATGAATTTAAATTCAATAAATGGATAATTTTTGTGATTTTTTAAATTTTGATATAATTAAGTTAAAATTACAAATTAAATAATTTAAACAAAAATAAAATATTATTTATTGGAAATTTAAAATTGAAAAATTTTAAATTAAAAAACTATGTGTTGAATAAAACAATAAAAATAAAAGTAACATTTTTAAATTGATTTACAAAAAATATTTGTAAATAATAAATCGTAATGCATGGAAATGTTTTATGTTATATCAAAATTATAAAGTTAATAATTTATATTATTAAACTTCTAAATTATAAAGTGAATGCGAAAAAGCTACATTATTAAATTTTTTATATTTAATTTAAGCAATTCTGTCATATTCTTCCTATTGTATGTGAATTGAATTTTTTGTACAATTATGATAGATTATAATTAATTAAGACTTTTATTATTTAAAATTATAGTAATAATAAATTTAATTATTACTCAGTTATATTTAATTCGACATTTTTTCTTACGTGTTTTATTTACATTTTTATTTTTTCGAGCAACGGATTTCTTCAGTTTTGATTAATTATTATTTACTTTAGCATTTTTAGCTGTTTACATTTTAAGATAATTTACTTTTGAAGTTAAATTATTCGATATCAAAAAGATATCTATTTACAAAAGTATTCTTAGAAATAATGTATGTTAGAAAAAATATACACCAATTCTTTAATTTAATTGAATAATTTTCATTTAAAATTCATGTGTGTATAAATTAAGAACTTTTGTTTTTTTTTTAATATTATTCTCAATTTTACTCAATTTTTAGCTATTTCTATTTCTATCAAATGTTTTTCCATAAAGAATAAGTAATAAAGTATTATTTTTTGATTAATATAAATGTATTTAGATCGATGTTTTATCTTTTAATAGAACGAATAGAATACAAGTTTGACTTTATTCAAATTTAAGTTTTATATTTTTAATGAAAATTAATTTAGGTACATACAAGAAAATAATTAAATTTAAAAGTTTCAACTGAAGTTAATAAAATTGTATAAAAGCTAACTAATCCAAAAAAAATTATAATAAGCAAATTATAAAACACGAATAAATACATATGTGAAGTTTATACAAAATCAAAAAAATTTCATAAACTAGTATATCAAATTTCTATTCGTGAATTTTGAATCGTTTATTCTTGATAATAATTATATAACTGTATATATAGTTTATGTTTCAATTTTATTTTTTATTATTTTAAGTATCAAGTTTTTTTTATTTATATATATATTTTTTATCTTAAAAGATATATACATTTTACTATCGTACTCTAAATTATTATGTTTTTCAATTTTAAATTAATTACAAAGTGAATTTGGATTTTAGATTGGTATTTATCATTAGTAGAAAACTTATTAGTGTAATATTTTAGTATACATTCAAAAATTTCACATTCAAAAATTATTAGATGATTAATAAATTTATTATTTTTATTTAGGGCATTAATTTTCACACTCAAACAAAAACAATTACGCAATTGTGGCGGGCTGGAGATGCTACTGATATTTCTACTACAACAACTATGCCCGTTATGCAATAACTGTACAATGAGCTTGTTGACCAAGTAAAAGTACGTTTTCACTGACATAAGGTTTTCGCTATACCTAACAAAAGAAAGATTAAAGCTACATTTACTACCTCAAAAATAACATAATTATAAAGAATGTTGTCTTCTTTAATTTTTATATATTAACGTTGTAAAAGATAGAGTCATATTTTTCATTTTCTTTTTTATATATTTTTTCGTCTATATATACTGGAGTTATATATTTTTATTCACACATTTCAGTTTTTAATATTTATACAATGTTATTATTATTATATATAAATTTGAAATTTGTACTACCTTCGTATCACATATATATTTAAATTATTTAAAAAATGTGTTTACAGCAAATGTTATAAATCTTAATCATAGAAAGAAGATGTTACTATTTTATAAATCACAGATATATTTTATTTTCAATCTGTTTTAAAACTAAAAATCGTATTATATCATTTTAAAATGAAGAATAAATTTTGAATGAAGAAAAAAATAAACAATATTTTCTGGCATAGAAATTTTATTTTTAAATATGTACCAAACATAATCATCGATTACTTGTTATTCTAGATATTGAATTTTTTTATTTTAGAGTATTATCATTGTCTCAATTTAGAAAATGCTGAATAATGTACATTACATCAATATTATTTTTTAGATAATACATTAAATTATCAAACTCACAAAAATATTAAAATACTTACTAATTTATTGTTATTTTAATATAAATATGATCACGAAAAGATTCTATAATTAAATAATTAAAAATTATTCACATATATTTATAAATAATTAAATCTTGATTATTTGAAAATTGAAAATTACAAAATCATTTGTAAATTATAAATAAAATTAATTTTTTTAATATTATTTAATTAAAAGTATATTAAAATGCATTCAATTTTATTAAATTACTTTACAAAACTTAATTTAGTTTCTTATTAATAAAAAAATTTAAAAAAAAAATTTTTAATAAAAGTAAATGTCCGCAAAAAATCAAAACATATAATATATTATCATCTTAACTACATCAGAAAAAAGACAAAAACCTTAAAGTCTAATAAGTAAAGGTAGAAAATAAAATTAGTATAAAATTATTGTAAAATTATATTCGAGTCATTATGATCTTATTTATATTTTAAACATTATTTGTATAAAATAATATTAAACAAATCAATTTTGAAAGTATAATTTAATAATAAAATAAATTATAAAATAAAGAATTGTTTTTAATTTACATATCTGTTAAATAAAAAAAATATAATTCAGTTTCTTGAGTATTTAAAAAAATTAGCATTTATAGTAAGAAATATTGAAATCATTTTAAAGATTTTGAATTTAAGAATATTTAAGTGTTAAATGGCTTACTAATAAGAGTTTATGATTTATAAACTCATAAATAATAATATTAAATACAATAATATAGGATTATGTAAATAAAGATTAAGTCATAAAATAATAATTCTGAAATAAATATAATCTGTAATCATATTTGTAAAAACATAAAATTAATTATTTAGTACCATTGATAAAAATAATGCTTTTAAGTGAGATATTATATCAATAATAAAAATTTTTAACATTTGTATATTTGTTATAAAATTAAAAATTCAATTTTATTATATTTATTTATACTATGTCAAGAATGATTTCTTTTTCTTTTTTAATAAAAAAATATTGCATTGACGATTATCATCTAAGTGAAAGGCCTAGAGTGCATCAATATATATAGCGTTGATCATTATTTAGCGCAGTTGTTTTGATTAAATTGATTCAATCATGCTCAATACTTCCACATAAATGTAAATTTATTATAATAAGACGATATAATAATCGGATACAGTGCAGTAGTCACTAGATACGTATTTATGACTTTTTTATCTCTCATTATAGTTTTAAAAATATTCTGGTGTTATCTTCCTGCTTTATATTTACTGATTTGCAATTTTTTTCATTTTATCAGAATTAAAATCCCAAGAAAATATATCAAGATCACTTCACGTTGTTATATAAAAATATATCTGCGTTATATATATTGTTACAATATAACATAATTTTTCACTTTCTTTTTTATCGGCTTTCTTCTATTAAAATTAGCGGCAATACATTGAAATCTATAGATTCAATAGAAATTTTTATTAGAAAATATATATAAAATATTTTGAAAATATTCTAAATTGGAAGTAATAATTTCTTTTATTATTTTTTTTAAACATTCTTGTTTTGTATTCGTGTAATTCTATTAAAAAATTTCTTTTCTTGAAATCGTTTTGTGTCAAGGGTGTCATTTTCAGAAATCTGTATTATATATTGACCTTCAACTGTTACATGCATTTAAAAATAATTATTAATAGATAGTTGTAATATAAGCGATTTTTCATTCTTTAATTTAATATAAGTTTATTCTTGCTCTGATTTCTTTATTTATTTATAAATTTATTTTATTTCTATTACCATGATTGATCTTAAAATATCAAATTTTGCAATATTTTTAACTTTTAAATTTTTATAGTTACTTATTGAAATACATATTTGTTTTTGTCTTAATATTGCAGTTTATTATTTTATATTTTGTTTTATTTTAATTGAAATTTCAAATTATAGTTTTATCATCTCGTCTCAATTAAAAAATGATCGATTATTGACATTTCTAAATAAATATAACAAAAATCCATTGTTTTGTTATTATAGTGATTTTATTCTTAATAATTGAGTTACTTTTAATGTCAAGATGAAAATGCTTTAGTTTTATAGTTAAATATTTTTAACACATACTGGATTGAAATTGGCTATTTGTATTAAAAAACATTTTTAATTTGTTTATATGATTATGTAATGAGCACTATCGGTTATTATTCATTTTTCCTGGATGTATAAATATTATGAATTGTAAATAGTTTGCGATGCAATTTCATGTGCTTTTATGAATAAATTTTATTATTTTATAATGATATGTGATGTATCATCACAATTATTTTACTTATTAATTTTAAGACTATAATTGATGTTATATAACCAGCATTTTTGAAGATTATAAATTATATTATTATGGTTTCAAATAGAGCAAGCATTTAAATTCAATAAAAAATATGAACAAACATCGGAATTTTTAGTATTTTTATTTTTATATATATAATTAATATTATGTTTAGCTTTTAATTAAAAAAAATATGGCAACAAGTATTTTAAAAGTACTTTTAAAGTACTAAAATTCAAGAGAGTATTAAATCTTTTTATATTTACTTTTTGATAGTACTAGATTTTTTTACTATGTTTTTAGTAAAAGTATTATGACTTATTAAGTTTATAAAAATTTATCAAAAATCGATCGCTATAACATAAAGGATTTTATTCATGGAAGATAAATGAAAAAATTCGTATTGATAGAATCCTCATTTCTTTACAAATACTGTCAAAAGAGCAACTGAGCGCAAAAAGTTTTAGGTACAAGTTAAGGTAATTATTACCTTACCGACGGATTTTCGCTCTGTCGGCAAAAGCTCCGCGCCCCCTTTCGGTGATTCAATGACGATCCCCCCCCGCTGCTGATATCGGATGGCCGACGATGTTTGCGCGCGCGCGTCAGAAGCCAAGCAAGGGAAGCCGGGGTTAGTCGACGGATATACGCAACCGCTTCAATTTTGCCGCTACTCACGTCCTTGTTACCAGAAGGGAGCGACCTTCGCGCACGTTTCATCCTCTTATTCAGCAACCAGGATTAAGAGCAATCGATAGAAGCCAGGAGGAGCGTAGTGTCGCAACCCTAGTAAGTTATTCATGCTCATTATCATGGACACCTGCTGCCCGCAAAGATGCGCGCTTTTGCGTGCGCCTGCGCTTATGACTCGTCTTCTGCGTCCCAAGTCGGTCCCAAATTGACAAACATCCTAGAATTGCGAACTCCTGACATTGGCATTAGCTCCTTATAAAAGCTCAAGTGTTGCGCTGGTAAATATAGTAACGAATATTTGGATTGAAGGCTTGTGTAACTTCTTCCTGTGCTTATGCCAGGATGTTGCTCCGTTTTTTGACCCTACTTTACCTTTTCTTATTTTTTATATACCTTTAGCAACCCGGAAGTTTTACGGTCAAAATGTTATACATGATCTCCTTTGAGATGCTCTTCTCTTTATGAATATATTATCTCGCTTAAGCTTTTAAATTATTAGCGGTCAATTTTTGTTCTTGATTTGCTGCTAAAATTTTTTCTTTTGAAAATCTTATCGTATGATTTAAATCGAATGTGATGAAATGATATTCCAATAATACTTCTGTTTAACCATTCTGTACATTCTTAACTACTTGTTTTCGAAATCTCTGACTTTGAATATCTGTGCTCTTAGCTGACGAATCTTTTGGTTGTATTTTTTTGTTGTCACATCATTTAATGATATATTCCATTCGATTATTTTGATAGTTTCAATATATAGATTTACGCTTAAAGTGCCAAAATTTTTATTATTTTTATACTTTTTTAAAATCATTTACTTAATTCTATCATTTTCATCTTACTGAGTTAATGAGTTATGGGATATCGAAATTAGATTCATATATATATACATTACATATATTTACTATACAGTACCCATAAAAATCTACATTATTATATTTAATATACGATACAATACAAATAATTTAGAATTCGTAATTAATTTACTTTATTTATATTACTTACATAGTCATAAGCGTATTTTGCATTAAACAAAAAATTGATGACTACTGATTAGCAATTTAAATGATCTCTAAGATTAAATAAAAAATATCAAAATACTTCTTTATAATTACTTTTTTTAATGTAAATAACATTTTTTAGTATAATCAACTTAACAATGAAAAATGAAAAATTATTTTATTAGACTACATAATGAGTGATAAATTAAAAATGAGTAACTATTAGAGATATTACTTAATAATAACAAAAAATAAAATTTAATTTTAACAAATCATTAATGTTTTCAAGTATATAAATTCATAATATTGTATTGTTCGATATAAATTTATATTAAAATTCACTATTTAATATTAACGTCAATCTTGTATTTATTATAACATAATTTAATTTTATTTCGTGATTAAAGTGAAAAATGTACAATCTTATATTACATATTCATAGCATAATCTTACCTTCAACATTTTCAGTAAAAATGTAAATAGACATAAATTTTCTTGTAATACATATGGATCAGTTTTATACACTTGTTTAGCGATAATTATCATTTTTCTATTCATACTGTTTTATACAAATTCATGCTTTAATCATCAATTCTTTAATAAATTATCTCTGTAAGCTTAATCGCTATTTGCTTGTTTTTATCAATCAGTGTTAAGACCAAAATAAATATTTTATTCTCATATAATAATATATAATTGTATATTGACTATCAAAGATAATATACTATTTAAAATCAATCGTTTATTAAACTATTAGTTCTGATCAAATATTTTCCATGAATGTTATTAATTTATTATCAAAATTTATTTATAAACATATAAAATAAAATTGGACATGAATATAAATAATCTCAATTTTAAGACACATTTCTAAATTATAAATAAAATATCAGTAATTCATTTTTTATTTGCAATATGCAGAATGCAAAGTTTTCTTTATGAAAAAAACTAAATAATTTCATAATTTTACATTATTCATATAATATATTTCATAATTTCTAATTAGAATATATTTTTTTAAAATAATATATTTAATCTTATATTTATAATAATATATATATATATATATATAAACTATATATTTTGATTCAAAAATACATATTAAAATATTCTATTTAAAAATGATGTAATTACCTTTTTTTTAGTATTTTTATATTTCGAAATTTTATACTATTTCTACTAAACTATTTATATATACATTTTATATAAATAGTATCAAATTCTGATTTTTTCAAAATAAAACAAAAGTTAAATATTATGCAAAAATGATAAATGTTTATATTGGAAAAATTAATTGTAGGTGCGATTTACGTACATATATATTTTAGTAGAATAACTTTGAAAAATTAATTTGAAAAAATTAATTTTTTAATTTGGAATGATCTAATTTTGCAGTTTTAATAAATCGTAGTATAATATTGATAAATTATTTTAGTTATTTAAAAATACAAAATATTTAAACCTATGAATTTAAAAGTATAATTATAATTTAAAATATATTTAAATTGTTTAAATTCAACTTAATAAGATTTTGAGAAATTTAATTTTATACATGAATATATATTAAACAATTAAAAGCATACTATTTCAAATGACAAAAATAACATATACATAAGTATTAAATTTGAGTAATCAAATGAAAAGTAGTTGAAGATAGCGGTCGACGTTTTGGTTTGCATATTTGAATTTTCTGGGAATTTATAGCTCATATTAATAATTCTTAGATGAGTAATCAGACGAAGTAAAGCAATTCATTTATTAATGTTGAATGATACTGATTGTCGTAAAGTATCAATTAGTGATGACAAAGTTTCCCCAAAATCCTTTTTTATAATTCTGGGAGGGAAGTTCTCAAGTGTTGCACGTTTTAAATCTGAAGCTTCTTCAAATTACAAAGTCTATTCAAGTAGCTGAGATTAATTATCCAAATGTTTAACTCTTGATACAAGTCAATTCCGTGGGAGTTGTATCGATGCCACGCTCGAAGGCAAGAAACGAGACAGAAAAAAGCAGCATTAATAAGATTGCAAACGAAAATAGCTGGGCGATGCGCGGAAGGTTCAAAGTCCACGTTGCATAAGAAAGAGGTCACGGAACTCGCCCGCGGCATATAGCGGGCAGCGCGACGCATTTACAAAACTATTTTAAATTGTATCGACACTCGTCAAAGTAATGAGCTTGTCTGTTATTATTGCGCTCGGTAATTTTCATAACTTTTTAGTAGCATGCATACTTCGTACACAATATTCTGTTAAATAAATTCTGTTTGAATAGATAACCAGCATTTTGGCATCTTCAAAACACTTTTAGATTTGTAACAGACTCCAACGTAATATTTTACGAAAACGAAAACGAATTTAATTCAATCTCTTTTAAAACCTAAATAGTTTCATTGTAAGACGTATACCAATTTTTTATCTTATTAAGAAAATTTATTATGTAGGTAATTAAAAAATTATAATACGTTTATTAATAATAATTAATGTAGAAGTTAGATAAAGTTGAAATTCACGTTAAAATAATATTTAAAAAACCAAATATTGTCGATATATAATGTATAAGAAAATTATAAAAGTATATAAAAGATCTAAATCTAATCAATAATTTCTATTTAATGTTTTATTGGAATATGTGTTCGTACGTGTGCGTGTATGTGTGCGTGCGTTTTTATTGGCACTTAATAGCTATTTATATCCTTGAAAATTTATGCATGTACTTGACCTTAAACTACATTGTGGTATTATAGTAAATAGATTATATGACCTTTTCTTTTAAAAAGAAATAATATTTTAAAATATTAAATTTAAAAACTTAAGTTTATAATTTATCAAAGTATACAATTTCTTTTTTAAATATATATAAAATTGATCATATTAAAAAATACTTTTATTTATCAATTTAATAAAATATATTTAAATTCAATATGAATTTTTGTAATATAATCAAAACTTATAAATTTATATTGCATATATCTTGGGATAGTTGTATAAAATTGTATTATTTATAATCTTTAAAATAAAAACCTATATTTATTTCAAAAGTTAAATTAAAAAAGAAACTTATTGAATAATTCTGATTTTTAAAAAAGTAATATATATTTTCAAAATATTCGAATTTTTATATTTTAAGTTTATATTTTATATATAAAAGGTAAGTAACGAAGTGCAAAAGTTTTAAATATAAAATTAAAAATGCATCTTTCCGAACATGGTCTGTTTTTATTTAAAATTTAGTTTTCAAAATGATATGATTGAAAGTAGATTTTTTCTATTATTATATAAAATGAATAAAGTGGTTTATTTAATACAATAATGTTTTAAAAATCTAATAATTAGTTTTATAATTGTAGCGAATAAGAAAAATATAATGTTAAGCATCATAAATATAGATCTAAACAAATTTATTATAAAAAATTTTTTAAGTGATTTTTTGTCAATGTTATCAAAATTATCCATAAAAAATGTTTAAAATTAAATTATACAAACATTTTTTTCCAAAAATGTATAAGTACTATTTCTTTTTGTTTTAGAAACGACTTATATTAATGAAAATATAACGAAATTGAACACAAACAAATATATTTTCTAATATTTAAGTAACAAGAAGAGAGTTAAAAAATAAACATGTATTCGATACGAAAAACTAATAAGATCATGGCAAAGCGCAGAGTGACTTTACGATTCTGGAATATCTCGAATAAGAATTTCGGTACAGACGTTGAGTACAAACCTATACGTAGCGTTCTCGTCGCTAATCGAGGTAAGATCTAAAAATTAATTAATCAGCAAATTTTTTTTAACGAAAATTTGCGTACTCCAAATCTTATTATACGTTCTTTACAATTTAGTTTATTAGAAATATTATTACATAGTGAATACCATTATATCAGAAATATTTACATATTTATTAAATTAACTATTTGTTTCTTTGGTATTATTAATAATTATAAAGAAATAAAATGAAAATTAAATAATTGTAATAATATTTTTAATATATATTTTTTAAATATATAAAATATCTAAAAATATAACAAACCTATTTTTTTGGCAATTATTTATACGTTAATAGACAGTAGCAAGAATTTGTATTGTTACTTAAGATGGAAATAAATTGCTATCTAAGTAACTTTAATGCATACAAGATTAGTACTAAAAAATATTTAGAATTAAAGTTAATCAATGTGAATATGGATTAATGTTGTATTATTTAAATCTTTAAACAAGTGTAAATGTATTAATAAATACGATTTAAAACTTAACTCTTGTACTTTACTTGTTTACGTAAAAATATAAAAAAATATTTCTATTTGTCAATTAAAAATATATGTATTTTAATTTTAAAAATTATATTTCTATTAGAAAAAACTATTAATTAAATAAAAAACAAATTTATATATATAATATGCAATAATTAACAGTAAAAAACACGAAATGAAGTAAAATGAATTATATATTTATTATTAACATTAATTATTAAGATATAACCTAATTGTAAAAATAATTTAAAATAATATATATTAATTAATTTAATTATAATTTTTATGTATAATTTTAAGAATTTAATTTGATAAAACAGAAAGGTATAAATATTTTCTAATGATATATTTTTTAAATTTACAAGTATAAATTTATAATAATTTCTAATTTATAAAAGAAAAATTATTTAAAAAATTATTATTATAGTAAATTATAAATATATATTTAAGATTGTTATAAAAACATTATGTATTAGAGGTTAGATATCAACAAATTGTAAGAAATATTAAGACTATAATAAGAATTAAGCTTCGTAATCGTATGATTAAATTTTGTTAATTTAATTTAAGTAGAGAGATTATGTTCATACATCGCAACCACTATGACAGATTCGTTGCAATCACTGTCGATCATTACATACAAATACGAATTACTTCTTAAAATATTATACTGATGAATCATTAACTTTCTGATTATTCATATTTTATTTACAGTTTTTTAATTTCCTATACTCTTTTAATTAAAAAAATAAAATTAATTAATTATCATTATTATATTTATATCAATTAATTATATTAAAAATTAATTATCAAAAAGAATTAAAAAATTAAAATAAATATTTATTGAAAGTTAATATTTGATTGATTTAATAAATTAGACCAAATAAAAAATAGAACTATCAATAACCTCGCTTTAACATCAATTTTTCATTTTGCTTTTCATTGACAAAATTTAATTTTTATTTTCATGTAGATATAATGATACATAATCATTTAACAAAACACAAAATATTATATTTTTTACTTAACAGTCATTAACGCTACAAAAATAAAACCTTTTTTTTATTCATTTAAGATATTTTGTAATGATACATTGCTATAATAAATAGGGATTTTTTTTATTATCAGAAAATAAAAAGTTATTATAATAAAATATTTTAGAATTGATGTATTTATCATATTAAAAATAAATATTTTAATATTTAATAAATAAACATTAAATTAATTTTGTTTATAAAGTTGTTGAAATATTCGTTTAATGATTTATTTATCTATAATGAATTAAAACTTTATTACAGATCACAAAATAAATTTTATATTAGTTAATATATATATACATTAAAAAATATTTAAAGTTAAGTTAAGTAAAGCTTCAGCATTTATTAAATATATAAAAAGAAATGTTCTATAATTATTATTATTTTTAAGTTTATTGTAGTAATATTAAGTAAATTTCTTTTTATTACATTTGAAAAAAAAATATATGATCAAAGTTTTAGAATCTATTTTATAATTACATGAATTTATCTTTATTAATAGTACTTGGAGAAATGTTTGTATTGATAAAATATCGATAGAAATGCGTAAAGTACTGTAATTCTTTAAAAATTCATATACGAATTATTGTAGGTTTTTTTTGTAAAAATATCTGATAATTATGAGTTTCAGTTATAATATGATTTTATCTGTAGATAATGATTGAATTTTCACAATCTGAAGTCGTAATGGCATTAATGACTGTAAGATATCAATTGTCAATCTTAAATTATTTAAAATACGTTCATTAAAGTTATGGTACGATAATAGTATTTATTAAATATTGGTACATATATAAAAAAGTATGACAGAATTAATAAATTATAAATAGCTATAAATTAACTCGTTAATATTCATTTTTATTTGTAAAAGAAACCATTAATACGAAATAATGAGTATATTACTTATTTTATTTAAATACATTTTTATTTATCGATACTGATTGTATGATTTTATGATAATATAGAAGTAATATAGTTATATTTTCTTAAATATTGATTAAATATGAAAATAATAATGAATAATTAAGATTAGCCTATGACGTATATTAGTAACTTTTTATTTATTTACGGTATTAATTAAACTAATATTAACATACACATTATTTTAATTAAGCTACGGTTTATTTTTTTTCATTGTTGACAAAAACATTAAAAAGACACCTTTTTAAAAATATAATTATTATTCAATTTTAAATATCAATGGACTTATTTTTTTGAAAATATATAAATTTATATTATTTTAATTATGTATGAATGTTAAAGATATTTCAATCATTAAAATTATTTATAGTTGTAAAATATATTTAACTGATATTATTTTTTATATTTTACATAAATAAATTTAATATATTGAGTATTAGATTTCTTAATTTACTTTGAAAATATCGATGATTAACTTGAAGTATATATTGAAATATTTTTGAGACTGAATGATATTCTTATCATTAAAGAACTTATTAAAACTTTATCAGGTAAAAAATTATTTATTAATTTAATTTATTTAGTTAAAATTTATTAAGATTATTATATATTCATTGATTTATTTATCCAAATTATTAAGCTTTTAAACTTGTATCAAAATAAAGATGCTATTCTAATATAATTTTAGGTGAAATTGCAATTCGTGTGTTTCGAGCATGTACAGAATTAGGTATTCGCTCAGTCGCTGTTTACTCTGAGCAAGATAAAATGCAGATGCATCGACAGAAGGCGGATGAAAGCTATATAGTTGGTCGTGGCTTGCCGCCCGTTCAGGCTTACCTAAATATTCCTGAGATAATTAGGGTAGCTAAGGAAAATAATGTTGACGCTATTCACCCAGGTTATGGTTTTCTATCTGAGAGGGCAGATTTTGCTCAGGCTATTATAGATGCTGGGATACGTTTTATTGGTCCAAAACCTGAAGTTGTCCAACAAATGGGAGATAAGGTCAATTTATCTATTTTTTATCAATTATTGATATTATAAATGCAAAACAGTAACAAAAATTCCATTCGTCATATAAATTAGAATTTTATTTTTCAATATTATTAATTTAATATTATCTCTTGGTTTATGCTGTCTTTTATCAATATTTAATAATTATATCAAATTTTAAATAAACTAAATTTTAAATGTTTTTTAGGATAACTTAAACAATAATAAAAACTTTTTTATTGTAACATATCATTTAGATTTTTAAACTGAAATTACCGAAGAAATATGTGTTTAAAATTTGTTATGAATATATGTAAAAAAAAATTGTACAATTAATACTCAATTAAGATTAAAGTTTCTATATATGTATTTAATGTTGAATAAATTAATTTTATTTTTCTTTTAATAATAAATTATTTGAATAAAAAATTTTCTAATTCTTTTAATATTTTGTAGTCTTATTTAAACTAAATGTATTATTATTAAATAGTTACATTGTTTGGTATAGGTTGCAGCAAGAAAAGCTGCAATCAATGCTGGCGTTCCTATCGTTCCTGGTACAGATGGTCCTGTCACAACTTCGAATGAAGCAATGGAGTTTTGTACCAAATACGGACTGCCGGTTATATTTAAAGCGGCTTACGGTGGTGGCGGACGAGGTAAAATTTAGCATTTTAAAATTATAGTAAAATAAAATTATAAAATTCATTTTTATTATTTAAAAAAAATAACAATGTTTTTTATCAATAATAATTTTTAGGTATGAGGGTTGTTAAACGAATGGATGAAGTACGTGAAATGTTTGATCGTGCTTCTTCAGAAGCAAAAGCTGCTTTTGGTAATGGTGCTATGTTCATTGAGAAATTCATTGAAAGGCCACGTCATATTGAAGTTCAATTACTTGGTGATCATGCAGGGAATGTGATACATCTTTATGAACGCGATTGCTCTGTTCAGCGACGACATCAAAAGGTATACGATACTTTATTTAAATTTGAATTTAACGAATGGTAAAAATAGATGTTGAATTTAAACATATATTAAGTATAATATATTACATAAATAAATATGAAATATTAATATATTTAAAGAATATTCAGAAATCTATGTCCGTATTTTAAGTTATTATAGTGGTCAAAATGCTTACTTTTCTAAAATGTACATGATAATATAATCTATCTATAATTGAAAAATTTATGAAATTTATATTTAAATTTATGTTATAAAATTGTATTTTATATCAGCTTTTTAATTAAAGTGTGAATTTTTACAGAAGCTAAAGTATAAAGTAAAAATTACGTTTGATCTATCGTTTAAAATAATTTCAAACTATTTTCTTTATTTTTGACTTAATTTTAAGTGATATTGTTTCCAAATGGAAATAGTTACAGAAAATAATCATTTTTAAAATACATTTAAAAATCAAAATGCGAATAACAACAGAAAAAACTTGTTTTATTTAATATATTTTTTTATAATCAAAATTGTATTTATTAAAGGTTGTTGAAATAGCTCCAGCACCAAATTTAGATCGAAAGGTTCGAAATAAAATGACAGAGTATGCTGTAAAATTAGCTAAATATGTTGGTTATGCTAATGCTGGAACAGTAGAGTTTTTAGCCGATGAAACCGGTAATTTTTATTTTATCGAAGTAAATGCTAGATTGCAGGTAGAACATACAGTCACGGAAGAAATTACTGGGTAGGCTATGTTTATTAATTTTAATATTATCTTTTTGTAATTAGATAAGCATATATCATTTTTTTATTGGTGCATAGTATCGACTTGGTCCAATCGCAGATACGAGTTGCAGAAGGTATAACTTTACCTGAACTGAATATGACACAAGATAAAATAATACCTCAAGGATTTGCCATTCAATGTCGAGTTACTACTGAAGATCCTGCCAAAAATTTTCAACCTGATACTGGAAGAATAGAAGTATTCCGTTCAGGTGAAGGTATGGGTATTCGTTTGGATGGAGCTTCAGCATTTGGTGGTGCCATTATATCGCCTTATTATGATTCTCTTCTCGTTAAGGTAACTTTTTATTATTTTAGAAATTATTTTCCGGTATAGAAAAACTGTAGTTATATTTTTATTCTTCTGATATATACAAATTTTAAAATATATTCATCGCATAGTTTGCAAAATATAAATTCAAATTAATATTACTTAAATATATATGAAGTTTAATAAATATATTACAAGTTACGTTTACTTCTTACTTAACTTCTGGCCACGAAATTGTCCTTCCATAGAAATTTTTTATAAAAATGTATTCATATATCAATTAAAGTCAAAACTATTTAAAAGTGCAATTATAAATTTATAAAAATAATAATATATGTTAATAGGTTATTGCTCATGCTGGTGATCTTCAATCATCTTGCGCAAAAATGAATCGTGCTCTCCGTGAATTCCGAGTTCGTGGTGTTAAAACGAACATTCCATTCTTACTAAATGTCTTGGAGAATCAGAAGTTCTTAAATGGTAATGTTGATACATACTTCATCGATGAGAATCCACAACTCTTCCAATTTCAACCAAGCCAGAATCGGGCTCAAAAGCTTCTAAACTACATTGGTAGTGTCCTTGTGAATGGGCCTAGTACACCTCTTGCGACATCTCTTAAATCTGCTGAAATCCACCCGAATGTTCCTCAAATAGCTATAGGTAAGCTAGATGTTGTATGATATTTTTATTTGCTCTTTGATAATCTACATTTTAGATGATTTAAATATTTATTTCTCAAATAGTTAACAGTTTCGAATTATTTATACGTGTTGTATAATACAATAAGTTTGTTAATCATAATATATTTCTAAGTTTTTATTTATTATCTATTATTATTATTATATAAATTAACAGAATCTGTACTAAAATAATTAAGTTATAAATGATTAAATACATATAATTACTCTAAATTTTAAAGAGCGAGATCCCGTTTTTATTAATACAAGGTTATATTCTTTATAAGAATAACCTTTTTTTTAAATAAAAATATTAATTTCAATTAAAAGCGGGTATCAGTAATAATACGTTTCATAAGTCAAATATTTTTAATGACGTATGTTATTATATAAATCAATCAGAAATCATGATATTAATGATATAAAATAGAAATATATGAATCGATCATGTTTATAAAATATTTTATGTATATTATTAAGAAATACCGATATTAATGTATAAAAAATATGTAAATATTGTTAACAATTAATTTACTGCTTATTAAAAAGTTTAATTTTCATCCACGTAAGATTATTTATGTATACATTATTATCTTGTATACATAAATAAGATGTGCTAGTTTTTTAAATAAAGATGAAACTTCTTTATTATAAATGTATTTCATTCTAAAGATTTTAAGCAATGGTACAACCATTTTATTATATATTTTTCTATTTGAATCGAACCAAATATCCTATATTAACTGTATATGTATTGATTACAATTATATTCATAATTACATATAATATTTTCAACACTTAATTTTGATGTCATTAAAAAATTCATAAACAAATTTTTAACCAAATAATACAATTTAAAAATATATTTAATCATAACAAATTACTTATAATGAATTTTATAAAAGTAATTTACATTGATAATAATTAGCTATTACTAAATGATTAAAATAATTAAAACAAACATGCTATTGACATGCTTAATAATAATTAAAAAATTTATTAAAAATTTATCGTTGTAACATGAGTCATATGTCCATACTTATTAAACGTCTACAATGAAAGTAAAATATAAATACAATATTCATCAAAAAAATTATTTAAGTAATCATAATAAAACATTTTATTTGAAATTTTACTCAAATAAAACTAATATTAAGAAAAGGTTTTTCAAAAATATGTATATATAAATTTTCATACGCACTTTAACAATATATTATCATTCGATGCAATGAAACTTGCGGTTATACATTCTTCGCATGCTTTTATTGTTTTGTTTGACAATTTTTTTTAGACTATGCTAAGCTTGCAGCAGCCGAGGAGTCGGATCCAGATATACCAGGTATGTCTAAACTATATTTTAGCCTTTTCAAACATGAGCTTTTTTAGAAATATACTAACTATATCCTTCATGCGATGATTTATTGATTCTATAATCGTTTATGTTTTGAATGAAATAAATGTATGAATAAAGCAAATTGATATATTTGTAATACGTGCAAATGGTTATGATAATATGAAGTAAAACATTGAATATAAAATTAGAATGGAGCATATTCAAGTGATCGAAGATCTTTGTTCACAGATATACAGACTCCTCCAAAGGGGTTGCGACAAATTTTAACAGACAAGGGCCCAGAAGCTTTTGCAAAAGCTGTTCGCGAGCATAAAGGTCTACTACTCATGGACACAACATTTCGTGATGCTCACCAATCACTTCTAGCAACGCGCGTTCGCTCTCATGATCTTCTGCTCATTTCGCCTTTCGTCGCTCATAAGTTTAATAACTTGTATGCATTGGAGAACTGGGGTGGTGCTACATTTGATGTCGCCCTACGTTTCCTTCACGAGTGCCCATGGGAACGACTTGAGAACATGCGTAAAGTCATACCGAATATTCCCTTCCAGATGTTGCTGCGAGGTGCTAATGCTGTCGGATATACCAATTATCCGGATAATGTAGTCTTCAAATTCTGTGAGCTAGCTGTACAAACAGGAATGGACATTTTCCGAGTTTTCGATTCACTTAATTATATGCCAAATTTAATTCTTGGTAAAAATTATTTATATCTTTTTATTTGACTTATTTAATTTATTTTCACAATATTTTGTTCATTTGTAAGATTTATCGCTAAACCTATATTATAACTTACTTTACTATTGATTAATTAAAATTTATTATTATTTTAACTTTTATTATGAATAAGAAAAAATTCATTTCGACTGGTTTTATACTTTTTATTTGTATTATATTTACAAAAAATTAAAAATATCGAAGAAAAATTGTTGAATATACCTATTAAATAATATCTTTTTTTATTATTTCGAAAGCATTTTCAGATTAGCATTTCGTTATTTAAAATTAGAAATTAGTTTATATAACTTGAATTATCAATTATAATGAAGACATCTATAATTGAAATTATTAGAAATATATTACTAGGAATACTAATTAATTTTTGAATAAATATTATTTACCAATAGAAGTTTTTACAAAAATGTTAAATATTTCAGAAGTTCTGTTGAATTTCTGTTAATGTTGACAATAAATAATAATATTTATTTTTCGATTATAAAATAAAAATAAATTATTATCTTGTAACATTATAAAATCAAAATAATATAAGGAATTTATATATTCTTCAGAAATATATCAATTATAAGTAAGTTTAATAAATTGTAATATATACATAGGCATATTAAAAATATTAAAAAGTAAAATCTAGATAATAATATATAGAAAGTAATAAATAATGAATATAAAATTATATCGACTTTATTTTTAGTAAAATAACGTTCTCTTGTTCATTAATTTATTTATTGGAGAGAAAAATTATAAAATATATTAAAAATTTACACACAGTATTTTTCATGATATCAATTTTATTAACAGTTAGTATTTTAAATTAGAGAGTTGTAAAGTTTTAAAAATGATCAAAAAAAAAAACAACTTAATAATATGTTTATAGGAATGGAAGCGGCGGGTAAAGCAGGTGGAGTTATTGAAGCCGCGATATCGTATACAGGCGATGTGAGTGATCCATCTCGTACAAAGTACGATTTAAAGTACTACGTTGGCCTAGCAGATGAGCTTGTGAAAGCAGGTACGCATGTCTTATCAATCAAAGATATGGCTGGACTACTAAAACCCAGAGCTGCAAACCTGCTGGTGGATGCTATTAGACAGAAGCAGCCAAACGTACCAATTCACATTCATACGCACGATACTTCAGGATCCGGTGTTGCTTCAATGCTAGCTTGTGCTGAAGCCGGTGCAGATGTTGTTGATGTAGCTGTTGACAGTATGTCTGGAATGACCAGTCAACCATCAATGGGAGCAATTGTAGCTTCTCTTCAAGGTGCACATATTTTTAATGATTCCGCTGATTTTATAAATTGATCTTACATTATACCAAATTTAAATTATTGTAAATTAAAAAATATTAATAATCTAAAACTAATTTATGATTATTTAAAAGTTACTATTTATCTTGAAATTATTTTAATGTTAGGACCAATATAAATTTTTGAATAATTTTAAAAAAAATGAAATTAATTATTCAAAATCTAAGTTCACTTTATATCTAAAAGACTATTTAAATTTTTATTCATCATATCTATAAATATTAAATTATTGATTTCAAAAATATATTTTCTTCGTGTTTTGTAAATTTCAAGTTAGTATCTCGTGATAAAAAATGAAGTATTATGTATTAAAATAACTTTTATTTTCGATTATTGATGAGTCAATGATAATAATAATACAAAAATAATTTTATCTTTTTCTAAAATAGTGTATAAAAATTAGATTATATATTACAGGTTCAGCGCAAGATACTGGCTTCAATTTAAAGGATGTTTCAGAATATTCAGCTTATTGGGAACAAACTCGAACGTTATACGCACCATTTGAATGTACAACAACAATGAAATCTGGAAACGCAGATGTCTACATAAATGAAATTCCAGGAGGACAATACACGAATCTTCAGTTTCAGGCTTACTCGCTTGGCCTCGGGGAATTCTTCGAAGATGTTAAAAAAGCTTATAGAGAAGCTAATCTTCTTCTAGGTGATATTATTAAAGTTACACCCAGTTCGAAAGTTGTGGGAGATTTTGCTCAATTTATGGTTCAGAATAAACTTAAACCAGAAGATATACTCGATAAGGCTGAAGAACTTTCCTTCCCAAAATCGGTGGTAGAATTCCTTCAAGGTGCTATTGGCGAACCGTATCAAGGATTTCCCGAACCTCTTCGGTATATTTATTAATTTTAATAAATCAGTTAATTAATAAATTAGCTCTAAAGAAACAGTTTACTTTTTTTGTATAGATCTAAAGTTTTAAAAGATATGCCACGTATTAAAGGAAGACCAGGTGAAAGCTTGGATCCACTAGATTTTGGTGTTTTAAAAACTCGTCTACAAGAAACTCATCCAAGTATCAGCGATAAAGATGTTATGTCTGCAGCACTTTATCCGGAAGTAACAGAAGATTACCTTAACTTCCACGAAACTTACGGACCAGTCGACAAATTAGATACAAGAATTTTCTTGACTGGGCCAAAAGTTGGCGAGGAATTTGAAGTTACGATTGAAAAGGGTAAAACTTTAGGTATTAAAACGTTAGCAATGGCCGAAGATCTTACGTCAAATGGAGAACGTGAAGTATTTTTTGAAATGAACGGACAATTGCGATCAGTTTTTATTAAGGACAAAGAAGCTGTTAAGGTAAAACTATAAAACTGTTTAAAAAAGTGTAGTTCAAATACACTCTGTTAAATTGAAAATAATATTACATTAATTTTAAACGAATATATAAAAAAGTCGAATGCATAATATTTGTGGTTGTTTATGTTACAGGAATTACATATTCACCCAAAAGCATCAAAGACTGACAAAAATGAGATTGGAGCCCCTATGCCTGGTACTGTTATCGATATACGTGTTAAAGTTGGTGATAGTGTAGAGAAGGGTGCTGCTTTAATTGTACTTTCAGCGATGAAGATGGAAATGGTTGTACAAGCGCCGCGGGCCGGCAAAATAAAGACCCTCAATATTATACAAGGAATGAAGCTTGAAGGTGATGACCTTCTACTTTCCATTGAATAAACTAGGCTGTAATGCCTTTACCAACGCATATTTTTATATTCGATAAAATAAGATATAAGTAATAAGAAATAATAGCTTATAAATTAAGTGAAATACTAAGAATAATAGCCAAAAAACCCCGATTATTATTAATTTGAAAATTCAATTAATATATTTCGATTTAAAAGATATATATGATAGTATACTCATACTATCATTGTTAGATCAACTAAAATTATAATCAAAGTTGTTCGGAATATTACCAATGCATACATATTTTTCAAATAATATCAGATTTAGACTAATTATAGTAAAAATTAGTTAAATATTTGCATTACTACTAATATAATATTAATTTGATACTGTTAACGTTATTAAATCTATACTAAAATATGTTTGCTGCGATAGTTGATTTTTAAATAATATAAAAACAGTTTTATAATTGAACTGAAAATAAAAATATTTCACTAAACTGTTCTCTGGAAGAAAGTAATTGAGATATTTAAAACATATTTTTTATTTGCAAATAAATAAATACATAATTGTATATATCGAATCAGAAAAAATAAATGTAAATTAATTAAAAAATTGATATCCTATTATAAATACATATTTTTATCAATATAATATATTAATAAATTTTTTTGAAACAAAATAAGATAATTCTATAAAAAACATCATGATTTTTAAAAAATACATCAGTCTTATCTTTTTAAATAACTTTTATGCAATTCTTTTACAATTTTATTGTCAGAGTAAACAACAGTTTCAGTTTTTAGTCATTAAAATGTATCGATTACATATAATATACACATGATAACATTTTTTTATTTTTATAATTTTTATCATTTCAATATGTTAAATAATATTAATATTATTTAATAATAACATGAAAAGATATTTTATATAATGAATCATCACATTTTATTTTCATAAAAAAATTATTTACATTAAATTTAATTAACTTATCAAATCAATTTTGGAAAAAATGCCCAAAGAATTACATTTATATAAATTTAGTTATAAATAATTTAATAACTACGAATTAAATATATTAAATATATAAAATCATAAATGTATCAATTATTATTAATATTTTAATGGGATTAAATAAATATTTTTTAATTGTACTTTCGAAAAAATTCAACGATTTCTGAAAGATGTAATAGCATAAATGTTATTACATAGTTATACAAAAAATTATGAATATAACATAAATACAACATATAATTAAATTTGCTTGAACTATAATATTTTCTAAGTCAAAGAAAAACTAATTCGAAAAATTTATTTTATAAAAAGTGATTATTTATATTGATTTATAAATTAGAGTCTAAATAATCATTTATATAATAAATAAATACACTGTAATTTATGGAATAAAAAATAATATTCTTATAACATTTTTCTTATAAAATGAAAAGATGTTATTTTTAGGTAATTGTTATTATTATAAATTTAGAATGCAAAAAATGTAATTACTCATACTGATGAATTATACGTAACTATGGGTTTACAAAAATATGAATATACTATAAGTTAGAGAATTAAAAGATTTATTTATAAATCAAAATGTATAAAAAATTTTATTGTTAAATTATTTCTTAAATGATTTTAAAAAGATACAATGTATTTCTGTCTACAATATTTGTTACTGAATAATACTAAAATATTGTATGTATAATAAACATAGATAGATACTTTTTTATTTTTATTATAAATATAAATTATATCACTTATAAAAAGTTGAACTTTAAAAAATTTAAATAAATGTTACTTTATTTAAACAATCGATGTAATAATGTTATCTTATGCAAAATTTTATAATAAATCACTTGTTACAGTTATTATATCTAAAAATATTTATTTGCTTTAATAGATTCCAAAGAATTTATATAGTATATTTGATATATTGAAATTAATATAAAAACTTGCAGTAAATTGAATTCTTCAAACTTTTTTTACAGATTTTTATTGCACATGTAATAATAATTTTATTAATTTTCATATAAAGATCTGTATAAGTAGATATATTTTAATTTTTTGATACAATTGATTTAGTATAAGATATACATATATAAAATTAGCTAAATAATTAATTATAATTTATGGTAATATAATTAATTTTTGTAATTAATAAATTTAATATATAAATTAAAAAAATTAACTTGATCATTTTTTTTTATAAATACTTGTTATATAGATACAAGTAATTAAGTTAAATTATTAATTAAACAATATATTTAATATTTTTTCTAACCTATCATAAGCAACATTGTAAATACATTATATTAATTGTAAAAAGTTAATGATAGTTACTAATAATTGAAATTCAAAAGATTAAAATTAATTATTAAGTTTTATGTCTAAATTGAAGTTTTTTATAAGTTAATAAAAATATAAAAATTATTATATATATTGATTTTTACATATTTTGACAATAATTTTAATAATTATTTTTTACTTTTATTAATATTTTTTAAAAATTAAAGACAACATATACATTGTTAAAATAGTTTTTCTCTAATGTGTGTAATTATACAATAAATGCGATAATTTATATGAGTTTAACATTGTCTTTTATTTGACGAATCTGTGGATGTAATTAACAATAAATTTTGATAAGAAACATAATAATTTATTATTTTATTTTACCTGTACAGAAGCTTATATTTTTTCCCGATTCCTTGGAAAAAGAAATTATTAGAAAAAAAAAAATAAAGTATTTTCTATAGATGGAAATTATTTTTACAAAATGATACTATCAAAGAGCAAAATTATTATAAATATGTAGAATAACTAACACGATGATTTATTTTCAATCATTTTATGATTTTATACATACTTTTTTATACGAGTTTTAACATATACTATAAAGCAAGTATTTATTTCTCTTGATAATTGTACAAAAGTTTAATATAATTTGAATATAAATTTATTAATAACTTAAAATTAATACAACAATCACATTCTTGACAACCAAGATCTGCTAAGTAAATGGCAGATTGCAAAATGCGAATAATTCATGTAATAAAAAATATTTTTAATTCCATATTTTTATTAATATTGTAATTTCACACTGAATCATTTAGTAATAAAATTCGTAAGATTTTTATCTGTCTGTTTCTAACCACTATTCTCATCCTTAGATAAATATAATTTTTTGCTTTTCAGTAAAAATATTATTCAAACAGTATTCAAACGAGTATGGCTTGTTTTTCTGTATGGCTAATTGAAACAATAAAGTTGATAATGAATTTATATGTATAGAAGATAACAAGGTACATATGCACTTTTCTATTGATTACACCGGCCTTTTTAACATTATGAAAAAGATATACTCAAGTTTGTATTGCTATAAAAAAATTTATATTTTTATTTTAGTTAATTTTTCTATTAATTAATTTTCTATCATCGTGTATTTTGAATTAACACGTAATTTATATGTTTAGAAATTGTTTTAAAATATTTAACTTCCATCATAATTTGTATGAATTTAAGGATTTATAGAAATATGTATGAAATTAACTCAAATTTATTGAGTTCTCGAAGAAAGAAATTAATTAATAAAAAATGTTTAGTTTATGTATTTTAATTAAAGTATGTTTGAATTTAAAATAATTTTTGTTTCAAATAATTCCACTAACTTCCTTAATTTATGGTTATATCCTGATTAGAGATTCGTTAAAGGTTTTGCTTCAATAAAATGTTTAAAATTTTAAGGTTTTATAATAATAAATAAATTTATATAAAATCAAAATAAATTATTTGTTGCTTAATCAAGAAATATGGTATCTAATAATAAAAATATTCATTTGAGTAAAAATACTTTTTGTATTAAGAATATAATAATAATAAAAATTAATAAAATTCGTGAGATAAAGTAAAATAAAGTAAAATAAAGTATAATTAAGGAAAATAAAGGAAAATAAAATAAAATAAAGAAAAATAAAGGAAAATAAAGTAAAATAAAGTATAATTAAGGAAAATAAAGGAAAATAAAATAAAATAAAGAAAAATAAAGGAAAATAAAGTAAAAAAAAGTAAAATAAAGGAAAATAAAGGAAAATAAAGCAAAACAAAGGAAAATAAAGCAAAATAAAGCAAAATAAAGCAAAAATTATACATATATAAATACAAAAAACTTTTTTCGATATATATATATTGATTTTAAATTTTATTTTATGTAAGAGAATTTTCATACTATAACTAGATATATTTCTTATATCAATGGAAATAGTTTGGATGGATCTAATATAATAAATTATTAGCGATTAAAAATAATTTTCATGTATTTAAAAGTATACCTTTTTAATGAAGTTAGAACATTTGTTATTTTCCTACGATTGTAACTTTTAGAATATAAATGTATTCAAACCTTTTTTATACATTTTCTAAATTTAAAAGTACACATTTATGGAATTGTTTCACTTTAATTTCATACGTAAAACTTTTAAAATAATCATTATCTTACTCTGTTAAAATTTTGCATTTGCGTATTAGAATGAGGTACCTTATTGATAATATTAAAGACGAAACGACGTGTATTCTTGTAGTACTTGAAATTGAATTTCCATAATTTATTTATTCGATCTTTTCAACATTTTTGATAATTACTTTTTAATATTTATGATATCTGTTCCTAATATTATCTTATTTCTATAATACGATAAACCTTTCATATTGTTCTTGTAAAATTATGTTTATTTAAGAAATCAGTCTAAAAGTCTAAATTTATTTTAGAAATTTAGTCTAATTTTTGTAATGAAATATATAAACATTCAAGAATATTTATATTTTTAAGTAATAATATGTTAAAACTTTTCAAAAATATTTAATAAATATTTATTAAATATGCTTAATATATATAAAGAACGATCAAATTTCGTTAAATATTTTACCCAGTTGCTTTCAAAAACTTAAAATGATATTTCGAATGAAATTAAATTATATGTTTACATAAAATTGATTCTATAAATAAAAATTAATATGAAGTAGAAATTTCATTATTTTTGTTCGTCGAACTTTTATAATTAAAAATATTAAATATTATAAAGCTTCAAACTGAATATAAAAATTTGATAATATACTTAACACATGCTTTAAATAACAAAACATAATTTTACTCAAGGATTTAAATTCAATATGTCATTAATTAAACTTATCTATAAAATTTAAAATATATATAGTCTTAAGTAATAATTAAAAAATTAAATAATATTTTTAGGATATCAACCTTGAAAAAATGTGAATTAAGTAAACAAAAAAGGAGGCTAATGATATTTAAAACCAGAGCTTGTGCAGGAGGTTCTGCTCTTCTATAGTTATTTACAGTCAGAGATGGAAATCCTTTTCTTAGCAGCATTTGATTTCTTTAGCAAAGCTAATGAGAAATAATTGTGACAAAAGGTTTTTCTTTTTTTTGTGGTAATTGAAAGAGTAGTTCGAAAGAGTAGCTTCGGTGTGTTTCTTAACGTAATCACGTCAGAGAAGATCTTCAAAAAACTACTCCAAAAATGTTTGAAAAGGGTAAAAAAGATAAAAAAGATTTCATGAATAGTTTGGATTTATCATCGAAGGTTACAGACTAGAGACATCAAAGCAAAAGTTATGTTCAAAGTCATACGGCGGAAAGAAGCAGGGAATAGAAAAATGAAGTTCTTATAACTAATACTCATAATACCTACATATGCATGGCTATATATGAAAAGAAAGAGATCTAGTTTATCTACAGATTATTTGAATATATTTCAGATAGCCGACTAGGTTTAAGTGATATAATAAACTAATAGGCAGATTAGTAATGAAGTGGGAAACGATGATTGAGAACGAAGAGAGATCAAATACTGGAGATTAATAGTTATTGACAAGCAATGGGTAATCAACGATGGAATAGAGAATTTATAGTTTATTAAGACATTTGAATGAATATCTCCTGAAACTAAAATAATATATGTTGTAATGATATTTAGAATAATGACTTAGAAATTGAGTAATTTTATTCTAAAAATAATAGTTGATAAAAATGTTCGGAGAACTCAGTATATAGCTAAGACTGTATTTTTAGTAGAGTTGATATCATGGTACCATGTAAACTTCTTATCAACTCTCAAGTGCTCAATCAAATAACTCTAAAAAATATAGTGGGTACAAGTTTTTAAGTTTAGTCTTTTACGCTTCTAGGTTTGAAGGGAAACGAAACAAAATATAATATTAAAAAGAAAAAATATTTAAGTGTATATATATTCTGTTATAAAAAACAGAATTAAGAAGTAAAATATTTAATTTCTTATTAAATTTACCTTGATATTTTATAAAATTAGTGGAACTTTTTCTAGAATTTATAATGATTACCTGTAATATTATTGAATTTTAAATCTTGTTTATTTGTTTTTTGATTTTTTTGAAATTTTTCTTCGACTAGTTTATTTTTTTTGTTTTATCAATCTTGATCAGCTTAATTAAACATTATTCAAAAAGGATGTTATTTAATATATTATTAAATTTTATTGTTAAAGGATGACCTCAATCATTCTTTTACCGATTTTGATTATTTTTAGTCTTTTCACTTTTTTTGTTATTTACTATATTTATATATTCCATGTAATAAAATCCACTTATCATTAAATGAACAAAAGTGTATAATATAGTTCATAAAGAGTTTTTAAATATTTATATAAGTTTTGGTATTGCACAGTACTTACAAAATTTTTAATTTAATATAAAATTATAGGATTATTTTGAAGAATGTTATATCATATTTCTTATAAATTACTATAAATAATTAATAAAATGAATGCAAAAATTTGTTATTGATACAATTTTTATTACACACACGCACGCACGCAAATTATTTTCATATAATTCTATAACAATCTGATCTATGGAATATAAATTGACTATATAATTGTATAAAAAAATCGAAATTTTCATACATTGAAATTACAATAAAAAATGTTCTAATCCAGAAATAAACTAAAATGTAATTTCGAAAATAAATAAAATTTGATAAATTATAATTAAATTTGAAATAGATTAATATTTTACATTATTATTCAAATTAATTCTACTATAAATTAAAACTAGGCACTAAAGTTTTTAGAGCAAAGAATGAACTATTTCTATAACTAATATCGATTCAAATTATTAATAATTTTACTAATTAAATATATTCATTTTCATAATTTTTAAATAATTTAAAATTATAAAAATACTTATATTCATGATCTTCACTCAATTTATCAATTACTAAATGATAATTTATTGTTTCAGAATTGTCAACAGATTGTAAATGTGATATTTTTTTCTTCTAACAATTTTTTTACTGACTTCATTCATTTTTTTAAAACGCACATAAATGTATTTATTTTATTAAATATAAATTAAAATGTAATTCATTGACATGTAATTATAAATATAAAAACTGAAGGATTAATGATTAGCATTAAATTATTTTTTAAATCTTTTCCTCTTTGTTGCAATTATTTTTTAACCACAAATTTTAATATTAAAAACTAAAGAAAATTATCACAAGAGAATTTGTGATTGAATTTTAACAATATAATATATATTAAATTTATATTTTAAGTAATAAAATAGTTTATAATAAAATTATTAATAATTAATAATAAAATTAATAGGTGATAAATAGCAGTAAGATGTTTGATTTACATGTTTAAAATCATAAATTTATTTGAAATTTGATGAGTACCAATCAAATGTCGAAAATACTTTTCTAATCAAATAATAATTCTTTTATTTTTATAATAAATGCAGTTTATAAACTACTTAGTATAATAAAAAACATTAATTAAATATATACCTGTTTTATATATATTAATTTTAAAGATTTGCTTAAGGTATTTTTTATAAATATCATTTTAAAGAATAGATGAGTGTTTATTTTAATGAAGTATTTATACAAATATTTCATGTAAATTTAAATTGTAAATAAAATGTAATAATAATTCAATTAAATAATTGACGATAATAGAAATTATATTTATATAATTAAAATAGAATTAAAATAATAATTTTAAATACATATTCATATTTCAAATATTTTGTTAAAAAAATAATTAAAAATGTGAAGGGATTAGATAAAATATTCAAAAAAGAATAGATTTTTTTTATATTTTTTTTTGGAAAAAATAATTTTTAGATTACAATTTAATTCTATTATTAACGATAAAAATTTTATTTTATTTTTGTATTATAAAAATATATTTTTTAAACGTTATAAATATCTTAATAAATGTCAATTAAAAATACTAGTCAAACATAAAAAACATCCAAATAACATTTAAATAAAAATGTCTTATTTATTGTAATAACTTTAAATGTGTTACAACAATAATAACATTTTAAACGTAAATCATGTAACAGTTAGAAAATATTATCGTATTGGTAGGATTAATAACTGTTTTAAAGTTAATAGGAATAGGAATAACAAAGATATTTTTTTTTGTAACATTTTGCATTTTTATTGCGTAATTTTTTATAGGAATTTTTTAAATTGAAATGTCAAAAATTTTAGTTTTGATATATTTGTTATTAAAAAATACTAATTTATAAATTATTTAACATAATATAATAGATCTCTGATATATTCCATACTCTTCAATTTAATGCATATTTTGTTCTTTGAATTTAATTTAAACCTTTTGTTTATTTATTATATAAAATACAGTAAGTTCGGACAAAATTACTATAATAAATATAAAACGGTAAAATGTTTGTACGTCCAAAAAAGGCTTATAAAAATTTTTACACCAGTAAATGTGCTACATATACTTGCACCATTAAGACATTTTAATTTTTTTGTAATAAAATATGTAAAATTGTAATATAAATAAAATAATAAACTTAATCTTTTACACATGTTTAAAAACAATACAGAATAAAAAAAACTTTAAAATTTTGATGAAAATGCAAATATTAGTTCTAATTATTTATATAATAGGATTTTATCAGTAATTGGAAATTCAATGACTAACTCATCCAAATCCAAAAGTAATGTTTAAACTTAATTTAATTATTCATATTGGGATTTTTAAATTTTAATATTATTATTTAATAATAATAACACTACCAATCTGATAAACATTAATAATTATAATTGTAATAATATAATAATATAATAATAATGATAATCACTTATAAATGTTACTATTAAATATATCATCAAAAAATATCTACTTATGTCTGTTTGATATTTTCCATCAATTCTATGTTGTTCTTTAAGTTTATGTTATATCTATTTTTCTTTAATTATATGTATGTATCCTTCAACTTGTTATTTTATATTACATATTTTCATTAGAAAATTTATTTATGTATTATAAATTTAATCTACATATTTAAAATATGAAATCAAGATAAATTTTGTTGTTTTAATGAAAATTATTTAATAAAAAATAATTTTCTTTAAAAACAGTGTTATAATTTTAAATTTTTAATGTGATCTGTATTTTACAATATTGAATTTGCACAAGTTTCACAATCATAGTTTTGATCTTATTTGATACCGACTTAAGACCTTAAGAATTTACATCAAGATTTGAATTTTAAAGGTAGTGCTTAATAACTTAAAGAATAGTTTAAGAAATTGTAGACCCAAAATAATTATTTAAGATGTTACATTTATGTTATTAAATTAATTTAAGGCCTCAAATATAAAGTATAGTTTGATTTCATTATCATATTTTCAAAATTTTTTTTAAATCATTCATGCCTTTTCATTCTCTCAATTTTTCACTTCAACTCTTCATATTATTTTCTGTTACTAATTAACGTTAATTATAAACGTTACAAAGAAATATCATTACAACTATCGTAAGTTTCGATACAAATACATATCAATAAAGGCCACAAGTGTTTTATTAAAATATAAAATAACTAATCATAAAGTTAGAGTAATTATGAAAATATTATCCTCTTATTTTTTCATTCTTCAAATAATATAATTTTTTATCTAATTACATTTGATATTATCTAAAACATAAAATTTTAAATAATTGATTTTTCAAAATTTATCAAGATTTTTAAATTAGAGTATATTTCTTCTTATATTTATAAGTATGGAAGAAATTGCATAGTTTGTAAGGCTTAAGAAATTGCATAAGAGCTTTAATGGAAGTAATTGTCTAATGAATTATAAATTTGGACGCAATTCAGTACTTAATACTGAAAATAAATAGGCACTTCCATTTGTTTTTTTAAAGATTGTATACTGGCTATAGTTAAGGTTTAGAATCACGTAAAGTTTAGTAAATAATACTAATTGCACATTACTGCTTAAGCAATTTTAATGTATTTCAAGCTTTTTAACAAGTTCTTAAGCATTTAAATATGATTTGATGGCAATTATTAAAAAAACCAATGTTAATACAGATTCAAAACGAAAAATATTTTTAACAATGGCAATTTTTATCTGCTTTCAACTAGCTCAAGAATCACCAAAGCAGTCATTATTTGTTAGGAGTCTTAAACAATTATTCAAAATACGTCCAGATTTCAACAGTAGCCCCGATTAAAATAGGCGTACAATAAGTATTCCATAGTATTGAAATATTTAAATTATTTTTGTAATATTTATCTTGGGTCAAATTCTTCTTAGATACTTGAAATAAAAGTTCAAAAGCTTCTAAGCTCGAATGTGAACGCTGCACTTGCAGCATGCATGGTGAATCGCCAACAAAGGACTTAAAAAGTTATAAAAAATCAACATCAGAGATTGAAGAAACTTCACGAGATTTTTTCATTTTTTACATGTTCTCAAATTGATCGACGCGACGCTTAGTGTTGCCTTTACGAATCTCACGTAATGTCTTATATTTGTCACGACCCTGACGAACGTTCTCTCTGTGAATTTTATCCATGACCGTTTCCTTTGTTTCATCACGTGACTGTGCTAAATCCTGCTTTAGCGCCTGTAAATAAAATAAGTTAATTTAATTATATTGTTTAAATTATTTTAGTAATAATTTATAAGTTGATTTTAAATCAAAGATTTTAGTCATAAAAATAATTCTCAACTTTAAAATTAACATGCATTTTTATTTCTTATAATTAGTAAGTTAAATTGTAAAAAAAATGATTATTTGTCACTTACTTTCAATTGATCATGAAGACGTTCATTTCTTTCAGCTAGAGTTCGTCTTTCTTCAATAGGATCAATAATAGATTCATCAGTAATAAGTTCTTTAGTCACATCTCCATGCGGTATTTCATCTTCACCATCATCACCATCTTCTTCATTTTCTTCAACATGATGATGATGTGGTGTTGTATTAGCTTGATACTCTCTCTCAGATTCTTCTTGTTGGAGTCTAATGAAAACATAATGATTATTATAATAATTTTATAAAATTATATTTAACATAATAATAATCTTTATTATAAAATTATTATATTTGCCTGTCAGCTTCAACTATTTTTTGTAACATTCTGGCTTCAGCATCTTTTGCCTCGACCTCTGACTGGATGCGCTGTACTTCTTCTTGCTTATTACGAATTTCTGCTTCAAGTTTTGCTCTTTCAGCAGCCTCCATTTCATGAGAGCGTTCCAACTTTTCCATCATTGCTGTCAGTTCCTAAACAGATTTACTGTTAATTAATATTCTTAATTTTTTTTTTCATTTGATAAATTAATCATGATACATAAGCTATTACGAAATAAAAATATTGAAATTGAAATATAAACTTACTGTCTGCCTATTTTCAAGTTCTTCTTTGGCAGCACGTAATTGTTTTAATTGCTCTTCAAGACGTCTAATCATTTCTTGAGCTACATTTAATTCTGCATCTCTCCTTTCTATTTGTTCAGCCATAGTACGAAGTCTTTCTTCAAATTCTTGTTGTTTTTTTTCAGCACGTTCTCTTGCTGCAATCTCTAATTGAAGCTTTTCCCGCTGTTTTTCGCGAGCTTGTTTCTCTTCCTTTGCTTGAGCCTTAGAAATTTAAAAATATTTTTTCATTTAATATATTAAAAATCTTTAATTAGAAAAATATTTGATTTTTAAACTTATTATGTAGATTAAAGTTTAAAGAAAACCAACCTTCATTTGTTGAACATCAATAGTATCAGGCTTGCGCCTTCTCATGTAAAGCTCATGATTTCCCATACAAAGGGCGAGAATTCGTTTATTAATCTTTACACGAGCTGCAAAGAAAACAAAATCTGGTGCTTTTTTATCAATTGGTTTAATAATAAATTTTTTTTCATTGAAAGAAATGTTACGAATTTCCGACCAAGGGAAACCAATTTTTGGTGTAAGCTTATCATCCTTTTCATAAATATTAAGACCAAGAGCATCAACTCCAAGCCAAAGTTCAGTACCCTTTTTATTGCGAATTTCAAAGTAATTTACACCATACATTTCTAAATCCTACAATATAAAATTTAAATATTAATTGAAAATAAGATATAATTTGCAAAATACTTCAATTTATTTAAACCTAAATACTTAATATTTTTTACAATGTTCTTATTTATATGTAAAAAATTACTTTCTATTTTGTAATATTAAAAACAGAAATTTATTACAAGATTAATATACGATATTGAAACATAGAAGATCAGATCATTTCAGAAACTTATTGATACAAATAGATTATTTACTAATTAATTTGTAAATAAATCCAATAGAAAAATGAAAATTTTGAGTAATTTAAAAAGATGAAAAGTATTATGAATGCCAAATAGTTTTAATATACATAAAACAATATGATCTATCAGATAAAATGATGAATATACAAATTTTTGCAAAGTTACACTCTTGATAAGTTATTTATATTTTTATATAATTTTATTTTCATTTAAAAGTTATAAAAGTGACCAAGCATTACTATCAATGAATACATAATTCAAAAGTATTATAATCTAAAAAATAATTTATACATACTATTCATTATTCACAATAAATATTACACTTCTGTAAAGTATTTACAAAAATATCGGATCACCTGAGCAATTTTTAAGTATTCCATCATAGCATCCTCCCTCAACATTCCTCTATGCTCTTGCCACCAATTAGTAATGGATGTTTCCCATTCCTCTTTGCTCATTTTATGTTGATCCATGACACGTTGAGGAAGTAACCGATCATTAGCCAAAAATCCAGTAATATGAATACTTTTTTGGTAATCACCATGTCGTGCTTGTACAGCATAAGAAGCTAGTAAAACTGATGTTTCAGGTGGACAATATGTTTCATCAGTTAAAATAGCACTTTTCACCTATAAATATTTAAGTTTTTTAAAAGAAAATTATTATTTTTTATTATTTTATAATTATTTTCAAAATAAAATATAAATAAATAAAGAATAATTTGAATAACCTGCAGATAAAAAAGTCGTAGAGTTATATCTTGAATTAATTCTTCGGCTACATCTTCTGGATAAAATTTTGCACGAAATTTGAACTGCAATGGATTTTCCTTCTTCACTTCCTGACTCATAACCTATAAGAATGTTATATTTAAATTAAGTTTTAAATAAAATATTCAACAATCAAAAAATGTCAAATATGAATTATAAATATAAATTTCTTGAAAAAGGGTTAAACATGCATTGTTGTTTACTAATAATTTAATCAAATGTATACTTGAAGAAAAATAAATCATTTTATTCATATTTATAATTTACAATTTGTTAAATAAATATAATATACTGATAATTTATAACAAGAGATTAAATGATTTTTAATTTAGTTGTAATAATAATAAAAAAAATTAATCAAAAAATATTAAATTATTTCTTAAATGTACATTTTTGTTACTCACAGCTAAATATAAAAGCCATGTCAGTTTAATAGTAAGTAATACAATTTTTTATAACTATTACATGGAAAATTGTGTATAACTTAAAGATTTACTAACTTAACAGGAGCAAATGCAAAGGACTTTTTAAATAAAATTAATAATCAATTGGATACTTCAAAAATGTAATTGCATATGCTGCTTAAGTAACTTACCAATAGCAATAATAAAAACCAAGTATCTCAATGTGTGCTTCAACACAAAACAGCATTTACTATACATTTGAATAGGTGATATGAATATATTTAGTATATTGCATAATTGATAAATATAATTTATTATATATATTTTAATACAAAAGGTAAATGTTTGCATATTCTTATGTAAAGTAAATAATGTACTAATTAAATTTAATGTGTAATTCTTTTGACTCATTGAGTTCATTATAATAGTAAAATGTTTATTCATAGTACTTAAAATTGCTGAATAATGAATTTTTTTAAAATTATTTAAGAAATAGACCTTTAGATTATGAAATTTCATGCAACTACATAGGTCTCTTATGATATTCAAATAAGGTCAATTTATTAAAAAACTTTAGTGTTTTTGGAATAATTTGTAATTCCTTCAATATATTTATGTTTTATTTCAATTCATAAAATAAAACAAATAAAATAAATAAATATAAATAAACAGATTTAAAAATAAAATAAATTTTATGATTAAACCAAATAATTGCATGCATCAAAATAATAAAGTTTTATATGTGAATTATAAGTCTTTTATAATTTATGAGTCTCATTTATTTGCCACCTCAGAGGCTGCAAAACCTTAATTAAAACTTGGAAGTTAATACAATTTTAATGAAAAATATTTTACAAAATTTTTTTATAATTCATATGAATTCATATAAAGGCATTAATTCTTTTAATATAACAAGATTAAAATATTTTATCTTTGAAAATACATGTAATATAAGTGTAAAATAGCATATTAAAACAAGAAAATTCTGATTTTTACTAAAAACTGGCTTTGTTATATAAAAATGTAATTACAAATTGCTACTAGGTTTAACTCACCCTACATAAGAATGACGAGAGTCCAGACTTCCAGTTGTTAGTAGTATACCAAGCAAAACGTTTAAAAAATGTAGAAAAGCATAATGTTAGTTATACAATCACGATACTATATGAGAATTTATTAATTTCAAATTAATAATGATATGTAAAATATCCCTTACTATTTTTATTGTACTGTGCTGCATTAATAAAGACAGAAATTTATTAAAAATTAAATTAAAATTAATTACAGTTAAGATAATGTTAAAAAATGCAATATATTGATAGTTTAGATTACCAAATCTTATGGTATCAAAAACTAATTATGAGACCATTTAACATTGAATTTAATTTAATGTTTTTATCTTATTGATTCTTTAATTTAAAATAAAAAATGAACTTACTTTTATTTTTAATGTATTTTTTCTTCTAATTACTTTTATATTTGTTAAGTATCACTAAACTAATTTGAAAGAAAAAATATAAAAAATTAAGTTGAAAATATGCATAATATTTGCACTACATTTTTTATAAAAATAATTAATAATTAATAACTAAAAAAAATACAATAAAGTTCAGAAGTTAGTAAAAATTTTTCTAATGTAATATTTTTAATTATAACAGATTCAATAGAATTTTGAATAACTCAAGTTAAATTGAAATAGTATATTTATTTAAGGTTAAAATAATTATTACAATATCACAAAATATAGAATTTTTTATGAAAAATTACTGTATGAATAAATAGTGAATTTCATAATTATACTAATAGAAATTATTAACCTGTCATTGTTTAGAAATGTAATATAATTAACATATATACTACTTATTAATATTACACCTCCAAGTATTTTTTAATTATTAATTGATCTTTCATGTTTAATTAATATAAATAAAAAATAAAATAAAAAATAGATATCAATGAACTTTTAATCATACAAAAAAGTAAATGTATAGGAAATAAATAAAAGTTAAAGTGAACACGATAAATTTAGAACGAAAAGAATCAAGAAATGAGTATTATATATTTCGAAAAGACATATTCTGAAGCATTATAATTATATATAAAAAAGATTGCGAAGTAATGAATGTAGTAATGATTAATTAATTATTGAGTAATAATTAATTCCTTTATATTAAATTTCCAATACATGAAATGGTTTTTATAAGTAAATGAATTTTTTAGAGTATTGTTATCTAGGGATTCAAATACAATCTAGAAAAGAATAAAAAAAATAGGAAAAGAAGTAAATTATGATAGAAAAAATAAAATGATCATACATAAAGATTTATAATGTTTTTCTGTTTACAATCCAAAAGGCTAAAGCAAACAACTTCATTTGTGATAATTTTCATTCGATTTTTAATTTACTCTTGAGATTCAAGACACCAATTCCTCTTAAAGATCCGAATTTATTTTTTATTTTGAACATAGTTTTTTGAAAATCTTATGTAATTTGATATTTAAGTTAGTATAATAAATAAACGACTATGATTATTTCGCGAAATAGTAATTTATAACTAATTATAAAGAATAATTTTGTTGTAAACACCTTACACAATGTAAACAACAAAAATTAAATAAAAATTTACTTATATAAAAGTAATAAATATAAAGATATAATCACATTAGATATATTATAGTAAAATATAAATTGTACTAAAAGTACTTAGTTATTTAATAAAAAATAAAATATAACTATTAATTGAAAAATGAATATTTCGCACTATATTTAATAATGGGTAAATTCATTTCGTATAAATATACACCGTAATTGAAGAATTAATGTACTATATTTATAAATTGAAAGTACTGTTATTTTGCGGTAATAGTAAAATTAAAAAATGAAATGTAATACGAAAGAAACTTCATCACTCACTCGTCAAATGGACATCTATTATTTTTGCATGTAACGTATTTATTTATTTTCTATAATAATTAAAAATCAGTTTATGAAATATAAAATCAGAACAATTTACGTATATATAAATTCGATATTTTATTATAAAACCAACCCTAAAATTCTTTTTTAATGACATTTATTACTTGTAAAATATATTCACATACACACGACATATAAACGGACGAAAATATATATTAAATAATTTTATCTTTATTATTTTGCTTGACTTTTAAATTCTATTTTTTATATATCTTTATATTTGAATTATTTTTATCAAATTACTTAACATTACAATAATGATATTCGATATATTTTTTAATAATTTAAAGATTTTTTTACTTTGTATTATATACAGAAAATAAAATGTTAAACACTGATAATTAAAAAAAGTATATGTAACTAAAAATGTATTTCATATTATTAATAATGATATACAATTCTATTATTGCTAAGTCAAATTTGAAAATTCAAATTAACAATAGATGATTCTAGGTCACTCTCTATTAAAAAATTAAAGAAAATAATAAAATATATTAAACCTAAATATTATGTAATTCTTTAATAATATATATAACTATTTAGCATCTTTATTAAAGATATTACTTCATAATATCTAAGATACATTCAAAATTAAATGTTTCTTTAGTAACCGACATTAGCTGTTATAAAAGTGCTCTTATAAATATTCGAAGAAATTATATATATTACACTGAAGATATAACTAATAATTAACACTAACGCTTTTAAAAAATAAGAATTAGATGTATATGAAAAATAAATGTATGTAATAAAAATCGTATGTGATTTTGATTTAATCTTTATAATGCACATTATATAACATAAAGAAAACTAAAAAATTATCCCTTCTACAAATTAAAAGTTTTTTTATTTAAATATTAGTAAAATATTTAAATGTAATTAATTAATCTTTGCAAAATAAAATGAAACATCTATAAACGCAGACTTGCCTTTTAATATACTTCCCGTATCTCATTGTATTTTACATGAAATTTATGTCGCATGATCAACAGTCATTTGCTAATTTTAAATTATTATGTTACATATAATTGATATAATTAATTAATGTTCTTGAAATTAATTTTATAATGAATAAGTAACATACCATAACATGATATAATACTTTATTTAAGAAGTAAAAGCGAAAATAATGAGTTCTCACATAAGATAACTACAAAATGAACGACTGTACTTTGTGATTGTTACTATTTGAGTAATCATAATGGAAAAATCCTTTAAAAGCATATAGATTACGAATATAATATTGAATATTGATGGCAGTTAAATTCAACGGGTATAAATGGTTGGTGAATATAATATTTTTTTCGGAATAAGAGAATAGTCGGATAAAAATAACACTATTAAAAAAAGTGAAGTAACATAAAAAAGGTAGAAGATACAAGCTTCATAGTTTCCGGTCTTAGGCTTTTCGTATACTCTTCTTACCAATTCACCATCGTACTCATCATCATCTGTATTCGAATCGGAGCATCCTTTCAGCTTTCGAACTTTCTTTTTTACTTCCTTCTTCACCACCCTTTTTATTGCATTTTCCAGCTGCACCTACACCATGTATAGGCAAAAGAAATTTTTTTTAATATTGCAAAATTTTCTACTAAGACGAAGAAGCTCTAATTTTAAATATTTGCTTGAGATATTTTAATTTTGAAATGGAAGGTGCATACAGGCAATCAAACACGAGAAATTTTTCAGCAAAAAAGAAAGCTACATCAATTCAATAATGTCAGGTTAAGTGCTTTCCTATAATAAATAAATAAATAAATATATATATATATATATATACATAATTTGCATTTACTAACTAAACGAAGTTTGTAGTATAAAAAACATGTAGTTTATTGTATTTATTATTTAACATTTAAATTAATTTTATATTATATTAGTTTTCTATTCTTAAATTTAAAATGTATCTTTTACTATAGCATTACAATCTAAAAATTCTAGCCTAATTTTTCAATCAAGATATTTTCAATTTAAAAGAGTAATTTAAAACATAAATAAATAAAACAGTTAACAAAACATTTTAAAGTAAATTATTTTTAATTTATATTAATGATTGAATACAATATATATATATAATGCTGCTTTTATAACTTTTTTTGTTTTTGAAATAAATTAAATTCTTATATGTAATAAATTTATTATTAAAGTAGATCTTTAAATTTTTATACATAATATACTGTTTTATTTATATATAGTTAGAAACTTAATTGCAAAAATGAAAATATAATCATAAAATGTCATTAAAGAAAATTGTATACATATCATTATTTATAATTAATAATACTAATAACAGTATAAAAAATTAATACCAGTTTTGCAATTTTTTATTTTTATTCACTCCATGTACTAAACTCTTAATAAAAATAAGTTATTTACATAGTATATTATATTATCATAAATTATTTCATAATTTAATTTAAAATATTTATAAAAAATTAGTTTATTTTTGTTAAATGTCTCTATTATGCAATATTGAAAAGATAGTTAAGAATTATCAGATATTATAAAGTTTAATGTATTTTTCATACTTTTTGAAGTATAATAATTTCTTATTTTAATAACTGTACTTTAAAACATATTATGATTAATATTAATTTTTAAATTAATATTTGATGTTAAAATAATTTCATATATTTTGTAATATATTTAAATACAGAAACTGAACAATATTTTTAAGTTTTATGTATAAATTAAAAAAATATTGAAGTATATTTCTACATATTATATTTATTCACAATGCTGAAACAAAGCTATAGATTCTATCATGCATAAAGAAATATGAAAAATACAAATTTTATCTCAAATTATACGATTCTTTAATGCCGCTTATAATAAATTCATAATATTCTATGTCACTTTAAAGGTTAGATATTGTTTTTATAAGAAATATTATGTGCTGATTGATACAGTTTTCAATTAAAGATAATAAAACTAAAAATTTTATGATTATTTAGACATTTCGCCAGTCAATGTACATTAGTAGATGTTGTAATATGCAAGTATTACAACCCCAAGGAATTATGCGTCGTAATTATATTATTTTTCACGTTTTATTTTTATATTAAGATTATTAACAAAATAAGTAACTGATAATTTCCAGTATAACTGATCTTTTTCTTAGCTAGTTCTCTACGTAACTCTGTTATTCATTTTACTTTTTTGTACATACATGAAAATCTCGATATCTTAATTTAAAGTTTTCCATAGATCATAAATAAAAATAATAAACTTACATAATAAACTAAAATCTGAAAAATACATGTATATAAAAAATAATTAGTTAAATATAAATAAATATATAAATATATTCAATAAATACTAATAAAAGTAGAAAGAAAAACCTTGCGTTATATTAAAATTTTATTTTCAATTATTGTTCTGACATGCAGATATATTATTTTTTATATTTTACATGATATTTTTAATCATTCAAATTTACATTCTTACAAATATTGTATTCAATCTTTGATTTAATGCCTAATGTCACTTTTTAAATTTATAAATATGCTAGTCATATAAAATATTTTAAAAATAAAACTTATTAAATAAGTATATAAAATTCCAATTGATGAAATATTTTTAAATTATTAATGAAACTAAGTTCATAATATGTATCTAATAGATTAAATTTTTTAAATTCTTTTTTGCCTATAACGAATTTTATTATTTTCAAACAGCATTTTCATATTACTAATTACAATATAAAATTAATAATTATTTTCATATATTTCTTTAAATAATATAATTTTATTTCAAAAAAGTATATTAATATAAATATATTAGTAGTTACTGTGATGTATGTCATTGGTATAAATGTAATATAGTAATATATTTAGAAATTTGTCGTTTTATTTTAACTGAAATAAGTAGCTTAATTGAATTAATATGAATAGTTACAGATTTTAGTAAAACGCAAATAAAATATTTAATAATTTAAATGATTCCATCCAACAAATATGACAAATGTAAATATCTTTTTTCCAGAGTAAAAACTCAAATTAGTCAAAAAAAGTATATTAAAAAAATAAAAATAAAAATTTTTCAGTCTTGCGACGAAACAATAAGAATTAAGAGTTTTAAACATATAAAATAAAAAATTGTTATACAAGGTCAAGATCTTGAATTTAATTCGTCCTCTTGTGTCGTATTTTAATAATATTAACATTAAGCAAACGATTTATATTTATAGAGAAAATCAGCATTAAAAATACAAAACAAATTAATGTATTTTATTTATTATATTTAGCAAGGTAATATTATATATATAATAAAATTATTTATTGAGTTATGTACATACTTAAAAAATTGACTTAACAATCAATAATAATGTTACTCAAACAAAAGAAATTCTGTTACCACTTAAATTATTATTTTCATTTTTGGATTACAACATTAAAAACACTGTTATGTATGATTATAAAAGCTTTATGATTTTATTCTCAAGATATTTAATTTTTCTATTAGATTAAGCTATTTACTTTTATGTTCCAAGTACATAAAACTAAATGAACCAAGCCCATAAAAACGCAAGTGTTCATATTGACTATGGATCTATATTATTATGTATATTTTCATGTGTGTATTTATGAAATTTCGAAAATTTAGGAAAATAAAAATTTAATAACGAAATAAAATATCTATATATGGATATCAATGAATAGTAGCGACTTATCCATCATTGTATATTTTTTGTATTGTCAATGCGCTTCTCTTCGCTACTAGATGGAAAGAAGAAAAGTTTTTTACTGCATGACATAAGTGCCTAAACTTTTTAACGTGTGGTTTTTAAGACAATTCTTTCTTATAAAAATATAAGTGATTTCCCATGTAAGTACATCTCAATGTATTGTATGCGGAATATAAATTTTAATTCGAGGAAAGCTTTAGAATAATTACACTTTATCGTTTATAAGTTCTATCTCATCAAAGTAATTTTAATATAACTTTATTACATATTATAATTAAAATAAAATTATGTTAAATACAATTTTCTCTAAGTCCATATAATCAAATAAGAAAGAGGTAAAATGCATACGATTATATCTTGGGTATGAGTTTCTTTAATATTCTTTGAAAAATATTATACTTTGTTACATTGTGAAAAATTTTATAATTATATAAATCTATTATCTAAATATAATTCTTGATATGTCTTGATTGAGTAAAAAAATATAATGCATATAACTTGCAGATACTTGGTGAATAACAATACATGAATGTTTGTATTATTTATCAGTAATATTATAAAATTAAGCTGTAAATTTATAAAAACTGTATTTCAGCAGATGATAAGTTAATTATAAATAAAATATATATTTCAAAAATTCCTTATTTCTAAATCATTTTTACCCAATAAGTAAAAAATGAAAAATAGTAAAATAATAAAATCGCTAATATAAATGCTAATAAAAATCAAATAAAAACTTCCAATTAATCTAACCAAAACTAATGATACTTATAAAAATATGTTTAATCATCACATCCCTTAATTATTAAATCGGCGAGTTTGAGATATATAAAATTGAAAACACTTAATTTTGTTCCATTAAGTTTATGCAATTGAGAAAAATGTTACAAAACTAAATGATAATTGATCTTAGATAGATGACTGGGTTAGTGTGATGCTGAACAACAAACTTGTTCTTGTCATCTTTTGTCTTTACCGTCGATTAAATATGTCCATGCAACAAGTCTAATGTATATATGCTTTGACACAGTTGCACTCTTAAATTACCTGCAACGAAATATCAAATAGATTCTAAAATTTTGAAAAAAAAATATATTTTTCTTGTCTTCCTGGATAACAAAAATTTTTTTACTGTGAGCTTGATAATCTATTTCTGATGACGAAACAACAAAACTACTCTATTAATTTTTAACACATATATGCCAAACATTATATAAACAATTTTTAACTAAAAAATCCATTAGTCATCAATGACAATACACTCTGCAGCAAGCATGTTAACACTTTCTTTATTAATTTTAGATGAAACTTGATATGATAATTACTCTTAACTATAATTTGTATTTACTCAGTGTCTAAGTTTAATTCAAATCCGTAATTAATTAATATATTACTATATAAGTATAAAAGCAGTAGTTTTTTTCTTTTCTTTTGTACAACAAAAATAGACTAAAATTTTTTAATAATAAAAAGATTTTCACAAAAATATAGTCAAATACTATTACTATCGTTATACAGAACTAGAAAAAAGGTCTTGTATGAAATTATATATGCTTATACATAGTAAGAAAACAATGGGCCATTGTGTTATTGTGTTCAAGTCAATTGATTTTGTTAAAACTGATGTGTGAATAATCATCATTATTATCTGATATGTACTTTTACTTCAGCTTGATTATTTCCAAGGTAGATAAAATGTTATCATTGTTATTTATTTGATTAGAATATTTATTTATAATGAGGTTGCTTATGATAAAAGCTATTGTTTTTATATAAATTATAAAAATTTCTGTTTTGCACAAATAATACATTAAAAGACAAAATATTCTATAAACTATATTTCTATAACTGTATATAGTTGTTTTAATACTGATTAACTTTTATTTCAAAGATTCCAACTATATATTACTTACAACAATGATAAATATTTAATATTAAATTAAAATATTTATAAGAAACTGCTTCTATATTATAGAAACTATTTTAATTAATTAATTAATGACTTTATATAATATTACTTGATTAAATTTTTATTTAGTTTAGTTATGACAATTATAAAAAATTACCATTTTTAATTATCATTCAAATATACATAGGAATACAACCAAAACTTTTTATTATTTATCACTAAAATCAAATCAGAAGTTTATTTTAATACTGTTATAATAAATAAATATCAATTTAATTATAAAAATAATTTAAAAAATTTATATTTTCATTTTGATTTAAATACTTTAAATTTTATTATCTAATTAACTGATAAAATATATTATTTTGTTACATCAAAAATTTATACAAATATTCTTAATTAAGATGATAAAAATTATAATTTATATTATTTTTACTTTCAATTTATGTATTATAAAATCATCATAGATTAAAATCAATTAAAAGAAAAAATTAAGTATTACTGAAAGTATAAGCTGTATAACACATCATTTTTAGATGATATCAATAATTAAAATAATAATAGTTCCAAATGGAAACAAAACAAAACAAAATAGAAAATTTTTTATAAACAAAATAAATAAGTATTCTTACCTTTTTGTAGAGTTTGATCCATGTTTGATCTCCTTTAATATCTGTATATTGAAGTCCGAAAAACCAAACTTCCCTGAGTCCAATAGTTTTAACAACTTGATCAAAAAGTTGTTTGCCAGTTGTGGTTTGCTGAATCGCAAATTCCAGCTCGGCATCCATTGTAGTTACCCGCACATTCATCTTCATTTTTTCACCAATATTTGCATGAACAGAACATGAAACACACCAGAAAAATTTAAAAAACGAATTATTTGTTATAAAGTTTGTCAATAAAATTTTTTAAAATTCTTTTACTGAATTGCAAAAATGTTTCAGAATATCAAAACTAATTAAGACGAATTTGAATGCAATATATTTTTTACACCTCTTTTCCAATGACGCCGCACCGCAGTTTCTAACGCAACCATTCATAAGCGCCTATAAAAAATTTTACTAATTCAGCACTGTGCACACATGCATTTTACTTTTTGCTGATGATAGACGTTTAAAAAAAAATCATAAATTCTGATAGAATTATAGACGAATATTCGAATTTTACAGTTCTATTAAAAAAAAAGATAAGGGGAAATGAAAATTAAGGAAAGCAATGTGAAAAGATGAAGAGGTCAAATTGAACAAAGTAGGTTGAGATTCCTTACCATTTTTATTCCAGATACCATGATTGGTCGAGTAAAGTGTGAAGTGTCGACCGTGTCAGAGATATGCCGTTAACGTCGTAGAAAAGTAGGAAAGCGGCGCGAAAGTGGTTAAAATGATTCGATTGATGACGGTTGATTGTGAAATCTGCACGATGCAAACAATGGTTTCGATTCTCCCCAAAGCAACTAGCAACTGGCAAATGTAAAAGGCAGGATGGCGGAACGGTTAAAATAGCGCGTTCGGCAATCGGCGTCCCTCGCCCTTCCACTTCGCGCGCGACGCTTGGCGCTCAGTGTTCCAACGGTCTGTATAAAGTGACGAAACCACGTGATCGCCAGCCCTTGCTATCCGCCAAATGTTGCGGATTGAGGTCGTTTTCTGTTGGCCCGAGGGAACGAATTTCAATAGTAACGTTCGGACTCGCACTATTTTTCTTTTTCCGTATTACAATATTCACGCCCACACTTAAAGTTAATAACACCAACTTCGCCGTATACTATTTTGTGTAGCTTCTGTTTACAGTGGCTAGTCTCACTATTAACATCCTAATTATTGAGCTTGCCGGGTAAGCATTGTCGATTCTATTATTTATATTGATTATTTAGCTTATGAATCAATATTATATTATTATTCATCTTCAAATTCAAGTTTGTCATTATTATAAATTATCTATTATTCAAAAATAAATTCCAATCGGACAGAAAATTAATTTTTTAAATTACTATTCACACTTTCTTAGATAAGTTGTTTATAGAATTATAATTTATTTACTCCAATAATTCATTATTAACTTATCAAAAAATTATTTTTTATGATGATTTTACTAATTTTAAAACTTAATAAAAATACTCATTTTTATTAAATATTTGATCTTTTTAAGAAAGAAATTCTGATACCTTATTAGTTCTAATTACTTAATTTTAAATTAAATACATTAACCTATTTTTAGTTTTATTAATTATTTATATAAAAATATTTATGTTAACAAATTAAAAAAAAATTTTACTCACCAATTTTGGCATCTTGCTGACTGTTTTTGTTTTTGATCAAAGTAATGTAGAAGTCCTGAAAAATTAAAATAATTGTTATTTAGTTACTTGTAAAAAATATATAATTTAAAAATATCACTAAAACAAAATTTATAAATTAATTGTTCATTAATGATAAAATTTCAAAATTTATAGTTTACATGCACTTTACAGATAACTATAAGATAAGAAAATTATTTTTCAGTATGCAGTCTATAATAGAGATCTAATAACTATAAAATTAAATTTATATAATTTAATAGTCTTATATTATCTAATTTTGCACAATAACGGATAAATAATATTATTAAAAGTATTATTAAAAATATTGAAAAAAATTCTTAAAGTAATTTTAATGAATAATAGTAGTTATAAATACTGACTGTTTTTAATTTTAGATTCATTTAAATAATGTTTCCGCGGCGCAAGTACATATTTGCTTTGTTTATCAAAAATTGGAATTTCAAGAAAACAGATAGGAAAATATCAATAATAAAAATAATTATATTAAAAGTAGAAATTTGAATAAAATTGTTTAGTGAGGAAATTTGCAAATGTAAATTGAATTTGACTTCAGGGAGGGTATTGTATCGAACCGTATTTGCCAATAACTGTTTAGACCAAAGAGGGGGGAGAAAAGAGAGAAACCAGAGGAAACGTAACCTATATGTAACGTTAAATCAGATGAACTTAAAAAAAACGTAAAATGATTGAATCCGTAAGAAAGATTTAAAAGTTCTCGTATGTGGAGAAAATCATAATATAATTAGTATGGACATAGATTATAAGTATAAGCAAATGGAATTGGCTGTTTTTATACAATGAAAAATTTGTCTTCCGGAAGTCGACAACAAAATCAAAATCAAAACCGTAAATTCATACTTAGACTAAAATTTTTGGAATTAATAACGATGTGAAACGTACATATAAACTTACAGTTAACTTCTTGATAAAGCTTTCGCCGGTTTGTTATCCTAGACTTTTTGAGATGCTGAGTGACGAGTCACGTCCCACTCGGCTCCCGGAATTCTACAATCCACACCCAAAACTCTCGTCACGTTGAACAAATAATGACACCTCATTCACGCAACATGGCGCTCACCTAACCTGAAGAACCACGGTATACATATTATAGCAAGTAGTCCCAAAGATCAGCATGCTTTTGTTCTCGATCCAGTAATGTCTATTAAGTTTCCCTACTACCATCTATCGGCTAATTATTGAATATACTAGAATTCGCCATTCGTAATAATTGATTCAAAAAATTAAAAAATTGTAACACTCCTCCGAATCTCTTCATAGTAATATTAATTTCTTTTATAATCAATATTATCACATTGATTCTACATTTAAGTATTAAAAAATATGCAAACTGTTTTTCCATTAATAAGAATACATTAATTTCCAAATTATTAAATAAAATTTAAAGCATAAGAGGTATATGTATTGCTTAAAGAAACGCATATTAGACTAAAATTGAAGAATATTAAGAAAGAACATATGTTGTTTTATCATATCACGCAATGAAGAAAAAAAGAAAGATAATAAAATATTAATATTCAACTTTCTAATATTATTTTTATCTTATATTTTGAATCAATTTTTTATATTTCTTTAATATTCTGTTTTGTAAAGTGAAGCTATCGAATTTAATTTTAACAAATTAAATTTTTATTGCAAATTTGTATTCTATTCTACTATATTCAATAACAATATTATTATATTCATAGTAATTGTAAATTTTTGCAATCACGTGACATATAGTATGATTATTGCCTAGTCTTATATTATAAAATTTCTTATTTTTAAATAAAATTTGTTTTTTTTTGTTTAAATATTTAAATTAATAATAAATTTATAAAAAATTTACAATGCCAAAAACTGGTAATTTTGTTATTATTTTATTATTAAAAGTCTGAGATTGAATCAATATTTATTAATTAAGTTTAACAAATCAAATCGAAACTCCGTATTCTCGATTAAATCGGAGTGATCAATAAATTCAAAAATAAATAATATTTATTTATTATTTACTATTATTACTATTTGTAGCTTAAATTAATTTATTGAAAGCTTATATTATATTTGTACCTTGATATAATATATTTTTAAATAAAAAAATTCCAATACAAAAAGGATAGAAATAAAGAACATAAATAAAAATTTATTAGAATTTTTTACCCAATCAGAGATTTCCTCGAAGTTTTTGTAAGAACTTTTAATATCGTATAGATTGTATATGATCATCCTTAATATTTCTTAGATTCCATCTGGTTCCATTAAACCTTTTAATATTTATAAAATCAATTAAATATGATATGCCATAATTCTTCATCGATTCATTGCACTATAAATAATTCTGTTCTATCAATTTATTGGAAACAAGTCTGATTCTTTTTTAACAAAGACCATTTTATTAGCTACTTTTTAACTTTATAGATTGCTCAGAATTAGGTAAAATTTAATTTATAGACTATTAACATTTTTTGAGTTCTAGCATAAAATACCTTTCAAATCTTCATGAGTAGACTTTTTAATACTCCTTACCAATAACTTGGAAGAAATCGGTTTCACTTTAACTTTAAGCAACTAATAGTCTTTTAATTCGAAAAATATGATTGAATATTCCTATTAAAGTTAATTTGAGATCTTAAAATAAGAGAATTTCATCAATTATACTATTTTCACCACAGCTGCTATCATATTATAATAGTTCTAAGTATTATGGATTACTATCTAGCTTATTTTATATTTTCAAGGTAAAAAATGTATCATCACAAAGATGTAATACAAAAACCATTTTTATCCAGAAAGTTTGTGAAGTTAATTTTGATGGAATGGAAAGGCGTTAACGTTACCATTGTGTGGCAATATAATATGATAGTAAGTTTTTCAACCCATTACAATTTTGTTTAAAGTTTTCTATAGTTATATAAAAAATATATAACGAATTTGTTATCAAAAACTACAAATAAGTAAATAGAGCAAGATTGTTAAAATTTAAATGATATTAACTTGGAGATCTGTAGTTTAGTAAATTTAGGCGTATCAATTATATTCTGAGTAATGTTATTTATAATTTAATAATATTTCAGGAGAAATGTATGAACCAAAACTTTGTCAGTTTTCCAGCTTGTTCTTTTTTCGTTTGTAGCATCAAATCCTTTCAGATTTGAACGGTTATTGTTTCATCAAAAGTGATAGAAAAATGAATCAGGGAATATAGGGTAAAACGATCGTTTTTATATTAAAATTTTCATTTTTTATTGTATTGCGATTTATAGTTAATTATATTGATATATAATTTTTTAAAATAATTATACAGATATTTACATGATTATGTTAAAGAAATTACATTTTTAGTAATTTATTGCAACTTCATACAAGTTTTAGGGGATTATTATATGTGACAGAAATTCTTTTTGCGTAGCCATTGTAATAAAAGAAAGAAACTAAAAAGAAACTTTAACACAAATTAAATAAGTTTGAAATTACATGAGATATATTTTTATTTTAACGCACAAGAAAGTTTGCGTTTTCTTTAGCGCTTAAAATTAGTTTGTTTCTATTTCTCGCAGCTAATACTAATCGAGTTAAGTCAGGCAAGATATTGTATTATTCAATGAAAATACCTGCCTTAGGTAGTTCTTAAAAATGATATTAGATGAATTATCAAATGTAAAATACTTAAGCTAATTTGTATATTTTAGTTTAAAGGAATCGTATTCTTCTCATTTTGCTTTAAAACACTGTTTACATTTATATTTACAATTGTTTATAAATAAGTTTTACTAAGTATATATATAATTTTTAAGTGTAATCTAGTATTAATGATAATCTAATCTTATCCTAGTGGCGTATTATAAATAATAAAATGATTATGAATTTTAGACATTTGAATATGTATTAATTTGCAGCTTGTAATAGTATTCTCCTAAATAAATTTGCAAATTTCTTGTATAATAAATACTTTACATAAATTTAAATAAAGCTCTATTAAAAGAAACTAAAATATGAAAGAGTATGGTAATACATATATTTTAAATAAAATTTCAGTGAACTGACAACGCCGTAAAAAGATGAAAATAAAGGTACATAGATTTTAATTATAGATATGAAAAACAAGAAAGTATAATAAAATAAAAATTTTTAATATAGAAATTTGAAACAATTGAAGAGGTTAGCCAACTGTAGAATTAAAAGACATTATATAAAAACCACGAATTTTATATAGTGTAATGTACAGATAACTTCCCTTTTTCGTTGTACTTAACCATAAATTTTTCTTTATTGTAACTTTCTCTTTACGTTACGCATAGTTTTTCTTTACTTTATGATTTTCCTTTTACGTAACACTTAACCTTGACTTACACATAATTTCTTTGATCTCAAATTGTAAATCTTATTTCGCCAAACTTCACTATTTCTTACCGAGTCCAGGATTAGTGATACTTTTTAAATATTGGATTACAGCGAGAAGAAGTAGTTTAGAAGCAAACACAGAGCAGATCATACTAAGCCTTCGTCGCGAGCGTTTCCATTTCAATATTAAGACTGTATCTTTAATATAACATATATTAATAAATAAATGACTATTATTAAATCTTACACAAACGAGTAACTCATTTTTCCGACATCAACCTTTTATAACTGGTTTCAGAAGTATGGGATTATTTGTGTGAAAATTAATTTTCATTCAAAAGAATCAATTCGAGAGAATAAGCGTGTGTTCAAGCTTCGTTACTTATACGAAAAAATATTTTAGGAAAAACTTATAGGAAAAACGGACAAGAGTTCACCACTGTATTTTTAACTCTACTACATCATCACTAATTCTTCAACATCACTGCTTCTGATAAATTAAGACGAATATCAATGAACGACTCTTTCAATAATGTTGATATTCTACTCCATCACCGTCAACGCAATACAACTACCTTCCTAAACGAAATGACGAAAAGCATAGTTCTCCTAGTGTAAGCGTCTTATTAAATTTATTAAATTTATTAAATACTTTTGCGAAAAATAATATATTTATTGAGCAAATTATAAAATAAAAATCAATATCAATCGAAACCGCTTCCACAATGCTCTCTAGTTTAATATACGAATTTTGTAATAATTGCGAGATCACGATTAGTTTATTAGAATCTAAGATAGAAGAAAGAATACTATTTTCTATTATCCAAACTAAAACGCAAACTTTAATTAGAAATCGAATCTTCAAATTGTAACTTTTTAAAAACATATTTAACGGTTACGTTTTTGAACAAACAATTGCACTGTCAATGGCAACTAGAATTATCATCGTGTAGAAAGGGCGATAAAAAAGATGTCTTATCATAATCGTAAAAAGTAGAAAATCGTCTCATTAAAATTATAAATAACTTAGATGAAACATTTACAGCTGTCGATCAAGCCGCATATGTAAATTTATTAAAAACGCAAACATTAAATGTTTTCATCGTGAGCTTAAAAAAAGATATAGCAATTATTGTAAAATTACAAAATCCCGACTATTTCGAAGATGTGATCAATTCACGATTGTAGAAGAAATAGAGCAAAAGTCTTTAAGGGAAATCGAGAAATTTCAAAACTTAAACATACGGGACTATGAATTTTGTAATCACTGTAGAAATCAGGACATTTAGAGTCTCAATATCGATTAAAATTATATACAAACCATTACAATATTAATTAAAATAAGTTTTTAAGATTTCATCGACAAAATAAATCCTTGAAAATTTGTAAATTTTATAAAAGAATAAGGACATTTGAAATTTGAATGTTGGCAAAAATTAAATAGGCAGCATATAAATAATATTAAGCATAATCAAATAAAAAGCTTTAACTATTGCAAAAATATTGGACAAATCATTCAGGAAGCTCGAAAACGACAATTTAATAATAATAGAAAATAAAATCTCAATTCAAATCAAAATTATAATTTGAATTCGTAATCACGGAATCATAGTCCACCCAATGAACGTAATTTAAACTCCTTTCGGTCTTGGTTACTGCCGAACTAAGGAACGTAAGTTTAGTGAAAACAGAACATTAAAAAATAATAAAAAATTAATTGATTTAAAAAATTTAAATATATTTTCTCAACCAACAGCAGCAAAATCAACTATTAATCTCATAATCTTAAACTCAAAGAGCTTTGCTCAAGTATGCAGTTTTTTGTCGATATGGGAGCTGATATTTCAATTATTAAACTTTCTAACTTTCTAAAATGATTCAATTAAACGATCACCAAATTCTAAAAAATTATCTTCACAATAACAGTCCCTTTCTATGAACTATAAATAATCTGCAACCGTTAAAATTCCTGCTAGATCCGAAACTTTTGTTAAAATAAATATTTTAAATAAAAATATTACCGAAGGACTTATAAATTAAACAGTTTTGAAAAACGGGTTATATGTTTACCAAAGTATCGTAAAAGTCGATTCAGATTTTCAAGCAATTACTATAATTTTAAATATAAATTAAACGGATATATTAATTAATATAGCGTGTATCGAAATCGAAGAATTCATCTCGAATCTATACGTTGCGAATCGTATAGAATTCCAATTCAAATAAACATTATTTTGATTTAAAATATTTTATGTAAACAAGAATTTCTAGTCAATTAAGGTAATTGTATTAATCAATATAGAAGATGCAATATGTTTTAATAATTGATCATTATATTATTATTAAAAAAAGTAGTTGAAATATGTGGAGAAAGAATTGGAGACCCAAAAAATTTATGTAGTAATAAAGATGTAACAAAAGATTTAATATATTAATTTCATTTACATTAAAGAAGTTATATATTTATATATCATAATGAAATAATTTTTTTTACTAACAATACATTATTTAAAAATGAAAAATTATTTTTAGATATATTTTAATACAAATTTAAAAACATTTAAAATAACAAATTTTTTCAAAAATAATTTATAATAAAATTTATATTTAAAACGTAATATATAAAACTTTTTTTGTAATATAGTTAACATAATACTAATAAATATCTATATTCTGAAAATTATAATTCATTAGAAAATGTTAGAGCTTTCCTATTTTCTTCGTGATGGGTTAGAGTAGGAATGTATAATTTTTTCATAAAACTGTATTTAGTTCACATTGGTAAAATACGGTTTTGATTGAAGATATTATCTAATTGTATTTACTAAATAAAATTAAAATTTATTTTTTGTGAAATTCACTGATCATATTAAAAATTTGTAATAAGATAAAATTATTATGAATGTTTTAATAAATAATTATATTCATAAATACGGAATTTTCTATTATTTTAAATTTATTATTTTCTTCTTTATTCTATATCTTTTTGTCTGTTTTTTAATTTAAATGCTATAGACATATTATATAAGAAATTTATAAAAAATTTGTAAAATGAATGTTACCTCATCTGATTCAACAATTAAATTTTTTGTTTTTTTAAACATACAGTTCAAATCAAACTGAATCTACAAATCTATAATTTTTAATAATTTTTAATATATAACCATTTTACATAACGAAGATTTTTTTATTTTAATTTAATCAAAAAACATAATTTTATTACTTATTATAATAAGAAAATATAATGGAAAAATTTTATTTATAATCGAATGTAAATTTATTAAATACATTACATTAAAAGGTTGTACAATATAATAATTTTCATTACTATGAAATAAATGTTTATAAATTTTATTATTTCTTAAAATTTTAAATCTTATTTAAATCTTTTATTCAGTTTAGCAAAGTTAGAAAATACTCATTACACATGTAATATAGGTATCTCTTCGTTTTTGCAGTTAGATTATAATAGTCTAACCAATATACTATTAATTATTATACAAATTTTACCACTATATATGTAATTTTATAAAATAGTTAAAGTAATTATTAAGAATTTCATTCTTAAAAATATTTCAGGTTGAAATTTTTACTGATACATTTCTTTTTTTATTTATTTTTAAATAAGAAGGATATAAAATCAAAAAGATATTTTTTCAAATAACACAAATTAAAACAAATTGAGCAATATTTTAATTTTTTTTCTTTGGCAAAAAAAGCTTCAATATTAATCTAATATAATTATATAAAAAATATTTGAGCTTAAAAATATTGTCACCTAAACATATGACATGGATTCGGTTTATAAAAAATTTATGATAAAAAAATGAATCAAATATAGGATATTTAATTAGATAAAAGAGTGAGAAATCTAATAAAATAATTAACAAAATTATAATAAATAAATAAATTTCATAAACATATTTATAATTAAGAAACATTTGGTAGAGCTACTTTTGAAAATTCTAGATTCAAATGCAGAATTTTCTGTACATATTAATGTAAATGACTCAAAATCTCAGTCAAAAGATTAAAAAATCTATAAAATTTGTAGAAGTTCAAAAGTTATGCATTAATCCGTACAGTTTAATGGTATTTAAATTGGTTTTACTCTCTGTCTCCCTCTCTTTTAATCTAGAAGTGAATTTTAAGTGTGCATTCTCTGTTCAATATTAATACTTCCTCCCCTCGTTAAAGGAATAATCTACATTTCCCCCAGCTAGCTCAAGTATCAGCTGTATAGATTTAGTCACCAACAAAAGACTAAACCTATTGCTCTTCTTGCCTCTTGGAACGTCAATCATATTCAATCGCTCAAAAGTAGAAGTTGCAGCGATACTCTCTTGCTAAACGTTACGTAAAAAGGTATGAATACAGTTTATTGAAGCTGTACTTTAGTGCAGACTATATATTTGTAGCTCCACAGCAAAAGAATACAACATAATTTTTCTTATCATTTTGCGTGTTAACCATATTACCTAACTCAAAAGTAAAGATTCTTTAAAATCATAAATAATAAGTAGCGTTTATATTACATATAAAGTAAATTGTCACAAAATACGATAAAACTAATGAATGTTCATGCCTTCCATATATAGATAAAAATCTTTAATTAATTATAGATTTCTTAGAATTGTAATTAGACTTGCTAGAGAATGCATTTATAAAACTATAATTTTTTAATGACTTCGACAAACTTCAATTTGTTGCTTAATATTAGGGGGAGTATTAGTAAAATTATTGAAAGTTGACTAAGCTTCTCATTAAGAATCAATATGCTGCAGTGTTAAACACTGTACTTTCATACTTTGGGGAAATAGAATAAAAAATATCATCTACTATTCTATTAGTGATAATTCAGACACAGAAAATAGTCTAGATTAATGAATGATATGTGTAATATAATTATAATATAATTATAATATAATTATAATAATTGTAATGTAATATAAGCAGTATAAATGGTAATGTTCAGATGGTACAAATTTTGTAGCTGGACTTTTTACCAGAAAATATCCAGGTGATAATTAAGTCAGATAGAGACCAAAACGTGAGCACAATTACCTAAATTTCTAATTGCATAATGAGAATATGTATCTTGTCAAAAAATAGGCTCTTACATGAGTTTTGTGAAGTATAATATTGAAATTCAAGTCATGTAAATACAACTAATAGAAGTGTTGTCTGAGCATGTGCCACTATAACATTTCATGAAATAAACTAAAATTTTCTAATAATTAACTTAACAAGTTCACCTGCTGGTACTATTAAGGATTTTGAAATCAGACTATCAATCAAAATCCTCTCTGCATTTAGCCGCAGATGGAATATACTTAGAGAGATCAGTGAGATTGACAAGAATTAATTGTGCAACATCTCATTGGAAGCTGCTCTATATGTTGGAATCTCACTACATTGGAAATGTTATCAGCATTAAAACATATGCGATAAAGCAGCCACTAGTATGGGATCTGCAGCTAGCGGATTTTCTAAATGTATAAATAGTGCCAATCATCTTTTCACTTACAACTTAATTGTTAATAAATATGTATCATATTATTCCGGATATGCACTGCAAAAAATAGTTTACCACATACTGCTAATAGAATACTTATAAATAACTATCAAAGTATCTTGATAAATCAAATAAAAAGGGTCAATGATGTAAAAATTTAATTATATAATAACAATTATATAACCTTTCTAAATTTTTACCAAATAAAGCCTTCAAATATCTGCTTTTCATAATCGTGTATTCAAACAGGGTGCTTATCACTTTTACATATGATGAAAAAAAAATATTTAACTTAAAATGACTGCATAATTATTTGTACAAATTGAACCTTAAACAAAGAAGTCTATTAGTAATAAAAGTCGAATGAATTAATCGGTTACACGATTCATGCAGACTAATAATCACTTTTTTCGATAAATTCAGGTCTCATTGGATTACGAAAAGCTATCCAAATTTTAAGAATTGTGCTGTTTTATGTGTACCTTAATTTACCATTAGCTTATAAAAAACTTATTGAAGACGCTTGATATTTCTTGACAACTCACTAAAAACATAAGATACAAAATGTATTCGACAAAATGAGGAATACATTATTCCAGCAGTAAATTGTCAACTACTGAAAATTATGTATTTTTTCAAAGAAGTTCTCTAATAAGCAGCTTAATTATAGTAAATAAGATTATATGGTTACATATAATAAATTCACTGTTATCAAGGATATGATGTTCATTTGCTGTCCATAATTTTCATTGAACTTCATTAGCCTTCAAATATGTAAATATATATCTTGTCATACCAGTGCCCATATCATACAAATTCAGATATTGTCTAGAAGACCTATCTGGATCTCAGCAAGGTGATATGCAACTGAAACCTATTGCAGCATTGAATCAATTTAACTCAACCTTTGTTGTGATAAGCTTTAGGGAAGCTAATATGTAAAAAGTAGAGAGTAGTTTTTAATCTCACTAATAACTAGGCAAACTCATGAAATGTATGAGTAAAAAACTAATCAGCTGATGCCTCCATTATTGCTGATATGTACTGAACAAACTGAAAGAAATAAGAATACTATAAGCATAAATTAACATTTTTTATTCAATATATAGAATTATTAAAAGAAAATGTTTTCATTATTTTTCTTTCTCAGAAATTAGTATTATAAGAACCTGGAAGTTGAGTATTCAACCATTATACTTGAATAGTGCTTATCCTCCTTCTTTTTTATCTTTGTCAATTTAACACTGATTGTACAATACTAATATAGCTTGGATGTATCATAAATATGACTATTTATTATAGCTAATACTAACTTGAACTGTAGTCCAAGTAAACTCTATTAAATAAAGTAAGAAGCTCAGTTCTTATTTTTAATTATATTTCTCAATTTTACATGTATATATATATATATTTATTAAAACTATTTAAGTAAATATAAAAAAATTATTCTTTATTATACTTTACAATTTATGAATTTTTTCATCAACAGATGATCTAGTATGAAAAAAAAATTTAGATGATTATTATTCTATAATACAATAAGTAATATAGCTTAATTCACATATAAAAAGAAAATAATTGGAGCTTATTTTAGCAATTAAATATTCTTTACCTTTAATTGTTTTAAATGGTATAAATTATTTGTAATTTAATAAAAAATATTCACATAAGCGAAAAATAATTATGTATTTATGTACAATATGCTTATTACTTCAAACACAGAATATGCTAAAAACTGATCATTATATTAAAACTTATACAAACACTATTTGTTTGCTAATTTTTACTATAAAGATTAGTATAACACGTAAAAATTTCTCAACAAAATGTAATTCAATAATTTCTTTTGTTATCATATTTATAAATTTACAAGTTATAAATTACAAATAATTTTATTGCTCACTTATGACAACAAATATATTGTAATATTAATAATAATAAAATATAAAAAATTTTTGTGATAAAGCATCAATAATAATCAGTCTTTAGTTTAAATACTTCATTATTATAAATTTACATAATAATTTGTGGTTCTGTAACAGATGCAGCAATGCTTTTATGAGGTAATACCTGTCCTCCATTTATATAAAGTTCATCTTTAACAATTACATCTTCTCCAAGAACTGTTGTATTTTCCATTCTTACCCAACGTCCAACTACACTTTTCCATCCAATTATACATCTGTAAAGTAGTTTATTTATAAATATTTCTTATATTTGCATTAAATTAGTTATATATATATTTTTTATTATATTTTTTACTTATCAAGCCAAGAATGTTCTTTGACAATAGCATCTCTTAAAATAGTAGTTCGTTTAACACAACATCCATCAGAGACTGTGACACCAGGACCAATTGTTACATTTGGTCCAATTCTACAATCTTTACCTATTGTTGCTGTAGGATCAATTAAAACATTTCCAACAATACCAGGCCCATCATATAATTTTTCTGGTGACATTTGTCTAAGAAAATTCAAGTGCAAACCCATACCTATTATGAAAAGAAAAGTAGTTAATTATTATTTAAAATTTTTTACTTTTTTTTTAAAATTAATTATAATACCTGTAAGAAAATCTTTGGGTTGACCAACATCCATCCAATAACCTGAGAGCTCCATTGCATATAATTGACCTTCTTTTGCCATAGATGGAAATATTTCTTTCTCAATACTCATTGGACGTAATTCTATTCTTTTTAATACACTTGGATTAAGTATATACATACCTAAAATGTATTTATTTAATATATAATTATATTATCGATAAAACATAAATTAATATATTGATTTTTCAATATTTTATGATAAAAAAGAAATATTAAAATAAAAAATTACCTGCATTGATTTTATTGGAAACAAATTCTACAGGTTTTTCAATAAAATTATTGATTTGTCCATCATCATTACAAATAACAACTCCATATTTTGATGGTTCTTCAACTTTAGTTACAACAATAGTGCCTTCTTTACCATGATTTTTATGAAATTGTAAAAGTTGTTTAAAAGGAAAATCACATATGATGTCAGAATTTAGAACAAAAAATGGATTGTCATCTGTGCATAAAATATTTCTTGCAAGTGCAAGAGGTCCAGCTGTTCCAAGAGGTTGTAATTCATGAGAGAAAATAAGAGTTACACCTAATTTTTCTGCTTTTTCACAAAGTTCTTTTTCCATTTCTTCAGCTCTGTAAGATACAGCTAAAATCACTTCTGTTACATTAATTTTAACCTGTAAATATTAATGAATAATATCTATATTATAAAAATTAAAATATTAACTTTTATTGAAATATGAAATTAAAAATTTTAAATTTACCAATGCTTCAATTTGATGAAATAACATAGGTTTATTTGCAAATTCAACTAAAGGTTTAGGTCTGCTGAGCGTTAAAGGACGTAGTCTTGTTCCATAGCCTCCCACAAGTATAAGTGCTCGCATATCATTAGGTTTTTTCTTTTTTTCGTACATTGTATCATCCACCTGTTATAAATAAATTACAAAAAATTTAATTTTTTGGTTATAGTAATTAAATATTCAAATATTTAATTTACAATTTTTAAATATTTTATATAAATTTGAATTGTTATAAAAACGTAGCTAAAAAGTATAAGATTGTTTACTTTACTAGTTGACTAATAATATTATCAAAATTTACACAGATTAAATTTAAAATAGTATATACTATTGTATAATATTTGGAAATACTTATCAACTCTGTACGTGTCTTTAAAAATATTAAATAAAAAAGGAAGATAATAACAATTGTCTTAATTAAAACTTTATTCAAAATTGCCACGTAGTTGTAAAATAAATGAAAATTTTTAGTTTGTTTTTTGATAATAAATATTACATGAGAAGCGACTTGAACGTGATCGGTATAACTGTATTTATTGGTCGATGTTCTCGCGCGTAATCTGAATTGTTCATCATAAATAGATATCGTAGATCTATATAACATGAAAACCAGACTCAAAACTACAAAAGTATAATTACTTCGACAAATAAATTATTATTATTATTTTAATTTATGTTAAGAATATATTTTTTAATTATTTGGTGATTTTTAATAAAAATGAGGTGAAATAATAATATTAAGTAAAATAACTTGTAAAAATAACTAATAATATTGATAAGAATTAATAATATGAATAGAGATAGAATAAATTAAATAAATTTATAAAGCTTTGATAATGAAGTATTAGGTTGTATAAAATACTAATATTTTCTATATAGAATTACTTAAGAAAATAATATATGTGTACTTAATTGCAATTTATATACATACAATATTTTTTTACACTATAGAAGTTATATATTTTTTAATAAAAATGATATTAAAATTTTGTATTTTTCTTTTCTATTCATATTAATAAAAAAAAATTGAATATTCATATTATTCATGTGTTATAAATGCCCGTAAATGTGTTGTCGTTTTTTATACTTATCTTTAGCTGTTTACATACAAACATGTGTCTCATGTTGAGAAATCTGCCAGATTCGTAGTGATCAAAACGGTTACTTTTTAAACATTTTATCTGTAATTTTTTAAATCTGTAATATGAGTAAACTAATGCACGCATGCGTGCAACAGTATGTACCAAGAATGATTAAAGGTATTTCTTAAATATAATGATAGGCTATATAATGTTAGTATAAACATGGCGTTTGTTACATTTTATTTATAGGCAATGTATGTTAATGTATTTTAATATAAATGAATAAATAATTTTTCAATAATTTCAAATTAAAATATAACCAATTTTATCAATATTTCAATAATCTATGAGTAAATTATATATTCTTTAATGTTTAATTTTCATTTTAATTTGTAAAAATATTTAAATTTAGATTATTTTGAAATTATATAATATAATAAATATAACAAAAATATTCTAAAAAAATTATCAAACAATTTATCATCAAAAGTTTTTTAAACGTTGATTTTGTTTCCATGTATATATTTTTTAGTTCATATTTATGTTAAATAATGTAAAATAACAAAATATTTTTAGATACATGAAAGAGTAGTAATATATTTAGGTATGGACAGTCAAATTTGTGCTGATGGTAGACTTCATGATTTAATAGACGAGGAATGGAAGAAAGATAAGCTTCCAGTTGATGAGATTCTTGTGCCTTTAAGTGAATTACCAGATCCTGAAAGTGATAATGGTGATTCTCATATGACTTTAAAAGAATTAGAACAAAAATGGAACAATTTAGCTCTTGGAACTCTTAGTGAAAATCATTTACATTCACCAACCCCCTCACATAATTAATATTTTCATTATATTAAAAATATAATATAAAATGGAATTTCCAAATATTGGTACTAGATGTTCTGCAAACGAGTGTAGGCAGTTAGATTTTTTATCATTTACTTGCAGTTATTGTTCTAATATATTTTGCAAAGAACATTTTCATGTAATATCACATTTGTGTTCAAAATTTATTAATAATATTGCTACTAGAAATGAAATAACTACTACCTCTTGTTGTTCTCAAGAATTTTGTACAAAAAAATCACTTATAAAAATATCATGCATAAAATGTTATAAACATTTTTGTATACAACATCGTATTCATGATTGTTGTGATAAAGTGCAAGACAAAAAAAAAAATATATTAAAAAACTGGACAAAACCAAAACAAGAATTTTTAGAGGCCAAAACTGGTATTGATCAAGAAATTACAAGTATACTTAAAAAATCTAAAAATTTTGCAATGGCAAATAAGGTATAATAATATTATATAATATAAATAAACATATTTATGAGTTTTATATTATATATTTAATTATTTTAGGTACAGCTAATGAGAATTAAAATTAAATCTAGTGGTCCTAATAATATTCCAATAACCGAACGTTGTTATTTCCTCGTACATCCACCAATTAATTATTTAATAAAAACTGTTGGAGGTTCTAAAGCTGTTTTTGTTTCTGTTAATTGGTCTATTGGCAAAATCATTGATTCTTTGGCTATTTCATTAAATATTCCAAATTCTAATAATATAGTAAATGTAAAAAAATTAAGAATGTTTCACTATTTAACTGGTAACATTGTAACTAATCAAATGGATATAATTTTATCTGAAATGTTGAATATTAAAAATTTAATAAATGGTCAGGATATTGTTTTAGAATATTCTAATGAGGATAAAATTAATTGTTCATTATATAAATGAATAAAAAATATGTCAAGATTAAATTAAAATAAATTTAATAATGTCAATTATGATTTTGTTTATTTTATAATTTTATATCATGGATATATTACCTTTACATTTATCCATTATAAACTAGAAAAAAAATTTTATAATATCAATTAAAGTCATATTCATATGTGAATAGTTATTAATAAAATTGATAAGAAACGTAAGAACAAATTGAACAAAATATCAATAGAAAAAATTTGATTTATTGTCTAATTTAAATAAAATTATAAATATTTTGGCACTGGACATTCATCAATGTAGATATTTATAAAAATGTAATAAATGATTAAGTTAAACATATTTAATGAATGCATTTTTAAATATATTATAAAAATTTTGTCCAGATACACCATGATTAAATATAATTTTTCTTCATAAAGTGTATGCAGCTTTATTATTGTGTATTAACATTGAAATGATAAGGAATTGTAAAAATTATACAGTATACACATTTTCAAGCATTGAAAAAACTATATTTGCCTCTTTCTTTTCTGAAGCAAATATAAGACTAATATGGTAAAATTATTTTAATATTTGCAATTATTATTTGAAACTTATTAGAAGCACATATATTTTTATAAAAAACGAATTTTTCTTTTAGTAAAAAACTTCGTTGATTCAAATTTATAATAAAATACAGAAAATTTGACTTAAAAACTGAGATAATTTGTATTTTCAAAATTTGACAATTGGGTATGAAAGCAAATTATATAGCAATGAATATAATGTTAATAACAATTTAAAGCTATTATTACGATTTTTTTAAATAAGATTTCTAGGTATCTATTAAATATAAAATACATCACATAGTTCTATTTCAGTTTTCTTAAAAATTAAAATTCTATAAGTATTAAAAAAGTATCTGATATTTGCAATCAGTTAATAATTTTTATAATTTTTGTTTAAAAAATAATGAATAATATATTTTTAGAAGACTATAAAATCTTAAGTAAAAGACAAGTTCCCATTTAAATATAGCTAGTGGAATAAAGTTAGGAATATAAATATGAAGCTTGTCAATCCTACTATAATTAAAATTAAGTCTTATTGAGGTACAAATGAAAATAATTTTTGAAATAAAGAACAAGTCTAATTAATGAGAGGATGCAAAGAATGTACAACGAGATTGCAAAAAGAACAAGCAAGGCCATTCTAGCATTAATGCTGGCTTCAGCCTCCTGGTTACGTGCACTTCGAGTGCCGGCCACCTGCCTGCTACTGGAAGAAGAAACTTGATAGCGGTAGGTGGCCTGAGGTCAAGTTCAGGAATGCCAACGTGATTTTTGCATTTCAATTTGGCCTTCTAAAGTCTTGGCTAAATAAATGACGAACAGCTGGCTTAAAGCAATTCCAAGTGCAATTCCAGCAATTGTATAAAGATTGCGTTCAGCCCAGGCTCGAACAATTTCGATACAGCCACTTGTCCACACTTTCTTACTTGCTTCTGATACTGGTGTTTTCTGTACACCGTTACCACACATATTATTTACTAATCCACTCTGTGATTAATCAAAATATAAATAAATAATAAAGAAATGAAAATATAATTATTCATGAATATAATATAAATGCAACTTACTGCAATATTAGTAGCATTAATGCAACAAGAAAATGGAACACCACAACCTTCACTACTAGGACTAGAGCAATTAAAATATTCATTTTTACCCCAATCTAGATAACCTTCTTGACTCAAACCACAGCATTTAAACTAAAATTAATAAAAATTATAAATAGTAGTAAAATTATTGATTTTTATTGAAAAGGTTTTCTTTTTTTACCTCCTTTTGACCAAAATCAATAAAGTTTTGGAGATCTGGATCTTCGCGATAAGTTTGAATAATCTTATCAGTAAATGATTCCTCTAATAATGAATTTAATGTATGAGGAAATACAAAACCAACTATCGCCACTCCCATTTCCAACAGGAAAAAAATGAGTAAACATAGAGAATACTAAAAAATTAAGTTATTTACAAATAAATAAAATAAGCTTTATGATATTTCAATAATATTCTTTTAATTGTATTATATTACATTGACAATTAGAGATTATAAAACTCAATACAAAATAAATTATTACTTGCAGAAGTAATAAATCAGAGTTCTTTTCTATTCTATAATATTCAACATTTATATTTAATTTTGTAGTTTACTATTTAGTCAAGATATAAATTATAAATTATTTGGTTATAATATTTTAAATAAAATACATAATACTTATGATAAGAAATTTCTATAGATTTTTGTCTATTAAAATTTTAAATATTTATCTTTACTATTGAAAATAATGAATGATACACTATTTTTAAATACTTACAAACTTTAATAAACAAGTATTTTCTCTTAATGCACCCACACATCCTGCAAAACTAACAATAAAAACTACAGCTCCAGCAATAATCATTACAAGAGAAATATTAAGAACTATATCATAAACATTTTCAACTCTAACGGATCCAGTCATCTGCCATTTATCAACAAAAGCATAAAGTCCAACTCCTATCAATAAACCTCCAAAAAGCTGTAATTCAATATTTAAGGAATTATTTTTAATTAATATTTTTAAATTAATATAATTTAATAATTATTTTATAATTTTATAATTTAATTAATTATTTTTAAATTAATATAAATACATTACCATACAAAGTTCTTTACATACCCAAAAAATAAAGTTGAGCATAAAAATCATGTATTTAACGCACGAACTTACGTAAGTAAAGTTATTTGTTCGTCTACGATTATTCATTTCGAAAGTTTAATAATAAAATAATTTTATAAGTGGTAGACTCAAAAAATGTTTATCACGAAATTTGGCTTCCACGAAATTCTTGTACACTTATTATTATTAGTTCAGATTTGTGTCTTCAATTCCTTTTTCCATTGCTTAATACCACTCTTGTTTTTAATTTTTTTCTTTGTATTTTAAAATCACTTAAGATGAAAAGAATATTAAGTGCAAAATTTTTTAAAAATTCCAAAATCTAAATAGAAATTTATTACCATTTATCAACATTTTTAACAGGCTATGCGTTAAAACATTATCATCCATTGCGCTACTCTTACTCAGTAATGACTGTGATTGTTAACTACATAAATGTTTCTAACTTAAACTAGAAACGTAAGATCCAAAAGTTCAGTGTTTCACCACTAGCAGCACTTATGATGTTTCTTTTCTTGCGTTCTTTTCTAACTATACAGTCTCACCACAGATTAAAAAGATATTGATACAATATTTAAAAAAGCAAAAAAATTTCAATGTTTACAAATGTAACAGAACAGATTTTCTTTCAAATTACACACCCTATTGTGTTAAAGATTTGAAAGTAAGTCTAAAAAGAAGTAAATTTTATAATAAAAATATAAATATCTATATATTTTATTTATACAAAATAAACATTGTCTCTTAATAGATTTGTACCAATTTATTACAGACGAATAACGCAAGTGCTAAAACTTTATTTGATATTAGTGACGGAAGACATTTTTTCTAAATAAAACGATAAATTATAACAGACCCTTCAATATGTACAAATTTGATAATCAATACAATTTTTTAACTTATTCTCCATTCCTTAAAATATTGATATTAGTTTAATGAATAAGAATATATATTAGTGTTGTTGTTGTGGATAATAAAAATAATATAAAAAAATTTGTAAAGAAAATTACTGACAGAATTTAATTTAAATTTTATTAAATTAGTTAAAGGTTTAAATAAATAAAAATATATTAAGTTAAAAAAAAAATAATAAAAAGCTTTTATTTATCTTCTTGTTGATTGAGTAAAGTTTGAAATGTTACATTTTTGAAAAGATTTTGATTCGGGATTGTTAAAACAAAATTTGAATTTAATAAAAATTGGAATACAATCAATGTCATCGTATTTTTATGTAATTATAATTCTTAATTTTAATACAAATAAAGAAAATAAAATAAATTTACATAAAGTCGAAAATTTTAAAAGACAATATCAGAATAAAAATATAATATAAATACTTTTAGCTCTTTTAGTTACTAGGTAATTTTTATAAATAAAACTACGAATAAAATTTTTTACTATTTAAAAGAATTCAAATAGATTTTTAACAGATTTTAAATAAAACCAATATTTTAAGGAATACATCTCTATAGTTTTACTGTCTGTCTAGATTTATTTTCAGAATTTATTTTATTTTTATTATCAATTCTATAATTATTATTACTATATTATATGCATTTTATGGGATGTCACTCTTTCAAATACATGATTTTAAGTACAATATGTCTATAAAGTGAATCATTAAATATTATGTGCTGAATATAAAATATATAAACAGTAATAAAGTATAGAGAGATTGAACTGCAGATACGAAGCTATAATTATGAGAACAAATGTTTATCAAAATTTCGTTATATAATTATACATTTCATTTTACAGTAAAAATAATAGTTATTTTCTGAATTGAATTTCTTATTACAGCTTGATAAGTTGATACATACATAAAAGTGTCCATTATATAATTATTGATTAATATCACATTTATAATTTTTAAAATATAAAATTATGTTACTGTTGTAATTGTTGTACTGTACTTATTAAATTTATTATTTACAAGAAAAATATATTATTCATAAATTTTTCTTTTTTATAATCATAACTGTAGATGTTTTTGGAACAAAAAAAGTACACTGCAGTGGATTATTGTCGTAAATTATTCTTTCTCCAAATTATATTCTTTAATCCTGTCTTGGTAGTTAAGATATTCGCATCATTCTTCATTAAGTTTTCCATAAATGTGGCTGCTGCTGGATTACCTATAGAAGGGATAACATGCTGTACTGTCCGATGGTAAAGAATTTACCTTTTGCAGAATTTAGCAAACCCTTCAAAATTAGCGATTCTTCTACTAATCAAGAATGTGACTACGTAAAATTAAAGTCATGTTAAAAGTAAAGAAATATTTATTGGTTGAACCTAAAGAGAATTTGCATATTTGGATAAATCTTGAAATATTCATAAATTCATTACTTCATCGTTACCCCAAATCCAGATTTATCTAAAACTTGAGCATGAAAACTCAAATCTAACATTAGATAAACATATTTTGTAATTGTAAAATGAAAAAGGATAAACTGTACAAAACTAAGTTTTGTATATTGCATCATTAATCGCTTGATATTCGCAACAGCAATAGATATATTTTTGTACGTGCCCAGTTCGCTTAAAAAAATCTTACAGAAAAAGATCTGGTTTTTGTAAGAGAATTCATAAATATTGTAAAATTATGTAACATATACTTGTGTAGTTGCAGTATTGCATAATCGACCCATTGGTCAATGGAGAGATACTAATTACTCTATTAGCTAATACAAGGAATATTTATGTGGACGTGTTAAGCAAATCTCTTTACAAATATAGCAGTTAATGAAATTTTAATAAAAAACCTATGCCGATTTTATTATATGACTATAATTAAAAAAGTAAAAATCATTTAAAGAAAATAAATATAAAACTTATTACGAACAATACTGTTAATTTTAAAGTAAAAAGTTTCGTAATATTAATTAATTTTTAAGATAAATTCTCAAAAATTAGATGAATTTTCATCAGAATATATGATCGTTATATATAGATAATTGTATTTTATAACTTTTTACGCTTTTATAGATTGATTGACATACTCGTTCTATGTACTCAAATTATGAGACGAGATGAACTAAGGAATTACATTAACGTCAAGTTTAATATAACTACTGTTGTTGTCGGATTATTTAATTATTATAATTTTTAGGTAAAATCTATTGGTGAAATAAACAATTATGTACTGTGAAATGCATTTTCATTCGTTGCAACTACAAGATGGATATTCTACATATTTAAAACATATAAATCGTAACGAGTATAATGAAATGAATGTATAAAAATCAATATAAACAATATCATAAATTATATATTATTATAAATTATTTATTATATTATCAAATTAATAAAATAACGATAGAATAATAACATGATAACTATAGATTCATTCAGAAATTGTCGACGATTCATTTTTTAAAGTAATGAAATAGCATGTATGTATATATATAAGGACTTACGATAAAAATTATAACTAAGAATAAAATATAAAAGAATTAAAAATTTTGCAAATAAAAAACGAAGTACCGATTATACTAAGATATTTAAAATTGTTATAAAAGATGATGGACGTGAAACTCAAACAAGGAAACCGTTATTCTATGAATTTAGATAATGATAACAAAATCGAAAATAAGGAAAGTGATATTGATGCTTCATAAGACTCTATTTGTGAAGACGACTTTACACAAGACACAAAAATTTGTTTGAAAAATTCAGGGACAATGCTGCTCCAAATGTGATAGCAAAAATATCGACCAAATGAAAAAATGATAAATCTTACTAATCCCACATACAAGAACTGCTGCTGAAAATAAAAGTTAAAATAAAAATAAGATCGATTTCAGTGAAGCAATATCAAAATTTAGTTATATTTATGAGCCAGTTTCATTTAATTATTTAACCGATTATTTATATTGTAAATAATTTAAATCGTTATTTCTTATAAAATTTTAATCGCTTTATTTCAACACGATTTAAACATAGCGTAAAAGTGTTTATTGTTTACCGATTGTTTGTATATTGTCAAAATTATAAATAATTTAATGGAAAAAAGAGTTATGTTTATTTCCATCAAATTTCCTTGGTTGTTTCTATCAAACTTCCCTGCAAGCCCGTAAATTGATTCACAAGATAATGAAAAACGAAAACAGAAAAAGAGATAAATATAGATTTATTTTTATTTACAATAAATTTATTAAAATAAATTTACTGAAAATATAATAGTATTAAGTATAAATTATGTATATATATATATATATATACATGTATCTAATAATTGTCCAGAACATGTCATGTAAGACAAAAATTGAAAGAAAAAAACATTGGAAGCTACATTTACTTATACGTGTACATTTTACTTAACTATAATATACCAATTATGTTTTAAAAATAATTTAGTTTGCATATTATGCAGTTGATTTATCGATTTGAAAAATGTTTATAATACTAAGGAACAAAAAAGGGGACAAGAAAATTCCCACTAAAGAATAAATTTCAGTTATATAAATATATATATTAAAATATATTTGTATTCCAAGTTATATACATACTATACAGTCATAAATTCCTAAACATGCTTAATAATGAAATTAAAAATCATATTTTTATTTTATTATAAATATTCTCTTATTTAAAACATAATCGATTTTTAAAAGCGATTTTGTGTGAGTTCGTAGTTGTTACTTTTCTCCACTCTTTGACTTAAATCAAAATTGGCGCTTATATGAAAGATACTAGTAAAAAGTTATTCTTATGCATGATCGAGATTTTTGGATGAAACATTTCAGTATTCTTCAGAAAGTCATTTCTAGTTATGTTCTAGGTAATGTATTCATAGATATTTATAAAATGTCGATGTATAATTGTGAACTTTTTATAATTTAGTTGAGTTTCAGATTTCCTTGCATTTGTTCATGATTGCTAATTTCTCTATAAAGTAATTAATTGCAATTTTAAACTATATGTATTATGAAACTAGTCTAACTGCTGAAGAAAATAAATTAAATAATGGCTTCTGTTCAAGAGAGTATGTTATTCATTATTTTATATTACATATAATTTTAACAAGAAAATTAAGTATAACCTAATCTAAAATATTTTTTATTACAATATTTTGTTTATGGATAAAAAATGTATAAAAGTTATAAAATAGTATATTTTATACACACATATGTTTATATTAATTAAAAGGCATATGAGTTTTAATTTTTATATAATTTTTACAGGATTAAAACTAAAACGAGCACCGTCAGATATATGGAGCATTCGAGAACAGCTATGCCTTGCTTCAAGTGTTTTGAAATCAGGTGATCAAAATTGGATGAGTGTTTCTCGTTCCTTAAGGCCAATTGCTGATAAAGATTTAACAAGACCACCAGATTGGTTTTCACAAAAGTCGTGTGCCCAACAATATGCTTATCTTTTAGAAAATACAGATATACCAAAAAGAAAGAAAAGAGAAAGTGGAGAAACTACAAGTGAATCCATTGTCAGACGTCTTACTCAAGATCGGATTTCTGAACTTTCTAAAATTCTAGCTATTCAGCGAGAAGAATATCATCATTTGAAGAATGAATTAAGTTTATTAAAAAATGAAAATATATCAGATGAAAAACTACAAAAAATGTGGCTTTCAATTGAACAAGATGAAAAAGAACAGGAGCAAAAGAATAAAACACACATAGCTTGGTTAAGTAAATGTCATCAAGGTAAAGAATCTCAGTCTACTCAAACATTTAATATACAAAATGTTCAAAAAAAAATGGTTGATATTTTAAAAGAAAATCAAGAAGTTACAGAAATAAGCACTGAAGAAGAAGAAGAATTAAGAAATAAAAGTGGAAGATCGTCTCTTTTAACTAGTTTATTGAAATCTCCAAGTCCAACAACAATACAAATACAAACACCAACTCAAGCAGCTAGTTCACCTACAATTGCTAGTCTTTTATGCTCAAGTCCAAAAGTACCTGGACCAATAACTATGCAAAATGTTTCACCTCAATTACATCAGTTAGTTTCAAATACCATTCATAGTTTGACACAAGAACGACCTTCAGCTATTGCTCCAACTTTGTCAATGTTATTAGAACAACCAGCAGCTGGTACCCAGAAGATTTTACAGCAGCAATTGCAAAATGTATCGAATTTAATAAATTCTAAAAGTTTGCAGAGTTCTTTACAAGTGCAGAATATAGTACAAACAAGATCAGCTCGGTTAGCTCAAAGTAACAACTCACAAATTTCACAAGTACAGCAAGTTATTTCAAATTCAGATTTATCAAATACAGAAGTATCGCAAATTATATCCAATTCTATAGATGAAGTTATGCCAAAAGTAATACAAATGGATAAAGATGAAATAAATGAAATAATTGGTGATATTGAAGAACTGATTAAAGAGGAGATAACTAGTAGTCCTCAAACAGAATCATCTTCAAGAACTGCTGAAATGATGAATAATTTAAATGTACAAATACCAACAGATCCTTTGACAGAACGCTCAGAACCAAGAAATATTGATGAGCCAGTTTCATTATCAAACTCACCAACCAGTGAAATATCTATTGAAGAAATTGATTCAAGTACATCAAATATAGCTGAAATTATTGGTACAGCCATAGGTACAGTAGAATCCAAGATGAATATCTCTAATAAGTTAAAAGAAAATGATGAAATCAAAGAAGTAAAATTTATAGTTGAAGATAATAAAGTAATTGCAGAAAGTACTACTTCTCAAGAATTAATAATTAAAACTGAAATGATAAATAAAGTTACAAAAGAATCACAAAATGAAAATGAAAATAATGCAGAAATTAATATTTTATATCACAAAGAAGTTATCAATCAACTAGTAGAAAATAAGAAAGATAATAGGAATATTCTTGATATTTCTGATTGTAACACTGTTAACTGTAAAAAAGTGAATGAACAGGAATTTATAACAAATGAAAATAAAATTAAAGATAAAGAACACGTTACTGCTACTCAACAACAAATAAATACTAATTCTGAGCTTATAAATATATCTTCTGAGGAAAAAAATTACTCTTCGGAATTAGATGAACAAAATAAACAGGAATCATGTTTTGAGAATAATTTAAAGGAAGACAAATTGTTTAATAATTCACAAGTTCAGGTAATAAAAAATGTTTTAATGAACTCAATTTTATTTTTATTGTATTTTCATTATAAAAATAACTATATTAATATATGTATTTAATAATTTATATTTAACTCTATTTTGACATTATTTTTTAATAAAATTTATTTTAAAAATTACTATTAGGAAACAAACAAATTTGAAGAAAATTTGTCTAATAAAAATATTGATAACTCTAGACTATCTTATGAATCAGAAATAAAATCCATGCAAAATAACTTTAAAGATATTAATAATATTTCTAAAGAGACTGAATTGGTAAAAGAGTGTGATATTTTAAAACAAGAATCAAATAATGTAGAAAAAGAAAATAAAAAAGATTTTAAAAAAACTGTTGAAGATTCAAATTTAAAAGATCTGGAAAAGAAAGAAGCTTTTAAAACTATAAAGCAAGAATTAGATACTGTAATAAATTGTGAGTTTCGTGATAATATATTAGAAAAAAATATTTTTGTAGAAGCTAATAATGAAAAAGTGTCAAAAAAAGAAAGATTTGAAGACACTTTAAAAAATGAAAAAATGAAAGAAAATCCTAATTTTAAGAACAATGAAATAATCAATCAAATAAAAATCGAACTAAAAAGGGAACATAATGAAGATAATGAAGATGAATATAAACAAGAAAAAGAAGAAATAAAGAAGGAAGTTGAAAATGATACAATAAAGAAAGAAAGTATAGAATCTCTAGGAAGTGTAGAAGAATTAGATGAAGAAGAACCAACACTAAGTAAATTAAGTGGTGGTCGAGTTATGAAAACATATTCAAAAAAGCAGAATACTACAGTAGATAGTGAACCAGAAAATGAGACAGGTGGAGAAACTGCTGATTATCGAGCATGGAAAAAATCTATTATGCTTGTTTATAACAGACTTGCTACACATAAATATGCATCTATATTTTTGAGACCTATAACAGAAGACCAAGCTCCAGGTTATCATTCAATTATATTTAGACCTATGGATTTATGGACAATTAAAAAGAATATCGATAATGGTACCATTAGATCAACAACACATTTTCAACGAGATGTTATGCTTATGTTTCAAAATGCAATTATGTTCAATAAATATAACACACTTGTACATAAAATGACTTTAGAAATGCAAGAAGAATGTCTTCAACATATGCAGGTGAATTTCTTATTATATCAAATACTTAGTTCTTTTCAATTCTAGAATTTAAATTTATTTAACTTCAGAAATTTAAAGATTTCTTTATTATTTTGTTAAATTTTTTAAATAGGCTGTTGATTTCCTAAATATTTTATTAGTCATATTTAGAAACTACTTTCATTTTTATAAAATTTAATGAGCATTTATAAATTAAATTTTAATTTTTATAAATAAAATATATGAGCTGAATATTATTATTCTATAATGAGTTCTAATTTATTAAAAAAAAAAAAATAATAATATATATGATACGTTAATAATAGTCTAATAAAAGATTTTAATTCTTTACAGGTCTTGGTGCGAGTAGCAGGAGAAGCATCATTTAGAAGAGAAACTAGAACAGCAGCTAGTATTAGTAATGAAACAGCTGATAATATTTTAAAAAGAAAATGGAGTCATTTATCATCAAATCCTCATGAAACAGAAAGCTCACGAATGAAAAAACGAAGAAAATCTGAAAACGATTAAAATTTTATAACAATATAAGTTATAACAAGTTTTAAGGATTGCATTTTAATATGAATATTATAAATTTAACCAATAAATAATTTAAATTATATATTTCAGCAGCAATAAATTGAATATCTGTGTAAAAAAACTTTAATTTACTTAAAAAATTAATTTAAAAAAATTTTTAATAGTTTAAAATAATATAAATATTTGAATATATATTTTCTATATTATTTGAATTATTATAAAGTACATTAAACAAATATACTAATAGCTATTTTCTGTGAATTAATGAATTGTAGATGTGCGATTTGTAGATATTTTGATTTTTAATTCTTAAATTTTTTTAATTAAAAATTTACATTATAATATTAAAATAATTATATTTACTTATTAATATTACAAGTGTAAATTATAATGTAGATGTTGTGTATTACATTTTCTTCTTTGTTCTTAATTATTTAATAAAATTGATTAAAAAGGAATCACATAAAGGTTAAGCATAAAAGTATTAGTATGTACTAATAAATGCATTGTTAAATGAATTATTCTCTGAGTTTTATTTTTGTTTTTAAATAAATTTGTACAAGTTTGTGTTGAATGTGTTATAATATGTAAAAGAAAAAAACTAAAAAAGCCAAATAGGCTGTTCTATTTAGTTGATGTTTTAAAAAACTCTTAGTACTTAAGACTAAACCTTTTTATAGTTTTTGTTCATAAAATTTTATAATTTTAATTAAATGCACTAAACTTTATAATATTGATATTTTCAACTTTCTTTTAAAAATTACTTAAATTGAGTTCACTCAATAAATAAAAGTATATTAACTCATTGAAAAGTTAATAATTTCTAAATGATTAAAATATAGAAATAAAGAATAAGAACAACCTTCATCTTCCTAGCAAATATTTAACAAAGATAAAAAAATTGTTAATGCTTAAATCAATCTTTAGTCAAGATACTTTATTTTGTTAAAACATCTTCTGATAATTTGGCATATCAAATTTTTAATTTTGATAAATTTCTGTCATTCATTTTATTTCAGTAATCACGATATATTTTACAATTATTAAATGAGAAGAATATAAACCACGTATGAAATCTTATATATATATATATCTAACCGCATATATAACAATATGTATTATTAAAGTTGTACATGCATGTGATTAAAGCACAAAATCAATATTGGTAATTAATGCACTAGATAAGAACATCAGTAAATCACGCAAGTTCAAAGATTATTGATTATTAAATACCGAATAAGAATAGATTAATACACATTTTCGGTATTTGAGAATCGAAGCCTTGGTTGGTGCTTGCCCTCAACACTTTTATGAAATTATAAAGTTATTAGTTTCATGGTACTATTTTATAGTTTGAACGTACTTTATAATATTTACACAATTTTACGTTTTGTTGAAGCTACCGTGTTGTACAGCGTTTGTAAGATCAAATATAATGTTATGATAAATTAAATTAAATTTTTATATTACTAAATTTCAGAAAATAGATCAAAATCAAATAAAAATAATGTTGAGGAGTTTAAATTTTTAAGTAAGCAATGTATATAATATAAAAGTTAGTGAATATCCTGAAATATTTGAAATAATTTATAAGAAATCTTGAACTAATGATGATCACTGGAAAAGATCCAGGGTTATTTGAGAAAGAACATGAGAAAGGTTTGAATCTATATCTATGTAACAGATGTATACAGTACACTATGAGCAATTTGGATAAAAAATATTTAGATATTATTTTTGGATTGGCCAATAATAGGTATAATTATAAAACTATTATTTAGTTCATTAAAAAGTGGATCTCAATAAATATAATTGAATATATTTAAAAAATAATAAATACGAGAATATTCAAATTGAACATAATGACCAATTATTATTTGTCTAAATTTAAAACTTTAATATATTTAAAATTTGATCTAAATTATATTAAATTTGGATATTTAATATCTTGTATTTTGTATTACTTATTCTTTTTCATAAATTATTGAATAATGTAAATTTTCATATACTTTTATATTTTTTACTTTACTTATTTATTTCTCATATTTTTTTATTTTAAATTAATATTTATAAATTTATATAATTATTTTATAATATATAGAATTATAATAATTATATATTAGATATTTAACTATTGCAATCGCAATAATTATAATATTAGATATTTAACAGGAAAATAAGAAGAGGAATCTACAATATTTAATGAGATTGAAAAATCTAAGAATGACAATATAATATAATAAAATATACAGTTATATTCGCATCAAATGAATACATTTTTATAAATATTTTACATTTCATTGAAAAAAATTTATTAAAGGCAATATCTACAATAATTTAATATATCTAAATTACCAAAAATATAAATAAATTTTAATGTATCCTTAGAATAGTTTATTCATAAATAAATTTAGTACTAAATTAATACTAATTAGTTTAAATCTAATTAAAACCGAAGATTATTCCTCATTTTTCTCCGGTACAATCAAATTATTTTCCACCTCGCCCGTTATATGTACATAATACTTAAACTTAGTTATAAAGCATAGAGTAATTTATGTGCAAAATATATTATCCAATGATCTAGAAACATAAGTCTGCACATACTCTAGAGGGAGCTAACGCTACAAACATAATATGAAAATGAGTTAGGCCTCAATTATTATTAATCGCAGAATCAAGTTTCTGAATCTAAAATATGGATGAAGGCTTGATCTGAAACATATGACCAAATATATCAAAATTAAAAAAGCTAATCTCTTTTCCAAAATTTTAAAGAATTAATTAATCTTACTTAAAATATATTTAAAAGTTTATATTGAATAATATTCAGTTTTCTATTCTAATTCAAAATTGTTAAAAGAAGAGTAATTTGCAAAATTCATGAACATATTATTCATCAAAGTTTAAGATTGATTTTCACATGAATACATACAGTATTTTTGTTCAAATTTTATTTGCACGATGAGTTATCGTGTTTAATAGTCAATAATACCACTCGTCTTTGAGACTAGTTTATAAATTTTAATACCTTTTATTTAGCTTCCAAAAAAGACTACATATCAATTACCTAAATTTAATCATTTTATCAAACATTTGTACTACCTTAGTAAATGCTCAAAATAAAATAAAATAGAGAGAGACTATTCATAATAATATACCTCGTAGAATTACTGATTTGTTTTTGATTTCTTGAAAATCTACAGAAAGTATTACAATAGTAAAGTAATTAATAATTTTATAAATGCAATAAAATAATCCTGAGGTTCGTGCCTACTTTCCTCATTTTTAATATTGTAACTTGGATACAATCGCAAGAGATTGAAGTGTTTTATCAGGCAATACCAGAAAAAATATTTATATTTACCCAAAATAAAACTATTGAAAGAATGCTTTGCTTCCTTAATATGCAACTTCATATCCAAACATCAGTTTTATAGATAAAAAAATTGAAGATTCAATCAGTACTATTCATCTAAACTGCTGATTATCTACTTAATTTTCGATCACAGAAAATTTATCTATCAGTATATATACAGTCTGAATATTGAACTCTAAAAATCGGATTGCTGTTAGCGCAACTAAATTTCTTTGTGCCTTTATAAGGAATAAAAAATATTAGTGCAGTGTAAAATTAATGAAAAATAATATTAAAAATATCACAAGTGAAAAACTGAATAGTATATTAATCAATAAATTATCTAAAATAATGCCTAATATATTTGAACAATAATTTATAAATAAATAAATAAACAAAAAAATCTGAATTATTAAAGTTCAACAGTGATAGAAACTAATTATACATCATTAAAAAACCTAATAAAATTAAATAATTATTTTATTTAACTAAACAGGAATTTAAAACCATTATAGAAATAACAATTGGAACTCAAAAACAAGGTTATCACAAAAGAGAACGTGTAAATTTAAAATTTTCACCCAAAACTAATGATATTAACTAAGATAACAATAAACTAAATGTAAAGTAAACAAATATTACAAAAAGAATCATAAAATAATAATAGACTAGAAATAAAAATTATTCATGTAGAAAATATAAATACAACTTATTATAATATTATTATTTTATACATAATAATAATAATGAAGAATAAGAACATAATATAACTATAAAAAATAGATACTCTATTCGAAAAATTGAAGAAGTACAAATTGAAAACACTGAAAAAATGACACAATTGAAGAAATAAGGAAAAAATGAAAATAGAAAAAAAATTGAAGAAAAAAAAGAACGGGCTAAGGCACTAATTTCAACAAATATAAGAAGACGAAAACGCCATCCAAAGAAATAGAAGTGTACACACGTATATCGGTTGGCACGTGTGAGTTAAAAACAATAGGCAAAGCGGTAACAAACCTCTACTCATAAACATAATATACCAAGAATCAAAAGATAAAATAAAACTAATACGCATAAACACAAATATTAAAGTCTGCTACATAAAAACATAGTATATCTAAAAACAATAGGTGACTTTAATAACATCATAAAATTTTTAAAAAGCACGAAAACATATTACTACACATTTAGATCGAAAACGAAAAAACACATATCTATTAAAGGGTTTAAACAAAAATTTCTCAGAAATAAAAATATTAGAAGAGCTAAATAGACGACATTTAATTTAATAAAGTTTCGCATTTCATTACATAAAACTCAATAAAAAATAATATAATAGGGAGTATTATATAGTTCAAATATCAGCAAATAGAAATATAAAAATAAAATTGTCAATATAAAATCTAACTAGTAATAAATTTAATAATGTTAACTATAAATTTAACTTTTAAAAAATAAACTAGAATAAATTAAAAAAAATATTAACAAAAAACTATTAACTACAGATAATAAAAAAGACAAATATATTGATAAAATAAACAATCACGTAAATCACATCATAAACACGTTACCTAAATTAACAAAAGAAGTTGAGTGAATGTTATATAAACAAAGACATCAAAAAATTACAAAAGGATAAAAGCTATATACTGTCACTAATAAATAGAACGCGACAAAATTACAACTGTAGTAAAAAAACAAGAGCTCGAATTTTATAAATACTTACTGGTTCAAATAAAAAAATATTTCCAACAAAAATCTTCAGAATCATTAAATAACTTTTGGAATAACAAAATAAAAAACAAACAAAAAATGATCAAACAATAATGTTCCCCAAAAATAAACAATACAACGCTATTCAATTTTTGTCTTATAATTCTTCTATTAAATATAGGCAAAATATATGAAAAAATAATTAATCGTACCTCAATAAAATACTGTAATAAAAATAACATAATACCAGAAAATCAATTCGGATTTAAACATAAGCATTCGATAATACATGCGACTAATAAATTAAAATCGGATATATGTTGTGCACTAAACTATAACTAAAGATTAGCAGATTGCCTTATAAACATAGAAAAAGAATTTGACACCACTTGGACCGAAGACATAATTTATAAATTAATGATTTTCTAAATATCTAATAAAACTAATATGAAACATAATCACGGAGATGTTATTTAATAGAATAGAAGGAAATAATGAATCAAGCCTATAATTCATAGTAATTTATTTGATCTTAACAAAATATTACAAAAAAAATCGATATCTTTCGCAGATGATTTAATAATTTATGTATCCGGTAAAAATACCAAAAAATTAAAAACACAAATACAAGAATTATTCAATAAAATAAATGATTATTATAATACATGGAAATAAAAAATTAATATAAATAAATGCGAAACTATTTTATTCCGAAATAACTTATATCAAATAAGTGTATCAGAAAGAAAAATCTGTAATAATTTTTATATAATGGGCAGCCTCACCAAGAAACAGGTTATTCCCCATACACAAATAGACACAAATATTTAGGATTACATTTAGACAATAAAATAAAATATAATTATCGTATAAAAAATCAGCTAGAAAAAGCAAAAACAAGCATTTTATCGATTCAATAAATTATTTCATTCAAAGCACTTAAACGGTAAAATAAAACTATTATGTTACAAGGATTTATCGAACCAATCCTAATATACAGTTAACTCATCTAGTACAATATAACAGCACACCAACTGGAAAAAATAAGAATTTTAGAAAGAAAATGTATAAGAGCCTATCTTAGTTTGTACAGAACTGAAGCAAGCTCTTATAAAAAATATGTAAAAAAACAAAATATTATACAAGGCAAGTTTACAAAGAATAGATGCCATATATTAAAATTACACCACATAAAAGAAAATAGTTTAATTTTCAATACCATATACCTAAACCCAAAATATTTCTCAAAATGTTTAAAAACAGATTTTATTCCTGCAGAAATATTCACATTTTTAGACAATAAATAATATTTACAAGATAAAAGTAACATTCAAATTATATATTATATTAATATTAAAAGATCTAACACAAAAATAACATACAAAGCAAATTTAAACGGTAAAAGTAATAATCTCTAAGGAGATACAATATGGACATATCACTAAGAGATAAAAAAGAGAAACATTGAAAAAAACGAAAAAATATTGATGGTTAGCTTAATTGTATAATAATGATATAAAAAAATAGAGATTTCCTAAGTAAATAAACATATAAATAGACAAAAATTTAGATTCAATTATATAAATAAAAAAAAACACATAAAATTAAACTACTATGCAAGTAATCACTAAACGATTAAAATTTTAATAATTGAATATATTCACATGTAAATAAATATTAATTCCCAATTTGCAATATTTATTACATAACCGTTACCTCTTCCATATCCACATACATTTACACTAAAATCATGAAGAAATTGAATGTACAGTTTTTATATTACCCATTTTTTGTATATGAATAAAACTGCAAAAATGTTAAAAACAATTTGTTTGCCCATAACAAATTTTCACACAAAAAAAACAAAATAATCTGTAAGTCTGTGATCGCTGTATATAACAGCATATTAGTCATAAGTAATTATTATATGTGAAATTATTGTTTATTAAGATTGAAAAGAAAGAACATGTACGAATATTGTATTTATTGGGTCCAAATAAACATTAATAAACTAAAAAAACGAGTACATATACATATGCCTATTAGCTTATTTTTTTTTTATTCAGATGATGCATTTAATTACATAACAACGATGAATACAAGATCATTAATATTTTTTATAGTATATTAACAAACTAAATATTACCAATTATTATAAAATGAACATATATGTATTAAATTAAAATGAAAAATTAAGGAACACATTAATTATAATATATGAAAGTTAATATAATTTCTTTGATTGTAGTACCGTTTCGATATCATATTAAATTTTTTTCTAAATATTTTATCAAGAACTTGTTATTATAAGTTTATATTTTTAATTTTATTTGATACTTATTTTATGCAAAAATACATTACACTTAGATTTATGTTGTATGTTTTTATAATATATAACATTGAAATCGATATACATTTGTACATTTATTTTGTATATATTACAATATGTTTCATTATGTTATATATTACATTATGTATCAGTATCATTGCTATATATATATTAATTTTTAGTGCTATATTTATTTTGATTTATCATTTTTTATATTTATAATTTTACAATATATTTTTATCTTCTCTATAACCATAATGAATGAATTAATATATTCATGTTATCTGTTGAAATTAATATTTTACAATTGAAATAATTTATTATTAGTTTATATGCTGATTTGTTTTTATTTTAGAAATGCATAATATTAAATCTATTTCTGATTATGATTTATTTTTCTTAAATTATTTGTATATGTTTTTAACTATGAAGGTTGAAATGAAATCTAATATGAAATTTATAACCTGAATTCAAATTTTTATGTTTTTATATGTAACCTACATATTAGTTTTAAATTTTAACAAAATATTTATATGGTATTTTTATTCAACAATTTAGAATAAACTATTTAATATTTAACAATTTATTATTCTACTAATTTATGTGTAGGTATTTAAAATTTATTCTACATATATGTGTAGGTATAATAGAAATAAGCAATAATTGTACCATTTGAATTTTCTATTAAATCAAAGTAAAAACACAGTTTTCATTTTAGATTCTTATATATTACTTTCATAAACCTTTTATAGATGTATTTGGCTTTGTACTTTTTAAAATTATTGGAGAAAACCTTGGAATGAATTTATATTATCTTTTATAGTGACCATTACTGTAGAGACTTTTCAATTGTTATGAACTGTATTTTATTTATTTTATCTAATTAAAAAATATACCCGTATTATTTAGAATTTATTTATACGATTTAATATTTAAAAAATTATATTATTTAAAACTAAAATTAAATTTAAGCTAATTTGAGAATAATCAATTCATATTTAAATATAAACTAAAAGAATTAAAATAAACTACTACTTATACGTATACCTTAAATATAAAAATTTTAAAAATGTATTGCAAAATATTGTTTTAAATTGAGTTACACTAAATGATCATTTTTTTAATATTAGAAATAGTTACACTTTTGATAGTAAGTAGTCATAGAAAATAAATATATACCATTTATTTTATTGGAGAAACATCACGTGATCGCGTCATATGACAGTCAAAATATCAGGTGTCTTAAACTTTTACATCTTAGAACTTACTCGAATCTCGAATTTTAGTATTAAGTACAAGCTCCTACAGTTTTTATTATTACAAACAAAATCAAGAAGTTGAAAACACCAAATTAAAACAAAATATATTACATTACGAAAGTTAGTATAATAATTAATCAGTCATTGAAAATTCAGATTCAGTAAACTTGAATATGGGCAAAATTTTCAAAGATGTGAAATGTTGGTCGTTAGTTTTCTGGATTTTATTCACACAACTAGCCATTATTCAAGCGGGTAATGTACCCGTAATGCTTTGGTGCGGTTCCTCTTCCAGTAGCCTTATTAATCCTTTGCACAAAACATCAAGATCAGAGTTTGAAAGAGTTTTGGTTGAAAAACTAAGTAAAGATCAACCGCCAATGATTGTTTTTGTCAAAGATAATTTCTGTATCGAAGATATTAATTATCACAAACAGGTCATTAATTTTATTTATTGATTTATTTTCCTTAATAATTATGAAATATAAATTATATATTTTATATATATAAGATTTTAATAAAAATATATGTTATAGTTAATAAGTTATTTTCATTTATACTAATAATTTGCAAGAAAGTGTTAATTTAAAAATATTTACAATTATGTAATGATTAATTGGTATCATATATGACTTAATTATATATAACAAAAAATTTAAATTGTAAATTAAATATAATAATTCTTTATAAAAATTATTTTATAATTTTAAATCAATTATAAGTATTTAATTTATAATTCATAATTCATATCATCTTAGCATCCTGTATTTTCTATATAAATTATAGATTAAAGAAATAAAATTTATAATTCACAATATGTTTAATTAAGTTTTTTAATTTATTATTTAACTAAAAAATATTAGTTTCTAAAATAAGAATTATATATTTTATAAATAATATAAAAAATTTGAATAAAAATAACTAATTTTATTTCTAAAAATTTTATTTTTATAAAATATTTTTTGTTTTAATAGATATATTTAGAAATTCTTAATTTTTATTCTATATTCTATATTTATTTAGAGTCTACAACAATTGAATAATGCAGGTTCGTTAACCTACTTGACATCTGTTGAATCAGCCTTATCGGTATTTGAAAATTTATCATCTTATAATATAACTATGGAAGATGATCTTGAATCAGTGGCTGAAGGTCACTTGGCTTTAGTACAAGTTAATGATCTCAATGCTTTAACTGAAATATATAATATAGTACAAGAGTCTAGTCCAAACTTGATAGTTGCTCTTACTGGAAAATCTTGTGGTTATACAACTTTTGAACGTATTAAAAGAGGAACTGGTTCTACAAATACTACAACACATTTAATTCTAAATTATGAAGAAATATTGTTTTATGCTGATAAAAATCCATTAATTAAGGTAATAATATGTGTATTTTAATAAAATTATGTATTTATAAATAAATAATTTGTTTTCTTTTTCAAGTTTAACCAAGATGATTATGTTCAATTGGAATATCCAACATTTACTTCTGCACAAAAAGATAATAAACATTACAATCTAACAATGATCTTCAAAGGTGTTAGTTCTAATGGTCCTAAAAAAATTAAGTTAGAAGCACAATTTAATATTACTAATGGATACTTCAGATTTCTTGGATTTCAATACCAACCAGATGGGAGTAATACTAAAATATATTTGAAAAGTAAAAGTGATATTTATTTTCCATTTAATTTTTCTTATCATTGTTCAAAAGAGAGTATTTTCAATTATAAAAATAAAGTAACAAATCAAGAAATTTCATTAAAAATATTGAATTTACAAGTACAAATGGATGCAAAAAAATTTAGTGATGCCTATGATTGCATTGGTTTTATGAGTATTCCTATATGGACTGGAATTTTTGTTACATTTATTTTGGCAATAATCATGATTTGGGGTCTTACAATGATTATGGACATACACACAATGGATCGATTTGATGATCCTAAAGGTAAAACAATTACTATTTCTGCTCAAGAATAAAAAGGTTGTTATAAGTCTTACAATATATATAAGTACCATTTAAGTATAGAAGCTTTAGCTATAAATGTTACAAAATACAATTCTTCTTTTAACATATAAACCTGTGTAATACAAAATTATAAGGTAAATTTGTTAACACTTATAAATATTTAAATAAATTTTTAAAAATGTGAAACTAACATTCTTTTGCATGAAATATTAATAACTCATTTAATTTAAATTAAATTATGTTTATTAAGATAAGCATTAAAAATAATATATATAAATTTATTAAAATATTTTAAAATAAACACAAATTTAGTGTTGAATAAATATTTTATTAAAATACCACTTATTCTTTTAAATATAATTTCTGGTTAGATAAAATATATCAAATGTTTACATTAGTATGAAATTTATAATACAATAAAATTGAATATTGCCTAAAAATTTATAAAATTGTATACTGTATCTTAACTTTATGTGTTACTATGCAATAAGTTTTAGGCTGAACTATATTATTGTATAATTTACTTCATAAAATTCATAACTAAAATATTACAATAAAAGTTATAATTAAATAAATATTGCTAATAATATTTAATCAATATTTCATTTCATTTATGTTTTATCAACTTAAATTGTTTGATAATTCATTTTTATAGTATAGTTAGAAAGTACACCTGTATAGCTATTTATAATTATATATTATTTTGACTTAAATTAAAAAAAAATAAAAATATATAAATTTACAATGTTTTGTTTATAATTTATTTATTTAACTACTTGTTTATATTAATTTGAAAGATTAATAACATTTAATATTACTTAATAATTATTTGATTAAAATAACCAAATATACGTATTTTATAAAAGTAAAAAAGGAGTTAAAAAATTAACTAAATTTTTAATTGTATTATAAACATTATAAAAAAGATAATTTATTGAAATATATTGTATACAAATTTTATTAATCTTATAATTCTAAGCATGATGGTACTTCTAAATCATGTATCAAAAGAAAAACCATTGAATATGCTGGTAATTCAATACCTTGATTTATTTTTAGAACAATTGGCTTTAAAGGTGGTAAACTTCCGTCACTTAATAATTTCAATATCTTCCCATTCATAAAAATATTTCTGTTTAATAAAAATATTTATTATGAGTTTAAGTTGAAAATACGTAAAATTAAAAATTTAAATATTTAAGTAGGAATAACATTTGTTTAATGAATAATTATACTAATTCTTAAACTGATGTAATGTATATAGAAATATTGTAACTACCTTGATTGTAAATTTTCTGATGTAAGAGTATATGAAAAAATTTTTGAATTACTTGGTGGACCTTGAATATAAATTTTTGTTGATTCTTTATTTAAATTTATTCCATAAATAATAACTGTGGAAATTCCATTTAAATAAACTTGGTTTATAGCACAGTGAGCATACAAACGAACATTTCCAAAATTATCTGGTACATTCAAGTTCAAAACTTTATTAGAAACAAATTTTTTAAATATTAAAGACACCCACCAATCTGGATTTGGATCCAAATTTGAATTAATCATTGCATAATCACCACCAAAAAGAGACTGTCTTACTATAACTTTAACTCCTGTTTTAGCACAATATCCTAATTTATCAAGCCATAAAAATCCAGCCACAAATCTGTCAGACAAATCTGGTGCACCACCTCCAAATGCAGAACTTGTTTCAGCTATGAATACAAATAAATGTTAATTTCTTTTCTAATTTACTTCTGTTATCATTATTTCCTTTAAAATAATAAAATGAAATTAATTATATAATGCACATACAAAGCCACATAGATAAATTATGACCATTTGATTCAATTGCTTTTTCTATAGTATTAATTTCCATAGGTAAACGGTTAAAAATTAATGGATTTAAAAAATCTTTTAATTGAGCTATATGTCCATTCAGGTAATATTGATGCCATGTAAAATAATCAATGCAATTGTTAACGTTATTTAAAAAATTTGTTCCATATATTACACCTTGACGGTTTTTATCACCAATATGATTTACTTCTGGACCAACAAGAATGCTATCCTCATAACCTAATTCATTAAGTATAGCACGCAATTTACAATAATCTTTGGCTAATTGTTCTGCAGTAATCGTTATATTAAATACATGAAAAAATGAATTTGGTTCTGAAAATATAACAATTATTTTAATAAAATTATATTTTATCTATTATTTATTATTTATTTTAATATATAATTATTAATTATACCATTTCCCAATTGCCAGTCAAGTTCCATTCCATGACCTTTGGCAAAAAGTATAATATCTTTTGCATTATTGCTATTCCAGGTACCATCATCATTTCTTATTAAAATATTTAAATCAAATATCATTTTTATTCCTGTTTTTTGTGAGAAATTATAAATAGAAAGAAAATCAATACCGGTTAATGTAAAATTACAAATATCTTGTTCTTTTACTGGGCTTTTTATATTAATTTTTTCAAATATTCTTGTTTCTGTTATACTATGAATCTAATACAAAATTATTGTTTTAATTAAATACATTTTACAATCTATCAAATACAATAAATACAATATTTTTTAAAAAATACTTGATTGAAATAAAGACAATCAGCAGCTGTACCACCAATCCTTATATAAGCTGGACTAAGATGACGAGCAAGATTTAGAAACTTATGATGATTAATTGGTAAAGTTTTCATATCTCTTAATAAAGAAGAGTCCAAACCAAACGAAAGAAACTTATCAGATATAATATAAACTAATTGTTGATTTTGTGTTAAAGAAACAATATAACAACCAGAGTTATAATTAATTATCCATAATGAAATACTTATAAAAATTAAGCAAATAATTATTATGAATAAATTTATTCGCATCTTTAAACCTAAAATATATATACAATTAAAAAATTTTATGAATAAAATATGCATATATTTATATTAATAACTTTTAAAAAAAGTAATTTAAGTAATTTAAAAATAAAAATGTTGATTAAATATATATTAATTTCATTTACTTTGATTGTGAATACCAGTTGCAATATTTTAATACATATTTTTAAATTTATTATTGGTTAAGTTAATCATAATTATATGTAAAGTGTATGTAAAATATAAATTTAATAAAACTGAATAAAAGTGTACAAAAACGCAATTAAATTACATTTCAATAGCGTTTATATTGAAAATATATTTGTGTGTATTTTTAGAAATAAATATGGTAATTAGCAATTATATTTTAATTCATAAGACATGTAATATAAATACTTGTGACGCTTCTTACATAAGAATTAAGCCGATGGAATTCTCTCCAAGCTAGACATGGTCGGAAGTAAAGAATTTTAGGAACCTTATTCAATCCGGTGATCAAAGTTTTAATGTGAAAAAAAATGCGACTGAAAGCGCTTTAATATTAGTTCTATCTTTTAATAAAATAGTTATTTAAATGTGTATCATTATCATTTTTTCAATAAAAAAAATAATAAAAGTGACCTAATTATAATTTTAATCCTAGATAACTTTAAGAATTAAGTCCTTAAAATTATTTTAAAATGTGAAAAAATTGTATTAATACTAACGTAATTTGCAGTGTATTTTTATATAGTTCTTATAATAAAATAAAAAGCATTTTTCAAATCAATAACTGAAGGTAATCTAGTAATACATATGCGTAACAAGCATTTGTAAGCTCTGTTAAATAAAAATAATAGTGGTAAAATTAAAATTAAAAATATTTTTATGAATAATAATTTATAAAATAAAAAATAAATTTAAACCATGATATATCTTTTATTAGGTGAAAGTTTCAAATTAAAAACATATCAACATGTTATCTAAAGTTTTTTTCAATATCGAAAAATTTAAGATACATACTTATTGTTACTTACTATTGAAATAAAAGACGAATTTGATAACATTACTTTTCTATAAAATTGTTAAATATATAATCTTAAAAATAAATACTTATAAATAAATAAATATTAATTTTTATTATTTTCTATTAGAAATTAAATTTCGATAGAAAAAGGTTACAATTATATTTTACTAAAAATTTCTTTTTAGTATATTCTCATATTTCTATTAAATTTATTTCATCTACGTGGTTAAAAATCTCATTTATTAAAGACGCTAGTCCTGAATATAAACACTCAATCTTCTTAGTAACAAAATAATCATTTTTCATCCAGAATTGGTCTTAGATTATAAACTATTTCTGCAAACCTAGGCTGCGGTTGTACCTCAATTTCAAATTCATGTTATATGCAAACCAGTTTTTTTTTTATTTATCTTCTTATGTGTGTTCATCACGGTTTTATCAATAGTTAATGCTCAAATTTTCTTCGAATGGAAATACTAAGTAATTTTTATGATCCATCTTCTTCCTCTCTGATTACGGTTTTACGAAAGCATGTCCAAGCTGAAATAAATTTTTTCTAAATAAATTTTCGTATATTAATTTTAATTAAAAATATTCCTCTTTTCAGCTATATGTGTAATCTTTTACACTATGAAGTAATATCAGCAGTCAATAATATGTCACACGGTGAACCTCCTCTAACTAGTTAATTATATACTTGATATTTCGGATTAGATATACATAGGATTACTTTTTTTCAATATATTAAAAATAATCACTATTCACTATTGCTTATTGTATCGTAGATTGTTCTTTTACTGGCGATTTTTCTCAATGATTTCTTTGTGTATGGGCTTTCGCGCATAATTATGTATGTATATGTGTAACTGTTATAAAATTAGGCACTAAACCCTCCTATGTTTAGCTTAAAAAACACTACTTCAAAAATTTTATAGGAATAATAATATGTGGTTTGACTTATCTAATAATACAAATATTTCTTAATGTAATGAGCTTCGCAAAAATTATAATACATATAAATTATGATTTATCTAGTTTTAATGAGAAATATTCTCATATTGCATATAAAATTTATGCTTGATTATAATCTGTAAATAATGTATTTTTACGATTTCTTATATGATTCACCTTACCAGACCGCTTGATTACTTTTTCAAACATGTACACTTATGTACAGAATTCCTTTCCTACCTTTCTTCTTTTCTTTAATATAACTACTGCTTTCAACAATCATAATGAACTTTTGTTTTTGTAATCGAACATTTAGGAGATTTTTAACAAATCTACAGAGTTCTAAATACTTCATAATTTCCATAACATAATGTATTCATCAAAACTTTACTTCTCAATTTTTTTAATTTGTCTTATTCGTTGATTTCTATATAATAAACACGTGCATGCTTAATTATATCTTGGAGATTCCGTATAGGTTTACTTCACGTTCATAATAGACTATATAAAATTTTTTTCCTTACCATATCCCCTACAATTATATGCAAATATTTTTTCCTTACATATAGATTTTTTAAATTTTTAATATAAATAATTATAGTCGGATATCTTAATGCAAAACATTTAGACTGGAATAGTATATTATATCTAAAGGACATTTCAACCAATACTTCTTATTTATAAGCAACAACTTATAAATTTATGAAATATAGATTGGCTCTTTTTCAATATCTTGAAAAAATGACACATATAAGATATTTTAAAACGGGAGAGAAATATCACATATCATGTCTCAAATATCAATTTCAAGATTTTTTGAGGAATTTTAAGACATAGAATAAGGAGCCAATAACTTAATTATCTAATAACTTAATAGCTCTTACAATGTTAATCATTTAGTATCAAAAACTAGAATACTAACTAGAAAACCTATCTACATTAATTAAAAATAAGAAACATCAAGTACACCTTCAATTCTGATAAAGCGTACTGCTTTACAAAATAATTTTATCACTAATGTTCCCATTTTCAAGTGTACCTTTAAATAACAAATTCTATAATATACTCCGTATTTGGCTAAGATAATCTGATATGATTAGAAAGACCATTCAGTTAAAAATTTTATTTAAACCTATCCTCGTCACAATGATGAAAGTATGTATCAATACAAAATCAAGGGAACATTATAAAATATTTTATTTTCAAGTAAAGAATTATGAGTAAGCGTTAAAACTCATAAAAAATAAAATCATAATTCAGGAATGTACACGTAATTTCAAATACATAAAATTTTGTTAAATACATTTGTTTAATATATTTCATTGTATATAAAATTAATGCGTATTTAAAAGTATTGGCACTGTTTATACTTCGGCAAATAACTTTCCTTTTTCTTAACGAACTATTTTTATAATTAATGTTAATATTAAATTGGATATACACTATTTTCTTTAATTTTATTTTAAACCATTGACTTAATTTCTTTTCTTTGTATATTTCTGTAAATACTCGCACACACGTATAATACCAAAATCCTTTTGTTTTCTTGTCTATAAACAATTATGTATTTAATATAATGTATAGTACTATAAATTAAATATAATTTTTTTCTATTATATTCAACATCAATAATAGTATATGTTTTTAAAAAGAAATATTAATACTATCTATAATAAAATAAAAATCCCTTGACATAATATTAAACTTTTATCATTCTTTTTGCCTTTATATATTTCATCATTACAAATATGAAAAATTATGATACGTACAAATATTATTTGTAAACGGAAATTTATAAATCTGCATAAAGTTTTATATTATTAAATGGTAATAACAGTGGAACACAATAATACGATGGTATAATTTGAATAATGTTTTCTTATATAATTAAATAACTATCTGGACTTCACGAGGACAGAATCTGTATGATAATATGCAAATATTTATCAACAAATAAAAAAACACCAATGATGAATAAAAGTCTATTATAAAGACATATAACGAAGATAATATAAGATCGTCAATATAAAGATAGCTGTAAATCTAAAGAAAAAACCAGGTAATAGTTCTATTATTTCAATTATAGTTTGACTAAATGGTTATGAAAGGTACAGAAAAAATGTAGAACTAGATGAAATCAATGTTACCGTAAAAAAATTAATTTTTAAATTTGATCACTTACAAATGACAATATATGGATTTAATTTCAAAGAAAATGAATAAAAATGTAAAAAATATATATATTCTCTTGCTTGGAACTAAATTTAAAATAATAAGTTAGTAAGCTAAATAAAGTTTTAAACTCATCATCTAACTGTTATAAAAGCTTAATGATTGATTATACATTAAATATGGCTCCATATCCATCATATTTCTGTTCAATTATTTTTTATTCATATTAGTGTAAAATATCTACCATGTCAAAATAAAAAATATTCAAATGAAATTGTTTGAATTGAATATATATTATATTCAACTTTCATATTTAATTAAATAATAAAATGAAATATATTTATCTTAAACATTTAGGTTACTTCTGTGCTTTTGAAAATTCATTAAATATTATTAAAATATTAAAAAAGTTATACTAAAATTAACTTATATTATTATAAAATACAATTATTTATAATTTGTCTTACAGAGTTATAAGTTTGTATAGGAAATTGTGAAAAATATTTAAGCTGAAAATTAGAGGCTTAAATTTTTTTTATTTTTTTTTTATTATTTTTATACGTATTTTCAACTTATTTTGCAAAAACCAGGTAAAAGAATGTGTATCAATTTTATTGCATTTTTTGTTATTATTCTTTCTTCTTATACATATATCTCTTATTATATATATATATTCTTCTTATTATATATATTGACATTATTAATTTTAATATTAATTTACGCGCGCGCACAGAGAGAGAGAGAAACATATGCATACACACATATATATATTAATTTATATTAGTACAAAAATAAATTTGATCTTTAATAAATCAAATAATATTCAAAGTATTTTTCAATATTAAACTTTAACAAAATGTAGTATAGTACATATTTTTTACGTTATTGTTCTTATTTTTATACTTAAGTCAAGCAAATAATATTTTGAAAAATAAATTATAGAATAAGCTTATACTGTATTTTAAATGTATTGAATTAGTTTAATAATTTAACATATCATTAGAAAATTTAATTTAATTCTTCCTCTAAGAAAACGTGTTTTTCAATATTAATACAGATATTTTTGTATTCAAAGTATACTTATTATATACATTCAAATTATATATAGTACATGTTTTTAAAACTACATTATTAGATTTATTAATTTTTATATTTGTAAATAATAAAAATATTTTAATAAAAAATAGATTACCAATTTTTACAACACCAATAATAACAGTAATATTCAGAATAAAAATTAATGGAATAATTATGATAATAATTATGAGTGTAGGATAATCTGTGTAACATTGACAATAAATGAAATATGTTCAGAGAATATTGTAATATGAAATAACTATAGATAATGTTTTATACTTATAAGCAATGTATTAATATTGTACTTTAAATTAATTTTATATTTTATCATTATTTTAAAGTATATTTTTAAATTTTTATCTTCATCATTTTTAAACAAATATTTAAAAATAATATTTATTTATATTAATTTATCAAACATAGTCAATTTAGTTTTATATTATAACCTAAAAGAAAATTCAATTTTTTAATTACTTTTTAAAAAGAAAGAAAAATTTCCTTAATTTATTGCAGATAATATTATTTTTTAACAACACAGTATTTAAAAAAGCTTCTGCTTTATATCAAAGATATCTGAAATATTGAACATAAAAATATAATTGCTAAATTAAAATTTTTTAATATCAAAAAATTAAAAAACCTGTTTTAAAATTCTAATTTATTTATATTTGATTATTTCAATTAAGGTTTATAAAAGTATTATTGGATATTATTTTTTATAACATGTCTGTATTCATAATGTAATAAAAATTTCAGTAGTTTTTAAAAGTTTACTTAGTCATATATGATTATTATTAAAAAATAAATTAACTTTAATTCTGTAATTATCTATCGTTTTTATATATCATAAAATTCTGATGAAAATTAGCAACAAAAATTTCATTAATCAAATACACATTACAAGTTTATATTATATAATTTCTATTTCGTTTAATATCTTACAAGTATTTAATAATATATACTCTTAAAATCTTTCTGTAATATTGATATTCTATTTTTTAATAATCTCTATTTATTTTTATGTATTTTCTTTGTTTCCTGTTTTTCTTAAGATACTTTATTGTTTTTACTATATAATAGTTTGTATTGATTATAAACAATTTAAATTGAAACTATTTGCTCTTTCTTATTTTTTTATTGAATGAATCTCACGACTTTTATTTATATTATTTATCTATATTACTATATCTTTTCCTAACAAAATATATTTTGCTATTCTTTTTAAAAATTTAGATCAAGAATATTTATTTTTATTTATTGTTTATATTTATTTTTATTTTTTGCATATATTTTTATGATGTATTTATACAATCTATATGATAAGTTTTTTCATTTCGTATAATCTATATATTGTTTTCTTATTTGATGCCTTTTAATTATTTTTGTAGAAAGGTATTTTCGAGTTGGCAAATTTTTTTTTAATTTTTACTGCGTACCTCAGTACGTGTGTATTAAGGCACGATATTTTTATTTCATATTTCTATAAAATATTTCTATAAGTTTTTTTTCTATTACTGAATTATATTTGGATGCTATTTTATTAGAAGTTAATTTAATTTCAGTTACATAATCTTAAATTCATTTTTGTTTTTTTAGAAACTTTGAAATCAGTTACCGACAAATAACAATTTCTGTAACAAAAGGCATTCTTCATCGTATGCTCTAGAAATTCGAACACACATTTCGGATTCTCTACAGTTTACCTAAGAATCGTAGATTCAAAACTGTTCGGTTCATCTTTGCTCTAATTAACCGAGACTAGACGTTAAATTGCCCCTGGATAGCGGCATAAGAACATATGAATTTCGCGAAAGCGTTTGATTTGCAAGTAGATTACTTACTATTGTTAATTAACGAATGTATTTAGACTGATTAAATTTTGTGTTAGTAATAAAAAACCACTTGTAATTTATGCTAAGTAATTTATTTTATAATTTCTTTTTTATACATTATTAATATGCAATTTGATCGTGCACAGTATTCGCTTCAAGTCGCGCGCCAATATCACACGCGTTAACAATATCTTTCGCTTGTGTGTTAAAAAACTTACATCGTATATTATTGCGAGAAAAATTTTTATGCGCCTTTTATTCTTTTGCTTCTCCGAATTCCGAAAAGCGAGTTTATTTATTATTTTCTCATGGATTGCAAATGTCTCTTCAGACTATATTTTAGGGGTTTTTATCGAGTCGCTTGATATTGTTTATCAAGTTTTGTTGACGTGGTTTATTGCATATTTTCATTAAAATGATTTTTTTAACTTTCCTTTAACATAATTCGACACTTTACTCATTATTTCTTTGTTCCACTGATTATTTATTCTGAACAAAAATAATGAAACTATCAAACCTATATATTGCATCTCTTATTCACAAAGTGGATAGAGTATCTACTAAAGAGGCATTGTTAAGAATAACGATAACTTGAAGTACGTTGGAATTAAAATTGAAAAAAATTATCTCGAGGATAAAGATAATAAGGAATAATAATTTCGTTAAAAAAGTCGATGTTTCCAATTAAATTTAAATTTTACCGCGAGTAAATATAAGGACCGCAATCGTCCCCTGAAGCAACACTGCTAAGGTCAAGCGAAACATAAAAAGGGTTTTTATATTTTACTTAAAGGCCTATAACTAGTGTTTAATGTGTCCTTAAATATAAAATATGTACAAATACATTTGTTTTCATTACAAATTTTTTTCTTTAAAAACTTGCGTAATTTGGAAGAAATTTCGTGAAGTTCGGTTATTGAAAACGTTAATATTGTATTAATTATCTTTCTTATCAATTCAGATATTAACTGTCAAGTAATAATTTCGACTACACTTTTCATTTATAATTTTTATAATAGACGAAACAGAATGTGATTTTTTGTGTTTATATCGTATTAACATTATTTAAATAAATGAAAAGTATAGTGCAAATTAAATATACTAAACTAAAATATATACTTTACCATTCAATATTTTATTTATAAAATGTGGCTGCTTAAAGATATTCATGGTAAATAATGAAACATAATTCGTGTTATATTGAAATATAATTTATTGTAAAAATTTATTTCTAATTTTAGGAAAAATTAAATATTTAAAACCAAATAATATATATAATATCGGCAGAAAACAAGTTGATATTGTTTTAGAAAATGATTCATCAATTAGTAGAGCTCATGCTGTAATAATAGTAACATTAAAAGATCGAATAAGGGTGAGTTATATATAATAATTAAAATATTATTTTATTAAACTCCACAGTTTTTGTTTAATTCAAGTAAAATGTTACTAAATTTTTTAAATATTAATTTAATATGTTTTTTAAGATTGTTTTAATAAAAATTACAATTATTTTGGTATGTTTACAAAATTATTTATTAAAACTTTAAATGCCTTTTAATATAGTTGAACTATAAAAATTAATTATTAATTATTTGATTAATTTGGAAAGAATTTTCAATTACTTATTTTAATTTTATTCTAGTTTTATATAGATTATTAAGCTATTGTGATATATTAATATTATTTTTAATAAAAATAAAACCAAATCATATACTGTTTTAATAAAATTTGTTATAACAGTTTTGTATAAATAATTAATTATATTAGTTAACTTATAAATATATAATCAACAATATAAAATAATTTTTTAAGACATCTGAAGAATTATCTAAGATTATTATTAAAGACGTTAATTCAAAATATGGAACTTTAATTATACGAAATGGAATAGAAATGAAAGTATCAAATGAGGGTGTTGAATTACAAACTTCAGATACCATCAAATTTGGTTTACAACATCATATTTTCAAGTAAGACTTAAAATAAAAATAAAATTATTTAATTACAATTAAAAAATATAATATATAAATTATGAAGTAATCTAAAATAATTTAGTATTTTATTACATATTATATAATTCTAACTAATTTTATCAAAAACATTATTTTAATATTTTTATTTATTCTACTAGTTTTATTTTCTTCATTTTTGAAGCTAGTTTTATATTAAAATTTAATTTAAAAGACAATATATCCAATTTATTAAATAAACAAATTTTAGTATAAAAGAATAAAGTATATAAACCAAAATTATTTTTAGAGAAATTTAAATTGTTAGTAACTTTATATCAATTTAATTTATAATTTATAGATTTAATTAAATATAAGAAAACATTATTTATTATATCAAATTAATTCGCTTAATTTTTTTATAGAGTTGAATATGTTCCTTTTATAACAGTGATTTCTCGATTAAGTACAGATCATAAAAAAAAATTGAAAGATATTATGGATAATATTGGTGGAATAGTTATTGATTATTATGATGATTATTGTACTCATTTAACTGCAACAACTGCTACATCAACTAATAAGGTTATTTTTATTCGTAATTATTTCAACTATTTAATATATTTCTTACCATTGAATTTTATTTATATTTATGTATACCTAGATTATTTCTGCATTGATAGCTGGTATACCCATCATTAATATAAATTATTGGATAGCAGTATTAAATGCCATAGAAGAAAATGGTATTCTTCCAGATCCTAATAGTTTTACACTTTCATTACAAGATAAAGGGGTAAATTCAAAATATGTATCATTAAAGTCAAACGTTTTACGTAAAACAATATTTCAAGAAAAGACATTTATTTTTTTTTGTGAGAAAACATATAAAGAATATAAGGAAATAATTAAAAATGCAGGTACAAATTGCTATATTTAATTATTTATTAGAACATCTTCATTATAATAAGTATAAGTTAAATTTTTTAGGTGGTAAAACTGAATTATATACTATAAATTTAGAAAATATTTCTGATGATTTTTTTACAGATAATAAAATTATAATACAGTTAATTGTAAACTGTATAACTGATAACTTGACAATATTTAATGCCTTTCTTTGTATGTTTTTTAAAATTTTATTTTTATTATTGACAAATCCTTATTAAAAATGGTTTTATTTTTTTCCATATATTTATAGATAAAAAGATGCAGGAAAGGAAACTTAGAATGGTAGCTGAAACTGAAATACCTTTAGCAATTATGTATGCATCTCTAGATCAGTTTTGTAATCCAAAATATCATTTTAAAGAACTCATGAAAAGAAAAATTCATAATGAAGATAAATCTAAGATACTTGCTTTAGATACACAAGACACCTCAATATCTATACCATGTTTAATGAATGATTATGTTTCAAGTTCCAAGAAGATATACATTACTGAAACTGATGAATTTTTTCCAGAGAGTATTGCTAATATTGAAAGTAATTTTTTCAATAAAAATACTATAAAAAATATTCACTGTATTCTTAAAATTGATGACAATTCATTAAATACAAATCTTAAAAAGCAAGATTCCGAATTATTAATTGATCTCAATATCAAAAGTAATGTTGGAAAAATAGAAAAATTTAATAGTAATGATAATTTTCTTCTAAAATCTGAATTACTAAAAAATGAAAGAGAAATTGAAAATAATCATATCCATGATATAAAATTTGAATTTAAAACTCTAAACAAAATGAGGTCATTTGATTCAGAATCAAAAAACCAAAATCTAAAATCGAATACAATAAATGAAAGTCTGAAAGCAGAAGATACAATCTCTGATCAAAATATTAAGAGCAGCAATTTAAAAAGTTCAATAAAAAAGCAAAATTCAGATATTGTAACCAAAAAACTGAAAAGTGTTTTAAACGTAAATGAAAATCTTGTATATAAAACAATGCAATATGAAAAATCAGATGTTGATGAAATAAACAAAAATATACAAAATAAATGGAAAAATAAAGAAAAAATAGGTTTCTTTGAAATATATAAAAGAAGAAAGAGATCACATGTTAAACTTCATAGTAATGATGATTTTATAAAATTAGAAGAACATAGTAATGAAATTAATCAAACTAAACAAAATATATTGAATAAATGGAGATTCAAAAAATCTGAGAAAAAAGTATTAGATTTTGATTTGGATGATATGGATATAGATAAATCAAGATTAAAAAAAAATATTTTAGTGCATTCACAAATATTAGACAAAAAATCTACTACACCTACAAGAAAAAATAAGAAAGAAGAATTATTTAATTTGATTCAGAATCATGAAGTAGATAGAGAAATTGAAATAAAATTATATGATATTAATGAACAAAAATTTTCCCAAGAAAATATCAATGAGTGGAATTCAATTATACGTCCAAAATCCATAGATTTTTTTGAAAATAATATTTTAGTAATTATTCTTTATAACTATAATAGTAATTTAATATTTAAAAAATGTTAAATATTTATTTAAATTTGATTGTAGATAAAAAATGAAATGAATCAATTAACAATTAGGCCAAATATTAAATTAGGATCTGCTATAAATAAGAATGGTAGCAAAGTCTTTAAAAAGGTATTTACAATAATTTATTCTTTTTTATAAAATCATTATATATTAAATTTTCATTTTGTATTATTTTTTAAGGTGTACAACCAAATTCCAATTAATCGTATAACATTATGTAAAATGACCATTTGGAAACCCAATAATTAAATGTTCTAATTATAAAATTATTAAGTACAATAATTTAAAAGTCAAAAATAGTTTAAAAATAAACTTTTATAAATCAATAATTTTTCAATTAATTTAACTGTATATTACTACCATAATAAAGTTAATTTATAATAAAATCTCATACAATATTATCTTGTGTTCTAACATAACATTCTTAAAATTTTATTTTTAAATAAAAAAATAAAAAAATTATACTATAATTAATTTTGTGTAAATATTAGTTTAAATATACATATTTAACCAGTAATCAATTCAATACTGTAATATTTTATTGTAAAATATACCAAGCCTAATATAATATTATAATAATAAAAAAATGTTATTTTGCATTAATAAATTAATATAAAATTATATATGAAAATATTATAAACAAATTATATCCTATCTTAAGTATTAAAAAGGGTAAATATTCAACTATTCATCATAAAAATCTAGTTATAAATATAACAAAAAATTAAATCAATAAAGAGAAGGAAAATAAAAATTAAAAATCCAAATATAACTAATTTCAGTATAACTATAATTACATTTATAATATATTGATATATATATATGTATTTTTTTTAAATATACAAAAAATATTATAAATATTAAATAATTTAATTTTTTAAAAAAACATTGTTTATTATTCAATTGTTTGTGAAATTGTGGTAATTCAATTTTAATTAATTAAATTTATTTTACAAATAATTTAATCAATTGTGTAATACTGATTATTTTCAGATATAAAATAGTTCCTAAAAATAATTATTAATAGAATAAAAATTCTTATTTTTAAAAATGATTTAGAAGTTTATTTAGAAAATTAATAGCAATACTTGACTAATTTTTTTATAGATTTTTTCACTTAATTCTGTGAATATGTATTTATCCATACAACTAACTTTAAATACAATACCTATAAAACTACTTTATACAGAAACTTATAATCACAATTAATATATTTTTATTTATCATTCTTATATAATTATATAATTGAATATAATTGAATATAATATTACATTATCAAATTTATTTCAGAAAAATGTAATAAAATTATTCAGTTTAAAAGATAGTGATCATTAAAATATTGTAATATATAAAAAAAGGCATACTATTTATAATTACAAATTAGAAATCGAAATATATTAAATATAAATTAGGTGCTGCAAATATATATTTATTTAAAATTAATAATGATATTATATGCAACTAATATTACTTTTAAAAATCAAGTAAAAAATATTCTAACCTAAGTATGATCAAGAAATATGTAAGAGTATTTTAAATAAATATGTAATTGGTAAAATTATATTTTACACGTATTTAATTAATATATACAATTTTAATCTAAGTAAGTTTAATAATAATTATAATTACTTATAAAATGAAAACTATTCATTTTGATTGATCGAAATAAAAAAATAATTAAATATAAATTTGAAACAAAATTATCAGTTTTCATTATTAATTAATTTAGTCGCACAATTTTTATTTTAAATACCTAGTTACGAAAACAAATGATATAAAATTTGACTTTTAAAATCTTTATTATTTTAAATAAATAATATTAAAGTTTTTATTCATAAAATTATTACGTATTATAAAAAAATTAATTATTAGTGATCATAATAATTCTAAAAACTATATAATCATTACAGATTCATATTTTGAATTTTAATACAGTATTAAATACTATTTAATTGATAGAAAATAATAGTTAAAACTCTAATTTTTATTGTTTTCATGAATAAATATCCCCTCTGTGAGTAAATTATTTTATCCGTTCCATACTTATAAAATATGTTTATAGTTTTAAGAATTCAGCCACTAGGGGCACCTCTAACAAATCCATTTCCTTTTTCTAATGTACAATTGTCGTCTCATTGTTGATAGTAGTTGTATCGCTTTAAGAGATAAACGATAGTATATAATTTGTAGTAAAGGTGCGAGTACATGTTCGTACAAATATTTTGACATATTGTTGAACTTAAACAAAAATTTAATACTTCATTTGCAAGTATGATTCGCGTTATGAAAATTCTTGGTTTAACTCCAAAAAACCTCAAAAAAATCGATTTAAATACAAGGTAAATATTCTCTTTTTTAAATTTTAAATATAGATTTATTAAAAGGTTTAATTTACATCAATCTGAAATTATTCAAACAAATTTATTATTAATTAATAATATATTAAAATATAAATTAGTAGAATTTACATAAAAACATTTACGTTTGTATTAATAATGTTTATAGTATTAGTTTGTTTCGTAATCTTAAAATTGAATTTTTTAGAATATAATTGATTTATTTGATCATTTTTTTTCAATTGAAGAGTTTGAATTAAAAAATTTATATCTATAATTAAACAAATTCCATTATTCTGGAGTCTATAAAAATATGCAGAGTTCAAGATGGAAAATTGCTTAGTGCCAAGGCTACAAATTTTTTTTTAACTTTGAGTATATTTATCTACACAGACTATGGACTTTGAACTTTACTTATAAATAATATAGCTATGATAATTTAAATAATCCACTATAACTTATACATTAAAAAATTAAAAAATTTAAATAAAAATTATATACATACTAGGTCATAAGAAAAGCTTATTGTGTTTATTATCTATTATTTTATCGTAATCTTAAAAATAATTACATAACAGTTTCAAAATAAAATCCAAGCTAAATATTGTTATTTTATCATGTATTTATAAAAGATTTTTTTGTTTGATTTATATTTATAATTATTTTATAATTTAATTATAATTAAAATTTTAATATTTAAATATATTATTAAACTAAATAAATTAGATGTCTTGCAACCCAAACAACTAAAGAGTCTCACTCATTTACAATGAATATGTTTCGAGGACAATTGCAAACAAATCAAGTATTTCCTTATCCTAAGGCTTTGAATGAAGAACAAGAAGAAACTTTGAAAATGTTGATTGATCCAATGGAAAAGTTTTTTGAAGTAATAAACAATATTATGTCAATTAAAATAATTAATGCTATATAAATAATATATTTTGTAGGAGATTAATGATCCTTTTAAAAATGATGAAAATGCTTCAATTGATAAAGATACTATGAAATGTCTTTGGGATCTTGGTGCATTTGGTATTCAAGTACCTCAAGAACTTGGAGGTCTTGGACTTAATAATACTCAATATGCAAGATTAGTAGAAGTTGTTGGTTACAATGATTTAGGAGTAGGTATTACATTAGGAGCTCATCAAAGTATTGGTTTTAAGGTAAATATAAAATTTGAATTTATACATAAAACTTTCTAAACTGAATATGAATTGAAAAGTTCTAAAACACTAAAAAATAATATTTTGGTAGGGAATACTTTTATTTGGAACACCAGAACAAAAAAATAAATATCTCCCTATGGTAACTAATGGTAGTGTTGCTGCTTTTTGTCTTACTGAACCCAGTTGTGGATCAGATGCAGGTGCAGTTCGATCTAAAGCTATAAAATCTGCTGATGGTTCACATTATATTCTTAATGGTAGTAAAATTTGGATTTCAAATGGAGGAATAGCTGAAATTATGACAGTTTTTGCACAAGTACCTACGAAGGATCCTATAACAGGTGAAATTAAAGATAAAGTAACTGCATTTATTGTAGAAAGAGCTTTTGGTGGAGTAACTAATGGACCACCAGAAAAAAAAATGGGAATAAAATGCAGTAATACAACTGAAGTATATTATGAAGATGTTAAAATTCCATCTGAAAATGTTTTAGGAGGTGAAGGACAAGGATTTAAAGTAAATTATTATCAATATGATTAAAAATCGTATAGTATTTAATATTTAATATTTAAAAATGAAAATATTTGTTTAGGTTGCTATGCAAATTTTGAATAATGGAAGATTTGGAATGGGAGCAGCTCTTTCTGGAACAATGCAAAGCTGTATAAAAAAAGCTACCGAACATGCTGTTCAAAGAGTTCAGTTTGGCCGTACAATAGATAATTATGGAACCATTCAAGAAAAAATAGCTCGAATGTCAATGTTGCAATATATCACACAATCTGTAGCATATATGGTTTCTGGTAATATGGATACAGGAAGTCAAGATTATCATTTGGAAGCAGCTATTTCAAAGGCAATTGTCATAATTTATAGAGTTTATAATAAAGAACTATATAATTATAAAATTTAGGTTTTTGCATCAGAATCTGCCTGGTGGGTATGTGATGAAGCAATTCAAATTCTTGGAGGAATGGGATTTATGAAGGGAACAGGTCTTGAAAGAGTCTTACGTGATCTGAGAATTTTTAGAATATTTGAAGGAACTAATGACATTCTTAGACTTTTTATTGCTTTAACTGGTATTCAGTATGCAGGAAGTCATTTGAAGGAATTACAGAAAGCTTTTAAGAATCCTACAGCTAATTTAGGTTTAATAGCTGAGGAAGTATCTAGAAGAGCGACACGTGTTATTGGTTTGAATTCACAAAGTTTAACACATTTGGTTCACCCAAAACTTATAAATTCTGCTAATTTATGCACAAAAGTAAAAATTTTCAAATATAAAGTACAAATAAAATAAAATTTAAAATAAATTAATAAATCAATACTTAATTTAATAGAGTGTTGAATCTTTTGGCTCGACAATTGAATCAATCCTTGTTAAATATGGAAAAAAAATAGTCGATGAACAATTTGTACTTAACAGGCTCTCACAAGCTGCGATTGATACATACGCAATGGCTGCTGTTTTAAGTAGAGCAAGTTCATCTCTTACTAAGAATGTTCCCAGTGCTGAACATGAACTTTTAATGGCTCAAGTATGGTGTACAGAGGTATACGTATTAATTATTTATTTTCATTATTTAATTTTCTATATATTCAAATTAAATTAAAATAATTTATTTTTAGGCTGCTAATCGTGTGGCTTATAATTTAAAAATTGTTAGTAATACTAAAAATTTAGATGTGTTTACAAAATTAAGTAAAATATCAAAAAATGTTTGTGAGGCTACAGGAATTGTTCAAAAAAATCCTTTAGGTTTTTAAAATTTATCTTGAATCAGTAATTTTTTAATTTTTCCAATATTGCAATAGCTTAAAATTGTAAAAAATCTATATTTTATGAATTGATAGAACCATAGTGCAATATTGACAATCTAAGTAAACTATTATTGTGATATGATTACTTTAATTAAATTGTAAAATCTTTTAGAAAAAGAAACAGATTTTATACTATTTTTGTATTAGTTTAGAGGTGCTTTTACATAATTTTTTAATAAAAATTAAATATATTGCTTTAAATTGTACAAATGTAAACGATTGTAATTTTAAAATAAATCTATTAAAAATAATAAAAAGTTAAATGTGTTTAAATTTAAACCTTCATTTAATGTTACACTTAAGAATATTATATTTTTAATTAGGTTGAGAAACATGATAATTCTAATATAAAATTTTCTCACTGACTGGTATGAATATTTTGTATAATGAAAACCTAAGTGTATGATGTGATTGGCTTATTACGATATAAAACTATTTGCATACTGAAAGACAAAATTTAAAAATAACTGTACTGCTAATTATGGCTAGAAATACTTGTTTGAAAATTAAAAATTTCCCAACAAATTAATAAATTATATTTTATAAGATTATTGTATCACTGAAAGTGAAATAATATAAGAGTGTATTCATTTATACTAGTGAAGATAGAAAAGTGCAGTGAAGAGATAGGACTTAAGTTGTGTGTTTATTCTGGTTAACTTATGATAACTGAATCTCGACGTTCAATGGCTAGAGTACTACAGTGATCTTTGCTATGATATTATTTTTCAGCATAGCTTCTGATATGATTAGGTAATACCCTAATCTAAAGAATTTATATATCAGGCTATTGATGTCGATTGTTGATAACTTGTATTTAACATGCCATTTTGATTTTTTGACTTGTAACATATATATAAGAAATAATGATTCATATACAATTATACATACTTCTGGTGATTGAGTCTTGTAACCATTACCAAAATTGTATTTAAATTTTAAATACATTATATTAAACAACCAACTAGTTTGTTGGCTAGAAATTTTTATTTTGAAAACTAAAAAAAAATTCTTTATAAATAATGTAATCATCCAAGTATCTGCATTGAAACACAAGTAAAACATATCATGGTAAAGAAATTGTTATACTAACTTACTGAGTGTTCTTTTTAATAAACTCAATAAAGAACAATATGTATGAGTTGATGTGCATTTGTTTAATATCTTGTATAAGAATGAATATTATGGGAGCTCATTAGTAAAACTAGAACTATTTAATGAATACAGAGATGGCACAGTAAGTCACCACTAGTACATAATGTATGTAAATATGAATCAAAGTGTAGCATATGTTAACGTGATGAAGAATAATTGTACCACACTTAATATGTGAGATAATTATTTTGGACCATTTTTATGGTTAGAGTTAGTGCTGTTTACGCCGACTGTGATTATAAGTACTGTTTGAGATAAAATACACATTCTTTCTTTTATTTAATCAATTTATTTATTTCACATTTGTTTCGTATGCGAACGTAGCGCACATAGATTGTTACGGATTGCATTTCGATTTTTTTACGCGCATTCACGTAGTTGGTTGTGCATCAAAATATCGTTCGTTTCGGCAGAGTAGTGAACTGAAAAACCCCTTTTTCTCTTTTATCGCCTATTTAAGCCTTTTTTCTAATATTATTTTCTAACTGCAAAATTTAACTTTTCCCAATTTCCTGATAATCCTGGTCCGTTTTATTACCATAAGACAACTCTCTTAAATAAATCTGGTGACGTGTCTAAGTTAGATGCGCCTTATAACTCTATACAAGCCGTATTTGCCTCCAGAGGGTCATCGTGCTGTAACAATGCATTTATTACTTTCCACGACTAAAATCCCGGATCGTTTTGATCTTTTTCCCTGTCTTTTGGCCTGCGCGACAGTTTCTCTTTCTCTTTCGATGTGCTCGCGAAACTTCTCTTTTACTGCCCAATAGTCCGACGTCTTCCTGAACTCGCAACTTCTCTCTTTTCTCCACTAGAGAAGTATGTCGCCCGATAGCCCATTTATGTTTGCTGCTCATACGCAACCTAGATCGTATGTCGTACACTAAAGCCCGATAGTACTTTATTCTGTACCAGTTAGAAATCTGCTTCACACAACGCCTCACCAGACTCCATTTGTATAGTACCGGTTACTCGCATTATTTCATTTCTATCTGGTCCACAAGCTTCATCTCTCCGTGAAACCACTTCGCTTTACTTTTTTGTATGTTTACACATACTCCTTGAGAATTTCCCTTCACAATAACACGTTTTTCATTTCTTTTCCGAGCTCCGAGAAGTGAGTTTATTCATATAATCTTACATGGATTACGGACGTCCCCATGTCGTACGTTTGTGGACTCATAGCGAGCAATCTAATAGTTTAAAAATCGCTACAGTTCGGATATGTGTATTTTATAATTATATAAAGCGTTTCTCTTAGCGCTTCAAACCGTAACAAGTACTGTAAAATGTACGACTAAAATTTCTAATAAAAAATTTTCTACACTAGTGTAATTTTTGAAAACATATTTTGATAGAAATAGTACTTCCATATTAAATAAAAATAAAATTATAAGTCCATGCCTCAAAAAAACCATGTTAAATATCTGTATAAATAAATATACTTTTTAGAAAAATATAAATAGTAAATTTCATGTAAATAATAACTTTTTGATACAATATAAAAGATAAGTCCAGACTCAACAAATATTTCGTTAGAATAAATTAAATATCTAGTTATTGACGCAGCCTCGTTATATTCTTAGAGTTTGTAAATCCAACTCGAATAACAGTTATGTACGACTGGAAGTACAATAACTACCTTTTGATAACGTAAATACGAGACGAAGCATCAATTACTGCATTGTTAATAACAAAAATATACTCTGTGGTGTCGAAAATTGTTTTATAGAATTTCAGGTGTAGTGTCGAACCCAACATGTTATCTATAGATTACATACTAGAAATACTCGACTATACTAACGGTCATAAGCTCATAGTTATTACATAATATTATAAAGTTTTATGATATATTTTTGATTTCTTACTATCAATATGACTAATATAATCTTAATATTTAACTTAACTTTATAATGTAAATCTATTTATAGTATAATTTAGAGTTAATAATATGGACGAAAAATAAATCTGATACTTTGTTAAATATGAAAAAGATTCAAAACTGTATTATATTATTTTTTTCCCATTAGATTGTGAATTGTTACAGTTATCGCCTTATTACTAATTTTTATTTATTTAATTTTCTTAACTATTTTATTCTCTTGATACCACGTTTATTGCGCTGTGTTGCATTAACATTTTTTAAAATTTTTTATATAAAAATAAAAGAAATATTTTTTGTAAACAATTTCATAATTGAATATATTCCATTAAGAGAGAATATCATAAAATTTGTACTTTGAAAACATCGTTTAAAGTGTTATATCATTAGTTAAGGAGTAAATATAAATAATTTGTATTACTTGATAGATACATTTACAAAATCTGACGTCGTTGTTAAGTGCCGTACACACCACAAGACTGATGGTAAAAAAATATAAAAAATTGGTTAGCAGAATACCGTTGGATGGAAAAGTATAGGGGTTAGTGTATAAAGTGCATGCATGAATGAGTACAAGTATATACGAAAGTAAACTCCTAACATTAATAAGAGTGTAATGTTAGTTCAAAGGTGGTATATTTAATCACCTCTAAATATATAAAGAACAAGGAAAAAAGCTGGCAAATGAAAATAATGATGTAACAAAAAGTCTGTTGGAGTAAGGGGAATTAATGTGGTACATTAGCATTAGGCATTATAAAATCGAAATTAACTAATGATCAAGTATTGAGTGAGTTCTGTATCAATGTTGTCGTAGACGCTATCTGATTTTATCAGAAGCAAAACTAATTACTCTCTAAGTTTTCCGCAGGGTAGCGCATACCTACGAGCAACTCGCGATGTCAGGAATATATGAAAACTTTTGATCGATCGATATTTAAAACAGTTCATATCCTACATTGACCTCCCTCAAATAAGCCTTAAATATAATTATAAGATACCTCGTTAATATACCCTACTCGGCATAAGCAGTCTCCTCATAAATACACTTTCCCGACCCTTTTTAGTGAATGTAGTCCCAATATCCATAATTAATTAATTATAACCCTCGAAATAATATACCATTGCATCAAAATATAATATGTATTCTATGTAATACCAACATAAAATAATGTTAACTAAGCCTCTTATTCATTTATTATTATTTAGTATTGTAAATTTTATCAGTAAAAATAAATTTTCACCTTGATTAATTGTAAATTTTATATATTACACAAATCTAGTTATTTAAATTTAATTTGAAATATTTCAAAAATTTGTAAATATAATTTTGCATACATTATTAACTCTAAATTGGATTAAAATAGAATGATTATTTATAAATTAAGAAAAATTTTATTATTAGCTTGTGTAATATACACGTAAAATTCCTTTTTCATTGCTTACATTTCACTTAGTATTCTTTTTCAATACATCTGATATCATTTGTTTCTTTTAATTACGTAACAACTTAAATTTAACTTAGTGCTACTTTTCAAATACTGGGCTACAGCGAGAATAAAAGTAGACTAGAAACAAACACAGAGCAGAGCAGATCACACTAAGATTTCGTCACGAGTGTTACCATTTAAATATCAAGTCACTGTATCTTTAATATAACATATATTAATAAATAAATTACTACTAATAAATCATACACAAACAAGTAACTTATTTGTCCGACACCAACCCATTACACTTGATTAGGGTATTTCAAGCATGGTATAGGTTTAGATATAATTTTTATCTTAACGCATTGTAAAGTACTGTATGATATATGAATAAGACCACTAATTCAGATACTTGTACCAATTCTATATAACATTCTTTTAACTCTATGAACTCATTCTTTTAGAATTTTTTCATAAATTTTTGTTAAAAATTTTTAATTTGTTAAAAATTTCATATTACATAAAACAAATATTTTTTTTATCTATTTTAATAACTTAATTTTTAATTTAATTCTTAATCATTTTAATAGTTTAGAAAAATTTATACGATATCTTAATAATTCATATAAAATCACATTTGATGTATAATTACATAATATAGAATATGAACATAAATTTTCTTTGAAAATTATAGAAATATTTTAATTTTTTATAAGTTTTTTTCGACCTTCTATAATAAATATAGTAAACTATAAATTATTGCGAAATATCTTATTTATTATTCGTTATATGTACATGAAATAGACATTACAGAGAATTTGAATTGTAGTTAATAAATGAAATATAAATATGTATATATATTTTATGATATAGAATTGCATAAAAACGGATGCTTTTAAATTCCAATAAATTAAGCTTTTTTCATGACGTAAAATAAGTTATTATTACTTAAATTTTATAATATATATATTTGTAATAAGATATTGGATAAAGCTATACTAAAATATATAATAAGTTATAACTAATTTTTTCTAAAAAAACTGCATTTACATTAAAGAATAAAAAAGCAATAAATAAATATATGAATTCATTTATTTTAATTTCATTTAAATATCTATGATATAAAAACTATACAAAATGTTATTAAAAATTATAGATATTAAACATAATATTTGAAAAAAATATTAACTAGTGTAATGGCGACTTCTCTCCATTCATTTTCACTTACTTCTATTATTTTTATCTATATAATGCACATGGTATTCCTTTGCATTGATTCTTACGGTTTTTCTTTAAATACTAGACCACGACAAGAAGATAACAGAGTGTTTATAACTTATATACTGTATATACTTCGTGCTAAGTCAGTGTATCTTTATTATAACTTATTCACTAAATAAATTACTATTATTAAACGCCATACACACGAGTAATTCATTTATCCGACTACAACCCATGACACTAGTTACAACTTTATATATTTTTTAATAACAATTACTGCCTTTTTATCTTTGAAATTATTTTAAGTTTATCATATTATTTTCCAAAATTTATTGATTTCCATTGAAATACTTTCATAACTTATTTTTTCAAGTTTACATTATTTTTTGAAAATAACCTCAATAAATTTTTAATAACTGTACAAATTTTGATTTATTTATATCCCTTTATCAAATATAATAAAAAATAATTATATTTCAACAATTATATATATAAATCCTCTTTGTTTACAACCTGAATGAATAATTTAATTCTAATATTACTTTCATTACAAAGTATTTGTTTTACTGCGTATTTTTTTAGTATCTATTAATTATCTTAAGTACATTTGTCTTTGGTTAAAGATATTTGCTAGATTTGATCTGTTTTATTTTTATATTTGACAATTAAAAAATATTTCTGTTTTTCCAGTTCCGATATTAACTAATAATTTATGAATATAAGCTTTTATTTGACTTTTTAATATTAAATGATTATTTTTAAAATTAATTCTATTTCTAATTAACTTTTTTTTATTAATTTAATAGTGATGCTATATAGAAAAATAAAATTCTTTTTATTTTATTAAACAATTACTTGGTATTTTCAAAAATAGTTTATAGTTACTAAAAAATATTTTTTTCTTAGTATTAAATTTAATATAATTTTTCAAATGATTTAAAACTAATATCTTTCAGCTATTTTTTAACACTAATATTTATACCATGATTGTAAACATTGATAATTTGTTAAATTTTCTATAGAAATGAAAGATTAAGTTTATACAAATATGGTGGGTTAGAGGATAAATAATTAATTTAAGAAAAACAGATTTATATAAAGTTTCAAAAAATAAAGTCTATTATAATAAATTACGAAAAGTTTCTGTACATGATTTTTCTTTAAAGTTTATTTAGTTTCTTTAAAAAAAAAACTAAATGCAATTAGTGTACTATTACCTTGTCTAACATCTATTTAAGATCAGTCTTTATTGAATTATTTACTCTTTGTATAACTTAAAATTGTCATACGATATATTAGTAAACAATTTAATTGTATTATTAATTTAATTATGTTATCTTAACCATGTTTTTGATTCGAAAAGCTCTGTTTTTTTTTGCTGCAGTATTATCTAATACAATTTATAAATAGAAGATTAATCCTGCGTTATGGAAACATTTTTAAACATATTTCCATTCCATGCAATCGAAATGCAGTAATGCTGCAAAAGTTGTATAAGAAGTTCTCGTTCATCAAGCATTTCAATGTGTTCTATGCGCAATCTGTCTGCCTCAGGCAATGAATCGTATATTTCAACCATTGTCCATGCATTAGAGCCTTCCCAACCATTTATTGTAAAACTACCATAATAATTTCTTATTAATTTGATTATTAATTTTAGATACTATAATTTTATAATTTGAAATATTTAAAAAAAAATATTATATTTACCGTTTTTGTTGGGATTCTAAAGATTCACATTCTTCAACTCCTGCTAGCAAACAGCCACGACTGCGTAAGTTAGAAAGCATTACTTGTCCAAATTTGTCTCTCATGTTAACTTGTTCATAGTTAATAAAAATACTGTTAGAAAATGTTTCAGCCAGATATTTAAGTAAAAGAGAAGTAGCACTAGAGTCTATATAAACTAAAACACATTCTGCAAGAAACAAGGTTGGAAGGTTAAAATTAACCTCAGCCTGTTTCAATTTATTTACAAGATCTGATACATGTCTTAAATCAGCACCTACTAAATGATAATTTGCAGCATGAAGGTCTGTGGTAGAAAATCTAATTTCTCCATCTAAAAATACAGATTGTAAATAAATAAAATAATTATTTTTCAAAATTTTTTTAAATTTTATTATCTACCTTCTGTATTTAATCTGTCAATTAGTTGCTTATGCTTCTTTATATGATAACATTTTTTTGCAGTAATGCTTGGGAAATCTAATTCAATAAAATTAATTAAAGTATTTTCGTTATCTTTTAATTTCCAATATAGAGTATCAAATCCAGCACCCAAATTGATAATTTGACCTTTACCCCCAGATATCTAAAATAATATTTAATTTTAAAATTTAAAGTAATAAGATATTAAAACAGTGAATTATAGAGTATAGCAAAGATTATATTTATGGTACTGATAACTTTATAACTATATAAGTCAAAGTACAATTATAATAATACAATTCAATAATTTTTTAATTTTAAGTACTAATTTAGTTTACAGAGGTATACAAATTTTAATAAATTTTGAAAATTTTATAAAAATTAATATAAACAAAATATAATTATAAATATAATTTTATTAAATTTATTTTTTCAACAAAATTAAAAGATGTAAAAAAACGTAAATACTGGTATATACACACTTTCATTATATAACTTTGCCTGTGAGTTAATAATAATACAATATAATACAATGTATATATTAATTATTTATAAAAATACCTTATTATTAATTACTGAAACTATAATTAAAATATAGGTTACATTATATTGTATTATTACATTTAAAAAATATGGTGATTATTAATTTTAATTTATATAGTATATAATTCATATAGATCAATAAAATTAATAAATAAATTTCAGAGTAATAGTTATAACTTATAAGTAAATAAATAAAGTTGATTTTGATACAGTTTATATATACAAAGTCTAATTATGTATGCAGAGTTGAAATATAATGAAACAAAATATAAAGCTTTGATATCACTAGAATTTAAGACTTTCGTTTAATGTGCAAACCAATTCTATGGAGATGAATAAAAGCATAAATAAAAATTTGTAAATAACCTTAAGAAACTTGTTGAGGAAGACTTCAATGCCTTTTACACGAGCATAATAACCGCGATTAATTTCAGGTGTCTTACGACTAGATTGTTTGACGAAAAAATTAATAAAATTATCGGTCCAGTAGCCAAGTTGTACTGCACTTCTTTTGCATTCACTAGCATCGCAATTTGTCGCCTGAGTGGCCTCGTCGTCCGCCATATCTTGTATCATCAATATAAAACACTAAAAAGTGAGCGCTTCCTTGACTTGGTAAATAATACGTTCAATGACAATCATGTATGGAGATTCTAACCTTGACTATTGATTCAATGACAATAACTGATAAAAATAAGCGATTTCTTTATTTTCTACATACTTTACATTAAATTACGACTATAAAAAAAATTAATACAAAATAACTTGTTTATATATTATTTTTCATTATATTTACATTTTAAAAATTAAATTTTTATATTTTATGACCTATTTATATTATTTACTGCATTATTGTTTTTTTTTAATTTAAACAAATGAGGGTTGTTCTACGACCGACGCACTACACGACTTATTAATGATAATAAGCAATTTAATAAAATTTGTTACTAAGTTTATAGAAGATGTTAAAGAATATATAATAAGAAAGACAGTATGATTATGAATCTGACACTATTACATATTTCATTTTTCATGTATTCTGATAGTACGGTTCCATTGTTTACTATCGATTCATTGTTGTTATTGGGTATTACATTTTTAATTAATTAGATTTATTAATTTTCTTATTTACTTAATACATTTCATATTATTGTCTTTATAAAATTTGTATTCTAAGTTTAGTTTAGTAAGTTAGCCTATTCAATAAAAATTTAGTATAAAATGATTTTACACAATTCTTAAAATATAATTTTTAAAATTTTTTCATTTTATTTATTAAAATTTTTTTCAACGTATATTTTATTCATTTATATTATAAATATTTATAAGTATTTTTACATTAAAAAATGAGAGTTAAGAAAAAGTGTATGCTTTGATTTAACATTAAAATAAAAAAGTATACAAATGTGATAACGATAGTGACAAATTAAAATGAAAAATTATTACAAAAGTATTTGAAAATTAAAATAATAATAATTGTCAAAGATGGAATATATGAATCGGAAAATTGAAAGAAATACAAATGTCAAAATAAAACTTAGTATAAGAACCTAAAGAAATTGATTTATTAATTAAACAAAGTGAGCAAACATATTAAAAAGAAGAGGAGCTTTGTTCATTTATGACATGACCTGATAGATTGAATATTTTTTTAGGTCTTGTAAAAAGTGGAAAATAAGTAAAGAGTTTTTAGTCTTGAACAAGTGATTAATTTCTAATAAAAAAATTAGAATCTATCTTTGTTTTAAAAAGTTAATGGTATTTTAAATAAAGAGAATATCTTTAATATAATTTTTTTTTTTTTTATTTTTGTGTACTTTATATAAAACTACTTGTATCATCAAGTGATTGATATATCATTTTTTATTCAGTTAAAAAATAATTATTGATTAATGATAAAACTATCATAATGAAAAACAAAGAGTTATTAATATATCATTGTTGACTTAAAAATTTATATAGTTTATTCTATTTTATTTAGGTGATTATTTTCAAGAAAATGATAATCACTGAAAATAATGGAATATACAACAACTATGTAATATTTTGTATATCATCATGGATTCATTGAAGTTTCATTGTCAATCTGTTTCTTAGATATCAAAAATTAAAATAGAACATCTATTTATTTTACTATTATTTTGATAAATCTAAATAAGATGAATTCAGATCAACAAAATAGTATTTGATTATTATAACACTTAATAATAAATTAAATAAGTTTCTAATTACTGTTTTGAGAAAGCTTATTGAGTTTTACTATAGATATTTAAAAGTATTCTGCTTATGAGGTATATTTATTAAAATGTGGTATTTATGTATACTTATGTAGAATTTTATTAAGTAGCAAATTCATTTTTTAGAAAACTAATATTAACTATTTATTGATATTTTTCAAAATGTAATAATGTACATAATATAAATGATATAATAATTTAATTCCTTTAAAACTTTTTGAAAAATATATACTCTTATTAGATTTCTAAAAAATTTAAGAATTGAGGATTTTTCAAATCAACCTAATATCGGGTGAGTGATATTTTTTCAAAATTAATGTGTTAAATAAAATGTGTGATTTACAATAAAAAATGAAACTAGAGATATACATTTATATAAATTATTAGAGTCATTTTCTAAGTAGTTATTTAGGTTTCTTTATTATGAACATTATACAGAATAAATCATATTGTACATTTAGAAATTTACAAGCATAAATATTGTTTTATTCAACCAGCAAAAGAAAATATAAAAAATAACACATAAGAATACCATATTTTTAAATATTACAATTAAAATATATAATAAAAGTTAATAATACTTTTTAAAAATTGTGATGAAAAAGTTGATTGTGAAAAAAATTCACGTTATTAAAATCTTTTAATATTAAATCAATTTTAAATAAGATTATTTATTGTTTTTAAACCCAGATTGTGGAATGTTAATAACATTTAATATACAAAAACTAAATAATTTTTTAAATAAATATAACTTCTATATAGTTTTTTTAACAGATGGATTCTGCATAATCTCTATTCAAGGCTTCCATGTACTTATTAACTCTGTCACTATAAAAAAGACATAGTATTTGTAAAGGAAGAACAATTAATGCATTACTGTAATATAAGAGTGTTGTAATGGCAGGATGTAGCATGTTTGTGAAAGAAGGAAGCTTAGCTTGTAATAAATGCATTTATCACAAAATAAAATTTGTTTGTTTATTTTGTAAAATAAGGCTATTTTTAATATTTAAATTAGTTTATTTACAAAAAATAATAAATTAATTTGTTAAAAAGATTAGAATTAATTATTTAAAAAAATTAAATATTATAAACTCTCAAATTATCATTTGCAAAATAAACATTAATATATAATTTATACAAAATGTAGAAACATCTGAGTGGGCTAATATTTTAGGCAATTGGATTTGATAAAAGTTGATTTAGATAAAAATATTAATTTATTTAAGTTTAATTGTAAAAAATTCAAATAAATAGAGTTACATAGTTACAAAATTATTTGTCTTTATGTATAAAGTGGCCTTTATCTTGAATGTTTGCCCTAACAATATGGGATTGTCTGGAAATCATCATTAAAGGAATGGTAGATGGTATATTGAGAAGCTGGAAAAAAATGAAAAAAAATAATACTTGAGTAGTAATGACATGAGGTAATATATAAAGGCAGCTTAAGGTAATGTTGCTTGTGCCAATTACTAAAAACTATGATCGGAAGAAGCAATGGTTTAGTAGAACTAGTTTGTACATCTAACAGTTCAATTGTTCAGATTCTTCTTTTTGACTCTTTGGCTTGAGAATGTCTATTTTTATTCTCTTGAGCAAAACTATACTAGAATTGTAAATTGCAAATTTCAATTTTAAATGCTTTTAATAATAAAATTTTGAATAATTGTTTTAAATAGTTAAAATGATTATATTAACTCTAAATTAATTTACATTGTTATAAAATTAGAATAATAATTTATAGTTAATTTCATATCATTAAAAAATTGAAATCTAATTAAATATTATTGGTTGATAATTATTAGTTGATCAAATAACAGATGCTTTATCACTTGTATTTCATTCAAGGTACATTTATATCTTACTCAAATAAAAAAAGAGTATACGAAATGAGTATAATAGTCGTATTTTAGAACAATTAATAAGATGCGCACTTTATCATAGTTTCAAAAAGCGATTAATAACACATATATGACTGAGCTCAGGAATGGATAGAAAGTGCATAACGACCTTAAGTCGGAGATAAAACCTACAAAAACATTGTTTCGAAGAGGGGTTCGATTTGTTCTACTATGTTTCTAAACGCTTATAAACAAAGATGTAATCTGGTTCAATGTTGTATTTAAACAATTTTTTACAGATACTTCACTTCCAAATACACCTTGGTATGCTTAATTCAGTACAAAAATTTTGGGAGGAAGAGAAAGTATTATGAATATATCATAATTAAGATATTCCAAGATTAATACCATACAAGAATCCTTCTTAGTACTTGTAGAACATATGTCTAACAATGAATTAACACATGTTATCTAATAGACGACAAGTAATATTAAAAATAAGCTCATTATGTCAAATTTTAGGTACACCATCTGTATAGACAGCATTAGAATAAAAGCACCTTGTGACTTGTCTTATATTACAATGTACTTAACTCTTTGAAGAATATATAAAATATATAAGAATTTATTTATAAATATTTAAATATAAGAGATACAAATTAAAAGAGTACATTTCTAAGTATAAAAGAAAAAAATTAACAGGATATATTAATAAAATTACTCAAAATAAATATGCTGATATCTGTAAAATAATAATTTCTTTGATTAGTATTTTAAAAATTATTTTAAAATGTTTCAAAATTTTTTACAAAGTTTCAAATTAATTTAAGTTGGTACAATTTTTTTTGAATTTACTAACACAATTTGTTAAGAATCTACTATCAGAGATATTTAAAATTAAAATTTCTATTTAGAAAATTATTTTTCTCAATTTTATTTTATTTTTTTTTTAATAATGTAAATTTAGAAAGAGTACAAACTAGAACGAATTTATACATATTTTTTGTTTTTTTTCTCTAATTTGAACGTTTGATAATAGATCACTCATGTAATCTTATATGTACTTTTAAATTGTGAATACTTTCTCTTTTTTCAGACTTTCCCTTAACTCTTTAAAACTGAATGTGTATACTTTGAAAGGAAGTCCATCATGTTTGTAACAAACGAAATTGCGTTGCTAACCTTTTTCTTCATCTCTGACTGAAAATTTACATGTAAATTCGAAAATTCAAAATTTTTTTTACGAATTTTATTAAAGCAATATACAATTTTAAAGCTTTTTTTGTAATAATTACATTTTCAGCTTGAATAATTACAGAAATGTAAGCTTTCAAATATTAATTTTATTTAAAATTAATGGTTATGTTTAAAAAATTAAAAAATTAATCTAGTTTTAAAAAGCCTTTTAAAAGCTTGATAAGAATATGAATTTTATTAAACTTTATTTTAAAAAATTTTAATTTCAGAAATAAATGACTCATAACTAGTTAATGAATTATTTTTTTACTATAAGAAGTAATAACAATGTAATCAGATATTCTTAAATGTCGTAAAAAGGACTATTTAAATATATGATCATTGAACAATTTTTTAAAGTATTTGATATAATAAAGGCGAATGGCATAAATATAACAAAAATCTTTTCTATTTGGAACATATTGTTATAGTATCAATATAGTAAGAATTTATTTTTTTAAATACTTTTTATTTATTTTTTAATAATTTATTGTATTAAGTTTCTATATAAAATATATATTTTTTATTATTAAAAATTGAAGACTAATTATATATTGTATTTATTTATATATATTTCCGCCATTAGTGTATCGGTAATATAGTAAGTCCAACTTCATCTATAAAAAAATTTCTACGTTATCTTTTGAGATGACAGAATTTTATATTTTACGTATAATTATTTTAGGAATACATAAATTACTATAGATAATTTCTTATCTAATTATATCAATTATCAAATATATATTTCAATTTATATGAATAGATATAAATATTTATTATTTTATATATTAAGTTAAAATGGTAAAAAATGTTTTTCATTTAAATTCTTATTTTTAAAGAACTATAAAATATTTTGGCAATATGTTTTGCTTATGGAAGTTTGTATACATTTTTTTTAAATATATTATATTAATACGAATATTTTATTTATTTAATTTTTAGAAAAATAAGTAATTAATTAATCAAATGGGAAATTTTATAAATGAATAAATGAATTTAATAGAATTAACCTAAACATATCACTATGGATCAAGATATTTGTTCACAATATGTATTCCAAGTTGCATTTCAAACGATGAAAGAACGGTGTCAGCAACTTCAAATAAGATTATCTACTGTTGAAGAAGAAAATATTCGCTTACGACAACAATATGAGAGAAGAAATTCTATTGCAATTTTAAAATTAGATGGAAAAAGTGAAAATATTATTCAAATTCAACAGGTTTGTAAAAGTAAACAATAAAAAATTTTTAAAAAAATTAATTAGTGTATAAATTTATTTCTATCATTGTGGTATTTTTCTTTGGTATCTATAAATATTATTATATGGATTAACAAAAACTTAATATGTAATTATAGGAAAAAATTGAAGAATTAAAAAAACAAAAATCACAGCTTGCTCATCATATTTTCATGGTATCTTTAGAAAATCAACAATTATGGAAAGGATTAATTCAACTAATTAAAACAAATAAGTCATTTGATAATCAAATAATAAAAATATCTGATAGATTAAAACAACATTCATCTTTAGAAATACCTACTGGTTTAACATATAGTCTTAAAGAAATACCAGAAATTTTCAGAGATACTATAAATGATAAATACAACTTATCTATTAATGACGGTAAGAGAAATTTTTAATTTTTCAAGATATGTTTTAATTATATTATAACTTTTAGAAAAAAAATATAATTTGGAAGAAGTATTTATTAATAGTATTATTGTAGATAAGTCTGAGTTAGAGAAACAGTATAATAAAGTAAGTAAAATGATACTTTTTTATTTATACCTATAATTCATTCAACTTTAATTATTAATATTTAGATTATGGAACTACAAACAAATACTGAGTTGAATTTAAAAAATGTTGGATTTACATATCCAGAAGATATTTTTACTGATTCATTAGAACAATTAAAACATTATGATATGAAACTTGTTCAACTACAAGAAGAACTTCTTATTCAACAAAATAAACTAAAAAATGTTTTGCATAATTTGAAAAAAATGAAGAAAAGTATGTATATAAATTTTTAACAATTATTTTTTTTCATATTAAAAATAGTACATTAAGTTGTTTTATAGATGAAAGTTGTAATAATTGTAAAAATAATATAGAAAAATTGATGTGCCAAACTGGAACTCAGTTTGATTTAAATTGTAACTTTAAAAAAAATGGAGCAACACAAACTAGTATTTCTTCGTGTAATTTCACACCAGAAAAAAAAAATGAAACTTCTGAAGATAATATTTGCCCTTTATGTGGTGTAATATATAAAAAATCAGTTTCTTTTGAGTTATTTCATAAACATGTTGTTAATCATTTTAATACAGAGATTACAGATATTTTTAAAATAATGACTTAATTTAATTACAAATTAAATAAAATTTAAATAGTTATAATATAAAAAATATAATAAAGAATTTAAAGGCTTAACAAAGATACATAATCGACAACTATTTATTTTATAAAATATAATATAAAGTTATTTATTTATGATACATTTATTAAAATTATTTCTGTAACATTTTATTTAAGAAATATAATAAATACATTTATGCTAACTCATCCTTTGGTTGAATTTCTTTACTATCAGATAATTTTTGCATTGTTGGTTCCAGTAAATTTTGATGAAACCATACGGGTCTTTTTTTTGGTATTTCAACTATTCGTTGACTCTATAAATAAAATAAATTAAAAATAACTTAATATGTTTAAATTTTAAATATGAAAGTTATATAATAGTTATTAATTTTTTATAAACATTTAAATAACAAACCTTCCAGAATTGATCTGATTTTAATTGTTTTTCACCTTCATATAAAATTGTAACTTCCTCATTGATTGGTTCAAGTTTAAAGTTGTCAATAGCTTTCATTATAGGTTTTGATTCTTCTTTTATTTTTTCATAACAGTAACCTAAAATATTTTATGAGAAAATATGAAATCAAAATATTAATTTGAATTTTTAGTATACAAAAAATAAACAGATATAAAGCATCATTTCTTTAAAATTTTTTAAAAAACTATATATTTATATAATTAATCATTATTAATTATATATTATATATCTACTATAAAAAACAAATTAAATAAATACAAAATTTTTAATAATATAATAAATAATATATTATATTAATATAATAATATAATAATTTATAATTTATAATTTATATAATAAAAATTTATAATTCCTACTGTGAATTAAAAATAACAAATTTACCACAAATAGTGTAAGATTCATGAAAATGACCACAGTGCTTGCATATTAATAGATTAGTTTTTGGTATAAGTGGTTTCCAGTTATATGTAGGCCATCCAAATTTTCGAGACCAACGTTTTTCAATTGATCGTCTATGTTTTGGTACAGCCCACAAAAATCCTTTATTCCAAATTTCTTGAATTCTTAACTTTGATTTCGAGTTTTCTTCATTTAATGCAAAAATGCAGAATCCTTATAAAAATAAGTGAAAATTAATAAATATAAAAAAATTATTTTATATACATCTATTTTTGAAATATAAATGAATTACTAAAAAAATAGAATTTAAATAATTTATTACAAAATTTATAAATGTGAGAAGTGAATTATCAAAATATTATACATTTTAGGAAATAAATCAATGATTAATGACAATAAGGTTATGTTATTTTTATATATTTATTCTTTAAAACAATGAACAAAGACATACCTGGTTGTAATTGACGATCTATAATAGATACAATTGAATTTTCGAATTTAAATAAAGTTTCTTTTAAATAAAGAATTAACTTTCCAATCATTTTAAGATAAAAGCTTTGTATGTAAGTATAAAAAATGAAGATATAATACGAAAGGAATTAGTATGAAAAATTCATTAATTGACTGTTGATAAAACAGAGATTTAATTGTTTAGCTACCCAACGTAATAACGTAATACCCAACCAATATCGTCACCCCGTTTAATATATCTTCCGAGATTATAAAACAGAATTCAACATACCGATATTTTACTAACTGGTCGTTTTGTTATTAGGGATACCTGATATTTTATTTTAGTATTGTAGCTATGCATATTTTTATAACATTAATAAATGTCAATAATTATAGACATTGAACAGATTTTTCATATAACATATTATTCATTTTACTAATTATGATTTAATATTATAATGTATGATTTAATTTTATATAGTATAAATAATTTATATACGAATAAAATAAATAAAAATGAATAAATTGTATTAACAATAAACTTAGAGCGTCAAAAAATATTGACGTATTAAATATTTACATATTATTGACTGTTTTACCATCGCCATCATTATATTCAAATGACACGGGTACTGAACGTTTTGAAAAATTTATATTTAACCATTTATGTTGTAGGCTTACTTTTTATTATCATAATAAATTATAGCAACTATGAATAACTATGATAATAACTATTGTAATAATGAAATTTAAAATGAAAATTACAGAGGGCACTAAAGAATAAACGAGCACAAAGCATAAAATCAAATTAAAACTATTAACGGTTAATAAAAGTATGTTAGTTTCTTAACTTTAGGACAAATAGCAAGTTAAATGGTAAAAAATAGGGTATTAAGGGAATAGTAGAGAATGAGTGCAAGTCGATAGTAATACACAATCCAATGTTGTGACTTATATACGAATAATCAATTAAAAGAAGATTATACAGATATAGGTAGTACATTTGCAAATTAAGGAATTGAAGCAAATAATGATTTATAAATCAAGTCAAGTTAGTTGCTGTTGTTAGTTTACAATGAGTTAAGTTAAGAATAGGAATATGATAACCTAAAGAATGGTAATATTAATTAATATACACATTTTCGCATGTAAACCAGCTTATAGAAATGCTGTGTGCTGAGCGGGATTGTTATACGCGGGAAGAAGGGGTTTTGAATAAGTATTCAAACGCGCACGTTCAATCTGAGAAAGTAAACGTAGCGGCGTACGGTGGGGACCATATGAACTCTTGAAAGTCTCGAGCACTCGGGGCTAAGCTCCTGTTTTAGTAGCGCAGTTGGCACAGAACTCTGTAGGCAGGCAGTTTGATTTATTCAATTATCGTTATGGCGTGTTTAGGCTCGAGTCGTCTCTGTGTTCGTGTGGAGAAGATTCGCCAATTTCGTCGAAATATAGCGTCAACGATTACGTCGTACAATATTTTTCGCCACGAATTGGATCAAACTTCTAGCAGTGGATTTCTACAGCGTTATCAGGTGAGCAAAGCTATAGTTTTTTAACCCTTTGCCCTGTCAGTCTCATTGCTTTATTTTCTACGGGCTCTATATCTGATCTATGGACAGCTGACCTAACCTCACTTTTAGACGATGCTATCAGTTATTCATTGTTATATAACCCATTTAGTTTTTTCTATGCCAAAATACGTAGAATTCATGAGTCAAAATCTAGGGTTGTGTTGGAGCTGCAGATAGCCGCTTTTCTAAATTAAACAGTAAGGAAGGTTAGTTAGATCGAAGAATTGCGAAAGAAAATGTTTGCACAAATTATCAGCTGTCCGCTAGGTGTTCATAGCAGACGATATCGAAGACGTTAGACCATTGGACTCGTTGTAGCTGGCTGTAGTCTGCTATGTATCAGAGTGGTCTGCTAAGGTGGCTCTTATGTGCGCGGGCGCGTAGATGAAACGCGGGAAAGTTTTATTTTTCTAAGAAAGATTGGAATATTTTACAGCCGATCCTCAGAGAAGTTTCAATTTATTCAATTTTCAGTAGTTTCCACGATAATTTATTTATTAAATTTCGAGGTATAAAATTATTAATGAAAAATTAAATAAAATTTATTAGTTTCATGTGAATAAAAAGATGCTTTGTTACATCATAGAAATTTGTGAAAATAAGATAACTTTCTCTTCTGATTTTTTAATCTTGGAGAATTTAGCCATTACTGTATTTTAATTATAAATAGGTATTCATTTGGGATCCGTGTCTTTCTATTTTTGAAAGTTATATTTTCAATGATGTATGGAATTTTATGATTTATATTAGTGTAGTATTACATTACCTTCATACCGATATATGATAATCTTTGTATACAACCGACCAAAATTAAAAAAGAAAACTGTTAATATAACTTTTAAAATGAAATAAAATAATAAGATAAAAAATCTTATAAGCTGTTTTGAAAGTCAAATTATAATTTAGAATACATCTTCCTTAAAAAATGAAAATTTCTAAATAGTATACGTTGCAGAATGCACCCATGTAATAATGATTATTTTTAATCTTTTATATAAACTTGTGGATACATATATATATACACTTAATTTGAATATACAATACTCCTTAAATACTCTTTTTATCAATAAACAAGATATTTCAATACTTGTTTAATTGATCATCAATTATAATTATGGACATGTAGAAGGATAACCATGCTGCTTCTAAATGAAGTTTATGGATGAAAACTTTAGATTACAAATTTAGAAATAATGTTATTAAGAAATATTTTTCATTTTTCATTTTTAATAAGCGAATTATTACATTTATTAATAAGCATTTAGTATACTGTTTTTTAAAATGAATTTACACCTGTCAATTGTTGATAAGAATTTTAATAAGCCTATATACATCAACCAACATATTAATTTGATAAAAATTTTATCAAAATACTTATTTTTTAAATTTATTATTTTTAAAACTAAGAGATATATTTAATTACGAAAATTTGAATCTATTGAAATAATTAAATTTAATATAATAATAAATCTTTTTCATACCATATTTATTACGTTATTAATATATTATATACAATGCGATATTATAATTCTTAATAAATAATATTAATTTTTATAATGAAATAAAGGTATTATTTTATGAAATAATTTAAAATAAAATTAAAATAATAATTAGACTTATTAAAATCAAATATAAAAAACTTCAAAAACAGTAAAAATTTAAAAAATATACTTGATATAAAATATCACTGATGAAATTTAAAGTAAACTAAAAAAATTACCTTAAATACTAGAAATTAAAACTTGTTTATTACTAATATAAAATAAATTAGTAAATAAACATTCTCGTATATGTAATTTAATAAAATAATAGGAATAATAAAAAGAATAATTAAATAATAAATAATAATTATATACAATTTATGTCAATTAAAAATATGTCTTTTAACAAATACAAAAATCAAGTAGTTAAATCATTTCATATTTTAGTATTTTTTTTAACAGAACATGAAATAAAATATTTACTAAATTTTTATCATATACATATGTGTTTTTTGTATTTGGTACAACAAGGGTTTTATATGTGCTTAAGTATATTTTAACACAGAAGAAAAAAATATAGAAATATCTAAAAAATATGTGGATGTATATAAATTATATGAATTAAATTAAAATTGAATTATAAACTACAATGTGTATTATAAGTTTCCTAATAAATATTTAAATTCATATATGAATACATAAATCGTCTTTCTCTTACATATTAAATAAATAATTTTTTTACAAGTAGTAGATGATTGTAAACAAATTATTGAGGTAAAATTGAAATTTCTTGCAATATAAAAAAAGTAGAATGTTAAAAACGATGATAAAACAATAACTAAAAAAATAAAACAAGACTACCTAAGTTAGGATAATATTTTTAATAGTAATTAAAATCAGATGTTGATTTTGAGTAATTTTTTTATCGAAGTAATTATTTTATTTTAATATTTTATTCTATTTTAATTTTTCTGTTATGACGTAATGTTTTTGATTAAGGAATTTAATTTTACTCAAAATAACTTTGTAAAATTAATACTTTAACACGAAATATTGATTGAATCATAGGTCTAACATTAAAATAATCTAAACACTGTAAGTGAGATTTTGTTTCATGAAAGATTATATATATAAGGAGATGTATTTATAATATATAAATATGATAAAAGTTTGAAAACAAAGAATAATCAACAAAATAAAAATAATATGTGAAAAGAATAGTATGTAAGGTCACATATGTCTTTGTTCATTAAATGTCATTTTTTTTTTATTTCTCAAGACTTGAAAATAAGAAATTAATGTATATAATATTTTTTAACCTTTCTTTCTCCTTCTAAATGTATGTATGAATACTTACATATACAATATGCAATAAGTCATTTAAAGCTGCTCAAACTGAACGGATAGCTTTAGAAATTTATTTATACAATCATTGACGTAAGAACAAATGCAAAATACATCGATTAACAAGTTAACCATTAACAAGTCATTTGTATAGACAGATCATGTTAACGAGGTGTATATAATTTTATTTGAGTTTCTTTTTTTATAGATAGACACGAGTACGAGTTTTTAGCATTAGTAAGTAGGCGAAGCTATTTCCTTAAAACTACATTTCAAAATCATTCTTTGTTCTCTTAGGTGAAAAGCTACTTTCACAAAGACAATTTCTAATTTATTTTTTCTACTACCAATGCTATGATGATGTACTATATAAACAGTCATGAAGTTATAAAATTACATACGATACTAATTGCACCTTTTGTTCTATTTCTTTACATCTGCTTAACTAAAAATGATCAATTTCATTCTAACTTTACTGTACTTATCATTAATAATACTTTTTTAATTCTAAATGACATATTTTTGTAACAACACAGATGTATATTTCAAGTTTCTTTAAAGTAAAAAAATTATATTTAGTTTCTTGTTATATCTAAATTATTAAAAAACTAAATCTACATTTTATAAGTTATAAATAATTATATTAATCTGTTTAATTAATACTTATATGTGATCTTGTTAGATAAATTATATATTATATAGTGATAGTTTTAATTTTATTGCTTTGTTTGAAACAAAAAAAAACGAAAAACAAAATATAATTGAAAAATGAATATAATGACATGAAAATGATAGTAAATGAAATTTTATAATAATTTATTTAGATGTGAGAACAAAATAAATTGTATAAGCATATATATAATCGTTATTATTATTATATAATTATTTTTATTCTTACAAAAATTTTCATTAATAACTGCGAATTTAGCAGGAGAATGAAAAAAATATCAATTTAAACCAAGTATATTTGACATTTTGGTAAACAATTAATCAAATTAATGTCTTAAAATTTTTGAAAGTTTTTATTCGAAGTAAATGAATAAAGAACTATAATGCCCATCAAATGTGCATCAAAGTTATATTGGAGTATTGTTTAAACGATGCATAAATCCTCAAGTAAGGAAGCCAGCGTATGCATGCGAATGTGTATAAATATTTTAACGATGTGTAATTATGAAGATAAAAAATTACCCTAAGCGGATCGCTTCTCGTCAATCTATAGCACATGTGTCTTTCATTTACGTAAAGTTGAATATATCGTCTCGATGAGCATTTAATATTGTACTAGCAATGCAATATGTTTTCTAACAGCGATATTTTTACAGAATGGGAAGGGAGCTGTATACGCTGATCATAATTACGACAAGTACATGGTTGCACATAGCCTAACCTAGATAAACTACAAAGGCTAACTAAATATATTGCATTTTTCTTTCATAAAATCAAGACATCTATATACTGTTTTGTTGCGTCATCATTGTGTAATATCGAATTTCTTTTATTTGCTCTAGCTGTATTCAAATTTATTCTTTAATTTCATATTGGAGATAAATTATACAGTATTACATGAAATATTTAATTATATTTAAAAATAGACCTTGTTAAATAAGTTCTATTAAATATATTTTATTATAAATTTTTCTCTTTACTTTTAAATTAGTTTTTAAAATTACATAAAAAGTTCTTATAATTTTTGCATATCAATTTTTTAAGAAAAAAGTGAAAAACGAAATTTCTTCTTCCATGACAATGTTTTAGTTGCCTTCATTTAACAATATAAGAATATAAAAAAACTATTAATCTTTTTAAAATATTGGATTTGAATATGTGTTTTATATTTTATTTTATTCTATAAAAAATATTAAAGTATTATTAAATTTGAATCAATCAAAGTCTAATCATTTTTTCATATTAATAATTTATTCAAAGAATTTTTAACTTAGACTTAATAAATCTTGTATTATTCAATTTTTTTAAAGAAGAATTTTTATAGAAATAATGTCGTAGATTTAAAATTAATTATTTATTCAGCTAAGTATTCGATTAAAACAAAAGCAAAAAGTTAAAAATAAAAACAAATATTATATTTAAAATTTACAAATATTATATTTAATTTAAACAGATATTATATTTAAAAACAAAATTTTCACTACAATTTGCGCTGCAACACAAGCTATTTACTTCGAATAAGAAAAAAAAATAAGTTTAAAATCATTGTAATTTTAAAGAATGTTGTTAAAAAAAATTTCAAAGATATCATCGATACCGGTCTGCATTGATAGTTTTTAAATTGCTTAAATAATAACTTAAAACAACTTTTAGAGTATGTCAAGGAAATATGTTAAATGACAGTATTATTTTTTCTATTTAAAACACGATTTATACTAATGACAGATTTAATTTTCGTCCACAACACACCGAATAAATATATATAAATATATTATAAACATATATATATTAGTAATATATAATATATATATATATATATATATATATATATACATTACAAAAAAATATATATTATAAATTTACATTTATAATTTATTAGATTTTACATAGTTTATTTACACATAAAAAAGGAAAATTTATAAAATAATATTGAAAAATGGGTAATTGCGATTAGTAATTATAAATAGTATTTTACTATTTAGAATTATTTATGTGTTATCAGTTCTAATAATATAAAAAGTAAATTTTTATTTTTCATTAAATATTTTTTTATGTTCGATTATTATTATTAAAAAACTATTGTATGATAATATTAAGTTATATGATAATATACGACTATTTCGAATAATAATATTTTTATATAATAAAAAATGAAAAAATTTATTTAATACATGGTATGATCACTGAGAATTTATCTTATTTAAATATAATATCATTTAACTACTGACTCGATTGTCTATATAATTTGACAATTTCTCGAATGTTAATACAACACGTAACTAAATTTTGATTTACTTAATTTAAATTAATATCTAATTTAAAATTAATCTAGTTTAATTTCAAATCTAATTTTGTAATTTATTATTAAGATACAAAAGTTTTAAATATGTATATAATTAAAAGTATTAATATTATTAATAATTTCATATTGAATTATAATTTATAAATATAATATTTTTTATAGTCTAAATATTTTTTAATTTAATGTTAAGTTATAAAAAAATTTTAGTGAACAGAAATATTTTATTGATGTTTGTTATGACTTTATCCATATAAATCCGTATAAATGAGCCATAAATCTATAGATTTTATATTATAAAAATTTTTAAATTATTGATTTATCATTTGACAAATACTTAATACGTAATATGCAAATATTACCTTATTTAATTGATTTAAAAAAAATTATTACTATTAATTAATTATTTATTATAGTTTGTAAATATTGAAGTAAAGAAAAATTCTAATATAACTTGCATAACTTTATAGTTTATATTAATTAATGCAAGCATCTCTTCTTTGTATAAATATGTTGATTAGTATATTTTTATACATAATTTCTAATTTTTATTTATTTCAATACAAATTTTTCTGGTATGTTTATAAATGTAAGGTATATAAAAATATTAATAATATTTTCAATTATTATAAATAATACACTATTGATTAATTTAAAAGAATATTGCAGAAATGAAATTTATGTTTTCATTCTAATCTACTAAAAAATTTCATTTTGAAATTTATTAAGAATACTTAATGCAACAAAGTTCTATGTACTCAAGCTTTGTAATCTAAAACTAGAATATTTTATAATGTTACAATTAATATTGAATTATATTCAGTAAGTGAAAACATTGAATCGTATATTTGAAATAAAAATATTCAAAACTTGACGATTATAAATAATAAATATATTCTTTTTTTTAATGATAGCTTTTTAAATAAAGACAAATATTTTTTAATATTCAAAATATATTTATGATTTCTTCAGCAATAGACAAATATTTTAATATCAAAATTAATGACATTAATTCTCGAAATTATTATTTTTTTATCATATAAAGTATGTTGATTTATCAAGTTCTTCAAATACAATAATATGTAGTTTTATTTATATGTACTGTTACATATTAGATACTGTTAATGAAATTTATATTTTTATAATTATTATTTATTTTATTAGAAGGTAATAATGCTAAAAAACTGATTTATGGATTTTCTTGTTTGTTATTGAAAGGGTATGAAGCAACAACTATTTAAAAAAGCCTTCTAATAAAATTTGTAATTACTTTGTGATTAGTGTTTTAAATAGTAATATTGTGACATGATAATGTAAAGCGATAAAATTTTAAAGAATGATGTAAAAGTATCAAAATTTTAGAAAATTTGAGCCTTGTAATTATTTGAGCTTCTATTCTTCGTTTCCGAGGCCAAGTTCCACCAGCAATTATTGTTAAAACAAAGTAAGAAGATTCAAAAAATGGCCTTCGTTTCTTTCATGAAACTCATAACATTTAAGTGTGAATCTCCGCTCTTACTCAATGGTGTAATTATCGCATAGGAGTTCGCTCATGACGTGATAAAAAATCTTGGGATTCGAAGATCTACACGCTCGCACGCTCTTAAATGTTCATTTTTTCAGTGTTTCGCACATTAACTCGGTAAATTGATCGTCTCTCGAGAAAGTAAGATCTTTTGAATCACTAAAATAGCTCAACATTTCATAAATATTTGTACATACATGTATCACTACATAAACATAATTGCTTGCATCACGAAAAAGTAAAACAAAGAAAAAATTCAACTAATTCAATTTTCTTTGAATTTATTGCTAACAGACTTCTTGTTTCCTATATTTCTCTTTATTTATTAATATTATTCGCTACAGAACTAAACTTATTAACGTCAAATATAATATTATAGTAACATTATTGCGATAAGATACAGTGATTGTACGAAAGAAGAAAAAAATTTGTATATGTACATACAATACTTATTTAAAAATGAAAAAAAATAAAACTTTATTCATATTAGGTTTTTATGAATTTTTCTTTCTTTTATAATCATGATGATGATGATAACAGTAATCATCAAAATAGTAATATAAATTCAACGAATGTGTTTTAAATATTAAAATTTATAATCGAAAGCTTTGTTCTTAGTATTCTAAAATTAACTTTCTAAATTGCTTGAATTTAAAAGCATAAATAATTTTACTTTGCACATAGAATAGTTTTTTTAAAATAGTTTTCATATTAAAAAATATATCTTATTTAAAAAAGTATAAAACAAATTTACCTTAAATTATGATCGATTAATCATTTATTAATTAATGCAATATTACGATATTCTAAAAATATCTGTCTTTCAACACTGAATTTCTTCTAAAATGTATTTCCAGTTTAATAACAGTGACATTTCATGTTACTTTCTCGTATTTTTGTTAAATTATATTTGATTTTTATGTACGTAAAATATAATAATAAGATTAAAGTATTTTAAAGTGCATAAAATGATATGTTTTATCCATAAAGTTAAATTTCATTCAATTTTTAATTTTCAACTGTATGTTTTTTTTATTGTAATATTTTAACTTTACAAAATATTTTAACAATTTAAAATACTGTAAGCTTTATGTGTTTTCATAACTTGAAAATGATTTTAATACTACTTTCTCATTTATCAAGTTTACTATAAAAAAATTTATTATTATAATGCAATAAGATTTATACGTGTATAAAAATTCACATAATTTTAGTTTATTCTTATAAAGAAAAACTTTTCAAGAAAGTTTAGTTTTACATTAAGTTATATTTCATATAAATAAGGTTTAAAAAATTTGAAAACATGTAATCATTCATATTAGAACTATGTACAATATTAATTATTTCCTTTAATACATAACTAATACATGATTCTATAAGTTAATTATTATTCTAATTTAAGAGTCTAAAAATTTCTTATTTAAAAGTCTGAAAATCATCAATACTGATTTATCTAGATTCCACAATATTTTCTGTGTACTGTCAATATGATTATCTTAATCGTTAACACTATTTTACAAGTCATATTTTGCACTCGAATGTTCAGTTAACTTGGGTATAATTTTTTTAAATGTTTTCTGCTACAATCTTTTTATTATTGACTTTTTAAAATGAATTGACTGATTCTTTATTATTTTAAAATCAAAAGAAGTTTAAATGATATAGCTTTCAAAGATCTATATTATAATTTTATTCAGAAGTTCTTTCATTATAAATACTAAATTTGTTAATAAATTTACAAATACATTATTTTTTTAAACCTTTTAATATTATCTACAATCTAATTATTAAATTTATATATGTATGTTGTAATTGAAATAAGAAAATAATAAAATTGAATGTTATGAAAATGTAGATTCATTTCAAAATTTATTTACTTACAATTTTAATTCAATGTTTTTATATAAACATTATACATAAAAAGAATGAAAATTATAGAGAATAATACTTTGTGTTAATATCTTTTATGATTATATATTCTTAATCGTAGCTTCCAGAATATTACCATTATGTATGTAGTTGTAAAATTAATACGGTTTACATTTAGTTCTCTTATGGGTCATTCTGATTTTAGTTAGAAATAAATTATCTACATAAATAGTATATTCCTATTTTTCAATTATCTAAGTTTCGTAATGAAATTAAACTTAACGTCACTTTTTAGTGCACTTCATATATAAAAAAATGAATGCTGTAATATGTAATATCTGTGTTACTGTAAACACACTATCATACAAATCACTATCATAAAAAGTTCGAACTATTGATAGATTTTTGAAAGATTAAAAAAATCATAGAGTTTTAGTCTTTTAATAGAATAATTTACTTTAAGAGTTATAGGTATATATTTTAATAAATAATTTCAACACATCACCCACTTCTTAAAGCGAATCAACTTTTAAAATTTTACAGTTATTTTTAAGTTTTTAAAATTCATTGCATCTTTTATTAACTGAAAAAAATTATGAATTTTTGTTTGCAAATTTTCTCATAAAATTTCGATTTGAAATTTCAATTTTAAAATCTTTTCTTCGTTTTCTTTACGAAGAAAATATTTTCAATTTTTATATGAAATCTTACCTTTTCATTAATTAAATAATCTGTAAACATTTTTAGTATATTATATTATATAACGTATTATAATTAATACAATTATGTATGTATAAATAATTAATTTATGTTGAATTTCACATTTTACATTATTTAAATATATTAAAACATGTATTGCGTTTAATTTAAGTACTTATATTTATTTAAGTAAAAACTTAAATTAAAAATTATATATATTATATATATAAAATAACAAAAGACTACATACTTGAATTTATTATTAATAATTTCATTTATACCACTAATTTTGTTTCTTATTTTATCTTAAATTTTTTTTAATTAAATTTCTATAAATTTAAATGAAATATTTATGAAAGAGTTAAAATTTATAAAATACTTATCAATATTTATATAATAAATATTAGAGAATATATTTAATAAAAGATTTTATAAAATAAATATTAATATTTTTAAAAAGAATTATTATTTTAACATTAGTCTACAGATTGTAAAATTGAACATATATTAATGTATAACTTAATAATAATCATATGTATAATGAATTGGGTAAACAAACACATGCATGTAGTTATATAAAATCGTTCAAATAAATTATTCATAAAAACTGTTTAGTAGTATTTCTCATTTTGTACACAATAAAAAAGGCAAATAGTTTAAATTTCTGAATTAAATTACAGTTCACGATTTTCATATGTGTAAAATATATGTGTAAAATAATCCCATATAACATGTTTTTTGTACAATGAAAAACAAAGCCTTTATAAAAGATACAATGATAATAATCTGATTAGTCGAATAAATCAGAAGTTGGATATTTATTTTCTTAAATACAAGGATATATTTCACTGATACAATTAATTACATTTCTCTAAACCAAACTTAACTAATGTGAATTTATATAGTTTTACAAATAGTTTAATTCAATTTTCAGTAGCTAGATCTACGATATGTCAGATCCGTGAATATAGATTTAATTGTAAAAATTTTTTGTTTTGTATATTTGTTTTTATAAAGCCTCGATATATAGTGTCAGTTTAAATTTTTTTATAGATAAAATATATATTATTGTTCTAATAATAAGATATTTTGATCCAGGATTCTATGGCAACAAATAAAAACAAACGATGAAAAAATTATAATGAAAGAATATCTTTATTAACTTAAATATATGATTTGAATTAAAAATTATTCAAGGAATTATAACTTATATTTAAATAGTATTATACATTATTCATATTTGTGTTAAGAATTTTTATTATCGGTACTTATCTTGATTAGTACTTTATTATTGTTTTATATAAGGTACAGATAAATTTGATACATATAATTTTTAATATTAATATTATATTATTAATTAAAAATGTTATAAAATTATGAATACTTGTAAGTATTTTTAATTCACAATTATAATTAGCAGAATATATAAAATAAAATGCTAAAAGAGCTATATAATCGAAAATTAGATATATTTTATAAATAGTTAATAAAGTATGAAGTTTAAAATTATATCCTATTCTACTCATATAAACCCAATTATGTTAAAGATAATAGTATCAAAAAATATTATACTAAAAGTTAATTATTTTACATTGATAAATACAATAATTATATTAAGTACATATCTAGTATCCTCTTTTTTACATTTATCATTTTAATAGCATATTACTTCAATGTTGTATTTTAAAAATAATATTTCCATTTCATATCATATGCTTGAAATGTAGAAAATAACTACAAAAATAATTATTTATTTAAAATAATTCGGTTATTTTATTAAAAATAATTAAGTTATTGTTTTCATTTACAATTTACTAATTCAAATGGCCAGTACATTTATTAAAATTATTTCATGTATTATCGTTATAATAAGATTTTGTAATCTTTCTCAAATAGTATTTAAGAATATTTTAAATGCAACTAAAAATATTAATGTTTTAAAATTAAATATTAGATGTATAATTAGTAATGAATGGTTTTAGAATTATAATAAATCAAAAATATAATAATTTATTTTGAATCAATGAAAAATTGTTTATTAAACTACATAAAATATTTTATGCACTTTTAATGTTATGTCAGGAAAATTTTTATTTCGTAACATTTAAGTATACGTTATGAAATTTTATTACTATTTTCAAAATTTAAATTTGTTTTTAATGAAATTTATTTAATTTAATTTTAAATGATTTCTAAATTTAATATTACTTGTCATGTTTTTATTTTCTTATTATTATATGTCATATGTATTAATAATTTTTTCGTTTTATTTATACTCACTTTTTTTTAAAGTATAAGTTACTTTATTTTTACTGCATTTTCTTCAATTGAAAATAAAAATATTTTATAAGATTATGTATATATATAATATAAATTTTTAATAAAATAATTAATATTATATATATATATATTTATTAATCTGAAATAAATAATAATTGACAATAATATTTATGATGATTACTAGGAAATTTATATTTCTCAAAAATTTATCATTAAAATACTTATGCATAATACTTTATTGCTTATAAATTAATTTTATTATTTACATTTTTTTAATTCCTAAACCGATAGTATTTTATACATATTTCTTAATAGTCTTAAATTAGTAGTATCATGAATTTTTAATAATATTTAATAATATAAAAGGGAATAATTTATAAAATGATTCGTAAAGAACATGTGATTATAAAATTTTAGTGCTTTAAGATTTTATAAATTTTATTTATAAATGTAATTTATTTTTTTATAATTTGATTTAATCATTTATTTCAGAGTAATGAAAAAGATTTTAATTAGCTTTTGTATAAATATTTATTTGAATGAATAATTTTTACTATTTTATCAATATACTTATTATTACTTAAATATTATTTAAAAATAATAAATCAGTATTTTATTATAAAATTGAATGTAGTACTTATTACTTATAAATTATAAATTATACGAACCTAATCATTATTTATTAATTGGATATTTTTCAAACACTATTATTATTATTCTATACAGATTTAGAATCTATATTTATATATATTTATAATGATGAAAGTAAAAAATTATTATTAAAAAATTAATAATAATAAATAATATTTAAATAAAAAGAAACTATAAAACTACTATTTTTACGATAATTCAATAAAAACTAATTTAATACAATAGATATTAAAAAATAAAATAAATTGTAGTATGTTTTGAAGAATTTGTAAATGTGATTGCATTAAAAAATATTTTACTATTATTTTATTTTCTATAAAATTATTTATTTTTTAATTTTAATTAGTATTGGATTTGTTTGGCAAGTTTTAATAAAAAATTCTTAATAACACAAATTCTTTAAAACCAAAAAAAGAATAAATGAACGCGAATATTGATTTAATTTTTTATCACATAAGTTTTTAGATATAAAATTCAAAACGTTTTTACATTAAAAAAATAAAATTATTATCATTCTACGAATCATCTTGATATAGTGTTTTCTTACATTTATATTTTTTAATTTTCAACATTTATATGAAACTTAAAATAGATAAATAGAATAACATCAGTATAAACAATTTTAAAAATAAATTAAGATTAGTCTATCAGTTTACTAATTTGAGTTGTTATTACACAATAAATATTCTAATATAACTTTATAAAAAAAACATTTATAAAAAAAATAATATTATAGAAATACAAATTTTAGTAAAAATTAATTATATGTATACTGTATATTTCATTTTTTATTTAATATCTAAAATGAATTTATTTAATTTAATTGAATGATTTACCAATAGATTAATTTTATTGTATTTAAAAGTTTTTTATAAGTATATTAACAATAAATTTATAAAATATTATCTATGTTGGTTGTATTTATATTTTTTCTTAGTAAAAAGTAAATAATTATGAAATATCAAATACGAATCATTTTAAGAGTTGGACGGCTAGTAAAATACTAAGAAATAGGTCATGTTCAAGGAGATTCTTTCTCTTTTTGGGTGATAGCGAAGGCGATTGTGAATTTCCATGATCGTGTTTCGAATACAGTACCTTCAATAGATGAAGACTCATCACTTTTCATTAATTCCATCTATTTCATCAACTTCTTTATCTTGAAATCATAACATAAACATCATTCAAATTTAAGCTATATAACTTTAATTAATTACATTGATTTTAACCATTCATATATTTTTTTAAATAATTAGTAAATATAAAATTTTTATATAATTTTCCTTTCATATTTGAATTTACGGTAAAATAATATTAATTAATATTAATGATTTATAAAATAAATGTATTTGTTACATAATAAAAAATTTATATAAAAATATTTTCCATATCACTTAGGTATTATTTTTAGTGTAATAATATGAAAATCTATAATAAATAAATAGTTTTCATTTTTTATTGTCAGTTGTATTTACGCATTTAACGATTAGTTTTAATACATCAATACTTTTAGAAAATATTAATATGCAAAGCTACTTAAATAAATTCCATTAAAATAAAGCATGAAATAATATTTATTTTATCTTCAGTTCAGAATATATCTAGTACAAAAATTCTCTAATATAAATAAAATAAATTCTAATTTACAATCACCGAAATATTTTTGAAATAGTTCAGTTAAATTATTCTGTGTCTATTTGTAAACAAAATCAAATTTGTAATTAAAATTGTAAAATAGAATAATAATACAAACTTTCACTTATCCTTTTAATTTTTAAGTTCAAAACATGTGTTAACTTAAAAAATTTCTAAAATATCGCATAATCAAATTATAATAGTTTGCTCTTAACTAAAATTAATTTTTATAATAAACGATTTTTAGTTTACTTTTTTGAATAAATTTTGAGTAATTAAATTCGAAAACATATTGTATTAGAAGATTTTTTATTTTTTTGTAAGTTTAGTTTTAGTAAACATTTTTTATAAATGACATATATATTACTTCCTAAATTATGGCGTTTAATGATAACGTCTTATATATCGAAAGAAGCATATACCTTTTTTATAAAAAGCCGTATAGTTGGATGTATACCAATATAATATAATAAAATAATTTACTATTTCACAGTTTTCTCAATTTTCATAATATTGATTGGCTATCGGTATACACGTAAAAACCGTGCAACAGGTAATCTGTCATCAACGAGTTTATCAACGAGCAAACAAATTTAAATGAATGCACGATACGTACACATATTTTTCTTTTCCAATAAAATGATTTCCATTACCCGACACGCATATATATGCACATGTGTGATCAATGAGTTTACCAGCGGTGCCCAGTTATGAATGCGCGTGAAACATGAAAACGCACTTTCTCGTTAGCTGCTGACACGTTTGTGTTGATGCGCGTTGCCGAGTTGCCATTCGTGTTGTCGCCGTACTGTGTGAGAAAGTACGGACTAAAGCGTCGTATCATCATTAAGTGCGAAAGCTCTTCAGTTACTTTATTTGTTTCAGCTCAGTTTGGACGCCAATTTTTTTTTAATATAATGTAATGTTAATTGAGTCATTTATTAACATATAAAAAAAACGAAAATTATTTGGAACAAAAATTTATTTGGAAATATGTCAACACAACTTTACAAATATAATTTAATTTCCTGCATATTATTAAAAAATGTATAAAATTAGTTGTGATAATATACAATATTGTCTAAATTATCGGTGAAGTATTTTTATTACACAAGATTATAAAAACAATTTATTTCAATTATATAAATGTATATCTTTCTACACTTATTAGTTTGAATGATATTACTTTATTACTACATATATCTAAAAAACAAAGCAGTTATTATTCCTATTAATATTGTCATTTCATTTACGATAATTTTTAATTTTCTTAAAATTATATCTGTATAATATTTACCTTCTATAATAAAATATATATTTCAATTTCATTAAACTTGTAGATATATTTGATAGTTGTACATTGTAGACAGTTGTGATATAATGTTAAAAATCTGTGAAGAAGTGATCTTAAATTTTTGGGACTTTCATTTATATCGTGGGTTATGCTTTGGATTTGATACTTAGTTTTGAATATCAATAAATTTTCTGTAATTGAACTAATGGATCTTCGGTTTTTTGAACAGGCTCTTATTTAAAATGTTGTATTTGAAAAATTGAATAAACAATAAACGAGTTTTATTGTTCTATTTTTATCATCCCACAGTTTAGTTTTAAACCAATCGATCGGTGTTTGCAAGGAAATTTTGTGTCATTACGTGGAAAGAAGTGAAAGTTGTTAAGATATATTTTTCCTACGTTCTTTATAAATGCTTGTGAATATTTCTAAATATTTTAGTCTGGTAACATTATCTATACATTGTCCATCTCGTGAAATTCTTTATAACAGGAAGAATTCGTTTACTTAGATAATTCAAAAAAAATGTTCAAGTTTAAGTTTTCAATATTTTTTTAATAAGATAAACACAAGCTATTATATTTAAAAAATATATTTATTTAAAAAAATATTTAATGAAAATCGTATTTTTAAGAATAATTTATGCATGGTACAACTTACTAGTAGTATATCTTTAGTAATAGTATATCTTTATTAAAATAGTAAAAAGTAAATTTAATTTTGTTATAAATATTTATGTATCAGTCATTGTATTCTATAATTTATTTTATAATTCTAGATCATTATTTATTCATTATATTCATTGTAATATGAAAATATTTTTACTTTAGTATTATATTATTATTTATATTATTAAAAAAATAGTCATTATTTTATATAACTGTTACAATCTATCCACTTATTATCAATATATAATTTTCAAATAAAAAAACATGTATGTACTCTAGTCAATAGTAAAAAATACATATTAAGTACGAAGATCATTATTTCTAGCGAAAGAAATCGAGTTTAATTTTCGAGATAGTACCCAATTTTTTTAACTTCAGTTTTATAATAAGAAAATTAAATTTAATTATAGTAAAATATTTTTATAAAATTTATGATCCAGATATGATATAACACATAATTAACAAAAGTATATAAACTTTCAAGGATTATCAATTAGTCCTTTAAATTAAAAAATTGAAGAGTGTAGTATTGAAAAATCGATAAAATATAATCCAATTTAAAAAGATGATAATAAATCCACATTTTATTAATTGTATATTATAATATATTTAATTCAATTGATTGTGGAATAAGCTATTGATATTTAATTAAGATGGATAAATTCGAGTAAACTTTCTAAAGACTTGGAAGTAAGCTATTAATTCGAGCAATGAAATGAAATAAATAACAATATGGAATGTAATTACATGTTAAAAAAATTAGGTATTTACATATTCAGAAAAATTTACAAATATTTTTCCAGCTTATTCTTTACAAATTTGTGAAAACTTTTAGTTTTAGGGTAAAGATAATGAAAAAAATCGTAGACTAGTGTAAAAATTAAGATAAAATAGATGGGATGCGATGGAAGCAAAGACCTAAGAATCGTCATTATTCTAGAAATAATCGCATGAATTGTAGATCTGTTGCACTACTGGTATGGAAATGAGGAAAGACGAATAAATCCGAAAAAATTGACTACGTATGTGTTTCCATGTCAAAGTTGTTTGTATTTGAATGAGCATGTCTATTACCAAGTACTGGCATACGGCATACACACAAACATATATATATATATATATATATATAAGTCCACCGTCGGCACTGACTTACAATAAGAGGGAAAATACACTTTCTCCTTTCGAGCCCAAAGAACCTGGCTAGCTAGTGGCTGGTCGCGGCACGACCCACATTTTGAATCTGCGAGTGCAGCTCTACCAAAGTCGATAAACGGATGCTGTCCGTTCGTGCGGATCCACTCTTTCGAGTGAAGCCGTGAATCAAGGTCGCTCTCACGATCTTTACGAGTTAACATCACTCCTCTTACATTTCAACGCTCCACGTGTGAATAACACTTTCTTTTCATTTCGTTCACCTACTGTATATGAACATTGTATGTTTCTGAATGTTAACACCGGCAACCTTCGTAAGTTAATGTATGTTTCTTTACTTGGGTATTTCTTTTCTTTCCTATTTAATGATTTCATAATGAATAACCTATAGCTTTAATTTATCTACATTAATTTTATGCTATCATTTGATATAGTTTTTACTTACTTCGTATTTCAATACTAATTAGTGTTATTAGTGTTATTATTAACTTAACAGCTTTATTATTAATGATTTTTATATTTGAATAATATTTATATACTACATCAATTAATAACTTCTTATTTTTCAAATAAAGCAGTAAAATGTCTTACGTTTTAAAACAGTTTTGTAAATTTTTTAAGATTATTTAATGATATGTATAAGAAATATTATTATTAAGCTTTTTTCATATCCTTTTTTCAAATAATTTATACTGAAACAGACGCATTAAAAATAAAACTAAACATATTTATTTAAAAAAATAAATAAAGATTTTGTGCATTTCAAAAGAGAGTAAAATGTATAATTTTCATTGTCAATTATTTATATGTACAATTTTACCATGAAATATGTGAAAATTTAATTTTTGTTTAATTTGAAACGAATTAAATTTTATAACACATTATTTATAATTACACTTAAAAAATTATTTGAAGTATAACATAAATGTTATTCATATTTATAAATATATTTAAAAATTATTATTCGAAACTTAAATTTTAGTGTTTGTAACAAAATTATTTTTAATACTACAAAATCATAAATATAAAAAAAACTAAAAAAGTTTTGAATGGTATTTAATATCAAAATTTAATACTCTAATTTCTTAATTATTAATTATATTTTCTTTTAGTGTACAGTAGTATCTTAGAATTTTTAAAATCATCACTTTTTTATATAATCTATAATCCATGTATATTTAACTTTAAAGTAAACATCAGTTCTACAAGAATGTATAAAATATTTACAAATATTTGTATAATGATAAAAATCAAATATCATAAAAAATGAAATTTTAATTTAGACAACTTGCATAATTTATTCGAACCTTAAAAAATTTTAACCTTAGCTTGCCTAAAAAATTATGGAAATTTCTAACAAAAATATATTCAGAAAGTTATTTATATTCATTGTAATATATTTATTATGATATTAAATATAATATCTAATATATATTTATCTTCCTTAATTTTTTAATATGAATTTATATAAAATTATTTGAATTAATAAAATAATTGCCTTAAAATTGAAGAAAGTAGGTAGTCTTTTTCAAAAAGAAAAACTTCGTTTTAAATACAATTAAAAGAACAACAATAAATAAAGATACATCTTTCTATCTAACTTATCTTTTGTTATATACATTAAACAAAGTTACAAAGATGTATAAATACACACACACACACATTTATATATAAGATTATATTAAGTAAAAATAGAATATTATAGAAATAACAGTATAACACAGATAATATTTTACTTTTATTTTATAGATTTATTGAATATTTATGGTCATTTTTTGATTAAAAATTAAATTTTGAGAACGTAAATGTAAAGCGTAAATTTAAATAATACGTAAATATAAACGTAAATATAAATATTATCATTTCTAAATTATTTTATATATAAGAATACACGTTTTTATTGAAAGCATATTTTTTACCAAATTTTTTTTTTACCAAAATATATTTTACTTTAATCTATGTAAATTTAATTCAATATGTTAATTGAATTATATTAATAAAAAAGTAACTACCTATTTAAAAATGTTGACATTTATCTTAACTTAATTGAACTATATTAATAAATATATATAAACAATTTAAAAAGATCGTGACATAGATATACATAATCATTTTAACCAATTAATATTTCATATGAAAGGAGCATCTTGAAAACAAATAAAAAAATTTTGAAAAAATATATTTAAAGCTTTTAAATACATTATAAAATCAAAAAATAGTTTTATCTTTTTATTATTATATCATTAATTTTTACAATTTGCATACAAAGTTTATCTCAAATTAGAAAAAATTATATTAGATATTCAATTTATTATACATAATTACAAATAATATTATAAAACATTAAAAACAATTATAATAGCCTTCATTTGAAATTTTGCAAATCTTGTAAATTTTCGATATATGTATATATTTTTTAAAAGAATATAAGAGCTATCTGTATTAAAATAATTGTGCTTAACTACTGAGTAAGATATTTTATTAATACATGTCATGTTGGTATAGAACAGAGAAAAATTAAATAGTGTTGACAACTCCCTTTGAACATGCCGGTTACTATTTACAGAAGCAGTCTTGTTAATTTTCTATAAGACATTTAAATTTTTCTAAATAATAAAAACTGTATTCTTTATTACAAAAAGCATTCTATTAATATTTAAAATTTAAAAATATTTGTATTTCTATTTATTTTATTATATGTAACATATATATGTTTATTTATTTTGAAAAGCAATTTTTTAGCAAATTCTCTTAATTACATTTAAAAAATTCTATAAATTCTATAAAACATGTAATATTTTTATAATGTCTAATTTTTTTTCCAGAAAATAAAAATCTGTAAGAATTCAGTCATTGAATATAAAAAGAACTTATTTATTGTTATATTCCATAATAATTTATTTTAAATAAGTAAAAAAATTAAATTACTTTTATTATTACATAATCAAGTCATATATTTTATTGCAAGTTTCTATTTCAATAATTTGTATAATTTCTTAAAAGTATTATGAATCATTATTGAACTATATTGCCATTAAAAGTTGTTGTATATATAATTAAAATTATTTAAGATTAAAAATTAATTAATTGAATTATTTTTATCAACATTATGATTATTACAATTCACCATGTGGATTCAACTTTGAGAGTGAAACTTCTAACTTTCTCCTCTTACACAAATTTAGCCATCTGATTCAATATTATCGATTTTTTCATAAAAATGTTCATAAAAATTCTATTATCTTTTCTTTGTTTTATTTTAACCTTAAAAATTTGATAACTATACTTCATAACTTACTATACTTAGTAAAATACAGCAGTTTTTTTAGAAGCAATTTACAAAAAAGTTGTAAATAACGTGATTATTTACTCGCAATTTAGATGCCAATGATAAAAAATATTGAAATACAATTCATATTAATTATAAAAATTTTAATAGGTGCAATAAAACTAAAATACTGTTCTATATTATAATTTTGTTTATTATAATATAAACACACCAGAATTTTATATATGATGTAAACTAAATCATACTCACATAAATTTTTTTTTAGAATGTTACAAATATGAAATTATAATATTAGAAGTATACAACTATGTAATAGAAAGTATAATATGTAATAAAATACTATTGAATACGACATAATTATAATACATTTTTTAATATATAATGTGATACTAAAAGATAATATCTAATTGTAATGTTTATCGCTAATATTATATTTTATATTTCAATAAATATTAATTCGGAAAAAATCATTTTTTTCAAAATTTAGTTTTATCTGTCCTTTTGAAAAATTATAGTTTTGCGATTAGCTTTAAAAGATTTTAAGAAAAAGATATTATTAATAGGGAGAAATGCGATGAAAAATGTGAAACATCGATGATGCATGTTATTTCAGATTATTCAGTTGCAACAGAACGTATTTCCACTAGACATACGATCGTTGCGAAACAAGCTATGCTCTTTCAATCGATGCGTACTTCTTTGGACTTGCCGCAACTCAACATAATATCCATTCCTCGCGTGCTTTTTCCAAGGACGACTGGCTCTTGATCGTAATCATTTTTATCCATAACCTTAATTTCTTCTCTCGTCTCATTATTACATATAGATTTATTCTACTTCTCCTACTACTGCAGGACTGATGATCGGCGACCGACAAATGGCACTTTACACTTGGAGACATCATCCTTCGTATACGTGGATTGGTCGTCATCGTTCTTTTTATAACAAAAGAATGATTTTATTTGCGATTGCATAAACTTTAATATAGGTTGAAGATTACTCGTGTTCTAGACTAAGTACCTCTAGTTTTATGGGTATTCTTCGATAAGAATACTGAAGTTCATGGTTTGCCAAAAAAATCTATCATTGTATATTGATCTTTTATAGTAAAGGTATTACACTCATAGCTATTATTAAGAAAGATGCACTATTTTATTATTCAAAAAATCAACTAGTTTTATAAATATATAAGAATTTATTATAAAATTAAAATTCATATACAAAAAACAATCCTTTTTTATTATTTATTTGATATTTCTGCGAATAAAAAGATAAAAAATATTGCTTCTAAAATTAATTCATGAAATTTTAAATAATATTACTAAATTAACTATAAAAATGTAACATTGTTACTACATCCTACAATTCTTTTCAATAATATTTTTTTTATATTCTAATTTATTTTATAATTATACAGTTTATAATTTTTATAATAGTATTTATGAATGCCTGTATTATTAGAATTACATATTATTTGTTTTTATTGATATTAGTAATAATAGAAAAAATAGTGAATCATGATTAATATATTAAATAATTTTAACGCTAAAAGTTTTTAATGAAACAACAAAAGAACAAATTAAATATAAATATTTATTTTTAAAATATGTATTGATAAATTTTAACGACTATATTAAATCTTACGAGTTTTCTAAATATTATAATTTAAAATACCTAGAGTTCTATAATATACAAAGTTTAGTAAATAAACATATATGAAATTGAATAAAAAATTAAAATTATTATATAAATATCATGCGAAAAATAACAATTCAGTAAAGTAATTTGTAGTATCTTGGTGAAAGAAAAGATAATTTATTGAAATATAAATATTAGCCAATTAAACCGCATACATGAATTAATAAGTTCCAGAAAAAGCAAAATAACAAATGACAGTTAACAGTCATAAGTAAGCAAGAATGTATTCTCATGGATTTACAACTGTGGCGTGGTAACAGTCCGGTTTTCCACACTCAAGTTTCGACGTCGCTCTTTAACTGACGAAATGCTGGACGAAGCCTCAGGCTAGACCACTTTCACATTCTTACTCGACATCTTCTTTATATTTATCTGTCTTCTATTCACAAAACTTGAAGTAAGAAATTTCCAGTATCTTAAAAATTATTAAAAGAATAATTAGTTAAATTCTAAATCTTTTGACTCTTTCATTTTTGATCAGTTTTTCTTTAAACTCTCTAAAACATTACTATGTTTAATATATAAAATAATATAACTGTATAGAAAGTTTTAAAAAAAAATAAATTAAAAAATTTGAAGAATTTTATTATAGTGTAAATGAATCAAGACTTTGATAATTATTCATTTAGTTTAGCGACGATACATGAAATTATATTAAAATAATGTATTGAAAGTTAATTATATTGCTTTCACTTATTCTTATTACTTATTGCATATTATTATTAGATATGATTATTTAAAATATGATATAAAAAATAATTATTACTTGTAAATGAAATTATTTACATAAGTATGCAATAATAATAATAATAAGTATAATTTATGCAATATTGTTGTATAATATTTTTCAAACAATATATAAACTAAAAAAAATTAATAATGTAATTTAGTATTTTAATAAAATATTTTAATTAGTAAATATTGGAAAAAATTTTATTACTTTTTCAAACTTCTTATAATTTAATTAAAGAATCTTTTTTTGAATAATTTTATTATATCGATTAACTTGATCTATTTTATAATAAATACTTCTTTAATTGACAGTGATATAAAATAAGTTTATTGTATCTTTTAAATATATATACATATAAAAGTAATATACAAACTAGAATAAAAATACTTGATTATTTCTGATACAGTTTTAAAATTAAATATAGTGTTACACTGTAATATTTAATCAATTTTCAAAAATTAATATTAATTATATATATTTTAATAGAATATATTAAATTTTATACCTTTAATTTAACTCCAGAATATATTTTACGAATTTTTTAATTACATACTATCTTAGCGTTAATCTAATTTTAATTCGCTTGTTTTTCTTTACAGATATAATTCAGATACGTTATTTTATTCTAAAGAAAATAATTTAAATTATTGTATTAGATATTAAGAATATAAAAAATCAATTTCTTATATTAACATATTTATAAAACAAAATATTTATTATTTTTATTATGTTCTTTATTAAAATTTACTACATATTAGATGAAAGTATTACATTTTATTAAAAACTTACAAGAAATTGTAAATAAATACTATCAATACTACTTTATTATAACCTTTTTTACGATATTTCCTCATTTTATGAAGCTATCTTTTATTATCACTAAAATTCTTATATTTAAAAATAAACATTAAAAAAGAATACAAAAGAAAACAAGTTATATGTTAAAATATTAAAAATATTCTTGTATTATATTAGTTCTTAAAATAATTATTTATCGTATTATCAGTTAATTTAAAATTTAAATTTTTTCTAATTAGTGAAAGTTGTATGAACTTTAAATAGTTAAAATAATCTCATATATTTTGATTATTGAAAAAAGTTTTAATATTTTTCTTTGTAATTTTAATTTATACATAAATATTCATAAATTTTTGAAGTTCGAAATTATAAAAAAATATTAAGATTTTTTGATCTGTAAAACATTGTATTTATAATTTGTTTTAATCCATTTATCGTATTAAGATAATATAATTATTTCATTTTTTAAATTAATACAACAATATTATAACATTTTTTTAACCTATAACTTAAAAAGTACAGAAAATCTAGTATAAATAATTATTCAAAAATCTAAAAATTAAAATATATTATTAGAAAGATTTTAAATATTATTGAATCATTTTATTCAATTTAAAATATTTTTTACTAACATACATTTTTACGTTCCTTTGCGATTTCGAAAGTATACAAAACATTCATTTTTTTAAGAATAACTGCAAATATTTAAAAATATTTATAAATAAAATATTTTTATTAAAAAACAAATAAAAATTTAAATTATTTATAAATAATTGTATTAGCAAAATTTTTAATAAATTATAATTAAAAGTTCATTAAACTAAAAGATAAGTAATTTCAACAAAATTATGAAATTTTGAATAATTATTTATTACATTTATATATAAGTATGTTATTTCTTTTATATTTATAAACTTTACAATATTAATCAATAAATTTACAATTTTATATATTTATAGTATATATATATATTATGAAATATTTGTAATTAATTTCATTATTTTCAATAATATATTTATGTGTACCGAACTTTTATATATTGAAAAGTATTATTTCGAGAATTTTATAATTTAAAAGTTAATATAAAGAAATATCTCCGTAAAAGAAGTTTAAAAAAATAATATATAGACTTGTGTATAAAATAGATTAAATAATTTTTTTGAAAAATAACAGTATCTAAAAGAACATATTTAATATTATAAAAATGTAAGTATTATTAAACTGAAAAAGTAAGTAATTAATTTCATAGGATGAAACTTTATTAATATTTAATATTTCCATATTCTAATTAATAGAAATATTATATAAATAGTACTATTTATGATATGAATATTACTTTTATTTGTGGATTTGATAAAATTATCTAAATTGCTTTTTAAATTTAAATGAAATAAAACTTTAGATGATTAGAAAATTCTATTATAAAATTTAAAATGAGCGCTGATTTAAAATTGACCTTATAAAGGCATAATTAATATCCAAGACAATAAATAATATAGGTTAGAATGCAATGTATTAAAACGTTAAAAAAATTTTATGAATCACAATAAAATATTAATTTATTAGATATTAAGTTTTTTAAAGCTATAAAATACGCTTTGTAATTAAATTGAGAAAGAATGAAAAAGAATATGTCCGAGGAAAAAAGGTGATAAGAGGCGATTTGTAAAGTGCAAAACCTTCTTATTAACTAATACAGCTGTAGTATAATGCACACATGGACATGAGAGCATATATAAGCAGCATTGAGCAATAACCATATTAATGTATCTATGTGTTCATATAATTCTGAATTTGTCTTCTTCTTTCAGCCAGACAAGTTTAATGTTGAATTAAACTTTACTTTCTTCACATGCACACATGCTTACAATAATTATGCATTCAGCCACTAAATCCAAAGTACCACATTTGTTTTGCTTGTACTGAGACGTCTTTTTACACTCGACATCCGCTTTAACATTTTAACTTGAAATTTGAAATTTTAATATTTGAAACCACGCCTTAACTCTCACCAGAATGTGGCTCAACTCAAGGAAGTTGTAAATTCACGAAGATGTACACTATTTCATTTGTATTACCATACCGCGGAGTTTAAAACTCTGACTCACCACGTTATTTACCTATTAATTTTGAATTCAGTATTAGTTTTTTTAAGATTTTACATCAGCTGATTTTATATTTTACTAAGGTTTTCAGCTTTATTACGATGAAATAGCAATTTTTTGATGATAATAATAATAAATTAATAACTTTTATATATAAACACTAAATCACTTGAAGAAGTCATTATATAGTATATTGAGAGAGTAAAAAAATTTTTTATGTTTTTGAAATTTTAGTACTTTATAAATAACTCTAATATAAATTTAAATAACTTTTTTAAGAATAAAATAATATACTAAAAAATAAGAAATAAAAAATTAAAACTAACAGGAAAAAGATTAAGCGTAAGATGTGGTTTGTATTCTAAACTTTGCACTTCACCGCCAATGAAATACAAGTTTATTCGCTTACACTTTTACTTTCCCTCTCAACTTCACTAATGCGGTTCATTTAATAATTTTAAAAATTATAATTCATCATTTTCTCATTTATACAGAAATTTTTTCATTGTTATTACTATTTTATTTTCATTATATATGTATTCAATCAATTACGTTAATTCTATCACTTCAATTCAATAACATATTAAATTTAGATATTTTAGACAAAAAATTTTAATGATTATTGTTTAGATTCATACATTAGATTCAATATTAGATATAATGTAATTTATTTTGCATAATGCAAGTAATATATACTCTATTATATTTACAATTTTTTAAAAAAATTTAAAAGGTAAATAATCAAAAAATCTTATTTTATCGTAGATTATTCATCACTGTTTTTAACCTACTTTCAATTAAATTTACATACATTTCTTATATATTTTATAAACTAATATTCAAGTTTCATTCATTGCTTCTTCTTTTCAAATATAAAAATATTGAAATAATAAAAGATTAATATGTGGAACTTTAGTAATCGTCATTAAAGTTAATTGCATACCTGCAGGATGAACATGAAAAGTTCTTTAAAAAATTTAATAACTCATACCAAATTTTTTATATAAGAGGGTTAAAGAAGCTTAGTTGTAGTCAAAAGAAAAATTAACGTAATAGTTATTCGCATACGCTTTTATGATTGGTCGTCATTTAGTCAAGCTTATAAATGAAAGTAAAATAATATGACTATCTTATATAAAGATTATTGTTGTGGAAAAACTTATTTATATTAAGTTTTAAATGAACCTATATATCTTTAAAAAATTTTTTTACCTTGATGTTTACTTTTATCAATCTTTTAATGAATTCACAAGGAACATTAAAATAGATATTGAACAAGAAAGGCAATCATAATTTAAATTTAATATTGGCATAAAATCATCGTATTTTACATCAAATTACAAAGTTTAATTTTCAGTTAATTTTAATATTAATTTTCATGCAGAATGTGGAATTACTTTATTACGTGAAATAATAATATCGAATAGTAAAAATACAATGATAATAAAATACTTGTTTAATATTTATTCATCAACAATTATTCTTAATCTAAATAAAAAATTAATTTTTATATTTATTAATATATATATATATATGTACATATTGAAATAAGCTGTATATTTTATGATTTTTAAACTTATTGCTAGTTATTATGGTTTAATTATCATCATTTAAGTATTTACGTATTATTAGCAACATTTTGTTTATATTAATGTACATAATTTAATATAACTTTAAAATTAAATCTAATTTTAGTTAATAAATTTTAAGTCTTTTGTTAATTAAATGAAACCCATAATTGGGGTTATTTTTTCAATATTTGCAAAATAATAATTTATTGTATGATGAAAGCCATAACTTATCCATTGTCATTAAAAGTATAAACTGGATAATTTTTAATTATATAAATGCGTAAAAAAGTAATTATAAAAGCTATTTTGAGAATTATACGCAAAACCCAACTCAATTTTTTCACATGCATCAGTTTCATGCTTTTTTCAATTTTTCTTTACCTTCTCTTTTTCTTTAGCTCTGTTTTTCTCTTTTAATGGTTCTGTTCCTAATTAATTAATCTTAAATTATGAATATTTCAAAATAATACTTATTAAAACCAAACTTTTTTCTTATATATTTTTAATAAGCATTTAAATTTTTTCGTGTACGTTTTTTCACGAACATTTACTTAACTTTAAATTTATTAATAATCATGAATAATAAAAATACTTGAATCATTTTTACCTATTAATATACTTAAAATAATTGTATAATTATTAATTATATTAGACATATTCATTTAAAACGTATGTTATGATATAAGAAAATAGAAAATATAAGTTTTAAAAATTTATTTACTGACTTCAATAATTAAAAAATAAATTGCTTGGTAAATTTTAAAAATCTGTACATTTTAATTATTTTATTTTTCTAATTTTTTTTTCTATATTTAATTTGACTTATAAATAATTTTTTTTATTTAGTTGCAGCTGTTTAAAAATTAATAGTTTCTAATATATCTGCGATTTAAATTAGTGATGTTAGATTTTTTTATAAAGAAAAAAAGATAAATAATTCAATTATATAATAAGTGTCTTTTAAAAAAATTGATTATAATTTGTTATAAAAAATAAGTCTACGTTTAGAAAATAATGTTTGCATTAAAATTCATATTTTTTCATAGAACTCAAACAAGATATTTTATAGTTAAGTTTAAATTAATTATTACTTTACTTTTAAAACCTTATTTCATTGATTAATTATGGTAAAACATATATAATCTACGATTGCATTCATTTTTTTCTTGTTACAGGGTTTTCGAAACGATCGTAACTGTCGTATAAGCGTGACACGAGTAATGAGCTCAATGCAAACGCAACAACCAGGATCTCTTCCAGACTATCGTATTGACCCTTACCAACTTCTTGAGGATGATTTAAAGGACGTATATGAAGACATAAGAAGGGTAATCCTTAGTAATTAATTAAATCTAATCTCAGCAAGCAAAGTAACGTAGAAATCAATAATAGTTAGAATAATGTCTAAATTGTTTTGATTTGATCAAAAGTATTTCACATATTGTATAAAAAGTTTCATTTTTTTCCAATTATTGTTTAATATTATAGGCAAGCACGTTTTAGTGCACAAAAACGTTGAAATTATACTACGAATTGAGAAAAAGTGACAAGTGTAAATTTTTTAAGATTTTTCACTAAAATATTTTATAGGCATTGCTCGAAAAAGTTATAAAAATTAGATAGTCTTTACTTAGCCATTACTATTGATGGAAAAGTAAAATTGCTGTCATAAAGTGCAAGAAGTAGAAGGCAGTGGAGCCCCAGCGATTTCACAACAAGTATGCAACAAGCTGAAGCTTTTATAAAAAGGTCGAAAAAAAAAGGCACATTGCAAAAGGAAAAGGAAGCTCTTCGTTTGGCGAACAGCTCGGTTGATCATTTCGAATTTTAATATATCTTTTTCTTTTCTATTTAACCTACATGTCGTATGTAATTTAAAGAATGAAAAATGAATGCGAACATCATAATTCTTTCAACTCCCTAGAATATAGAGATATATGCGCTCGATAAGCTACTCAATACCATCTGATTATTCAGCGACGGTCGAAAGGCTTAGGCGACTTTCCTTGTTATTTGAATTTCCTAACTCCACTAATTTGTTAATTTAACTGCTTACACATACATGATTATCCTTGCTGACACATCTAATTTCTAGGTCACCAATTATGTGACTCTTTTTTTCCTTTATATATGTTTACTTACTCACCCTTATTTAATGTTACAGGAGTTAATAGGAAACACGACAAACGAGGAATTGAGAATGATATCAACTTATTATTTTGGTGGACAGGGTAAGGCACTCCGACCAATGGTTGCAATACTTATTGCACGAGCTATCAACTATCACAAAGATAAGAAGTACGTCATAACTTTGTCTCAAAATTTTATGCCTTCTCTTAGTACGTTATTTTTTTCTTAAATAATTTTATCAACCATTTTATTATACCTACTTTTTACCTATAATTATTATTTTACAGTTTATTTATTAAAGTCTATTTAAACATATATACTTTAATTGAAACATAAAATTTAAAATCTGATTTTACTTTCGCGTTGATAAATAAATCTATGATGAGCTAAACGCAAACAATTTTTTACGTTTCTTTAACATTTTCATGGTTATAAAAATAAAAAAATCAAAGATAGTTTACTATTAAATAAAGGTAAATATAGTATCAACTTCTAAAGCGATATTATTGAAAAGCCTAAACAATTTTTTCTGTTTTTCTAAATCAGTAAAATACATAATGAAAATGTAATTCCTTTGTATTTTACGTAAAAAGACAGGTTCAACAAGCTGAGCTGATTAAATAGATTAATTTTTTTTACCAGTGGTCTCTTAGTGTCGCAACGTCAGGTTGCGATGATTTCTGAGATGATTCATAGCGCCTCTTTGATACATGATGATGTGATTGACCAATCAGACTTTCGACGGGGAAAACCTTCCGTTAATGCACTATGGAGTCAAAAAAAGGTGAAAAATTTTTTTTAAGTATAAAGTTAGAAATCATTAATAACCTCGATTAAAAAATTTTTTTCAATTTAATAAAATAAGAATTTTATTTAAAAAATAATAGAATAAAAGAAATTGTTTTACAAACTCTAACTTTTGAATAATTTAATAATTTAAAATGTATTATATAATTAAGTAAAATTATATTTTTTAAAATATATATGAATAATAATAATTATTAAGTTTATTAGGCATAAAATCAAACAATTTTCTTTTAAGTAATATAAGCAATAATAAATAAGAAGTTGAATGATTCTCAGAAAAATAATAATTATAATTCTTAATAAGTCAATAGAAATATTAATTTTAAAACTTGCTTTAAGTACTAAAAAATAGTCTTGAAAAAATTTTAATAATGAATGATTAAAATAACCATAATTTTAATTTTATTTATTAATTGATTATAGTTAAACTTAGGTTACTATTTTTAATATTAAAAAATATTTTCAATATGTACTTTTCTTTATTTAAAATTTAGTTTATAAATGATTTAAAATTTGTATACTCAAGAAAATTTTCATAAATATTATAATTAAATTAAATTAAATTACTACTAATTTCAAAGAAAGTTTGAAATAATAGTTACAATATTCAATATATAAAGAAATAAAATATATGAAGATGAGTTAAAGAATATTCATAAATCTTAGATTATTTAAGTTTATTTGAAATATAAACAGATATTATATTAAGAGGTATTGAATTTTTCATTACTTAAATAACTACCTTTTTAGATGTATTAATTTATTTGGCAATCTTCTGTCAGAAATCTTCTCTAATAAAGTTCATCATCAAACTACAACTTACTTGATTAATGGCCCATTACCAACTATAAAAATTTGTATAAAAAACTTGTGCGTCAAAATTTTTGTCATACAAGATTTATTACAATTATTAAATTTAATAAGTAGATATGTAGTTGAACGGAAGAAATGAAGGAAACAAGGAAATAAATCAATATAGTTTAGCTTAAATCTAAATGCTCACGTGTACGTCAATTTTTTAATGAAGCGATTTTTTCCGGAAGTAGCGCTCCTAATTCATAAAAATCGTCGTTCGTTTATTTTACACATAAAGACTTTGGGTCACAATATTTGCTCTGATAATTTTATTGCTAATTTTAGTTTTTATAAATAATTATTTAGATTAAAGATGAAATTACTATACAGTAAAAGATTCAATTGCACAATACGTAATGGTAAAATCATGCTTTGCATTTTAAGAATAAACTTTCTCTCTTCGTTCTTTTACAAGACAGAATAGCTTCACTAAATTTATCGTTTATTTTATTTGCAAAAATAGTGACTAAGATTTTAAATTTTTCTCGTGATTTATATTTATATCAATTAAATAAAACTATCATAATATGTAACTGAATTTATATATATTTTTTATCCGTAAAACAGAAATACTATGTATGGCTTTTGCATATAAAATAGATAATAAGTACAAATGAAAGATAACAATAAATATTCTTGGCAATATACTGACTTGAAAATTTGAAAAATCTTTCAACTTATTTAATTTTGTTACATGGATAGTTAAATATAACAATAATGTCGATTGAGATCTTATTAAATATGTTTTGCATAAATTAATGTGAAATATATTTTTTATTTCTTTCAAAATAAAAATGTAATTCAGAGATTTTATACTTAATATTTAATACTGATTTAATACTAGTCAGATAATTTAATGTTTAAGCAATTATATGGCCATTAAAGTTTTTTAATCATTTTTTATAGATTTATAAAAACAACTTTTATTAATCAAATTTATGTAATGTAAAATTACAGATACTATATAAATTTTTTTTGAAACAATTAAAATAATATTTATGAAAATTAAATACAAATTTACATATCATTTAGAAATTATAAATCAGTTATGATAAAATCCATCTTAAATTTTATGCAAATTTAGGTAAAATAAGAAATACATAAAAAGTAATCTTACAATCAATTTAATTTTTTATTATTAATTAGATATAATAATATTTTAGAATCCTGTAATTAGTTTAATAATATTGAAATTCCTTGCCAATAATAATTTTTCCCCAAAAACAGAAAAACAGTTAAAATTAGAATGTATTTAAAAATTAAAAGATACTGCAATCTTTATGAATCTGTTACCTATAAACTCCATAAATTATTATCATATAAATATATTCACTAATGTTTCTTTTATTTTTATTATATGTTTTAATATGAAATGGAGAATTTTAAAAATTTAGTCTTATCATAATCCATCTAATCAAAACAATAATAAAAATCTTTTTTAGTAAATTGAAAGAAATATATAATTATATGCATTGTTTAAGATATTTACTAAACTTATTTTTATTTTATAGATTTAGTAGTTAATAAAATAGAATTAATAAAAATATTAGAAGTAGAATTTTATTAAGCAATAAGAATCAACGATAATTCACTTATTAATTTTAATTTAAATAGTATATAAAACTTAATTAATATATATTAATTAATATATATATAGATATTTACCGAAGAAATAATATTGTAATATTTCTAAATTTTATTAGTAAATAATAATTTATATTTATTTATTAATATATATACAATTACAATAAAATTTGTTGTTAGATAAAAAATAGTAATTCAAATGTCTACAGTATATTCATTTATATTATATTTTATATTCAATATATGATAAACTTTGTTTGTTTATTTAAGTAACCATTTTTTATAATTATACAGAGTAAAAAAATTAAAAAAATTGTATAAACAGTGAGGATTTTTTATTATTAATATTTATTTTAGAAAGTTGATGTTGATAAATATTTAATAAAAAATTTTTAATTTTTTATCTTTGAATACAATTTTATGTAAATTATCCATTGATATCAAAATAAAAAATATCTTTTCAAATCTGAAAATAATTTTTAATTGAATATATTATCGTATTTTGTTTTTAAAAATTTATAGTAACGGCAAGAACTATTTATTTTTAAATTTTATCTTACTTAGTTTTAAAATTCTATATTTGTAATACAGTGTAAAAATTTTCATGAAAAAGGTACCTATTCAGTAATTGTTATTCTTATTTTAAACAAAATTTAATGTCTTCTACTAGCTCATAAAATTAGTCAAAGTTTAGTCAAAATAAGAATACAATGACTATATACTTGTTTATATATTCTGTAGTTTATGTATTATGAATATTCAAATAGTATAATAAAAATAATTGATGCAATTATGCATAAAATATTATGCGTATTATACATTTTATGTTATAAGAAAAAAAAATGAAATCAGTAAAAGCATTTATAAAATATTTAAACTAATGTAATTGAAGTTTTATTTTTAAGCAGAGATTATTTTATACATATATTTTAAAAAGTAAGTTAAAAACGACTATAAATGCACATTTAAAAAAGTTAAATAACAAAATGTTTGATGAAATTAATTATTTTCAGGTGACGATGGCAGGGGATTTCATTCTCGCAGTAGCTACAATGATGATTGCACGCCTTCGACGTGATGATGTTACGTTAACTCTTAGTCAGGTTTGTCAAATTTTCATTTAAATTTTACTTTAAACTTTCTCGAAATATAAATCTATTGCTTATTAATTATAACGACCAAATACTTGTAGAAAATGAAAATTATACTTAAAAAATCTTTACCGGAACTTTTTGATATAATTTAATCTAGTTATTGCTTACTTATATCAGGAAAAAAATTATGATATTAAGTTTTAATAGTTGAAATTCATTGAAGATGATTTCAATTTATTTAATGTAGGTTGACATTAAGAAATGATGTATACGGTTATAAGTCTTTTTAATAATTTATAACTTTATTTTCTTTGTATTTAACAAATAGTTTATTGGAGGATACATATAAAAATATTATTTAAAATTTATTTTATTTAAAATTATTTTGGTTTCCTCTATTTTAATTTTTTAATAGAATTATATAAAAAAATATATAAATTAATAATATTAATAAATTGTATTTTATCAAAGAATAGCATTTGCTTATCTAAAAATACGAATAAATTTTTAATTTAAATATTTTTAAAAAATTCATACAATGATTACTACAAAAGTTCTTGCTTAATAATGTATTAATGCAAGTAAAAATTTACTGAGGTACATATCAATAAAAATTTATTCAGTAAATGAATATAATTATATTTTCGAAATACGAAATATTTATATGTAGAAGTTAAATACACATGTTACATGATTATAAAATACATTAAATAATTGTTTTTTTTTTAAATTAATGAAAAAAAAATATCTTTTTCTTTAAATTTTAAAGGAAATGTATTGAAAAATATATCTTGAAAATGGTACAATAATAATAATTATGCAAAGATAAATTTTAATATATTATTCATACACCTCTTACCATCTGTTGTATAAACGTATATTATAATTTAATAATGCCATGAGGTGGCGTTGTACAATAATTACCCGCGCAAAACTTTAAATTATAGGTGCAAAAATTGAAAAATTTTTTTAAGGTGTAGAAATGAAATACTTAAAAAATTTTATAATTCTAGTAATATAAAGGAATAAATTTCAATTATTATTGATTAAATATTGAATACGATATTGAAAATATATTACGCGTAAGCGAGTAATTGATTATACAATAAATACTGTATTAAAATCAATGTATTATATATTAATCATTAAAGGTCGTTGTTTTTAATTATGTGATATGTAAATTAATTTACTAGTGCTCTTTTATGCTGATTAAATGAAAAATAATCTGATTAAGAACGGTATATTGTAATTAAAATACAAAAGAATTTATAGCTTTCTCTTTCTATAAGTACATCTGAATATCCTTTCACTTTCTATAGATGGTATACGGTAATTTAAATTGAGGAATTAGTTTTTTATGTATTTAACTTTTCTGTTTTTCTTTTAGTAATGTTATAAATTTGTAAACGAAGTATACAAAGTTGAACGGCGGAGCCGAATATCGTAGGTGAGTAATATGTTGAGACAACGGAGAGCACAAGTAAATACAAAGAAAAAAAATACATAAAGAAGAAAATATAAATAAACGAGAGTTCTCAAAATACGTATTTTTTAAAGCATATACAAAATTATATCAAATGAATATAATTAATCCGTATAGTTCAGGCAAGATGGAAAGTAAATAAATGAAAATAAAATCGTGTTTGATACAAATAAAAGCGGAAGCAAAAACTTGCCGTTGCGCGTTCGCCTAATTTTTACATATATATCGCAAGTTAACCTTTGTTTATTTTCTCGGCACTCTGGACAGGTTATCACAGACTTAGTTCAAGGAGAGTTTATGCAGCTAGGTTCTAAGGAAACGGAGAATGAGCGGTTTGCTCATTATCTTACAAAAACTTATAGGAAAACGGCCAGTCTATTAGCTAATTCAGCGAAAGCGGTAAGTTGTTAAATACTATCATTTTATTTTTTGTATGTTTTTTTACATTTGGAATTTTGTAAATAATTATGAACGAGTTTAGAGCTAATTTAATGCATTAAATTTTTTAATTATTATTTATTTTACATTAAAATATTTATCATATATTTACATAATATTTAAAACTTTATATCTATTAATTTTTCTATAAAAATTAATTCATATATTCTATAAATTATATTAATCTTATTAAATAATTAAAAAGTATTCTTATCATTTTATAATAAAGTATCTAGTTTTTATTTAATAAATAATAAGATAAATTTATACTGAAAATAATATTTTTATCACTTAAATATATAAAAAAATAAAGTATTATAATTATAATACCAATATTAATAAAAAGCAAGTATACTTTAAATGTCACTATGACTCTATAAAAGTTGAATACTTTAAATTTCTCAAAAAATGAAAAAGTTTTTTTTACTAATTTATAAATATATTTTAATATACATACATAATTTTTAGGTTGCAATGCTATCAGGAGCAGACGAGCGTCTGTCAGAAGTTGCTTTTCAATATGGAAGAAATATTGGACTAGCTTTTCAGCTTGTTGATGATTTATTAGATTTTGTATCATCTTCAGATGCAATGGGAAAACCTACGGCAGCTGATTTAAAATTAGGACTTGCCACTGCACCGGTTCTTTTTGCTTGTGAACGAGTAAGTTATTTAATCAATTATGAAAAATATATTTATAATAAATACATAATAAAAATATATAATATATATAAAATAAATAAAATATATACCAATATTTGATTACTTTAAAAGAATTTAAATTTATTAATTTATTTAAAAATTTTATTAATATTATGTAATTATTCTTTTGGTTTTTGCTTTTGTTAATTTTAATTTAATGTCTTTTATTTTTTGAAAACCCTCTACTTATAATTGAAATTAATTAAATGGAACAGTATTAAATATATGCCTATCTATCTTCAAATATTAATAATCCAATATTTATTAAACTATTTAAATAAAAATAAAAAATAAATAGATATAAAATATAAATAAGTAAATAAATATATATAATTACTTTTAATATTAGATCTTCTGTAAATACAAAATTTAATTGCAAAATTAATTTTTATATGGCACAAATATAATTATAAATATAATAAAATTCTAGTATAATCTATTTGAATACAGTAATTTTAAAAATTTTCATATTATAATAATATTTGGAACAATTTGGATAAAACTTTTAGATTTAATTGCTATAATAATAAAAATAATTAATAATTAACTTATATTTACTCGAATTAACTTTCAAATACTTGTTTACAAATATTGATATTGATGTGTAAATAAATAGCTAAAGAAGTTCGAATTATGTATAGATATTGATTTTTTACCTTACATTTCAGTATCCTGAGCTGAATCCAATGATAATGCGTCGTTTCCAAGAACCAGGTGATGTTGAAAAGGCCTTTGAATTAGTACATAAATCACAAGGATTGGAACAGACAAGATTTTTAGCTAAAAAACACTGCGTGGAGGCTGTTAGACTTGCACAAACTTTAACTGAAAGTCCTTATCAGAAGAGTTTACTTGTTGTTAGTGATCTGGTCATTAATCGTATCAAATAATGATTTTTAAAGTGCTTTAGTAAAATAATCTAAACCAGATAAAATATGAACAAATCCGTTTTGAAAATATCAAAATGAAGAAGAGATAAATGGAGTACATATTAGTAGAAATGAAAGAAAACGAAAGTAAAAAATTTAAGAAAAAAATTAAATATAAAAGAACAGTATATAAAAAATAAATGATAAACAGGTATATCACTCAAATAAAAAATGGAGAAAATATATTAAAATATTAATTTATAAGTATTAAAACAAATAACAAAACATCAATTAAAAATAATTTAGATAAGAGTAAAAAACATGAAAGAAGAAAGTGCCTAGAATTAATACATCATTGTAAATATAAGATGATGTGTACAAATAATAAAATATAGTAACAATGCATGTTTAATTCTTAAGCATAACCATTGTTTTAAATTTTTTACGATCAAATATACTCTTTAAGAATATTTGTCTTGTATTTTTTAAAAGAAAAAAATCATAAAAAATATGAAGACAAATTAAAATTATGTTGTATTTTCTACTCGAGAGATTGTTTGATTTATTTTCACATATTAAAATAAATTTTAAAGATTTCTCAATGTTTTATATAAGGATATGTGAAAATATGTTATCTATTAATTTTTCTTGTGTAATTTTTTTTATTTCAAATAAAAATTTATTTTTAAATATGTTTTCATGAATTCTAGTAAAAATCGATTTAAAATTAATAATTTTAAGAAGTTTAAGTTTATATAACATAAAAAATAATATAAATTTATTTTTACAATATTTTTACTGAATTATATTATAAATTAGTTATGAAAATAACGATGAATTTTATAGTCTACTATTAAGAAATAACTTATATTTTCCCATGAATTAATGTATATACTTAAATAAATGTAACACTTGTAATTAATATACTTATTTTTCAATATTAGTAAAAATGTAAAATTGAAAAAAGAAATTGAAAAAATAAATTATAACTGGATACAAAATATTATTTATATAATTTGAAGTTGAACACTTATTTTAAAGAAAATAAGTTGTTATTAAATGATTTCTTTTATATTTATGTAAGCATGTAAATATTAGATAAGTTATAAATATTGTATCAAAGGCTGTTAAATAGCCTCAGATTAATGGTGTGGGTGACCTATCTCTTTGTTTTCCTTAATATGAAAAATTATAATTATAATAAGCGATTATAACATTTCTTCTCACAGAGTCATCGTTATATTATTGTATGTAAATTTTTCTTTAAAAAATAACAATTATAAAAGAATAAAATAGATGGATACTAATACATTATATCTATATCCTTATGTTTCTCTATATCTTGTATTTTAATCACTTATCATTTTACAAAGTTAAAGGTTTTGCACATATTAAAAAATTTAAATAACATAAAAACTTTATAATGATATTAGAAATTAAATGTAAAATGAAATAGATATAAAAATAACATTGAAAATCGGGGAAAATAATAAAGAGGGGGAAAGCGTTTATGACGCGAAAAGAAACTACAAGAGGGTAAGAATGAGATTCCTCGTTGTTACTTTTACTTTTAGTTAGTGTTTTGCTCTCAAAGCTTGGACGACAAGGTAACTTTAGTTTCTATTACAAACTTAATCGCATTTAATTTTAGTTTTTTGATCTTTAATACCAACAATTCTATAGTTATTTTTATATTATATTTCATAAACGAATAGGCTTTTAACTTTAATTTAAATATGAAAGAAGCATTTAATTAAATGCTAATAAATTATGCATTCGTAAAAGAGAGCATTTTTTTTAAATATTTCATAAAACTTTTAAAAAATAATAGAAATTTTAAAGATAAAAGAGTTTTAAAAAATTATTATAAATTTAGTTCTTTTTGTGAATACATATTTTACAATATTTTTTTATGAATTTTTACGCATATCTCTCTAATCTAAATTCACGTAATGTAACTCAACACGGCCATGCGAAATATATTCGGAAGAATTTCTTGATTAAAATAGAAAAGTCTATCGCGTTGCTTATTCAATGCTTATTTGATACTAAAAAAAATTCATGACATTTTGAGCATTCATTATTTGTTTTTAATTTATCTTGAATATTAATATATACATTAAATACATAATTAAACTAAAAAATAAGAAAATTTAGTTTCTAAAAAAATTTATAATATTAAATATAGTTGCATAAAAAATAAAAATTTAAAGATTTGTATGATGCCTTCTTCAAAATTGGTGAATAAACAATTTAATTCTCCAATTAATTTGTATTCATCTCAAGCAATCTATGAAGCACTACAACGCCAAACACAAGTATTATCGAACGGTGCTGTTGGGTAAGAAATAATGATTTTAAAGTAAACTTAAATAAATTAATTTATAATATACTATGGATTAAAGTATTCATTATTTGTTAATTAATTCATTTATTAGTACTATTATTTTATCTACAAATTTGCCCAGAACAATAAAAATTTGTTTAAAATTTTTTTATATATTAATAACAGTTATTTTGTATTACATATTCTAAACATCATGTTCTATAATATACTACTTTTAAAGTAAAAATACCTGCTCAAGACTACATATAAATTCTATTTATATATAATAATTACAGTAATTTAAAACTATTTATTTAAATGAATTCGATCGAGATAAACTAAAGATTCAGCTGTTTCATTAATTATATTATGATAAATTAGTATTGTTATTTTAATATTATATAGAATATATTAGTTTAGTTTAATTTAATTTAGTTTCATGATAGTTCTTTAAAATTATCTGAACTATGACAATATTAGTTAAATTATATAAATTACAACTAAATAACTATTTAAATTAATTTTCTTAAAACACAAATTAAATGTTTATTAAATATTTATGTTTTAAGAAAATTAATTGAAATATCAATTTGGTTGAAATTTATATTTTTACTGATATTATTTATAAAATGTTTTATGAACAATGATTGCATGAAAATTTTTATTTTTGCTAATTTGTAAGCAAATAAAAAATTAATCAATATTATCCTATTTGTTTTTTATATTAATTTGCTATTGTTATTAATATTAATTTTTTATCGTCATATGTTAATTACTATATTTTTAGAAATTGAGTATAACATTTCTTAATAATACAGAATATCATGACAATGAATGTATATTGAATAACAAATTAAAAATATCTTTAAATTTGACAATATAAAAATATTTTTATAAAAACTTATCAACGATAATAATAATAGTAGATTCTATTATGAGTTGGGTAAATAATCAATATTTAAAATTAAAATGGATGTAAATATTATTTAACATAATATAGCTAACAATATTAGTTGTTTTCATTTATACACAACTCTTTTGTATATTAATATTTTCTTTTGATTATATGTAATGTATTAAAAAATTAATTTCATATTTTCAAAAATTTTATATGTAAATAAGGTGGTAAATTAAAAATTTTATTTAAAAATAAAAATTACAAAACATTTACACAAATAAAAATATTTTCATACTTTTTAAATAAAAAAGAAAAAAATTTTTTTTTAAATAAATTTTTCTAGTAACTATCACATCATGGATGTCATTTATTACAAATTTAAACTAAATAAGAGTGCGTAAGTTAGTTGGAAAAAGGAAATTGGTCAGAGTTGAATAATAAAAATAATGATTAATATATTTTAACAAAATAAATAAGTTAGTTTAAAGGTATATAAAATCCCTCCTTATGAGGAGGCAAAAACCTTAGTACGTGCTAAATTATGTATCAAATGTAACAGACAGAATTGAAAACTTTATTACTGTAAATTAGCATATGATGAGCAATCTCGCTATATCTAGATTTCACGCACTGACGTTTTTACAAAATATACTCGGAGTATCTTATGGATGCATTAATCATCTCACCAGACACATTCGTATCTGCGCTACAAGTTTCAATGAGTAAGAAAAACGTACAATTCCTCGTTTAACATGTAAAAAGAAAAGTCCATATTACACCAACTGACAAAATTATCGGTTTGAAAACCTGAAATATTTTTCGTCGTACGTTGATGAATTAATCGTATATAAGTACGCTTTCGGGGCAGGTCTTTGAAATAAAATAATAGAATAAAATATATTTATTCTTTGTACTTAATTGAAATATAAAATTTTTATACGAAGGCGTAATATATATAAATTAAACTGCGAATAATTGAAAGGTCATTTTACATAATATAAAACAGAAAATGATTAATTTCTGAATAAAAAAAGAATTTTCAATCGTTGATGGGTTAACATTTATCGACATGTGAAAAGAAGTCATGCAAGGATGTAGGTGAAAACTCGGAGCAATATCAAAGAGGGAACAGCGATATGCTTTCCATGATTTTTTTATTACTATCTAAGTCGATTTGATCGTAAGTCCATGGCCGGTACATCATCTTGTTTTCTAAGACATATCGACCTCATTGAGAATGGATTATTACACTATTAAGCTAGAATCTCTAATTTTTATTCGTCTACTAAACCGATATAGCTGTTTCTTTTTTTATTTCTTCCTAATTTTTTATCCTTATTTGGTTGGTTTCACGTTATCTTTCAACAAAATAAAGGGTAGCGCATTAACATAGATGGATATCATGGCAGAACGAGATAGATGTGACAAAAGTTAAGGAGCTATTCTTTTTTTTTGTTTTGAAATTATAAACGAAATCTATATCGATATTTTATTTATACTCGGATATAATAAAATTATAGAATTTTTAAATTATATTTATGTTGACACTATATTATCCAATTATCTTAATTGCAAACTATAAACGATACAAAAAATCATACATTATCAGTAAATTAAAAACTCATAAAATATGAATATAGTTTATACTGACCCGCTTTAACTTCCCAAGCGCAATAAAAAAAGAAAGAAAAATTATTAACAGTAAAGTATTTACAGAGAAAAATCAAAAGCGTATTTGATAATGAAATTTTAACATGTATTTGTAGCTATCTCATAGTAATTAAAATCTTTAATAAATTTGGATTAATTATATTAAAATAAACCTTACACAAATTTTATAAAATTGTAATAATATGTACAAAACTTGTAAGGTTTAATGAGTATTTTTCTAAACAATTATTATTATTATTATTATTATTATTATTCTAAACAATGCGTGTCAAAATATTGCAATTAACTGCAATTAAGGCATGCTTTCAGGTGCAAATCATGATTGACAGTAATTTATATCTTCAATATCACTAAACTTAAAAAAGATAGGATTCCGCGTAAACGTTAGTATGAAAATTATATATTTTCAGAAGAATGATTTATCGCGCTGTTAAAATAAATTTATAGAATGTAATAAGAGAAACTCGAATAGTTGGAAATGTTCAATTATAAGGCATATTTGATTGTGTTTTAATTTCAAGAGTTAGTGTAAAGTAAGCACTTATCTTTCTTATTCTCACTGTACAAAACCATTAAAATCCATTAATTCGAATCAATCTCTTTAAAATTTTAAAGTCTACTTCTTTATCTATTTATATTAACTTGTTAGTGATAAGTTTATCGAGCTCTATAATCTTTAAATATTTAGAACTACAAACTATTTAGAACTTGCAAAGAAATGTACATATTTAATTGCAATCATTTTTTTCGTTTATGAACAAAATTCTAACGAGTCTCCTAGCTAAAAATTATTTATTTATTAGCTTATAATTGAACTTGATATAATAATTAATTATAAAATTAATATTAATCGTTTATTTATATCTGAATATATTTATAAACATTCATATTTCAAGAACTATTATAGTTGCAAATTATTACTGAAATATATTTCATTGCAATTTTTTCTAAATGATTGTCTTATTATTTTTATTAATAAAACAACAATTAGTTAATATCTTTATGTATTTAAATTTTTACAATCAAATGTAATTACAAAAAATATGATTATGCATTAACGAAGAGTAATAAATTAAACTTATATTTTTTCGTGTGTTTTCACTTATGCGATATAGTGCAAATAAAAATTTAGAGTTCTGATTGTATTATAAGAATGATTTAAAAAAAGAAACACTTGGCATTCAGTTGGTAAAATATTTGCGGACAAATCAATTAATCTTATATTTAATTATTGGTCAAATAAAGCGAAGGGCTATATTTATTTGTTTTCGTAAATAATTATTTCTTTAAATCAAGCGTTTAAACAATTGGAAAATTTTCAAAAGAAATTAAAATTTTATATAATATTTTCAGTTGCGATCTAATGCGTATTTCATATTTCTAGTAAACAATATATTATTATGATTGAATCGAAAAAATATCTCGAATTTTTATTCTATCTTCTATTGTTTTAATCACGATTCAAATTGTTCTCATAAAGAACATATTATTATTGTTAAAATTGATTGTAGAAATCTATAGTATACTGAATTGTAAAAATTCATTTTATAGTGATATGTATTAACAAACAAATATATACTCTAATCTTCTGTATAATTATTACAGCATGATTATATAAAAACAATCGCATAATTGTTTACATATTTGTTTTTATCTACTTTAAAAAATAATATTATTAATACATTGATTAAATAGTATTAGAATAAATAAAATTAATACTAATGGCGCTAGTTAAATTATAATCTTGTAAATCTATCATATTAAAAAGAAATTGGTCTAATATAAGAGTTTCTTCATAGGTTTAATATGCCTATGCTATTAAAAATTAGTGTAGAATAATATACTTGTTTTTATACAAATAAAATTTTGAAAAAAATTATTCTTTATTTTAGTTCTTTAAGATATATAAATATCGTTGATTCATTTTTTCTTAAAATTAATATTGAATATAATTTAATTGTTACATATTAAATTTTTAAATAAAATTTTTTTTAATAATGTTTTTTAAACTTTTATAATAAGAATCTTAATTAATTTTTAACGTTTGTTTTATGTAAAAATATACTTGTATATAACTTATAAATACTAAAATTAATTCTTCAAGTATGATTTAGATTACGGTTGTTTTTGAAAAGAAAAAATATATGCTTTTATGGTTTATAATTAATTATTAAAAGATTTTTAATTATTATATTTGTTTAAATTAAATTATTCAAGTCAAAGTTACTTACAGAATTGAAATTTTTATTTTTTATTCTTAGATTTTATTTAATTCTTAGAAATTATATTCTTAGATTTTAAAGAATCGAAGATTTAACTTCAACCTGTTTGCCAAGCCTACATATTTAAAAATAGTGCTGTTTTAAGAATGCTCGAAGAAGAAAAAGAAAGAAAAAAGGCAGAAAAAGCAGGTATTTATAAAATTTTAGTTTTTAAAAATAATTACAAATTATATTTTTGTACCGCTAATTAATTAAGAACACATAAGATACATATGTCAAATAATTATAATTCATTAAAAATTTCATAAATATTATATAAAAAATAATTGACTGATTAATTAATTAAATTAATTTTTTTAAATAATTTATAAAATATAACTTTACATCTGATATATTTTAATTAAAAAATTTATTAGTAATGTTATTAAGAAGTAATGTATAAAAATGATTAATAATTTAAATTAATGCTAATTATAAATGTGTCGATAAATCTGATTTAAACTTAGTATTACTCGTTAATTTTAATTATTCTAAAACATATTTAAAAATATCAATCTATTTAAAATCTTTTATATAAATTACAATTTTAATTATGACTTGAAACTATATAACTGAAATTTTACTTAGTTACTATTTTATCAGCAATGTAAAATTTTCTATTTAAAATATAACCATTTGTGCATGGGTTTTACATACAAGTATACATGTAAGTACAAAAATACATAATTAAATATATACATGCATCACTATTTATCTTTTAATAATATATATTTTTTTTTAATAATATAAAAAGCAGTAAATCTGGAAGTTAATTTTAAGTATAATGCGTAGTATATATTTAATATATCGTAAACTAAACATTTATTCATGTAATAATTATGATTAATAATTAAATTAAAGTAATTGTAAAATATATAAATTAATACCAGAAGAAATTCTGATACAGCAAATATTGAAACTTCACAATAAATTTATAAATATAAAGATAATTGACCTCCTGTTGTCTATAAGATAGAAGGGGATGTTAGATACATTTACATCTGACATTAAATTATAGTTTTTTACTGCTTGTGTTTAACGAAATATGGATGTAATTAATAAAAAGATAGTTAGCTAATTAATAACAAATTAAATACTAGAATCTTTGTATTTAAAAATACCTAAATAGTTCAAACTAAATTATTAAACATATTTAAATATAACTAATTAATATAATTTATAATTTTACAGTTTTATTAAATAAATTAAATTAAATATAAATATTAATAAATCCTTATTTATTTACTTGAACGGTTAACATAATATGCTTTATAAAAAATGATTGTATTTTGTTTATACAACTTACTTAAAATGATAAATAAATGAATAAATACAGTATTTGATTAAAAAAAGATATATATAGACTATGCATAGACATTTTCTTACATTTTAAAATGTATTATATATATATATATGTAAAGTGTTGAAATAAGCCAAAATTAAAATATAAATTATTGAAAGCCTTTGCATAATGCAGAATTTACAACTTGTTTAAATAAATATATAAAATTTGATTTTAGTTAAATATTGCATAATTTTTTTAAATTAATAGTTTATATTTATAAAATAAATTAAATCATTAAAAATAAAATTTTTTTACAGCTGATTAATTTTTTATATAGGGTTCAAAAGAGTTACTTGGCCGCCTCCACGAAAGGAAAAAGGTTACTTTTACTACATTGAACAGGATCCTTTACAAACAAAGGTATTTTTATTGTTTATATTATAGTATTAAATGCTTTTTAATAATATAATGCATTTTAGAGCTTTTTTATTTTTATTTATATGTAAAAATTATATTATTATAAAAAAATTCAGTTTCATCATGAGATCGAAATTTATATATTTTATTAGTGGAATTAGACAATATAAATTTTTTCACATTTTTTATAAATATAAAAAATTTTTACGCTGAAATTGTGAAAATTGTTGATTTTACAACCGAAAGTATGAAATAGCATCTGGATAATTTTTCTTGGTTGGTAGAGCAATAAAGAGACAAATATTGGGTAGGAATTTATAATAAAATGAAACATTTTATAACATATAATCAATAAGTGAATATTAATGTACATTTGTGTATATTCAAGTTTTCTAATTTATAATGAATTTTTAATTTTTCGAAAATCAACTTTTTGTAACAGCGTATTTCAACTTTTAAAACATATTACCTTTGTGACATTAATCAATTTCAATCATTAGTTAAAAAATTAATAGATAAATTACCTTATGATTATATAAATAAATATAGTATAATATAGTATAATACTCTTATTTTAATAGCAAAAATAATATAAATGAAATGAAAAATACAATACTAGCTATTATTTATTAATATTAATAAACATTTAATCGGCAATAACCCACAATAAGATTTTAAGCAAAAAAATTTTAATCGCTTTACAAAAGGCAGAAACACGCAATGAATTCGAAGCTTAAAAATATAAAATTATATCAATTGAAAATATCTTAACATGTGTAGGTGATTATACAAGAAATTTAAGTGATATTTTAAACAATATAATTTAAACAATAACCTAAATAAGTGTGTTGTACTAAAAAATAGTCAAAATTTTTTATAAAACATTGTTAAATGGCCAATATTTATGATTACATAATTGAAATTTCATTTTTAATCATAAAATAACCGTTTTTTATTTTCCCCATTTTCTGATTTTATTACATGAATATATATCTCAGAAAGAAATTTATATAAAAAAATTTATATTTTCATTTATTAGTTCTACATAATTTAAGAAGTAATAAAAATATATGTATTTTTTTCATTTCTGTTAAAATATTTTTATAATATATTCTATATTATATGAATATAAGTGAATTTTTAATTAATTATAAACAAAGACTTAGTGATTTTATACCTATTCAAATAAGTCGAATTTAATGCAATTGAAATAATTAGAATATAAACTATTTTGAAAAAAGAATACTTACTTTTATAATATAAATTTCTTTAATATTTAAGAAATACATTTTAATTTATTGTAAAAATATAATCTTACTACGCTTGCTTAATCTCAAATTTAATAGTTTAAGAAATTATTAAATTTTTTCTTTACCACTATATATTCTATTTTAATGTCAAGTACTAAATTTATATTAATTGCATGTTTCTCCTATAATTTTGTAGAATTTTTTATGTAAACAATTATTTATAAGAATTTGAAATTATATTCACATCTTTAATATAAAACTATTTTTAATCTTATTAATAAAAAAAGTTAGAATAATTCTAATTAATATATATAAATAGATTATAAATATAGATAATATTAGAATATTTCAAAATTATATTTAATGTAAACATTTTTATAATTTTTTATTAAGCACTATTTCTTATTAAAAAAAATTAAAGGTTATACTAGAAAATGATACCCTACTTATCTTATATTGATTATTATTTAATGTAAACTAAATATAAAATATATTTAATTATACTAATTACAAATTAATTTAATTTTTTTAAATAGCAGATTAATAAAATAAATATTTTTATTTATTATATTAAGGAATTCTTTTAAAAACCTAAAAACTATTCAATATTCATATATCTTACCTATTTTATATTTTTCTGGTTTTTCATGTTGATATTTTCAAAATCATGCTTAATATTCTGAAGCTTTATTAATTTGTTTATTTATGTAATATAAATAATATTTATTTTAAAAAGTTTTATTATATACCAACTTTAAAAAAATCTGTATCACTTGTAAATTAGAGTTCAAAATTTCCAAAAAATTTTAACATAGTATATTTGGTGCTTCATGTAAATATATGTAACAAGACATTCAAAAGAATTATTTACATATTTTTATACAAAAGATTTGACTTAATAATTATATTCAATAATTTTAGAAATAAATATATTTTAATATTGTATAATTCAGTTTGATAAATAATACTTCTTTTTGAAACCTATAATTAATATATCATTTAAGAGAAAAAATTCTATTTATCTATAAATATAAGATATTAAACCCTATAAGATTATTATAATTCTTAATAAAATAAGATTCATATTTTCTATCATCTACTAATGCTTATTTGTTATATACATATTTTTTTTAAACATACTAAATGAATTGTAAAACTTTTACTTTAATCAACGTATTTTATATATTACGTATTGCTTATTTTTAAATGAAATATTTAAATAAAAATCTTAATAAAAATATTATATTTACTTTGTCTTTAAAATAATAATTAATTCTTAGTTATGAAAAGTAACTTTTAATCACCTTACAAAACTATAATTTTTTGTTTTTTTATTATTTTATCGTAAAGATTTTTTAAGAACCAAAGTTTTATAAAATTTAATGTATTATTATAAATTTACTAAAAATATATTATAATCAATAATGTATCAAATAATAATAATTTAAATAAGGAAATGAAGAAAAAACATAAATTAATTTATTTTTAAAATATAGTAATTATTTATAAAAAAACGAACTGCGCTTTATTAAACAGTTCATAATAGATTAGTAGAATATGCAAAGCAGGTATTTGATTACTTGTTGTTTCCAAAGATTTATTTATAAGGAAAATTGAGAGGATAAGTAGTTGTATGGAGAAAATATCTGAATCAAATGCAAATTTTTATTTTTAATATAACAAAGCAGTATTTAATCAATATACAATTTTGTGAAAAACTATCATTTTTTATAGCAACTGGATTCGACTCATGTAATTCCAGAGCCAAAAACACTGTTTTATAAAATGTATGATACTTCTAAAAAATACAAAAATATACAGTCAAATTAGATGAAGTCTGTTTAAAAAAAATACCTTTTAATTTGAAAGATATTCAATTTGAAGATATTTAAAAGTTAAGAATTTAATTAATCTAAAATTTTAATGAGTTTCATATAAATTATATTACTCATTTAAATTATATTTTAACAATAATAATAAATTATTAGACATTATTTTTTAAATACACTTTAAATATAAACATTATTATACGATATTATTAGTTAAAAATAAAATAATTAGAATATAAAATTTTAATTATGATACATAAATTATTTGAATTAAATGTATTATTAAATTTTTTTATTTATAATATAAATTAATATTTAGAAAAATTAATTTATGCTGTAATTGAACAGTTTAAAGTTGGGTATACTCACTTTATCAAATATAATGTTTACTTAAATTTTCTCAAATGTAATTTACAGGATCAACTACTTTTACCAAATTTTTATCAACCACATAATGCAGCATCACAATTTGAACCACCACCATCAGTAATAACATTAAGATCAGAGATTCCTATTTTACAGGTAGTATTTTATAGAATAAATCTCAATATATACATTGAATACATTTTTTTTACACAGTGTTTATAATAATGACATTTATAAATATTTATTTATTTTTTATAAGTTGTTTTAAAATGTAAAATGTCTCACCTATTTACTTGCGATGAAATTCTTAAAAATAATTATTAGAATAATATAATGAACTTTTTATCTAAACAATTCTTAATTAAAAAAGTGAATATATCTTTAACAAAATAAATCAAATTATATATTAAAAACCATTCAATTTCTGTACTTTATATAATTTTTATTTTTAAAACGTTTTACGAGTCTTTATATATTGTTAAGTGCTTTTCAAATTCTATAGACAGATAATAAAATTAATTAATATAATAATTATCATTTATCAATTAATTAGATCCAAGTAAAGTGCATTTGTTATTTGTTTAAATTGCCTGAAATTCAATAATATTGAATAAAATCGTAATCATTAAATAAAAAAATTAACTTTTATACAAAGTGTAAAGATAAGAATAGAAATTTTTTTATTTAACAGTGTAAAATTGTAAGATTAAAATATAATTACAAAACAATTCAAAATATATATAGATAAACGAAGTTATCAAATAAAATAACTTGCTAATATTAATAATTCAAATCAGTTATTATTATCAATTATTTATTTTTTGTATAATACTTTGTATTAGTAATTTATTTCGCTTTTATAGTTTAAAATAATAAATTACGTTAATTTTGATGTCATTAAAGTTGTGTGATAAAAAGTAATATTATTGCATTGCTGTAAAAAAAATATTTAGACTTTTTTATTTATAATTGATTTTTTTAATTGTTAAATAGTCAAAATACAAATAAAATTTTGATAATCATATAAATAGAATAAGTTATAAAAATTTTCGATTTTATTTAAAATTGAAAATATAAACAATGTACTGTATAACAAAAATTTAAAAAAATACATGTGTGTATAACTGGGAATACATCTATAAAAAATTATTTTAAATTAAATTTGAGCAAAATTTGTTTGTTAAAATCCAAGCCGAAATAAAATAATTTTAAGAAAAGAGTTGAAAAAAAATGTAATTAATTATAATTTTTAGTAAAATTTAAATGATATGCATAGTGCCATAAATGCTTTACAACAAAAATTTTAAATAAAGTTAATCTTTAGCAACCGTCACCTGTATATCAGGCGCAGCCTGCGGCCACAAATCCGAACAGTGGCACTATGTATGGTGACCTGAAATGGCCTCCTGTTTCACTGAAGCAAAAGTCACAGCCTTTGAACCAAGAACTAGTCAGAAGTCTAATCTGTCGTCCACAACGCATCAATAAGAATTATAATAATTTCTTTACTCAACATGCCAGCACAAAAACATACCTGGGTTACCAGGCTCCGCCAGGAACGCAGTATTTCAACTTTGTTTATCATCAGTAAATATAGCATTTTACTATCGACAGTCAAGCAACCGTTCACTAACAACGCAGTTATTACCAACTATCTTTACTGAATCCATGAATATTCGCGAGAATAAAATGCATATATTTATCAGTAATATTTGTATACCAAACATAATCTTCGAACTTGATTTTCTTACAACTAATAAACACAAGGTGTGTGTTATCTTGTGTACTATTTTTTTGATGATGTAAAATAATGTACTTTATTGTCTATCACTTTGAATAAACAGAAGGTTAAAGAAACTTTTTGAGGTTTTAATAAAACAAAATCTAAAAATAATAAGATTTATTATAGAATTTTTATTTACCACTTGCTTTCTTCTTAATCTCTGAACAAGTTCCAAAAATTTTTTCTGTACAAGTTTGATTAAAACACTATATAGTATATACATAGTTTTTAAGTTTCTTTGCTGAAACTTATATTTGTTAATGCTATTCACTATCAAGTATTGTTTATATTTTCATTAGATTAATATCATCAATCAAATTTTTATTTTTATAAGACGTTATATTAATATATTTTTACAGTTATAAAAATAGTTTTGTGTACATTTTTGTTTAATTTCATTATAAATTTTTAATATAATTTGATTAAAAATAGTTACTTTGGATGATAAAAAAATATTTTATCAAAAATTTGAATTAAAAAAAATATAAATATTAGAAATAAATTAAATGCAAATTCATATTTTTATAATTAAAAAGTTATACAGTAAATTATATTGAAATTACTTCTTTTATTTCTTCATTAATTTTATCAATAAATATTTAAAATAGTATAATAAACTATTTATAAATATATTTAAATAAATTTTTCTGCAAAATCTTTCTTGAATTAAAAATTTTTTTAATTAAACACACAGTGTTTAATTTTTTAATTATTATTTATAGAAGTTCGATCAACGAACTATCAAAACACTGATTTTTCAATAGTAAACAAATTGTCGATTTCGTCATCTTATATTGTTAAAAAATTTTCATTTACTGTGCATTTTAAAATAATATAAACTTTTTGTACAAACACTTGTTTTCATATAAATTTAAATATTAGACTAATGAAAATCCTTGAGTTTGCTGTATTGCTTGTAGCAATTTATATCGAATTCTTTCTCGTGTTTGGTATCGAGGTAAATCTAAAAGATTGAAGCACGTGTGTGCTACGGGTAACATTCGTTCATCAGACATTGGTTGTATAGCTATCTAAAATAAAGAAAAATAACATCAACACAAAGCTTTTTGTAATATTAATGTTTTCAACTAAATCATTAAATATATTACTTTTATTGCTTTCATGCCTTGTAGAGGAATTCTATCACTACCAGTCAAAAATAATAGAAACTTCTTTTTTTGTTCAAGTGATAATTCGTGAAAAACTTTCCAAAAAAGGATAATAGTGGGATCATCGTTTGTATATCCTTCTTTGTACATTGCATTTTGTTCAAGTTCTTGCCAATTATATTCCTCATTACCAATGACAACTGCCATTAGTTCATCACTATGAAATAATTCTAAAACTCGTCCACCACATACTTTATGAAAACCCTTGTAAAAAGCTTTAAAATGTGAATCAACTGATTTGTTTAAAATATAATCAACATATAAATCAACAAATTGTTTTCTAAAATATAATTTTTAAATAATTTTAGATTTAAAATTATATGTTATAAAATATATAAATATTTTTAAAAATATCTTATACTTATTGTTTATAGTGACAGGAGTTTTTCTACCATTTTGAATCAGTTCATATACTTTTTCTTCACCGTATACTTGTCTTGTAACTTCAAAATTTAAACAAAAAATGGTCTCTAAATCTTGCTCTTCATAATCTAAGATATTTTTTAAACTCCTATACAATTTTTATCAATATTAGTTTTATAAAATAAATAATTATAATTATTTTTTAACATAAATAATACCTTGCAAGGACTGGTGACATATACTTAATGTCTGCTAAACCAACAGGCTCATTTAATAATTTCTTATAAAGTGCTAATGGAAATGGTAATTCAATTATTATAAAATTATATATGGCAAGACCACATAATACACCGATTAAGAAATACATAACTTCATCTTCAAAAGAATCCTCACTGAACCAAATTGTTCTTGTTTGTTCATATTCTTTGAACATACCATATTTTGGATCTAAGATTTCTTTTAATAAAAGCATAAAAAACTCTTTTTTCACACCACCTGCATCTTCTGCTTCTTCCCCATGAAATTTTACCTTTTAAAATATGTATAAAAAATGAATGTAAGCCATAATTGTTACATTTAAATATTGTGTTAATATTTTCTATTTAATGATGATTTTTATCAAAAAGTTTTTAATCTTATTTAAACTATCATATTTTATTCATTAATTGTTTCTACAATTGAAAATTTTATACTTACTCGCAAAGGCTTTTTTAAATCATCCGATGAATAACTTGATAGTTCTCTTAATGTATCTGCGACTATATTTTCACGTGAAACAGTAAGAGTTACAAACTGATGGTGGTGTCTGGCATCAGGACTATTTACATCAAATGTACTAAATAATACATGAGTTAAGGTTCTGCTTACTGCTTCATTCATTGCTGATTGCATCTAACATGTTACAAGATATAAAATTAATAATTAATATTAGATACAAAAAAGTTTAATTTAATGGATAGTTTGTAATTTTTCTGTAATTATTACCTGAAGTGCTTGGTCTGTTTCTAAAAGAATTGTTTTAGCTTCTGCATCAAATAAAAATGGGTAATTGCAGAAAAATATTTTGTGATACTGTAAAAATATAAATATTATAAGATACATGTTATGAAATAATAAATTTAATTTTTCTAAAAAATTGTAAATAATTTAATTACAGAAGTTTTATTTATTTCATACAACCATCGACAATAATCTCCTCTAACATCAATACATTCAGTTAGCTCATGCAGATAGAAAATATTGTGTGGAACTTGTTTTCCATCATTAGAATTGTTTAATTTATTTAAGAATTTCAAAGTGTCTAAAACTGACTGTAATGTTGAATTCCATGAAACTATCTAAACAAAAAATGGATATCCAGTAAATGTACACCTACTTATTTATTTAATATTTACTTTAATTATTTGTTACCTTTGTTTCTTTAACATTAGGCTGTTTAATGAAATAACCAACAATTGCTTTATATATTCGCACAAGTTTTTCAAAATAATATTTTGGTGTTTTAGCCCACCAAATTTCAAGAGCTCTCATTGCTTCTTGTTTTAAATTAAATAGTGCTGTAGAAAATGGCTTATGTAAAACATTACAATTATCAGGATTTGTAAAACCGTGATAAAGAGGTAATATTAAATAAATCCTAAGGCATTCTATATCCATTGGTGATGATGTTAATAAAGAGGGCAGCAAAAACTCAGTTATGCAAGTCAAAATCTGAAATCAGAAATTTTTATAACTGATTGTTTAATAAAAATGATTAAATAATGTATTACCAATTCACTTATAGTTGTATTCACAATTTCAGATATCATTCCAAAATACCGTATGGCAAGGTCCAAATCTATACCATGTTGTCGATATGAGCAATTATAATGTGCATCATTGGCTAATAAAAACGAAGCATTTATACAAGCCTGACTTTTAAATACAGTTTCTATATACCTATAAAATAAAAATAAATTTAAAAATGATGTCCAATATTCAAACAATTTTCATACTTAAAAAACATTGTTTACATCATTAAATCATGATCAACTGAAGAATTTTCTGGTACTCTTTGACATGCTATTAATTGTTCTTCATTCATAGTAAGAATTTGTGTTATAGGAAGATAAATACGACAATCATCTGGTTCTATATTGTCCTAATACATAATTAAAATTACAGTATCAATAGAATTTAAAATAAGCATAATTTATATGATTTATATTTAGATATATCATGGCAATACCTCTCTCTGTGATACAATAGCAAAACAATGATCACCACCGGTAAATATATGTTTAACAACATGTACTTCTGGAACAGGATTTTGCAAGTCTACTTCCATTGGAATAGAATCATTTTTAGAAATCCAAGGACCAAATACAAATTGAGGAGTTGTAACACTATGAACTGTTTGACTTCCAAGTTGCCCTGATCCCCCTAAACCCCAAGCATATATTTTTCCTCGTGATGGAACCAAAGCAAGAGTATGTCTTTTACCACAAGATATCTATAAGATTTATCAAAATATTATTATTTAAAAAAATGAGATTCTATTTTTTTAATATATTTACCTGTGTAACAACACTTCCCATAAGTTCTATAATTTGCCTTGGTAAGATTTCATTACTGTTTGCACCATGACCAAGTTGACCATACATTCCAGCTCCACAAGTGAAAACACCACCATCCTTAACAAATATAAATAATTTTTTTCAATTTTAATGCTTTAAAACAAAGTAAAAATATTTATAAAATATTAGTTCACCATTGTAAGGAAAACAGAAAATTCTTCACCACAAGCTACATATTTTACTCTTGCATTTCTTAGAGTTTTTAAAAAACATGGAACATATTTATCTATAACATCATTCATACCCAACTGACCAAACGTATTTCTACCCCAACCAAAAACAGCTCCTATACAAAATTATAAGATATGACTATTTTTTAATTTATTCAAAAATTAAATAAATTATAAATAAATTAACCTGATTTAGAAACAACAATACTGTGATAACCACCACATGCAATGAAACCAATAGGCACTGCAGCTAAGCTTGTAATAAGATTAGGTTTAGTTTGCATTTTTACATTTTTGCCAAGCCCAAGTTGTCCATCACTATTTGATCCCCAACTGTATAGTTCACCATTATTAGTTAAAGCTAACGTATGTTGTTGACCACAAGCAATTTGAACTACAATGCTTGTAGCTAAAGTTTTAACAATTCTAGGCATCTGTACTATTGTTAATGATGTACCTAAACCTAATTGACCAATAGAATTATTACCCCAACAAAATAATTGTCCCCAACTATTAACTGCTACAGAATGAGATGATCCACACGCTGCTTGCTTGAATATAAATGCATCTAAACCTGGTATCATTTCTGTAAATAATTTATATAGTATATTTCTTTAAAAATTATTTTAAAATCAATTTTAACATAACATGAAATTTTTAACTTTTCTTACGTAATCGCTTAGTTGGTTTTTCATGTCCAAGCTGTCCAGAATCATTATTTCCACATGAATAAATTTGACCATCTTCAGTAATAATAACAGTGTGATTTTCTCCACAGGCAACTTCAATATATATCAATATTGTAATATAAAAGTAATATATATGAAAAATATGTAATAATTTATTTAAATATAATATATAATATATTTTAGTTAAAAATGACCTAACAAAATATTATTTTAATTTGTAAAGCATACTTTGTTTAATTTCTGATGCCTTTTGAAATTCTAATTCCCTAGGTATCACAATTTTTTCATCCTCAATCCCTCCAAGTCCCAACTCTCCATGAACTGTACTACCCCAACAGTACATGTTTTTATCATCTAATATAAATTTTATTTAAAGATCAAAAAATCAAAAATGCCATCTTAAGTTGATTCTTTATCAAAAAACCTAAAATTATTAATATGTAATTATTATATATTTTGTCATATTATTTTTTCAATATCATCAAACTTACTATAGCTATAAATCTTTATAAAGTTAAATAATTGCTTTTTTATGTGTATGTATATTAGACAAAAATATAAAAAAACTACATACAATATGGAAAGGTTTTCAAAATGTAATAAAACATCACATAAATAAAATTTCAATTTGCAACAACTATATATTAAATAGTTTCATTTTTGTTTTAAAAAGGCTTTTTCTTTTATTGAATATTTTTATTAACTTTATCATTATTCTCAATTATGTAAATAATATAATTAAAAATTTTTGTATAATATAACATATATACATATATATACATAACACGAATAATAATCAATTAAAATAATATACACAAGTTTCTAAGCTTAGTATTACAATAATTAAAGATTTAATTTTATATAAAACTACATGTAATGAATATAAACATAAATTCAAAATACTAAAATAATTTAAGTAAATATTTCTAATGTAAGAAAAACTTTTAATTAATAATTGTTCAAGGTTATAATATATAAAATGTTAAAGTTAAATTTGCTTTTCGTATTTTTTATATACAAAATTAACACGCAGTATATCAAATTGATATAAAAGAAAAAATATGCATAACTAGAATATAAAATAAATAATTTTTATAAGCATTATGACTCCAACATAGCGGTACATTTTACTTACATTTTCAGGATCTAATATTAAGTACCATCAAATTTCATGTGCACAATTTCAAGTACAAAAATTAAATTATTTTTATTATAAAGAATTTTTTATAAAAAAAATATGATACAAACGAAATTGAGAAATGAAAATATGAAAAATTCTAAAAAAAGCATTTAAACAGACGTTGCTTGTTATTCTAAAAAATTTTTCTCGCCAAATTCTAACCTAACCTTTGACAATGACCTTTTCAGGAAATATTTCATGTATCGATTTTAAGCATATAATTGTTGCCATGTGACGTATAATGATTTGTATAACAAAAATAAAAAATCTTACAAATTAAATTTATAGTTTAATTATATAATTAAAATTATAAATATCGTTTAAAATAATATTAAACTTTTTTTAAATTTTAATAAAAATTAACTTTTAAAAAATATAAATATATATAACTGAATTTTTATTGCAATTTTTACATAAGATTGATATATCAATTTCTATATAAAAAAAAATACATTTTTAATCTATAAAATATTTTTTTATGGAATAAGAATTAATGTACATTTAAAGGAAGATAGTACTGTTGTATTAAGTAAATTTTAAGTTTTACCAAAAAGCTAGCCATTTTATATTAATTTATATATTATTTAATATACTTTATCAGTAAATATTCAAAATATTTATAACATAACTTTCGTTTGTATTGCTTTGGAGATATAAAAGTTAATTGCATAAGATACCAAATGCAGTTGCATTATCACAAAAAATAGTGTAATTAGTCATAATTCTGCTTCTGAGTCTATATAATATTTTTCCATATAATATTTATAAATAAATATCAGCAAAATTAACTATGGATAAATGTTATTTTATTTGATTAAAGGTTTTTTTTCATTTTTGCAATACAAAAATCTAAATTATTTTCTAAAATATTTGATTTAATAATTGCAGTTATAAATTTTTAATAAAATATAAAAATTATATTATTAAAAAAATACTAAGAATATCTATAATTATTATTTTGATTATAATGAAAAAATATTTTTTAATTCACATGTATTTTAAGTAATAGACATATCTTAAAAAGTCTTAATACATGGTAAATGATTTATGACTTAAAAATTTCCAGTTAATTGAAAATTTAATAATTTTTAATCGTATAATTCTGTTATAAAATTATTTAAGATGTAAATTTAAGTTGCATTTTCTTTATTTTTTTAATGCAACAATATAACTACTATTTTTTGTTATCCCCCTTCTTTATTTTGCTTCATCTTTTTTTCTATATAATCTAGAAGTGAAATGGAATTCATGTTTAGTATCTATAAATAAATGAATAATAATAATTCTAAATAATTTATTTAGAAAATGATAATTGGTAGCACTAATTTTCTCGATATTGACATTAAACATGATAGATAAACCTATTAAAAAGATAAACTTTATTACTGCTACAATTAGTGGCATTTTATCTACCAAAAAATCTTGATAAGCTATTATTATGATTTTAATTAAATATTGATTAAAGATCATTTGATAGATTCTTAAAAGTAAACTTAAAAGTAACACTATTTGTAGCTAGGAGTGATATGTAGAGAATATGTAGACTACGATAATGTGGCACTAGATCAAGATATAATCAGATTAGCTAACACAATTCTAGGAGGAAGATGAGCTTTCTAGCACTTTACATATATACAATTAAATTATTAAATCAATACAATGTTTAGTGAATCCTTGTATATTCAACATTACCTTAATATATTACAGCATTTAAAATTTTGATATTAAGAACTTGTTTACTTAAAATAATTTTTTAAACCACCATTTTGATTAAATGATATTTACTTGAAGAATCTATACTGGATATTCATACAATGCCTTTTATTTAATTTTATAAAATGGAATTAATGCGAATTATATTTAATATGTAAGACAAGATGAAATGTGTATCAAATTAAGTATTTATGTTCCGACTACAACGAATTTCTAATAGACTGACATTAAAAGTTTCTTTTATAAATATATCATTATTTCTTTATAGGTTATAACGACGAAAATATACGCATGAAGACATCTTGTTTCGCATTGCCATATCAATAGTCGAGATGCGTCTGTACCATAACTTTTTGCTTTTACTATAAACGCAAATATTGACGCAAATTATTGAGTTGCACCACTTGCTTCGGCTATAAAACTGTTGTACATTAATTTTCTAACGATATTATTCCAATTAGCAGTCTGTAAAATTACGAACAGTAAAAGAGGAAAAAGAGAAAAAATAAATTACAATATGTCGATCCTAAAAAAAATAAAAGATTTATTTATTTCATAAACAATGACATACAAAAAAAGACGTTATTTACACGTCAATTTATATTAAATTTAAATTTGATTTTATTAACTGATACAGAATTTTATACCTTATTGAACAGAGGTTTTGAAAGTGAACACATGTATCTTCTGTCTTTGTTTCTTTTGCATATATCGGATAGAGTTGTTTTTTTCTAATTTTTTGATATTATCGCTAGATTTCTCCTATTAACGAATTTTTGTCTTTCAGCTTTCTTTTACTTCTTTGTCTTCATTATTTTTCTTATTGTAATTTTTATTATAATGTTAACTAGGTAAGATCGAACAAAATTCATTTTTCTTTCGCATTATAAATAGAAAAGAAATAGATATATAGTACCTATAAATTTAAGGAAAAGATTAATTGTTGTTTTAATACATAATTGATAATATTTGCATGATTATTTATTGAAAAAATGTTGCACATGTGTGTAATATAAAAATTTTCAAATAAAAATATATTTTCCGGGAACAATATTTTCTACTCCGCTTAATATCAGAACAACACATTTATTTGTTATATTTTCAACTAATAGTAGTATTTAGATATTATAATATAAATCTCTTATTTAACTTGCAATTGTATTTTTTTCTTGTCTTCTTCTTTTATACATATTAACTCAGTTTTTTATTATCTTAAGTTGTCAACCAACTCACTATACATTCATTTAATTATCTTCTGTAAGTTATTTATTATTTTGACTTGTAAGGTATAGTATACCAGATCTTTTGTTCAATATTAAAAATAATGATGCTTAGATGATTTTTTTATATATATTATTTTGCACTTGAACAAATTTTTTTAATGATTTTAATTTAAAAAATATTTGAGAAGTTGTATCAGATATATCTAAAGTTATTTTGAAATATCTTGAAAAAATCCTCTTTTGCTTGAGTTCATTTTTTTGTATGTGATCAAATGTAAATCTCTTAGTTCTGTTGTATAAACACAATAAACCTTATTTGCGAGATACTAATTTTTTTAAATTTAGGGTATAAATTATCCTTAAGCGGATTTGTTAATTTATAATTCTAGTACATTTTTGCAACTTATTTTAAAAAATTAAAAAATTATATATCTTTTTTGATCTTCATAATATATAAGCAATATATAGAAATATTTTAAATTATATTTAATTCTTTATTTTACACCTTAGTTCTTCATTTTAATCTATGTAATATCTTTTTGAATTTTCAAATTAAATTATTTCATTATTTCTTATTTATTTATGTATTTCTGATTACATCTTATAAATTATCTTATAAATATTTAGTAATACTTATCTAAATCCGAAATATTATACAAACTACTTAAATAGGATTTATCCCACCTGACACAATCTTTATTTTTGAAAACAAAAAATATTTACAAGACACGCAACATTCCTATTAAATGTTGTGTAAATAGAAAAAAATCAAATACAAAATAACTTACACAGCAAACTTAAATAGCAAAATTCATAATAATTTGTTATTAGAATATGGACATTCCATATAGGTACAGATTGGATAAAGTTTGAAAGAATATGAAATAATAATGATTAGCATAATAAAAAAAATTATGAATAAAAATAACAGAAATAAATAAAAATTAAAAACGAAATTACAATGTTTATAATGTATAAATACAATTAATTACAATAATTGAATGATATTCATGTGTAAATACACTCCTTGATACCTTACTAAAAAATTAAAACCCAAATTTTTTACTTCATCCTTATACAAAATACACACAAAAATGAAAAGAACAAATAAAAAACCTTAATAATGAAATTGAATGTACAATTTTTTGTAATAAAAAAATATAACCCACAAAAATAATATAAAAAAATTGTTATTACATTAACAAATTCAATATATTGTAAAAAAGATTTACACAAATAAATACATAATATATAGATTGTAATACTGTGCTTGCTTTTTATGACAGCATATTAATCTTTAGAAAGCTTTTTGTAAATTAAATTATTTGTTTCTTAACAATACTAATTGTACAAAATAATGTATTTTTTATGAGTCGAAATAAACATTTTTAAACAAAAAGTTTAAGTGATTACCATGTGATCTAGGAATTCTGCAATGAACTAAACAGTTAAAATACTTGCAGAAAATTTACTATCAGCCAGTCTTCATTTTGTAGGATGATCAAAAATGCTAAGCCCATTACATCAAAAAGAGAAGTTTGAAGAGCTTTTTAAAAGGTAATTAGGTATGAAAAACAACCAGGTCTTATCATTTACTGCCTAAAAAATAAAAGAAATCAAACTACATCAGAATACATGGACTCCTAAGCCGTAGTAAAACTTCTTGGAACTAATATATTTGAGTTTCGTGATCATTCATTGTAAATGAAAACTTAAATATCAAATAATAGATCTGCTGTAAATCAAAAATAGATAAGCTCTAATTGTCAAGATAATTACCAAGAGGAAGAAAAATGATCTATGCTTCCTCCTACCTAAGCAAGTATAGATCGAGAGAATATTTTTACTACGTAAATCGCAATTAGCTGCAAGTTCGGTGATCCCGAAAATGCAAGCATTCATAGACGAATTTTTTAATTACGAATATGTCTTCTTCCTTTTATACTTTTCACAGTTGTTTTATACACTACCGAATATTACTTAAAAGGAAATTCGCCAGATTCGTAGTTATCGAAATTAATCTGTTTATTAACATGTATTAGCAGTTGTTTTTTCACTCTGAATGTGTGTCTTATTAATTCTAATACATATTACATTTTTGTGTGAAAAATTTGATATTTATAAAAAAAAATTTTTTAAATATTAAAGTATATAAAAATGTTTAAAAATTAACTTTTTTTATAAATATAAGATGCTTATTGTTTTTATAGAAGAAGAAATTTACCACTTTTTAAAGTAACATATTAAATAAATCTAACCTATTAACAAATCTATTTTATGAATTGATATTATTTTTTAAGAATTTTAAATTTTCATGATTTATTTGATAAACAACCATAAGTATTTAAAAATTCATATTTATATCATAGTTTACTATAATTTGTCACTTTCAAATATAATTATAAATTATATTTCACTTATAATTTTGTTAAAAATTTGTCTAAATATACTAAAGATTGTTGTGTACTCATTATTTCTTTTGTTTAAAAGATTAATATATAAATTTTATTTACTATATTTTAAAGTTACAGATTTCAATATGGTTAAACCTACTTTAAAAAATTTAAAAACTAATTTTGTAAAGAAAATAGAAAATCAAAGACAAAAAGTAAGTATACTAATTTATAAAAATTAAATACTATTTTTTAAACAAATTTTATGTTAATAGACTGGAAAATCCATTATAACATTTAAATTTAATAAGAAAAGAATAAGAATTTTGTCGAAATTAGATGAAGTACCATTAAATTGTAAAGGAATTGTTTATTGGATGTTTAGAGATGCTAGAGTACAAGGTAATATTTATAATTTTAAATATTTATAAAAATATTTTGACTAATAATTTTTTACAACTTATATTAAATGTATATAATTATTTTCTTAGATAATTGGGCTTTTTTATTTGCACAAAAAATTGCTCTAAAAAATAAGGTACCTTTACATGTATGTTTTTGTATACTTCCAAAATTTCTTGATGCAACATTACGTCATTATAAATTTTTATTAGAAGCCTTAATTGAAGTAGAAAAAGACTGCAAAATATTAAATATTAATTTTCATCTTTTATATGGTGAACCAAATATTGTAATTGTAGATTTTATTAAAAAATATAAAATGGGAGCAATAATAGCTGATTTTTTCCCACTAAATCTTCCTTTATTTTGGATTGAAGATATAAGAAAAAAACTTCCTGAAAACATTCCACTCTGTCAAGTATATAATAATAATAATAATATTGTTATTTCATTAATAATTAAAAATTATGTAATATTTTTTATTTCATTATAGGTTGATGCACACAACATTGTTCCTTGTTGGATTGCTTCTGATAAATTAGAATATGCTGCACGTACTATCAGAAACAAGATAAATTCGAAACTAGAGGAATTTCTTACTGAATTTCCACCTATATTAAAGCATCCATATACATCTAATCAGAAGTTTAATAATAATCGATGGAATACAGTATTAAATGAAATACTGGTTGATAGAACAGTTGATAAAATTACATGGGCAAAACCTGGTTATCAAAATGGTATTGCAGAACTTGAAAATTTTCTGAAAAATCGACTTAAATTTTATAATAAAAAACGAAATAATCCAATTTTTAATGCTCTAAGTAATTTGTCACCATGGTTTCATTTTGGTATGATTTCTGTTCAGAGATGTATTTTAGAACTTGTAAAATATAGAAGCCAGTATAAGGAGTCTGTAGAAACTTTTATGGAAGAAGTTATAATTCGTAGGGAACTTAGTGATAATTTTTGTTTCTATAATTCAAATTATGACAGCATTGAAGGAGCTTATGATTGGGCAAGAAAGACATTGTATAAACATCGGTAAGATTTGTAAATTAGAATTTATTAAAATTAGAAATATTGTGTTTTAAAATATCAATTTAGATATTTCACTTGTATCAAAACTGACTTAATTAAAACAGTGATGACACAAGAGATTATATATATACACTGGTTGAATTCGAAAATGGTTTAACACATGATGACTTGTGGAATGCTGCTCAAATTCAATTAGTAAAAGAAGGTAAAATTCATGGTTTTCTTAGAATGTATTGGGCTAAAAAATTTTTAGAATGGACTAAAACACCAGAAGATGCATTGAAGTGGTCTATTTATTTAAATGATAAATACAGTATTGATGGACAAGATCCAAATGGATATGTAGGTTTGTGAATTTATTTGTTTTTAAAATATCATTAGAATATTTTTATAAATATAATTTTTAAGCATTTAATTTTTTTAAGGTTGTATGTGGTCAATATGTGGTATACATGATCATGGATGGGTAGAAAGACCAATTTTTGGTAAAATTCGTTATATGAATTATAAAGGTTGTCAAAAAAAATTTGATGTGCAAACATTTGTAAAGAAATATAAAGCAAAAGTTTATTCTAACCAAGAAAAATAAATATATATAAAAAATAGTTTAAAAGGAAATAATTTACGTATGTTAAATAATTGATTTAAATAGAAATATAATTATATTTTTGGTATACATTTTAATAATTGAAAATAAAAATAGTTGTTTTGAAATTTATTTTATGTATATTATTTTTTCACTCCTGATAAACTTTTACATACTTTTAAATGTAAGAACTGTAGTAATTTTTAATTACAGGCAATGATTTCAGTGAATTTGGAACATTTTCATGAGAAGTAAGAGATTGTTTTGCTGCATGAAGACCTAAACATATACAATTGAATTCATTCCACCCTTTAAGAATTCCTGTTATTATTCCAGCAGCTAAACAATCACCACAACCACTTGTACTAACAATTTTTTCATCAAAATCTAATGCAGGATATAATCGAGATCGAATCTCATTAGATTGTATTAAGCTATTTTTTTTATTAAGAAGTAGTTCATTTTCTGGAGATTTTCTGGCCACCTGTTTGAAATATAAATCATTGATTTTGAGCTTTAAAAAATTATTAATTCGCAATTTGAATAATGAAAAGGATTTAAAATTTTTACCAATACTCCTTTTGCACCTAATGTAGTTATTACTACAGGAATCCATTTAACTAAAAATTCTGAGATTGTTTTAATAGTTTTAAAATCAATGTCTGATTGTTTAGCTGGTACTGATATCTGCAGATGTTTAGCTATAACCATAAGTTCATTTACATTAGGAGATATAAAACTTAATACATTTTGCCACTGTGATCCACATTGAAATATTTTTAATACTTTTTGGGTATCAGTAGGTTCGTACCAAACTGTAAAATATAAAGATTTATTTAATAAAAACTATAAATTTTTGTACATTGTTAAAATAAGTGATGTTGACTAAATGTTACATCTATTAAATAATCTTTTAAATATAACAAAAACACATTTTATTGATACGCTTACACACTACAATAAAGAAAAGAATTATGCTCTATTACAGTGGCAACACATGCAAGGCTTACCGCTTTTGTATCAAGAAGCCAAATTTTATAAATGTAACGTGTAGTTACAGGAGTATCATGCAGTATTTAAAAGATTCTGAAAATTTTTGTTTGGGAATTTAGATATGTGTGTTCTTTAATAATCCAAGAGATATACACAGTGAGGGATCAAACTATAGGAGTACGATGTTTACCCCTTATCAGATACTATTTAACATTCTGACACAAGATGAAAGCAAAATAAGAGGGTTCAATTTTCTAATTAAATACACATGACATTTAATAAAGAAAGTGAGTCTTAATTATCTGTTTACAATAATGATATCTTTTATTAACCTGAAAAGACATCCAATCTTTTGCATAAGGTATATATTTTATAAATAATTTTTTTGTTCAAAAACTGATAATATCATGACAATCTAAATTGTTTATCTTATCACATATGTCTTAAATTATTATAGTAAATCATCAGTATCTCCATAAATTATATTATCAGTTTTTTAAATATTGATATATTTTATTTAAATAATAATTAATTTAAATAATTACTATAAGTTTATAAAACTCTTAAATGCATTTAAAAAAGAAATTTGAAAAAATTTATTTGGTCTTAAAACATTACATATTTTATTTAATATATTATTAATTATTAATCCATCAATTTTACAAAAACAAAGATGAAAAAACAACATACAAAAATAAGTAAAACAAACAGAAAGAAACAAAATAATTAAAATGCAGAGGAGACAGCTGATACAATATTTAAACAAAACAAGATAGTTTTGCTGATAATAAAGTAAACTGATTTCTTTTCTTGTAATACATAGTTTTGTGTAAAACTATATTACTTTAAAAAAGCTAATGTATTTACAATCAAATTTTTTAATTTGTAAAAATTAAATTATTTTTTTACCCGAATTTAATTAATTAAGTTATAGAGTTCATTTATACCATTAAATAAACTGTATGTTACTAAATGTATTTTTATTAATAAAAATAAATCATAATTTTGAATAAGTTACAACTTATTTCTTATTAGACGCTCGTGAATATTTATAAATATAATCGTCGAAATATAATTGTTCAGAAATAGTCTTTCTAATTTATACTATTGTAGTAAATTTTATTTTCTTTAATTTTGATTTTTGCATGGTTGATTATATGAACTTGTTTCTGGGCCTGCTATTCTTTTCTTACATTTTCCCTTGGATGCTATATGCACGTTACTAATTTTTTAAAAAATTCCACAAGAGGCACTAGCGTACAGTTAGTAATGTTTATAGAGCATCCGCTTATGCTCATTAGTGTTCATCCGTTTCAACTTTGTTTTCATATTGGAAAGTGGAAATAATGGAATACGGTTCCACTGGAATCTTAATATTTTGTAATCATAGTCCGTGTCTTCCATTAAAACAAATATCAAACTGTTAATTAAATAGTTGAAATATTATTATATATTAGTAAACATCATTGTTATCTTATTTAGGAGTGAAATTAATATAAACTTAAAAATCATTTTATAAAAGAAGTGTATGGAAAGGTGAGCATGGGAAAGTCACGTACAGGAAAAACTGCAGTTAGTTGTACCATAGTAGCTTTCGTTTTTGTGGTTATTGCCTTTACCACACCCAATTGGTTACAAACTGATGGCAAATTGGAAAATCCAAAATTTATAAAAATTGGTATATAGAAAATGTATTTTACATTTTATTTTTATTTATTTCGTTTCAATAAGATAAGTTTGATTTAAAAAATATTTTTTAATATATTATATATATTATTGGTTAAAGTATATTTCAAAAAATGTAATTTTAGTATTTTTATTTAATTTTCTCTTCACAAGTATCACATATAAAATATGATATTTGTTTGAAATTTACATATTTATTTTAATTTTAGATGATTAAAAAATTTTCATTTTGTCCAATTATAATTTAATATTGATTTAATTTATAAATTTTATATATTAATTTATATAAAATAAACTAAATGTCAATTTTATTATTGTATTTTATTACTTTATTTTTTATGAAAATTTAAATATATATTTCTTTTTAGGATTATGGCAAGTCTGCTTTAATGGATTTCAAGATATTCGTCATTTATATGATACAAGATTTCATGGATGTTGGTGGGTTTTTGAAGAAGAATATTATATAATACATGATATTCTGTTACCAGATTTTTTTGTGGCAACTCAGTTCTTTTTTACTTTGTGCATGACTTTATTATTGATCGGTGGATTTTTAACTGTTTTATATACTTGTTGTTCTCGACAACATAATAAATATCAGCTACTTTTATGGGCAATTGGTGCAAATTTAACACTTTCTGCCATTTGTGGTATCATTGCAGTAATTATATTTGGAGCCAGAGGTGATGGAAGGGTTTGGATGCCTAACTGGGAACACAATGATATAAGTTGGTCATATGCATTGGCTGTAGTAGGTAGTTTTATACTAATGGCAGCTGGTATTCTTTTCCTAATAGAAGCTAGAAGATACAAGAAAAAGATTGAACGAATATTAGGAGAAGAACACAAGATTCATACTACTATTTAGTTTAAAATTGCTATTGAATATTAATCAAAGAACGTTATATTTATATACCTTTGCATAATTATTGCAGATATATATAACATTATTATTTTTAATGTGAATAACATATTTTAGAAGAATTAAAATTATATTTATAAACAATGATAATATTAACTTAAATTTTATTATATAAATTTATTATTTTTAAAAACTTATAAATTGGTTTTTATTAAAACAATGTACATCTAAAATTATAATAACAAATAATTTCAATTTATATGTTTTATAAATAAAAATATACTATCCATCCAAAATAAGATGACATAACATATTAAAAGTGTGACTGAAAAATATGTAAATATCTATTAATTAGTTAATTTATCCATTGTCTGCTCTATTTCAAAACTAGTATTAATTATTTTTTCTTAATGTTTATGTATTTTAATAAAATCATTTTTTTAATACTGATAAAATGTGTTAATTTATTAAATATCTTTATTTCGCAAGAAAAGAGCATATATGAATTAAGTACATTACAAGTGAGTAATAGTTACAAAAAAGTTAGTTGATGATAGAAATAAAAAAGTAATGATCAGGTGAATATAATTACTTTTTAAATACATTGATATTCAAATAAACATTTGAATGCTTTTACTCTTTTTTCTGGTTTTATAACTTGTTACTTTAAGTTTGACAAATATTTAGAGCAATTAATTTTTTGTACTTTCAGCTAATTTTTTTTTATTAGCATATCTTTTTTGATTAAACAGAAAATTTAATTCATAATATTGATGGTCCACAGTTTTAATATATAATGTTACTCAATGAAAATACTTCAATAGATCATAAAATAATTTAGTAGTAAAAATTAATTTTTGAAAGCACAAATTATTTTTTAAAACATTTTGATTCATTATTATAATTTAATATCTATATAAAGCAAGCAACAAAATATTCAAATTTAATTAAGTAAAAAAAAATTTTATTTAGAAATATAGAATCTTAAAAAACTTATACAAAACAATATGAGCCTACAAAAAACGATTACTTAACGTAACTTTTTCAAATTATAAAGAAATAGATGTATTACTATTTTTTTTTATAAATCTTAAGTTATATTTCTAAGCATTTATATAAGTTAACTAAAAATGTGAAACATCACTTAATTATATTTGCATTATATATATAGTAATTCTTATTCATTAATTTCCGCATATATTACTCATAAACATACTTTGTATTTTATATAGGCCAAAAAAGTAAATGGGTTTATAAACTTTTGTTTAAACTTTTGTTTCACTAATATTGGTCTTACATATTTTAGCATAAACATGATTGGATTTATGTAAATTAATTTGGTTTAGTGTACAAAAAAGGATTTACATTATGTTTAAGAAATTGCATAAACAATTCAAAATTTTTCAATTAAAATAAAAAGTATTTTTTAAATTTGAATGAAAATGACATGTTAGGTGAAGTAAATTTTAAGACAAAATATCTTGTGCGGTACATTTGATATACAACCAATACCAGATTAGGTGAGTTTAATAACGCCCGTTGAACGGTCTTAGCATAAGCATAAGAATCATAAAGTGACGACAAGACTAGCGAAAGGGAGCGTGCGAACAAAGTAAGAGAGAGTTGATACAAAGGTCGAGCTCTTGGGTGTGGTTCACATGGGATTTTTTTTGTGACGCACTGTCGATAACTCTACTTAACATTTGATAATCGACATTCGACGATTCACCAAAGTAGAACTTCTTAAAGAAAAGACACCTAATCTATATAAAAAAAGTTAAAGTTGATTGTTGTTATCAGTCAGTAACGACACAGACACAAGAATGAAGAAACGAAGCTTAGCTGGAAATGTCGGTATCGGAATCTTTCTTGTTGCTCTAATTTGCGTTTGTGTTTCTTTTGGTACACCAGCTTGGTTAGTAAGTGATTATCGTATCACTAATGCTCAATTGGATATGCTCGGCCTTTGGCGACATTGTTTTAGATCTTTGCCAAATCCTATGGAAGCTGATGCTCCGAGACGCTTTTTTGTTGGCTGTAGATGGGTTTATGATCCATTTACTACTGGATATTCAGAAATAAGAGGATTTCTTTTACCACGTAAGTTTATTTCTCCTTTTAGATTTTTTGTTTATATTTCAAACATTTCCTATCTTTATCTTTTCTAAAAAAGAAATTTCATTGTTACCTGTATAATATGATTGTCATATTTCAAAAAATATAAAAACAATGTTATCTATATATAGCCTATAAAAAAATATTAATATTTAATCTTACATATTTCAAAAAACATTTTATAGTTAATTATTTTTTAAATATTACAAAATTTTTATATATCGATAAAAAAAAACAAAAGTTAAGAACTACTTAATATATTTACTGAAGAATTGTTTGTTCTTAAAAAAATTAATAGTGGTATTTTTATTATTTTACAGCTTTTATGGTAGCCACACAGTTTTTTTTTACAATTTGCTTTTTAGCATTTCTAGTAACATTGGGTCTAACTGTGCTTTATGCTACTTGCTGGGATCCAGAACAAAAACATTATGTACAACTTATTGTATCAATTGGAGTTCTTTTAGTATTTGGAAGTATCTGTGGATGTATCTCAGTTATCATATTTGCATGTCTTGGAAATGCAGATGGTTGGATGCCTGGTCATACTAATAATTATCTAGGCTGGTCATTTGCATTAGCTGTTATCGGAAGTGTTCTAGGCCTTGTAGCCAGTCTTCTTTTTCTTGTAGAATCAAATATTCAAAAGAAAAAGAGAAAGAATCTTAAAGAATCTCAAACAAGATTCCCACTTGAAACTCGTACTTAAAATAGTATGATAAATGCTTCATTTTAACAAGTATTTATAAAATAATCATATTGTTCTGAGAAGCCTATTTAATATATGTATTAAATAATGGAGAAAAGAACTTGAAGAGCTTCTACTGCAAAACTAGTTTATTTATATTATACAAATTTGTTCATAAATAATAATATTTTTATTTATAATTGTATATGTATTTTAAAAAATCCGTCCATAAGAGTTAGTACAAAACTTAAGTTAATTATCAATGAACAAGTACCATTATTTATAAATATTTTCTTTATATTGATGCATAAACTTTTTACAAATAAACATCTGTATTTATTAATTATTTTTTAAAATATAAATTCCATTATTCCATCTTTTAATAATCATAGTTATAAAAATATTAAATGAAATATATAATTTTTTAACGTTTAAAATAATTAATCTATAATGAAAAGTGATATTTTGGTTTGCATTTTGCTTCTTTAACATCAAATAAAAGCATCAAAATATTTGTTTACAGTCGCCCTCTATGGGTATCAATTATAAACTAAATGAATGTAATTTTATATGGTAAGTGACTAAGGCACTGAACGATTAAAAAACGCTTGAGGCGTGGTCATAATAGTTGTCGATAATTAAGTATCCAACGTTTAAACATTAAAAAACTATTTAATTTGATCCGTACTTTTGTGCGGATATTAAAATTTAATAAATTTGATTACCAATATGTTGGAATACCCTAAGGCATCTAGTAAGTTGAATTATACTTTCCAAGTATAAATGTATATGTAACCTACAAAATGAATTGTAAAATATTTATTTTATAGATGCTGTTGTATTTGGAGGAGTAATAACTTATGCTGCAGGTGTACTTCTTATAATGTCCTTTACTAGGTAAAACTTTGATTATAAAATTTTGTATGAATAATATATATATCTATGATCATATTTATTTTTGTTATGTAGCCCTTACTGGATACAATCATATGTAGAAACCTTTAGTAGCTTCAAGCATATGGGATTATGGGAATATTGTTTTGAAAATTTCCGTTACCCATACAATCAGTTCAAAAATTTATTTAATGGTTGTCATCACATATTTTCTCAAGAATACTATGTCATCCGAGAATGGTTATTACCAGGATGGTTGATGGTAGTACAGGCATTTGTTACTTTAGCTCTTTTAATTTCTTTCTTTGGTCAAGCAATTCTTATATTAATTTTGATAAGATTTCCTTTAAAATTTGTTTTGGAAAATGAATGGCTTTTATCAAGCATTGTTTGTGTGTGTAATAGTATTGCGGGTAAGTTCAAATATTAAGAAGGATCATGTATAAATATTTTTAAATTGAAAATTATTATTTTCAGGTGCATTATTATTTCTTGCTGTTTCAATTTTTGGAGGTCAGTGTTGGAGGAGGGATTGGATGATGTATCCAAATTTTAATCACTTATCTTGGTCTTATGGGTTAGGTGTTATATCATTCATATTTCATGCAATAGGAGCTTTTTTTATGTATTTAGATGCTCGATCAAATTATAGAAGACGTAGAGAATCTCGTAATTTAGTTATGCAAATGCAACCTAATCCTCAAACTCATCATGGCTTACAACGCACAAATTACATTTAGTAAATTTAAATGATTAATACTTGAAATTTTAGATTTCATACATGAATGGCTTATTATAGATTTAAAAAATGAAACATGAAATTGTATTTAAATTGACAAAAGTACAATATTTATTCCGTCCACTATTACATATTAAATTATAGTATTTAATGATAGCTATTTTATAAACAGCACATAAATTATATTTGAAATGTTACTAAAGTAAATACTAAATTTTATATTTACAAATGTAATTTTAAAAATGTTTATATTTAATATTTTTGTGATTACATTATTTTTAATCAATATATTCTATAAAATCCTATTAGCTTGGAAATAAAAGTAGACAGTAATAAGACTTAAAAGGTAATTACATATATATTTTAAAATATCAATTTTTTAACTTTTATTTGTAAAATTTATAATGTAATGTAAATAACGTAATAAGTGCCTTTGTAATTTTTTATAATAAAAGAATTAATACTTTTTTAAAATTTCATTTGTTTCTTTAATTACAACATTTTGTAAAAAAACACTTTTTATATTAGGATACTGAACTTAAAAGATAATTCCAAATAAAATTCAATTGAAAATCATATATATTTATATTAAAAGAAGATAAAAGAGAAAATGTTTTAAACAAACCTGGTATTTGGTTTTGAATAGAAATATCTAATACAAATTTCATTGCATCCAAAGATAGATTGCCATCCATCACTAAGAGGGAACTATTTTTTAAAATATCTACATTTTCTTGAAGAAATGATTTGTTAATTTTTGTAAATGCTTCCATTTCACCAATCCCAAAACAACAATTTCCATGAATATCAATTACAGCTGTATATCTAAAATAAAAATGAATATTTTTCTATAAAAAATTGTTGAAAATGGTTAATAGTTATCTATTTGTTATTTAATTGAAAAATATTTAATTATATATGATATTGTGTTTATTTACTTATGTAAAATAAAAAATAATCGTTTATTAAAATTCAAAATATTCAATAAATTTATATTTTTCATTAATATATTCTTTTAACAAAACAAAAAAGTAACGTTTTTAAATTAATTTATAAGTAAAATATAAAAAAATACAATTAGGTAATAATGCTAAAAAACTTTGTTTTATATATAACTATAAATATTAAGATTTTTATCTTCATTTTACGTAAAATATACAATTATTTTTATTTTTTTATAATTAAAATTTTCTTATATATATTTGAAAACTTCAGAACAAAAATTAATATTGTAATGTTTCATACAATATATTTCTGTATATTTTGTTGATGTAACCATGCATTTTTTAAAATGAAACAAAAAAATAATTTTTTTTAATTAAAATTTATTATCTAGATTTCTCAATAAAATATACATATATAAATTATATAATTTTATTATTTAAAATCTGATTTTCTTATATTATAATTAGTTTCATATAAAATGTATCGTTTTATTCATAAATTTTTTGTATACAATTATAGTTTTTCAGTATGCATTTTTTTAGAATTTACATTTAAAAGCAAATTATACATAAAATTATTTGATCAAATTTTAAAAGTCGTATGAAAAATATAATTGATAAGATTTTTATGGTTCTTTATTATTTTAATTACAATTTGTTAATTTAGACGTTATATACTTTATCAAATTTCACAATAGTTTTAGACAATTAAAGGATTTTCCTCAGGTTATAATTTAAAAAATTTAGTTATAAATACAAAATCATTAAATTATTAAAATCATAATTGACTGTTGAACCATAAACATCAAAACGCTGTTAATCTAAATAAAAATTTATGAAAGTAACAATCTAAATAGTGTATTAATAAATAATTATTATCTAAAATAATAAATAATAGAAATAACAAAAATTTACAAATATATAAAGAAGTCAAGAGTGATTTAATTGTCAAAAATCAATAGTGTTAGTAATTAATAATAAATAGTTTAAAAAATTAATAAAAGAAAAAAAAAAGTTATTACAAATAAATAATATCGAAACAGAAACGGCCATAGAATCAAAAGTGGAACTCAACAAAAAAGGCTATTACAAAAAAAGGAACAAAATTATTATTATTATTATCATCAAATACTATTAAAATGAATTGACAACTTGAAAAATCACAAGATGAAATAACAAATACAAATTATTACGAAAGCATTATTAAAAATTTAAATTATGAAATCAATTAATTAATAAATTAATTAAAAGTAATAATTAACAAAATTAGAAAAAATTAATAATAACCATGAAGACCAAATATATAATATACATACAAAAAACAAATATACAATATTAGAATCAGAAGATTTACAAACGAGTGACAGTGAAATTAAAGGCACAATAATGGATTAAATAAGAAACAAAAAGGAAAAAAGAAAAAATTATATAAAATAAAACGTTAAAACTAATAATAGAAAAAAGCAGAAGACCAAGAAAGCAATATTCAAGGAAATAACGATATTCACATTATTAGAGTCCAAAATATAAAAAATGCACAACACAACATTACACAATCACAAAAAAACATATTGATAACTCAAATAAAAAAATATTAGAAACACTTAAAATTATATATATCAATAAATGTCAACTCAATAATACCAAATTAAAAAATATATAATGTATTAAGCTTAATAGAGAAACAATAACCAGATATTATCTATATGATCAGATATTAGTATCTGAAACAAAACTAAACAAAACACACAAAATAGAATTTAAAAACTATAATAGTATTAGAAATGACAGACCATATTCAATTCCAGGAGGAGGAACAGACAGATTAATAAAAAATAAATCCGAGTACAACATAATCTAGAATAACATAAAATTCTAGAAACATCAATAATAAAACTGCAAATGAACAATAAAAATAATCTATTCATAATATCAGCATACGCAAAAAATGGTAATAAATTTAACACAGAATTAAAGAAACTATTCCAAAAGCTAGAACTAAAAAAGGAGAAAAATATAACTTAATAGCAAGTGATCTAAATGCAAAACATGTTAACTGGAAAAACAACAGAAATAATACAAGAGGATCATTTATAAAAAAAATTGGCTAAATAGCCATGATACAATATACAAAACAAAATTATACAGTTCGGAATACACGTCATATCGCAATGGACAATCATATATAGATTTATGCTTAATAGACACTAGAATTAAAATAAATAATATATGTACAAAAAATACAATCGATACAATAGAATATGATGGTCATCATAATGCACTATTTATAGAATTAAAATTATCAATAGAAAATTTAACTACTAATGAATTTAATAATGTATATTATAAATTTAACTTTAAAAAAAATTTGAATAAATTCAAGAAAGTTTTAATAAAAAATTGCCAACTGGATATACAAAACAACAACAATTTAACAAATAACGAAATTGATAACTACATCAACCAAATAGATAACCATATAAATCAAACAATCAACAAGCTAACACTAAAAATAACAAAAAAAAACTCTAGTGAATGCTATACAAATAAAAATATAAAAAAACTACAATAAAATAATAGCGCTATAAATAATGAAATTGACAACCACATAAATCACACTATTAACAAGTTAATATCAAATATAACAAAAAATTTCAGTGAATGTTAGATAAATAATGACATAAAAAAAACTACAAAAAGATAAAAGCTATATACTGTTCCTAATAAACAGAATACAACAAAATTATAATGACAGTAAGAAAAACAATTAGAATTTTAAAAATACTTACTCTAATGAAAAAATGTCTGCAACAAAAAATTTTAGAATCAGTAAAAATTTTCTGGTATAACAAAATAAAAAATATCCCAACAAATGATCCAACAATAATGTTCCCCAAAATTAATTCAATTTTTATGTGATAATATAATGATATTACAGAACTAAGAGAAGTTGGAATATAACAAATACAAATAAAGTCAACAATAACAACTAAATAATAATAAACACCTAAAACAAACTCAATATGCTAGGATTACATTATTCTAAAGTACATTCACAAAACTCTGCATTTGGTCAAATGAGTCTCAACGATATAATTATGGAAGAAATTAATAAATTAAAAGAAGAAATAAGAAATGATAAAATACAAAATATTACAATAACAACTTTCTCGATAGATAACACATCGGATAATCCAAAACAATCATATAAAGAAATCGATTACTTTATTAATAACACTCAAGTAAATAATATTTTCAATAAATTAAACAACAAAAAATCATAATTCGACAATATAACAAATATAGTATTGTAACATACTTCCAAACATATTAAATATTATTACACAATAATATTGTGTATTATTTAACATTATTTAACATTGTAATATTTAAAAACGCAATAATTAATATGTATTTTCTGATAAAATGGAAAAAAGTAAAAGTGATATCAATTCAGAAAAAAAATTAAAAACAATACACCATTTAATTTTCATTCTCTAAACCTACCAAATATAGGCAAAATATATGACATATCCATCAATATTTTAATAAGCATTACTTCTAGATAACGATAAACAACTAAAATTTGTTAGTGAGATGATGTAATGTATAAATCATATATCTCTTATTTTATGTCACTATCTTGTACCTCTCTATGTTTTAATAAACATCACGTCTTTTTTTATAGAATAGAGAATAAAAATAGAGCATGAAGCAGACATCCAGCTCAGATCATACTAAGCCTACGTCACAAACCTATTTGAATACCAAGTCACTGTATCCTTAATATATACCTTATATTAATAAATAAATTATTATTATTAAATTGTATACAAAAAAAAATAACTCATCTGACCGACAACAACCCTTTACAACTGATGTCAGAAGTGCTGCATATTTTTGTGTGAAAATTAATTTTTATTCAATTCATCACTGGGTCTTTGACTCTACTACATTATCGCTGACTTTATAGTATTGCTGATTTTTCAACATCACTGCTTTTACTAAATCAAAACAAGGATCAAATAGAAACACTGCTTTTTACTTCACCACCATCAATGCAACACAACTACTTTCTTCAACGAAGCAATAAAAAGTATACTTCTCCTACTGTAAGCATCTCACAATTTATTAAAAACTTTTGCAATACAAAAAATTAGTAAGCAAATTATAAAATAAAAATATCTATATCAATTGAAACCTCTCACAAAATGCACTCTAATTTTGATGATGATAAAACTAAAATATATAAATTTTGTAATAACTGCAAGACTGTAATTAGTCTATTAAAACTTTGAACAGACAAAAAAATCTATTTTCTATGATCCAAATAAAATATAAGGGCAAAGCGCGAGCTCTAATTAAAAATCAAGTATTCACAAATTGGAACGTTTCAAAAACATATTTAATAGAATTAGAAATTAATATACTGTGTGTCGAAATCTAAGATTTTACCTCAAATTGCAAAATTATTCATATAAATGTAGACGAATCAACGAATCATACTTCAAAAAGAATTAAACTCTCAGAAAGCCAGTTAAGATTAGAACATTTAAATAATGAAGAATGTGAGCGTATAATGAACATTTACAAAGATTATAATTTTGATATTTTTAGTTGCACAAACACAGTTTCTCATAAAATCGATACTAGCAATGATAGACCTATAGCCTTTGAAATTTATCGATAACCGAATGTCATAAGGAAGAAGTGGAAAATCAAAAAGGAAAAATGCTTAAAGACGACATTATTCAACATTCAAAATTTCATAGATAGAAATAAATAAAGCCATATTCAGAAAAGGTAAAAGCGATAATTAATTATCCAATCCTTATAGATGAAAAAGAAATCAAATCATTTCTTAGTTTAGCAGGATACTATAGAAGACTTATTAAAGATTACAGTCAAATTACAAAACCTATATCGTCTATTAAAGAAAAACACTGAATTTAAATGGACAAGTTTGCAACGAAAAAGTTTAAAAAATCTAAATATTCAACTAACTTCTACACCTATTTTACAATATCCTGATTTTCAAAAAGAATTCATATTAATAACGGATGCAAAAAATTCGCTTTAGGCCCAGTTTTATCGCAAATGAATGAATTACAAGATTTACCTATACATCAGCAGAACTTTAAATCGGCCGAGTCAAATTCAACAATCGAATAAGAATTTCTCGCTGTCGTATGGTATTTTTGACGTTATTTGTATGAAAGAAAGTTTAAAATTATAAGTGATTGTAAACTGTTATTATATCTATTTAATTTAAAAGATCCCAGTTCTAAACTATTTCAATAGCGTTTAAAATTAGAAAAATAGGAATTTACTATAAAATATAAATTAGGAAAAATTGACTGCAATGATGACGTACTTAGTAGAATCTATAGAACTGTCTAAAATAAGCGTGAAGAATTTCTACTTAAAAACTTCATCTGATAGATATTTCAACTTCCATAGTCTATACCACTTTGGATGAATTTTAAAGATTATTTTTTGTTACTAGTTGAAAGAAAGATTTTCGACAAAGCTCAAAAACACACGTAATTTTGAATAACAAAGTTAATAAACATCGAGATTCCTTATTTTCAGTCAAAAATAATTGTGTTGTTTATATATCTAAAGATATAGATTTCAGTCAAGGATTTCTTAAAAAATTGAATTTAAAATATAATAATAAAAAATACTAAGTTACAGAAATCACAGAATCTTGAATTATTTAATATTATTAAACATAAGCACTCGACAATACATGCAACTAATAAATTAACATCGGATACATGTTGGGCACTAAACTATAACCGAAGATTAGCAGATTGCCTTATAGACGTAGAAAAAAAATTCGACACCATTGGTCCGAAGGCATAATTTATAAATTAATAAAAAAAATTTTTCTAAATATCTAATAAAGTTAATATGAAACATGATCATGAATAAGTCATTTAATAGAATAGAAAGAAACAACGAATTAAGCGTATAATTTACAGTAGAAAATTGTTTACAACAAAACAGTAAATTCTCCGATACTCTTTAACACATACAATAATAATATTCGTCGTTTATTTAATCTTAATAAAACATTACAAAAAAAATCGATATCTTTCGCAGATGATTTAATAATTTATGTATCCGATAAAAATACCAAAAAATTAAAAACACAAATACATGAATTATTCAATAAAATAAACGCTTATTATAACACATGGAAATAAAAAATTAATATAAATAAATGTGAAACTATTTTATTCCGAAATAACTTATCTCAAATAAGTGTTTCTAAAAGAAAACTGTAAATATTTTCAAATAATCGGCAGTTTCACCAAAAAATTAATCACAAACAAATAGTCAAATATTTAGGATTATATCTAGATTCAAAATTAAACTATAATTATCACAAAAAAACTCAATTGGAAAAACCAAAAAGAGCATTTTGGTGATTCAAAAAAATAGTTTATTCAAAGCATTTAAACAGTAGAATAAAAGTATTATGCTATAAAGGACTTATCAGACCAATCCTATCACACGCTTGTTCCAACTGGGACAATATAACGGCACATCAAATGGAAAAAATAAGAATTTTCGAAAGAAAATGTATAAGAGCCTGTCTTAAATTGTACCAAACTGAAGCAAGCTCTTATAAAAAATATATAAACAAAATATTATACAATAAATCAAATTTACATTTATATGTGATTTATAAATCACATATTAAAACGAAATAGAAACCATTATTCAAAATTATACCGCATCATATAAAAGAGTTTAACTTCAAATACAATATATCCAAACCCAAATTATTTCTCAAAATGTTTAAAAACAGGATTTATCCCTCCATAAACATTTGCATTTCTATATAATAATCAAAATATAAAAATAAATTATAAAGCAAATTTAAATAGCAACGATAAAAACTTTTTATGAAGATACAATATGTAAATATCACAAAAACATAAAAAAGAGAAATACCGAAAAAATACGAAAAAATTTTGGTGGCTTACATAACTATATAACATTAAGGAAATATAAAAAATATATATATAAACAAATAAAAAAAACTCTTGAATAAGTAGAAATATAACAAACAAAAAATAATTTATAATTATATAATTAAAAAATAAAACTCCAAAATTATTAGGAAAAAATTTTGTTCTCACATAACAAATTCTCACAAACAATAAAACATTCTAATGAAAAAAAAAATAACTTGTAAGACTGCGATCGTATATAACTGTATATTAGTCATAAGTAATTTAATATATTAAATCATTGTTTATTATGATTGTAAAACAATATATTCTATTTATTATGTATAAATAAATAAACATTAATAAATAAATAAAAAAATAAAAAATTGAATTATATAAATTATTTATAAAAATATAATTGTGAAGTAAGATATTTTAAAATAAGTGTGATATCCTATATTTAATCGTTTCCTTTTTTTTATTTACACACTAAGTATACTACACAGGATGGAGTTACAGTTTTATCTGATTATATTTTTAAAATACTTTAGTATATAGTGTATATAATATATATTGATTCATATACAAACAGTATTGTTTGGGAAAAAACATTATACTAATTTTATACTAAACACGAAATAAAGTGAAAGAAAAGGATCTAATAATTAAAAATTATGAACATTAACAAAATAAATTTTCATTTAATGATAGCTATCATTAAATTTTTCATTAAACATTAAGTATTATAATATTAAATGAAATAGGAAAAATAATTATATGTATTTTATAGTATTATAAATTATATTAAATTTATGATTTTAAAAATAAAAGAGATTAATAATTACATTACCATTAATAATAACTATTGCATGTACGTGTATGTATGTTAGAAACATAAAGAAAAGAAACTGATTAAAATAAAATTAATAAAAATATTTGAACAGAAATAATTAAGTATTTATTCAGGTATAAACAGTGCTAATTTATTAAATATTCATTAATTTTATACCGAGTGAAATACAGAAGGTTTCGAGGATATGAAATATTTTAAAACAACTAATATATTTAACCAATTTTGTATATGTAATGTAGGATATATTTATTAATATTACGATTTTTTTTTTGTTAATTTTAATTTGTTACTTATAATTACTTAATAAGAAATATAATTTTATTATAGCCCCTTTTTAATTGATATTTTAATTAAAAATTTTAATGATTTTGTTTAACTGATTGACAATTCTTTCTTAAACTTCTAACGATTCTTACTAACTTCTTTACTAACAATTCTTTATTAACAATTCTTTACTAAACTTCTCTTATAACATTTTGAAAATAATAACTTTTTCTTTAAAAAATAACTTTTAGAAATAGCACGATGAAATGACTTTTAATTAAAAAAATTTTTAATGGTGTTTGTTTAAATTATGAGATCAACAAAAGAATATTTTCTTATTCCTTCTTTCCCATAATTGTAGAAATTGCGTTTAGGATGACAATGTATTTAACGACGTTTATATTTAATCTGTTTTTGTTTGAGTTTTTATGACGTATTATATTATGTTTAGCATAATAAATTTTATTTATTTAATTTAATTTTACTAAAACTGTTTAAAAATTTAATGTATTATGTACAAATATGGAAAATTATTACATAATTTAATTTGAGGTTATATGAATCTTTAGTAGATTTTATTAATATTTTAGATTTTCTGAAATTAATAATATTTACAATTTTTTAATATATTTTCTTGTATGTATCTACTTAATATTATAAATTATTAATTATTACATGTACTTGTTATTTTTTTTATTGAAATTCGAATTTTTAATTTTATAGTTATTTTTAATGTTAAATAAGAATGTATAATAAGTGTCAATGTTTAAGTTCTATTTTTACTTAAATAATTTGATTAAATATTGAAAATTTAATATTCTTAAATTACTTAGATGATTTAAATAAATTACTGTTTTTAATTACTAATTTTTGTTTATTTATATTTTTGTTGTATTTATTTGTTTATTTTTATAAAACAACCTTTAAAAATACTTACTAATAATTGTTGCTGTTTAAATAATATTAAGTTTTATGTTATTATATATATTTTTATAGTATTATACTACTATGCTTTAAGACACAATTTATAATCGGACACAGTGTTTGCCTTAATAGTAGTGTAAGTAATTATTATTTTTAGCATTCTTAGTTAAACTCTTGAATAATCAAAAATTTACATGATTATATAAAAATTTATGATTTTTCAATAGTATATCAACAATACATAATGTTTGATTAGTAGAAAGGGGTGTAAGAATCAAAAAAATATATATAGAACAATATAGCAGTAAAAGATAAACTTCTAACTTTACTTGAATATTACCAAAAATATATATAATAGTATACATTAATAAAATTTTATTCAAAAATTAAAATTAATCAGTTAAGACTCATTTTGTTGTAATAACTATAGTTGTGGACGGTAGTGTTCTACAATATAAAATACAAACTTATCTGTAGTAAGAATTTATCCTTTTGAGTTATGATAATAGTCTTTATAAAATAAATAAAATATTAAATTTAAATTCATATCACATCCAGCTTAGAGTAAATAATATGTATCATTACTAACTTAGCAGTACTGATGTCAGTTAAAGCGTGAACAGTTGATGCTGCTGATCCAATACTTTGAATAACCTTTTTTCCAGCTTCATCGGTACCAATTATACTTAGTAATTTTGTATCAGTCATTCCAAGATTTATAAGTGCAGCTGTTAAGTTTCGTCCAACTCCACCACAGCTTTGGTAACTTTTGCCTTTATGAGTACTTCCGTTTAACTAAAATTTAATAATTTTTGTTATAAATGAGTTGTTCTAATTTATGGTTTATAAAAAATTGTATAAATTTATTGAAAATACTGTTAAATAAGTAATTTGTGTTGGTATAAAACATTTATTTAAATAATCTCTGATTATTTTATTTTATTTATTCCTAACTAAAATACATGTAACTTTTACTTTACAACTAAAGTATTATAATTTATTAAAAGTTAGTAATTTTCATTTCATTTAATATATCTTGCACTTTAAAATATTTTTTATTTTAGGTAAATATATGAAATAAGTAATAGTAATACTAATTTTTTGAACTTGTTAATTAAATTTTGTGCATTGAGAAATGAATTTCTTTAATTTAAAAATTTTCATTTTAAATATAAATTAAAGTGTTTTATCTAAACAAAAAATATATTGAAGAGATATGAGATTATTTTATTAATTTTAACTCAATTTACTTGATTAAATAGAATAATAATAATAATAATAGTAATGGCAAAATATATCATACAAAAAGTATACTTGGTTGATTGCCTTGATTCATATGCTTTTAACAAACGTTTTGTATTTAATAATGTTACATTGATATATTATACATACTAATTATTCTCGTTAAATATAACAAAGTATTTAAGAGAACGAAGATAATAATAGCAAATGCGTGTATTAATTGCGAAAATCGGACCGTCATAAATTATGTTTCGGTTTACGGAAATGAAGATTGAATTTACTGAAGTGGTGAAGCTGAGTAAAATCTAGATCCAAATCGAAACCAATTTTAAAACTACTGTGAACATACACAGTTCATCGACTTCGTACGTTATTTTTTCAAATTTTTGAAGAATTTTATGGTATTAGTTTGCCAAATTATATAGCTTATGAAAAACAACGAAGCTTGGGTACGAGATTTTGGATAGGAACAGGCATAATCCATGAGCAAAGACGCACTGGATTCTCGATATATAGATTATATAGATAAGGAGTATTAATCAAATTAAATACGAACCTGAAAAAATAGAATCTCGGTGTTTTATTCATGCAAGAAGACGAGAAGAGACGGATATATTCAATTACGTATTTCAATTAATAAATTAAAAAGTAAAATTGTCGTATCGCTCTTATAAACCGAAAATATCAGCGATAATTAGTAATATAGTTAGATTGAAAAACGTAAGCCACTGTTAATACGGATGTAACTGCATCAGTATAAACAAACCATTAAGCATTACGCGGAAAACAGAATATTTTGAATTGAGAAACATGTTAATCGATGTAGAGGATGTAACAGAGATTAAAATTTCGAGACTTGAAATTAACAAAGTTTTATTAGTAACAAAATTATAGGATGAGCAATTGTATTACATGAAGAAAGTATTCGATACCAATGCAATTGACGAAGAAAAGTATATATATATATAATATGTGCTTAAAGGTGAGTGGAGGTAGTGAATAGAAATCTCGCGAAACAACTTATTAAATTGAAAATTAACTAAAAAATACGTTCAGGGTGAAAGATGTAATTGGGACACATCGAGTTTCAGAAATAAAGACAGGAGTAAAAGACAGTTATTCAAATTTGCCAACTTTTAGAGATCCACAAAATTTTAATCGACACTAGTACGAGAAAAGTAATCGGGATATGATGAAATCAAAAGCTCTACGCAGATATGATATCCGGAGACAAATTAAAGAAATAGACGTTCGAACTAAGTATATATGAAGCATTTAAGATTGAGTATCAAATAATAGGTAAATAAACTGGGTTATTTGTATAAAGATAATTCTTTTTTTTTCGCTTTTTTATGTGAGCATCCTCATTTATTCACTGATTTTATTTTTTTTATTTTACTCACATTTATACACTTAAATAAGAAAAACATTTATTTTTATTTCATTTATACTTTATTGAAACAAATTTAGAAAGATTTATAAAAATAAAAAAATTATAAAAAATAATTTATATATACAATTATAATACTCTTTTATACTGTCCATTTAATATAAAATTAATTTTATCATTATTACAAAATATAAGCATAACTAATGGTTGATGTGACTAACTCAAAACTATATATTAAAAATAATAAATAAAAATAACATTAATTATATTAAAGTGAAAAAATCATTGTTGGAATAATAAAAAACGAAACAAATATATGTAAAATAATAATTTATTTAATTTTATGGCAGATAAAACTCATTCGTTAACGCTTTGAATCTCGCAATTATACCGTATACAATCTCTCTCGTATTCTTTTTCATTTCTCTTACTCATTTCATAATCCCAGATTTTTATTATTATGAAATTTATATAATAATTTTATTTAATTATTACTAATATTCAAAAGTTTAATTAATTAAAGAAAATTTTTTAATTTCAATAACTGCATAAATTAATTATATTTATTGGTCTGAGTGATTAACATATATTATATTATTTAATCATTTTAGCATATATATTTCAATGATAAATCGTGGAGTTAAAAGTTTTGTTTTATCAATAAATAGAATGATTCAGGATCAATTTTTTAAAAATATTTTAGATATATTAAAAATATAATATTTAAATGATTTAATTAATAATATAATATTTTATCTACTTATGAATGTATTATAGTTTATGTACGATGTTATAAGATGTATTAACTATAAAATATGTGCTATTCCAAAAATTATATATATAATTTTTATATTTAATATTTTAGTTGTAATTCAATTATTTTTATGTAGAAATAAACTTTACTGTTGATCTTACAAATTTATCACTAACATGAAACACTAGAAAATCAAATTATTTTAAAAATTAATTATTGTCTATTATTACAGATTTAAAGTTGCAGTATTGCAAGATTTAAAACTATAACATAACTTAAATTTTTAATATATATTTTGAATAAGCGATATAATTTTTTAAAAGCTAACGAAACTTTAATCATTAGATTTATCATTTAAGATTTTACTATTAAAATAGTTAATTAAAGAACAAAGATGTAAGTCATTGCAAAAACAATCAATATCATTTGTACACGATTTAATAGTTTATTTTTTTGGAAAAAACAACAAAAAATTGGAATCACAATTACAACAATTGTTCAATAAAATAAATGATTATTATAACTCATGGAAATTAAAAATTAATATAAATAAATGCGAAACTACATTATTTCGAAATAATATATCTCAAATAAGTGTTTCAGAAAGAAAAATTTGTAAAATTTTCAAATATCGAACAGTTTCACCAAAAAACAGGCAATTCCTCACAAACAAACAATCAAATATTTAGGATTAAATCTAGATACAAAATTCAAATATAATTTTCATATTAAAACTCAATTAGAAAAAGCAAAAGCAGCATTTTAGCGAAACAAAAAATTATTTTATTCAAAGCATTTAAACAGGAGAATAAAAGTATTATGTTATCAAGGACTTATAAAAAAAAATTGAAAAATAAGAATTTTCGAAAGAAAATGTATAAGAGCCTGTCTTAAATTGTACAAAACCGAAGCAAGCTCTTATAAAAAATATATAAAAAACAAAATATTATACAATAAATCAAATTTACATTGCATCACAGAAAATAGTCTAATTTCAAACACAATATATCCAAACCCAAACTGCTTCTCTAAATGTTTAAAAACAGGATTTATCCCTGCTTGAACATTTGCATTTCTATATAATAATTAATATCTACAAGATAAAAACAGCATACTATTTATTTACCACGTAAATAAAAAAAGACTTAATACAAAAATAATTTATGAAGCAAACTTAACTAGCAATGATAGAAATTTTTTACGGAGATACAATATGGATATATCATAATGAGATAAAAAAAAGAAAAACCGAAAAATACGAAAATATATTGGTGGCTTACATAACTATAATTATAAAAATATAAAAAAATACTGAATCATTTAAAAAAAATAAAATTCATAAGTTAAACGACTTAATCAATCCTTAAATATGTTTAAAATTTTTAATAATGGAATATATTCATATGTAAATAAATATAAATAAATATAAATTCCTAATTTCTCATAATCCCATTTCCTCTCCTAAACCCACACACATACACATAAAAAATTCTAAAGCAAATCTAATGTACAGTTTTTTTAAATTACCCATTTTCTGTATATAAATAAAACTGTAAAAAAATGTTACTAAACAATTTGTTCTTCCATAATATAAATCATTGGTTTATTATGATTGTCAAAAAACAATTTATTGTATTTAAATAAATGAACACTATTTAAAATAAAAAATAAATAAATAATATATATATGTATTTTTTATTAATATTGCGGATATTTAATTTTGCTGTATTTTTTTTGAAAAATGCTGTATTTACTTTGCTGATAGATATTTAGTAAAATTATATTTTTCATCTATGATTTATTTATTTTCAATTAAATTCATAAATAATGCCCCAATTTTTTTATTGTCTTTTTTAAATAATTAGAATATATTTTAAAAATAGTTTTTAATATTTAATATATTATATTATGAAGATGTTATTTTAATCTATTATCTTTAAGATACTATATTAATATACTATTTTGAAAGAAATATATATGTATGTACAATCGTACGTATATTATTTTTATAATATTTTTTTAATACACAATTTCTTAAATTCATTAATATTTATAAAATGTATATTTGATAAAAATTAAAAAAAAGTTTATATTTATTAAAGAAGACATGTAATTAAATAATATTGAATAATTAAAAATGAAATATTGTAATAATATTTTTATTTCTAAAATTATTTTTATAATTGATATCAGTCGCAGAGGATTAAATGTATACAAATTAAAGTGAAGCTGTCAAAAATAAAATGCTAAGGTATTTTATGTATGCAAACAGGTAAGAAAAAAGTGTGAGAACAAGAGGTAGTCTAAGGTATTCCTCCAATAACTGAAAGCGAAAAGCTGAAAACGTAAGGTGTGATGCACGTGTGAACCTGTGAGACTGCCTTACGAGGGACACAAGTCGCGTGGTATGTAGCCTTCGGTTCGCGGCGCAGGTCCGGCGGCCTCGCCCCTCCTTCCGATCGTGCTCTGCGATCAGACGTCTTAGCAGTAGTATAACCGTAGCCCTGGATGCTATCGTATCACGTTTGAGTCATCTATGACAGCTAAAACCGTAACGAGTACTCGAGTTCTGCCAAACGAACGTACTAACTGAAAATCTAAAAGATTCTAAGGAGCATCACCGTCGCTGCCTCGGGGGCGATAGGCCGACGGCACTGAGCCCTCGGGGGCGATGCTCACTGTCTCCACTTGCATCTCTTCCTCGTCTGTACCCTTGTCTGCGTATTTTTGGCATTTACAACAAGAGAGACACATCAACTTTCACAGACGTTACCGCTTTTGCTACTGCTCATCACCCGACACTTGCGCTGAGCTGCGCCCAAGTGACTCGGCCAACATGATCGACGTGACTTGACATCCAAGATACTCGTTCACTTTCTATATCTCCACCTTTCTCTTTCTTTTTATCATATATTTTTTCTCCTTACAGTTTACTTTCTTGCTTACTCTCTCTTATTTCTTATCTTCTTTTTTGTATCTAACATAAGCATTTTTTTCCATTCCTCTTTCTTCAAAATTTAGTTATTGCAAGTATATTTGTTGATCTTGATTGTGCTGAGTTTTTAATGGTATCGAATCACATCTAGAAGAGAGTTATAAAAAAATTGTGAATTTTCTATGTGATTACAGTGGTGTGGGCAAAACGATAGTATTATAAGTCAGAAAAAATATATGAAATTCAACAAGCTGGTTTAACGAGCTTTATCAAGGTTGGTATTATTCAAGGTATTTTTTTTTATAATAAATTTTTATAAGACTTTTTATTTTTATACTTGATTCATATGAATGTCAATTTGATATACATCTCTGATATAAATTTAGTAGCATTCAAAATTTTGAGTATTCTCAGATTTTCCTGTACTACAAAATATGTTGAATACGCGTTCCATTCTTTCTTGTCATTTAACACTTCTCTATTTCTTCTTTTTCTTATTATTTAAATATAAAAAATATATTTTTATGTATAATTTTTTTGCATTATATGAATCTAATCAGTTATTACACCTTGTATTTTATAAAAAAATATAATTTTTATATGATAATTGTTAAATTCCTATTTTTTAATCTATATTCTATTTATTTCTATATCAAGTGCATTTATAAAATTTTTCTATTAATTAATATTTAACGAAGAACATTATACAATATTTTTTTAATTAGACTCAATAACAAAAGGTTTTTATACCTTTAATAAGGAATTGTTGTTTATATAAGGAAAGAAACTATCAGTACTGATCACAACCGATTTATGACATTTCATTATGATCGAATAATATGAAAAAAAAATAATAAAATAAAAAGATATTCTTGAGGAATTAAAAAATAACTATTATTATCGTTATACATACAGAAAATACACGATAAATTTCAAGACGAAAAATAGGCCGGAAAATTATACAACGCTCCCTTTTCCCTTTAAAGCATAAACGATTAACTACCCTTACATGCTTCTTCCCCTTTCTAACATCTATCTCTAGCATATTTTACCCTTATACCTTGTTTCTCCAATATTATTGTTATTTCTCTTTTATTAATCTTTTTATTTCGGATGAACTTATTTAATTTTATTTTTTCGTGAAGCTTTTCTTGCCTATTCAAAAACTATAGTTAATGGTCTGTTTTCCTTCAATTTCTTTTTTACATCTTAGTTTTCTCTACCAATAGAATTTTTTTTTTTTACCAATTCTTTGAATACTATACTTTTATCTCGTATCCCCCTTCATTCTTGTGCTTATAACTCACTTCTTTTTCTTATATTTTTGTGTTTTATACGTACAACTACATTGCTTCATACACTTTTATTTACTGTATTTATTTTTTTAATCTTTTTATAAGTATCATGTATGTTTTTTTATAACAGATGGAAAATAAATCCAAAATACTAAGATTTTTAATAATAAAAAAGAGATTTTTAACTTATTATCACTATCTCATTACATAGTTAATTGCTGTAGAACAATAACGTCTGTTATATATTTGTAAATGATATAGAAAAAAATTGAATCTTTCATCTAAACATGTGTTTTATTTCAAATTATTTTTTAATCTTTTTTAATTTAAAATAAATAGTTTTAAAGTTGATGTTTCCTTTATGTCTCTTTTTTATATTAATTTTGTAGTTATGCTGTTATACTAGTAATTATCATCATTGTTATTGTCGATTTTATCATCATTAACATTATTCTTAATATATTAAATAAGATTTTATTTTTTGAATAGCTCACAAAAGCTGTTACTTAAAAAAAATATCTGTTATTATAAATCTTTTCTTTTTTTTATATACTTTCACGTATAGTGAAGGTAAAATTTGGGTAAGGTAGAACTATTATTTATAAAATAATATACAAAATATACTTAAATATTATATTTTCGTATAAAATTTTTCATAATTAAATCAATAACATTTTACAAATATTTAATCTATTATTTTTCTTAAATAAACTGAATCATATTACTTATTAATTTTTATAATAAGTTCTTTTAATCTTTTACAAATATATTTTTTAATATTACATTATATGTTAAATTAATATTAAATATTAATTGCAAGCAAATATATTATTAATTAATAATTTTTAAATTTTTACAAAATACTCTTCGCTTAACTACGATTTATTTTTTGAACGGCTAAATTAATCATAGATTAAACGAATTGATTAAATTGACCTTAATCCTTGATTTATTGTAAATAATTCGACAAAAAGATTCGTTTTTTAAATATTTATAAAGTTAAATGGAGACATATTACTTTTTCCGTTTTAGTAGATTAATTAAAAAAATTTTATTTATAAATATAAAAAATATAGATGTTAGAATGATATATAATTTAAATAATATAAAAATAATATTTATTATTAATTTATGTATTTTCTTTTTTTTTATTTGTTTTACTTTTTAAGGTATACACTATAAATTAGTTATTTACTTTAAGAAATTTAGAGTATCATAATACTTTAATTATAAGATAGAAATAATAAAAGTAATAAAAATATTTTAATAGTAATATATACATATAAATTTTATGATAGATAAAAATATTTAATATACATTGTAATAAATATATACAAATTTTTTAAAGAAAAGATTTTAATTTTCACCAATTCTATTTTAAGTGATCAGCTTCTTTATGTCAAATATATTTTACATTAAAAAGTATGTAAAGAATATCATTATAAGTTACTAAGTTACATATTTCTAATTGAATTTGTACGTACTTGATATGTTTTCTTCAAATAAAACATGTTAAATGATGTTTATTTATTAAGTTTTAATGATATTTAAATTATTGAAAAAGCAAATACTCATTTTATTTCATATATTAATAATTTTTAATTTATTTATAATAAATTTAAAAAATTTTATTTACAATATAGGATAAAAGACGATGAAAGTTTAATAGAATATGTGGTGCAAAAATCTGAATTCGACCTTTAATAGAAACATAGAACTTAAAAAGAAGTCATATTCTATTCACGATAATAGACTTTTGACAAAAAAAGTGTATTATTTAAAATTTTATTGAGAATAATATATTATGCAGAATGATAGTTATATATTGTTTAAATATAAATTAATAATCTATAAAATGAAAAAAAGTTAACTTTAATCGTGATGTTTATTATAATAGTAATTTATTTTAATCTGAAAAACTGGCATGTGTCCAAAAAATCTTTTTTTTTTAAAAAGTAAATAAGTTGTAATTTCTTATAAATATGTTGCTCAAATTTCACTGCATAGATTTGATAGATAATATTATTTTTAGATATCACTGTCATATAATTATTATGAGTAATTACAGAACTTATATCAAGAATATTTACAGTGAAATAAATAAAAGGATAATAATAACATGAAAGAAAGTAAAACTAATTTTATTTATATGCGTTATTACTATTCTTTATTTATTATATCACTATTCATAGGATGTGTCTATTGATCTCTTTTAAATATATTCATATCTATTTGTAGATAATCATTTCGATAAATTTTGTTATCATATAATAGTTTCAGTTAAATACAAAAATAATACATTTAACATACAAGCATACTATGGATTAAAATATTTTCTTTTTTTGAATAATATAATTTTATAAAAAAAATTTTATATGTGAATTTTAGAAAATTAGTAGTGAGTTTAGTAATAAGAAATATACCATAATTTTAAATTGTTTTTATTATGTTAATATTCTTATATAGGTTATATAACTAATAAATATTTTTAATAATCCGACTTCGATTTAATATAAATAAGTTAAGATAATTTATAATTAAATTTTCATGTATTTATTCAATAACTTATACATTATTAATTTGAATTGTTATATGAGATGAATTAAAAAAATTTGAAATAATTTGATGCTTTCATGTAAACGTAAAGTAAAAGTATAACTCTTTTTTTAAAAAATTATAAAAATTATAAATATTAATAAAAAATTGGTTGATGAAATATTTTGCATAAAAAAAGTATTTGAGAAATAGACTTAGATTATTTTAATCGAAATAAAAACTTAGACCTTTATGTAAATAATTTTTTAAATAATTTTATTGAATTCTTCTTTACTTCTTTGATTCAAAATTCAGAATATATAAAAAAATAAAATAAATTGTCATTGTAAAATATAATATTTTTAATAGTGTATATAAATTTATTGAAATGTAGAAAAAAAAATGGTGGATAATAAATCCAAAAAATATTTAGCCAAATAATTTTAGTATTAACATTTTTGAAACACAATAAAATTGTATTATTTAATGATAGTCAACTAAAATGTAATGGTTAACTATTTTTACTAATTAAACAACATAATAATATAGTTTTATATTATTATAAAATATCTATATTATATGTTACATTTAAATTAGATCAATCAACTTTCAACAATGTTTATCAATTATGTACAATTTATTAATAAATGATGATTCTAAGTTTATCTAAATAATTATGGTCTATATGAAAAGCTGTCATACAGTTAAAGCAATAAAAAGATTTTTTCGTAGAAAATGAGTACTAATTTCGTATAAGTAAAGTAATAATTTGAGTAAATATTGAGTAGTATTAATAGGATATAAATTCCAGAAAATAGAAAGAATAGCTTGTAATGTGTTTCTAGTATCATAAAATAACTAGCTCAGATTAATTGGAAGCTTACTAAATAGAGAACGATTCGTAGGATACGACATTTTCTTTCTTTCGTATTTCCATGGAGTGTAACGTGATGAAAATTATAACTCAATATTTTACAAAATTAAACATGATGCAATTAAGCAATTAGAATATTAACGAAAAAAACAGAATAGTGACTAAGTAATCAATACTGGGGGAAAAGCAAATGTAAAACCTGTTACAACGATCGATGAGGTCCTTGCGCCTCCTTTTTTGAGTAAAATTGAAGCTCGGATATGAGACAAGCATTTGCTGAAGTCTGATTTTAGTAAAAATTTGTAAAGGATTAGGGCATGCGGAAATGCTAATCAATAAATGCATTCTGATTGTGCACGACGACCCGTTCTTTTGCCTTCTTATACTTCTTTCACTTTTCTTCACGCTCACCAAAAGTATTTTGACGTTCCTTTAGTCTGTATTATTTTAATAAAACCATATATTACCGTTAGTAAAAAATCGAATCAGTCGATTCATAGCTATACATTACTCGATTTTTCCCTTAAATAATACCAACATTAATTATTTTAACTTTTTTATTAACATTAGCTACAAATACAATGCAAGGAATAATTATATTTTTTCACTTCCATAAAAATAAAATTTATATTTTTAAAAAATTGGTCATTACTTTATTTAGCATTATTCATTAATTAAAAGAGTAAACATTATCGTTTTTATAATATGCTTGAAATTGTCTTACATTTGTTTGATAAATTTTATATAATTATAGATAACCTTCTATAAAAAATATTAA